>CM065801.1:63525130-64207920 GCA_033398695.1 Orobanche coerulescens
GGTTACAAAGAGTCCAAGGACAACTGTGCGTGATGGAGATAACTTCATCATTAACCGAAGGAATCAAATCTAAACAGCAGATGATCCTCTGATGATTCGGTTACGTGATGAAGTGATCAAAGGAAAGGCCCGGATTCATAATTCATGACGATGGAGTTTTGATATTTCGTAACCGACTCTGCGTTCCCGATGTTGATGTTCAAACAGACGATTATGAAGGAAGCTCATAGTTCGCCCTATTCTATCCACCCGGGCACCAAGAAATGTATAAGGACTTGAAGCGAATTTACGGTGGGGCAACATGAAGAAAGACGTAGCGGACTATGTTTCAAATGCTTGACTTGTCGCGAGTTAAGATCGAGCATCAACGGCTCTTTGGAATGTTGAAGCCGCTCCCGATTCCTGAATGGAAGTGGGAGGACATATCGATGGACTTTATCACTAATATGCCGAAAACCAGGACAGGAATGAACATGATTTGGGTGATAGTTGATCGTTTAACCAAATCGGCTCATTTTCTAGGTATTAAGGGTACGTGGGGACCAGAGAGGTTGGCACGAGTATTTATTTCGGAGATAGTTCGATTGCATGGTACGCCGAAGACCATTGTTTCTGATCGAGACGGCCGTTTTGTGTCTCACTTTTGGAAAGCAGTTCATAAGGCCTTGGGGACCGAATTGAACTTCAGTACAGCTTATCACCCGCAAACTGACGGACAATCTGAGAGAACTATACAAACGGTGGAAGACATGCTAAGGGCCTGTGCCTTAGATTGGTCAAACGATTGGGAAATTCATCTACCGTTGATTGAATTTACCTACAACAATAGTTGGCATGCTTCCATTAAGATGGCACCGTTTGAGGCATTATACGGAAGGAGATGCAGATCGCCCCTATGCTGGGATGATTCGTCAGACTTGATCGGAACAGAACCAGAGTTGATCGTGCAGACTCGAGAGAAGATAGCCTTGATTCGTGAAAGGCTGTTGACCGCCCAGAGTCGCCAGAAATCCTATGCGGACGTACGCCGTCGCCCATTGGAGTTCAATATCGGAGATCATGTACTTTTGAAGGTTTCTCCTACTCGAAGAATCTTTCGTTTCGGAAGGAAAGGAAAGCTGAGTCCGAGATATATCGGACCATTTGAGATCCTCGAGAGAGTTGGGGAGTTGGCATACAGATTGGCGTTGCCGCCGTCATTGTGCCATGTTCATAATGTGTTCCACGTATCCCAGTTACGGAGGTATATACCAGATCCCAGTCATATCATTGATTTCGGCGAGATCGAAGTCGAGCAGGATGGGACGTTTGAAGAAAGACCAGTTAAGATACTCGAGAGTCGAGTTAAGCAGCTGAGGAACAAATCAATCGTTTTGGTCAAAGTTCAATGGTCACGTCACGGAATGGAAGAAGCCACTTGGGAAACGGAAGCTGATATGAAGTCTGGATATCCCGAATTATTTTCGTCTTGAGTTTCGGGACAAAACTCCTTTTTAGTAGGAGAGTATGTAATATCCGGATTTATTACGGTGTATTTCATCTGTATTCAAACCCTGTATTATTCGGATTGGTGGTTTTGATTATTGGAGTATGATATTTCGTGTATTGATATCATTGTGCATAAGTATAGAAACATGCAAAATTGCTCATGAAACCTCGTGATAGCGCACGCTAAGAATGTATCTTAACGCGCGCTATCGGGCTATTATTAGCGCACGCTATGCAGGTAGGAGTAACGTGCGCTAAGGACTCAATTATTGAGCGGGACAGCTAGCACATGCGCCATCCGGGACATGGGTCCGGATAAGATTCCCGCGGACGCACCCGGACAATTCTGAAGTCAACCATTATTAGCGCACGCTAAGGAATGCTTAGTAGCGTGCGCTAACTTGTTAAAATGCAGAATATTATAAATGGGACAACAACCGTTTTGGCCTTCATTTCTTTCACCCATTCTTCATCCTTGAGAGTTCAGAGAGCTGTAATAATACTCCTATACACTTAGAACACATCTTGTTGGTGTTTGTATATTGGTTATCACTTGGGAATATTCATTGAAGTGGAATAGCACCTTGGAGTGGCATACAACCAACCGGAGTTGGATTCTACCTTACAGTTGAGTGATTTTCATCATATTAAGGTATGTTCAATCTATCTCAAGACTTAGAGTTGGATTTTAACGATTTGGATGATCATGTTAACAAGATATGGATTTTCATAGATGAATTATCCAAGTATATCATGTTTGGGATGGTGAGATGAATAAGCCTTAAATACCTTGATTATAATCATCATGATTCGAATCTTATTACACTGAATATGTGAAGAGAAGCTTCTATCATTGGTAAACCGAATCTAATATATGATTTCATAGTAATCTTGGACTAGACGTTAACATCCTTATTGTTAGATAAATCTAAAGGTTTGATCGTGGAAGGATTTATCTAGTATAGATAGAACATTTATCAACTTCAGCATGATAATATGGATTGATATAGAGGTGTTGATATCAACCGTTAAGCTTTTCGAATTGTCGTATGAAGATTTGAAGTCGGAATGGAATATGGTTTTATATTGGTATGCATATCCTTGAATCCGAAGTTGTCATTATTTGTAAAATCATTCATAAGGGTATGAACATGGTATTCATGGAGGTAACATGAATTATCACGGAGGATTTCATTGTTTCGATCATGGCGAGAACAGTTTACTGCTCAGCAGTAAACTGCCATGCATAGATAGCGCACGCTATCCTATGAATATTAACGTGCGCTATCGAGCACGAGTTAGCATACGCTACATTTGGTATGTAACGTACGCTAAGCTATCAGACGAGTTAGTCGACTGATCAGTGAAGTACTGACCATACATAGTTAGCGTACGCTAGGCTTTGTTGTTTGCGTGCGCTATCGAAAGGCACTTAACGCACGCTACACGAGTACTTAGCGTCGCTAAGCGTCAATCGATTGCATTTTATGAACTTTTGGCCGTAAATCGAATTGTTAAACATCCGTACGACGTGAGATAAATCCTATATCATTTCTTTTGTTAAGGTTTGATCTTGTTGCGTGATTGATTGAGGAGGACGACTTTCGAGTGTTCGTTTTGTGGAAGTATTGTTCTTGTCTTCAAACCGAGGCAAGTACTCTAATTAGAATTGCTTATATTATGACAATTATGATGTGATTGTATGTGTAAATATGTTGTGAATATATGTCCACCATGCGCTGATCCGACGGGAATCATCATGGGAATCTATAGCTGTGTGCGCTGGATCGTTGGACAGGTAGTTCCACCATGTGTTGGTCCGACGGGATCATCATGGGAATCTATAGCTGTGTGCGCTGGATCGTTGGAATACCATCAGTATGTTGAAACTGTTATGATATGATATGTGTTGTGGATATTCTCGTTGGAGAAACTTGTTATGATATAACTGTTGATTATATCACTGTTGTATGATTATTGTACTTGTACTAGCATCGTTGTGCTAACCCCTTCGGGGGTGAACATTTGTGTATGTTCAGGATCTAGGAGAGCAGGAAAACAACCACTGGAGATGCATGACGACGAGGGTGCAGAGTGATGTCCCGACCGGGTTTATTTATCTGTTGTTTACTCGTTATTTCAATAAGTACTCGAGTACGAAGTCATTTGTGATGATTTGAATTTCGTGATGTACTATTGAGTTCTGTTGAACAATTGTACTATTTCTGTATTGGGTCAGAACTGTTGTATCGTAATTTCGTTATTTCCATTCGTTAGTACCTTTTAATGCCTGTTCAATTCTTCAGCCTTGTAAATCCTTATATAAAGGATTTACGGCGCTGTAATATTCCTGAATATATCGGGGGTGTTACATTTCGTGATTGATTCCGAATTGTCTGCGTATGTTACGAAATTTCTTATCGGTTGTTGTTATTTAGTGATTCTCAATCTATTTTCCTCGAATTAATCCGTGAATTGTTGATACGGGGAGATTTTGCGTAAACCCTCGCCCATATCGATTGATCGTTCATTATCGTAGTTTGTAATCGGGGTTATGGGTGTATTCCAATCAATTATTGTTGTCCGTTGGGACTGAACTATGTTGATCCTTCGTTTAGGAACCGTCGTTTTCCACCCGGACCGTTCGTAGTCATATTTCACTTTCGTTTCTTCAAGAATGTCTCAAAGGCAAGTACTTTACATTTGTTTACATGTTCTGGTATTTGAATTATGGTTGTATCGTGGTTGTTGTGGATGGATATGTGTATGTTCACCTAGGGACGGTCCGACAGGGCCTCTAGGGATACGTATTGCTGTGTGTGTGCATATCATGAACTGTGGTTAACCACCCAGGGATGTCTGACGGGGCTCTGCGGGGTACGGTGGTCGTGAGTCTCGTACCAAGGTTAACTTTGAATTATGATTGTTGGAGATAATGTGTTTTGTCACTGTACATTGTAAATATTCCGGAATATAAAATGTTTTCTAAAATGATTTTTGGCGCATAAATTCATCTGATTAGAATGTAGTTCAAATGGATTGTACTTGCACTAGCAGTTGTCGCTAACCCCTTAAATGGGGGAAATACTTTTTGTATTTCAGGTATCGATCGTGGGGACAAACGAGCACTCGAGCCGTATGAGGATGATGGGCAAGCATGATACTGTTCAGTGGTTGATTATCGGTGTTCTGTTCTGTCGGTTATTATTAATTTCTTATTTTGGGATTTCTGTATTATAAAATTGGTTTAAATACTCGAGTACTTCCTTTTTTAAAATTATTAACGATGTATTCCCGTTTTGGGAAATGGATTTGATTTCAGATTTTATTCGTCGGATTGTAGTCTTTTATTTGAATCGTCGTTTTATTGATGATTGTTTGTCGTTGTCGAATGTCTTGTTGGTACGTTAGCCTGGTGGATTCCACAGTATGGGGTCCACGACGCTGTAATATGCCCTGAATGTCTTGGGGGTGTTACAGAATATGGTATCAGAGCTTAGGTTTATGGATACCTAGGCTGTCGGTTATTTGGGTCTGGTCGAGTGTCATTTTTGAACAGTATCGCTGCCATGCCATCATCTCAGTATGCCGGTGCTCGTAAGTTTTCCTAACTTGAGTAGTTGCGTTGTTCTGTTCTATTCCTTCTTGGTATCTTGTTGTGTTTTGCGTTTGAATTGTACTCACCCGCTACTTCTTCAGAATTCCTGCTGGTAGAGGACGCGGACGCGGTAGGGGACGTGGCACAGCCATGTCCGATCACTCGGGAACCGATTTGGCTATGCCTTCCTTGTCGAACAGTGTCCCGCTTAGTTCCGGGGGTCAGCAGGACCAGTCTGCTAGCTCCGGAAACGCACATGAGAATGTTGGAGTGGCCAACATTTTGCAGTAAGTAGCGAACCAGATGACGCTACTGACTCAGGCCGTTTTGGTTGGCTAGGCTAATGCTAACCCGGTTCCGCCTACTGGGTCCGGAAATGACAAGTTACTTCAGGACGTGATTCGTATGCGTCCTCCGCAGTTTGATGGTGCTTCCGACCCTTCCGGTTGGGAGAATTGGCTATTCGAGATGGAGAAAGTATTTGAGGCTGCTAATTGTTCTTAGGAGAGGAAAGTACCCATTGCTCAGTACTTCCTCGCCAAGGAAGCAGCAACGTGGTGGCAAGCACTGAAACCGCGTGACCGAGCAGCTACGTGGGCAGAGTTTCGGGATCTGATGGAAGATGAATTCTGTCCATGGCCAGTGAAAGAGGGGAGGATCCGAGCCTTGTTTGAGGCTAAGCACGAAGATGTTCCTATTTCTCAAGCTATCAAAGACTACAATCAACAGCTGCATTATGTGAGAACCCAAGTCCGAGATGAGCTTGATAAGATCCGCCACTTTGATATGCGGATGAAATCGAGGGTGCGCCACTACATGTCTGGTCTGGGGTGCACAACTTTGAAAGAGTATCAGAATAAGGCGATGGCTTACGAGATGTCGTTTTCTGCGACAGAGACGGCAACCGAAGGAAAGAAGCAGAAGACCTCCGGTCAGTTTTTGGGAGGCAAGTCTGGAGGATATCCGAAGGCTCAGTCTGGTTCGCGAGTCTTGAGTCGGGCCGTCGCCGGGCGAGGAAAGCTTCTAGGTCTGCCCCTACTGGTTCCGTTCGTGGTCCTATGTGCTTCAACTATAGTCGTCCGGGCCACATGATGAGTGAGTGTGATAGGCCTCCAATTCAGTGTCTTGCGTGTGGTCGGATGGGTCATCGTGCTAAGTTTTGTACGGATGCAGCTCGGGCTCCAGTTACTCAGATATCAGCTCCAGTTGTGGGAGAGCCGAGTGTGAATCAGGCACCGACAGTTCCTCAGCCGCAACAGAGTTTTGGTAGAGGTCGAGGACGTGGACAGCCTTCTAGAGGGGGAGCTTCTAGTGCGGGGTCTGTTCCACCCCGAGTATATGAGATGAGACGAGCAGGAGACCCAGACGCGACGGTGGCTACAGGTACCGTTCACATCCTTGACCATCCTGTTTCCATACTATTCGATTCTGGTGCTACGCATTCTTTCATATCTATGGATTGTGTGCGTCGTCTGCATATTGATTGTCTAGTTGCGTGTGAAGCATTTGTTGTTAAATTGCTTAGTGGGGATAGCATCGTGGGGGATCGTGAGATTAGATATTTTCCAGTGAGTATCGCGGGGAGGGTTTGGCCTTCTAACCTGATTGCGGTAGATATTAGAGATGAGGATTTGATTCTTGGCGAGGATTGGCTGGACCATCATGGAGCAATCATGAATTACAGAACGAGAACCGTTTCGATGCTAGCTTCTGACGATACCGAGCATTCTTTTGTGGGGCGTAAGCGGAGTAGCCAGAGATTCTTGATCAGTGCCTTAAAGGCGGTGAGACTTCTTCGGGGAGGTTGCTCGGGTTATTGGTATTATGCCTTGAGATCGGAAGAAGGGGGAGTCGAGCTCTCGTCTATTCCGGTAGTGTGTGAGTATCCTGATGTCTTTCCAGACGAGTTGCCGGGTTTGTCGCCGGACTGAGAAGTTGAGTTTGCCGTCGATTTAGAGCTGGGTGCAGCACCGATTTCTAAGACGCCATACCGTATGGCGCCTGCCGAGATGCTGGAGCTGAAGAAACAGTTGGGAGAGTTGCTAGACATGGGATATATTCGACCGAGCGCTTCGCCTTGGGGCGCACCGGTCCTATTTGTAAAGAAGAAGGATGGGTCACTTCGTTTGTGTATTGACTATCGAGAGTTGAACAAAGTGACTATTAAAAACAAGTATCCGCTCCCGAGGATTGATGACTTGTTTGATCAGCTGCAAGGGGCAACCGTATTTTCAAAGATTGATTTGAGATCGGGGTATTATCAGCTCCGGGTGAAAGATTCTGACATTCCGAAGACGGCCTTTTGGACGAGATACGGTCACTACGAGTTTGTGGTTATGCCTTTTGGGCTAACCAATGCCCCAGCCGTGTTCATGCATCTTATGAACAAGGTCTTTATCGAGTACCTCGATAAGTGTGTAGTCATTTTTATCGATGACATCCTGATTTACTCGAGGAGCGAGGAGGAGCACGCCCGTCATTTGCATATCGTGTTAGATATTTTGAGAACTCAGCATCTTTTTGCGAAGTTCTCAAAATGTGAGTTTTGGTTACGGGAGGTTATGTTTCTCGGTCATGTGATCTCGACCGAGGGTGTTCGTGTGGACCCACATAAGGTAGAGGCAGTGTTGGATTGGGCGCCGCCCAAGAACGTGAAGGAGGTCCGTAGTTTTCTGGGTTTGGCCGGATATTACTGTAGATTCGTCGAGGGGTTCTCTAAGCTCGCTCGACCGCTGACTCAGTTGTTACAGAAGTCAAAAAAGTTTGTGTGGACCGATGAGGGACAGAATAGTTTTGAGGAGTTGAAGAAGCGGTTGACGACCGCTCCTGTTTTGGCTTTATCGAGTGGTAATGAAGGTTTCTCAGTTTTTAGTAATGCTTCGGGCCAAGGGCTCGGATGTGTACTTATGCACCACGGGAGGACGATTGCCTATGCTTCCCGTCAATTGAAACCGTACGAGTTGAATTACCCTACGCACGATCTTGAGTTGGCCGCAGTTGTATTTGCGTTGAAGATCTGGCGTCACTACTTGTATGGCTCGTCGTGTCAGATTTTCACCGATCACAAGATCCTGAAGTACATTTTTACGCAGAAAGAGCTTAATATGAGACAGCGGAGATGGTTAGGGTTGATTAAAAATTACGACCTCGAGATTCTCTATCATCCGGGCAAGGCAAATGTGGTGGCAGATGCCTTGAGCCGGAAATCGGTATCGCTTCGGGCGCTTGAATTGCTTACGGCTCAGTCGGGACTTCAGCGACAGTTTATGAGGTTGAGCATTGAGATTAGGCTACCAGAGAGTTCTGGGCAGTTGCGTACACTTGAGATTTCGTCGTCTTTAGTCGACGACATTAAGTCGGGACAGTTAGAGGACCCAATGTTTATTCTGCTTCGAGAGAGTGTAGGGAAGGGGAAAGCCCCGAGATTTGTTATTCATGAGGACGGTGTGTTGAGGTTCTGAGGTCGGTTGTGTGTTCCGAACGACTCGGAATTGAGGCAGAGTATTATGCGAGAGGCTCATGCGTCACCTTACTCAGTCCATCCGGGCTTGAGTAAAATGTATAAGGATTTGAGAAAAAATTTCTGGTCGAATGACATGAAGAATGATGTAGTTCAGTTTGTGGCTAAGTGTTTGACTTGTCAGCAAGTCAAGATTGAGCATCAGCGGCCAGCCGGGTTGTTGAAACCACTTCCCGTCCCGGAGTGGAAGTGGGAGGATATCTCTATGGATTTTGTCACGGGTTTGCCGAGAACGAAGACTGGTATGAATATGGTGTGGGTGATTGTAGACCGACTGACTAAGTCGGCGCATTTTCTGGGCATCAAGGATACTTGGGGTCCAGAAAAATTGGCTCGTATTTTTATCGCACAGATAGTGAGACTTCATGGTACGCCGAGGACCATTATTTCGGATAGAGATGGCCGATTTGTATCGCATTTTTGGCAGGCGGTACATAAGGCATTGGGGACACAGTTACGTTTGAACACTTATTTTCATCCCCAGACCGATGGGCAGTTCGAGCGTACTATTCAGACGTTCGAGGATATATTGCGCGCGTGTGCGTTAGATTGGAGTAGTGACTGGGAGGAACATCTGACCTTAATTGAGTTTACTTATAATAATAGCTGGCACGCGTCGATTAAGATGGCACCGTATGAGGCACTTTATGGCCGACGTTGCCGATCACCGATATGTTGGGATGAGCCGTCCAATTTGGTTGGCACCGAGCCAGACCTCGTGTTAGAGACGAGGGAGAAAATTGAGTTGATTAGAAAGAGAATGTTGGCTGCTCAGAGTCGACAAAAGTCTTATGCGGATGTTAGGCGTCGACCTTTGGAGTTTGAGGTGGGAGATCATGTTCTGTTGAGAGTGTCTCCGACGAAGGGAGTTTTCTGTTTTGGGAAAAAGGGGAAGCTCAGCCCGAGATATATTGGGCCTTTCGAGATATTAGAGAGAGTCGGTGAGTTAGCATACCGTTTGGCTTTGCCTCCGTCGTTGAGTCATGTTCATAGCGTATTTCACGTTTCCCAGTTGAGGAAGTACGTTCCGGACCCATCCCATATTATTGATTTTGGAGACGTGGAGATCGAGAAGGATGTTACGTTTGAGGAGAGGCCCGTCAGGATTTTGGAGCGTCGAGACAAGCAGTTAAGGCACAAAACCATTCCTTTGGTTAAGGTACAATGGTCGAGACACGGAGTAGAAGAAGCGACGTGGGAGTTAGAGGAGGATATGCGTTCGAGGCACCCCGAGCTTTTTGATTCTTAAGTTTCGGGACGAAACTTTATTTTAGAGGGGGAGAATGTAATATCCGTAACTTTCCGTTTTTAGCAGTTTCCATTTTTGGTGTATGTCTATTTTTATCGAATCGCTTGTAACTGTTTTGACATTCTGAATCTACTTTATTCTTGGAGTTTTTCCATTTGGACGAGTTTTGGTGATGTTTTCACGTAATTTCATTTTATGACATATTTTGCCGTATGAACGTTCGATTCTCGTAAAATTCGTTCGTTTCCGTTGTTTCTTGGTTTGTACAAGTTCGTATGGTTGAGTTGGTCATGTTGAGACTTTCGGTTTGTAAATCCGACGTCGTTTCGTGATTTTCGGGCACTTGGGCCATTTTTGTAATTTCCTATAAGTTTAGGGAATCTCATTTTCGTTGTCGCATTACGGACCCTCCGGTGGTCGGAATTGTATTTTCTTTCAGCGCTTAACTCCGCCGTCTTGTATGCTTCGTGTTTATGTTTTTGGATTCTGGCCTTGTCGTGCGTGTCGAGAATTGTACCTTCGGCAGCAGTGTACTGCTGATGTGAGCAGTACTGAACTGCTGCGCAGGTAGCGCACGCTACTCCTGTTACCTTGCGTGCAATACCGATGTGCAGTTAGCGTACGCTAACTCGCTATTGTTAGCGTGCGCTAGCGAGTGGTAGCAGTAGCTACTGGACCGGTTACAGCCCCGTTAGCGCGCACTATCTATGATAGTTAGCGTGCCCTAACTACACATTTTATATATATCAGCGGGCAGTTCAGAAACAACACTTTTCACTCTTTTCTTCCGTTTTCTTCATGGGGCGACTCCAGAGGGCGATTCCTTTTAGCTTTGATCGGAGAATTCTTTGTATTCCATCACTGTAGAATCGTGTTAGCATATTACCATCAACATCATCATCTTCCATCAGTTGAATCTAAGGTATTTCCTCAGGAACCCTAACTTGTCTAATTTGGGGGGGGGGGGGGGGGTTCGGGTTTTTCGTGATTGATTCCGAATTGTCCGCGTATGTTACGAAATTTCTTACCGGTTGTTGTTATTGAGTGATTCTCAATCCATTTTCCTCGAATTAATCCGTGAATTGTTGATACGGGTAGATTTTGCGTAAACCCTCGCCTGTATCGATTGATCGTTCATTATCGTAGTTTGTAATCGGGGTTATGGGTGTCTTCCAATCGATTATTGTTGTCCGTTGGAACTGAACTATGTTGATCCTTCGTTTAGGAACCGTCGTTTTCCACCCGGACCGTTCGTAGTCATATTTCACTTCGGTTTCTTCAAGAATGTCTCAAAGGCAAGTACTTTACATTTGTTTACATGTTCTAGTATTTGAATTATGGCTGTATCGTGGTTGTTGTGGATGGATATGTGTATGTTCACCTAGGGACGGTCCGACGGGCCCTCTAGGGATACATATTGCCGTGTGTGTGCGTATCATGAACTGTGGTTAACCACCCAGGGATGTCTGACGGGGCTCTGCGGGGTACGGTGGTCGTGAGTCTCGTACCAAGGTTAACTTTGAATTATGATTGTTGGAGATAATGTGTTTTGTGACTGTACATTGTAAATATTCCAGAATATAAAATGTTTTCTAAAATGATTTTTGGCGCATAAATTCATCTGATTAGAATGTAGTTCAAATAGATTGTACTTGCACTAGCAGTTGTCGCTAACCCCTTAAATGGGGGAAATACTTTTTGTATTTCAGGTATCGATCGTGGGGACAAGCGAGCACTCGAGCCGTATGAGGATGATGGGCAAGCATGATATTGTTCAGTGATTGATTATCGGTGTTCTATTCTGTCGGTTATTATTGATGTCTTATTTTGGGATTTCTGTATTATAAAATTGGTTTAAGTACTCGAGTACTTCCTTTTTTAAAATTATTAACGATGTATTCCCGTTTTGGGAAATGAATTTGATTTCAGATTTTATTCGTCGGATTGTAGTCTTTTATTTGAATCGTCGTTTTATTGATGATTGTTTGTCGTTGTCGAATGTCTTGTTGGTACGTTAGCCTGGTCGATTCCATAGTGTGGGGTCCACGGCGCTGTAATATGCCCTGAATGTCTTGGGGGTGTTACAATCATAATGGATTTCGTGGTTGGTCTGCCATGATCCGTGAGGAAGAACGATGCTATCTGGGTGATAGTAGATCGTTTGACGAAGTCATCTCATTTTCTACCTGTGAGGATGACTTACAGTATGGAACAATATGCTAGAATTTATATTTGGGAGATTGTGAGGTTACATGGTGTTCCAGTGTCGATCGTCTTGGATAGAGATCCGCGATTTACGTTGAAATTTTGGAAGAGTCTTTAGAGTGCGTTGGGCACTAAGTTGAATTTCAGTACTGCATATCATCCACAGACCGATGGTCAATCAGAACGGACTATCAAAACACTTGAAGATTTGTTGAGGGCGTGTGTTCTTGATACTGGTGAGAATTGGGAGAATACTTTGCCTTTAGTAGAGTTCGCTTATAACAATCGTTACCAAGCGACTATACAAATGACCCCGTATGAGGCTCTCTACGGAAGAAAATGCCGATCGCCTATTTATTGGAGTGAGGTTGGAGAAGGAAAGATTTTGGGTCTAGAATTGATCGAGCAGACTGTAGAGAAGATATCCAAGATGAGAAGTAGGATTAAGACTGCCCAAGATAGGCAGAAGTCTTATGCCGATAAACGAAGGAAAGATATCCAATTTGAGATTGGAGAAAAGGTGTTCTTGAAGGTAGCGCCGATGAAAGGAGTGATACGATTCGATAAAAAGGGAAAGCTACAGACTCGTTATATCGGACCTTTTGAGATTTTGGGTCATGTTGGGGATCTTGCTTACACTTTGGCATCACTGTTAGAGTTATCAGGAGTGCACAATGTCTTTCACGTCTCCATGCTGAGAAAATACGTACATGATCTGGTCATGTATGCAATTTCAAAGAGTTGCATGTAGCCCAGAACCTAACTTATGAAGAAGTAGCTACAGCTGTTTTGGAGCGTAAGATACATCGGTTACGAAACAAAGAAGTTAAACTAGTGAAAATTCAGTGGAGCCGTCATAGACCGAACGAAACGACTTGGGAACGTGAAGAAGAGATCCATTCTAAGTATCCGACACTCGCCATTAGAGGTACATGATTTAATTTTCAAGGACGAAAATTCATTTAAGAGGGGTAGGTTATAACGCCCCGATTTTCGAGCATACATTAATTTTATAGAAAGCGCATGAATGATTCTAAATGTCCAACAATTTATTTACGAATTTTATTTCCATTTATTAAATAAGATCAAAATTTTCCTTATTCGCATATCATGATTGTAGTTTACGCTCCAAGCTTGAGTCCAAGTTCTCATATTATAATGACCCGAGTCATTGCGTCATATATATATATATATATATATATATATATATATATATATTCAAGTGGTCATTATTTATTTTATGATAGTGTTATTAATTATTCGAGTATAATACTAACATTATAATCAATAATGTTATCATTATTATTATTAATACCATTTTATTATGTATTAATATTATTATTATTGTTATCGTTATCATTTTCAGATTTATTTCATGATCAATATTACCAATTAATTATTATTCTACATTTACTATTATTATTATTATTATTATTATTATTATTTTACCATTTATATTTAACCATGTGTCTTAATTTAACCAAACTATGATTAAATTTAATTAACCGCATTAATCATAGTTAAGAATCCTTATTTTCCCCATCGATCGTTCCCTCATTAGAATTCTCACTTTATCAAAATTCCTCAATCTTTATCTAATACACAATCCTAATCCAGCTTAAACACATAAATCACATCTATAAATACACTAATATTGCAGTACAGAAATCCTTTACAATCCATCATTCAACATTAGAAAAAAAAAAAGAGAAAATACAATACACAATTCTGCAACAAAATTTCACGCCAGAAAATTTACAACCGAAGGAGAAGAAGAGAGGCTGTCTATCGCACGACACCTCTCAATATCCGATCGATTCCCTTTTGAGTTTTGATCAGATTCCATCACCTGAGTCCATCTAAATACATCAGGTAACTGGAATCTGAATCTCGTTTTCACCTTCATCTCCATATAAATTCGAATAATTCATAGACTAGATTTTCGATACAGTCCTTTGCTATTTTTTTCGGTTCAACCAAACCCTTTTTTAAATCAAATTGCAAATAAGAACCTCTAATCGATTCCTTATTTTTAATCTGGAGCCGAATCAACCCTGGTCGGCTAATCCACCCGAGCTTCGGCAAGAGCCAACCATGGCCACTCAACCCTGACCATGAAATTGATATTCAAAGTTCCAGTCCCGGGCCGATCCTTAACTCAAATTCAGGAAATAGAAACCCTCGGCCGAAACCTGCAAGAAACAACCTCAAACCAGAAATCAAATTCGTGAACTATTTTAACCCAAATTTCGAATCAAACTCTAAATCTATTTTATCAGAAATCGGAACCTTTTACCTGAAATCTTCGAGCTTAGCCCCCAGACCACTCCAGATCGCCGCCGCTCGTAAAGTTCCAATTGTTTCCACCGGACCAAGAACCACCATCGTCCCAGAATCAGAACACTCGTCCTCAGCCTGAGTTAACCGGCGAATTTTGATTCGGTGTATCCGGCCGCCGGTTCCATATAGTTCGAATCGGTTCCGACAGGAATCCCTTCGGTTCTGACACCATCACCGTTTTGCTCCATTTCTTGCACAATTCTTTCCCGCCATCAGGTGCTATTCGGCATCCGACTGGATTTTCACCGCGAATTGGTGCAAATGATTTTAGTGTGTGTGTTTCTGAATAGTGTAGAGAGAGAGAGAGAGAGAGAGAGAGAGAGAGAGAGAGAGAGAGCGAGATGTTAGGGAGATGGAGGAAGTGAGATTGACGGCCGAACTGTGAGGGTAGGGTTTTTATACCCGAGAAATTTTAGGGTTATTTAATTTAACCCCCAGGTTTTTGGACTTCTCCAATCTAACCCAACCCTTTTTCCAGTTATTCAATTTAGCCCCAGACAGTTTAAATTAACTCGTTTTGACCCCAGCAACTTTAAAACATCAATTTCAGTCCCTTAGTTTTCCCAATACTTGATCCGAGCCAGTATTTAATATTTAAAAATCAGATTCCTTTTACTCAATTATAAATTCAATAATTTATATTAATTTATTCTGGACGCTATATTAATATTAGAATTTAATTGTTATATTATGAGACGAGGACTTGGAGCCTAGAATTTGAACTGCATTCGCATCCTAATTTTCAAGGATCATCATCGTATTTCGAGGTGGAGATTTTATGCTTGTTTTATTTAATGCATGATGTTACTTGTGTATATATACTTGTTTCTTGCCAAATATTTATATGCTCAAAGTTTGCATGTTTATTACATTATAGCCTCCAATGAGTACTAGGCATAATGTGCTCAAAGTTTGCATATTATTTACGTTGTAGCCTCCAATGAGTAGTAGGCATAATGTGCTCAAAGTTTGCATATTATTTATGTTGTAGCCTCCAATGAGTAGTAGGCATAATGTGCTCAAAGTTTGCATATTATTTTACGTTGTAGCCTCCAATGAGTAGTAGGCAGTATGCACAAAGTTCGCATATGAATGGCCCTCGGGCAATCACCAGGTTCAGGCATGTCATATCTACTTGACAACATGCATGTATTTAAATTTAACAAAGTGTTCCCTCCTCACTTAGCGAGTTGAAAGCTCACCCCATTATAAACCTTTCAGGTTGAGGAGTATGGCATGGCGGGCAAAGGCGTGTCGTGATAATAATATTTATCAGCTTTTTTATTTATTTCGTTCATTTAAAGTTTTTAACTTTGGCTTCAATGTTATGTTGAATATTATGGAGGTTTGAAATGTTGAGAATTTATTTTTATTTACTTGCGAAATGGATGACCTTATTTCAATTTCCGCTGCAGTTATTCAATTATTTTTTGGGATATTTAATCTCCCTTGAAATTCTTTTAAAAAGACATTTCGAAAAGTGGTCGCTACAACATTTAAAAATTGTTTTGAAAAACAAAACCGTTGTGGCCTCAACTCTCCAACAATGGAGAAACTTGAACAAAGGTTTGTGCGCTTAACCCTCAAACAATGCCATAGTTTTAAGAAACCATTGTGTTTATGAAATCTTAACAACATATTCAAAATAAAAAACAGTTGTGTTTGATAAATTCTAACAACATATTTTAAATGAACAACACTTGAGTTATAAGAAGACAGATAATGGACAAATTCTACAAAAATATTATGTAATTTCCTTTCTGACAAGTGTGTATTGTTCTAAAACTATTGTGTAGCATCCCAAACAATAATGGTTTCTAAATAGAGTGTTGTTGTTTCTGGCTATTACACAACGGTGTCTAGAGATGAAGTCGTTGTCTCTCACTCCCACATAATAGATTCTGTACAGTTGTCCGAGGCACGTAAGAGACGTCGTCTCAATAGACAATGGGAAAATGGGGGGGGGGGGGGGGTTAGACAATGGGCAACACCCGTTGTCTGATGCAGTTTTTGTTGTAGTGTGCTTGCTAATTAAGGATCGAGCAGACTCTTGAGAAAGTACACCAATGTATTGGTGAGTTATTGAGAGTTTGTGTATTTGATACAGTAAGAATTAATCTGATAATCGAATTAGAGAATCGAGAATTAATGGAGGTTTGTTTTCTTATGAGTTTGTAGAACATTGTGAATCATTTACTTATTTTTATTGGAAAGTCCAGTCATATTAGGGCCAAACAGACCATTTAATATCTCAATCATCAAACGTGGAATGAGATCATTGACCCAATCCCTCACTCACCTATCTCATTAATCTCTCTCTCTCTCTCTCTCACACACACACACACACACACACACACACACACACACACACATGGCCGATGATTACCACCTGTTGACGTCTGGTTTGGTCAACGTCACGTGTGCTGATTAAGACGAATGAATCGAAGCCACGTAGAAAATAAAATAACAAAAAGGAAGGTGTTTGATCACTAAATTTTATTAATGACCTTTTTGATAGAGTAGAACCGAGCAGGATAATTTATGCCGGTCTATCTGGATGCTTGTTAATTACAAGTCTTATTTTCTTTTCTCTTTTCTCTCTTTTTTTCTCTCTCTATTATATTTTTTCCGCTCTTTCCGAAAGTCCTTTTATTGTACATTCTCCTGGCATATATATAGACAATGTCAGCTATTCGTGAGACGACAGCAGGAAGATTCAGGTGAATATGCTGATGACATTTGTCACAGTGTGGTGACTTCTTCGACATGTGTCACCTTCTTAAGTTTGCTTTGGGAAGGGATATGACAGCCCTCTTTTATTGTCCTGTCTGCCTGTTCTTCGGGCTTTTGGCGATACTTATCTGTTGCGACCGACAACGAGGTCGGCCCTCGAGCTTCCCGCTATTCTGGTCGGTCTTATTTATGATTATGGTCCGGAGCGTATTCATATAGAATCTGCTCGGTCCTTCTGGGCCGAATTCCGGGTTGGCTCTAATGTCTCTGCCCGGTCCGATTTTTTGTGAGCCCGAGAGACAATCGGGTCTATGACCGGTTCGGCTCTAGGATCTGCTCGGCTGGTCGGCTGCCTGGAGCGCTTAAGTGGATGCCAAGGTGGATCGACTACCAACAAAGGCCCCCGAGTCCAGGGCCGTGCCGGGTTGGCCGGTGCTGGAGTCGTTTCAGATTGAGGCCGATCCGGTTTGAGGGTGGATAAGATCTCTTGAAGGGACATATCTTCGAGAGTCATGTCGATTTGACTTCGGGGTCTTCAAGAGTCATAATAAGGGGGACGCGTGGCGGGACGTAATTCGTCGTTGTGTTTCACGCGTTTTTGATCTTCGTGATGATTCGTTATGAATCGCCGATTCATGTGCTTTGGCATTTAATGCCCCCCTTTTTTATCCTATAAATATAGAGAACCTTCTTCTCTATTGCTTCTTTCGCCATTTTTACGTGTTTGTTGCAGAAAAAGATTTTTTCCAGCAATTTTTCTTCTTCTCCGATTTCACAGAGACTTTCCCGGTAAGCTTGCTTTCCCTCCTCTTTTTCCTATTTTATGATGTCGGAGCGGAGGGATACGGCGGCGGAGGAGTTGACTGTATCTCCGGACCGCACGGGGGTGGCGGATCTGTCGATGGGTGATGTTCCCGTTGACTGGAGCGACGAGGATGGCGGTGAGGTCGGGAGATCGCCGGATTCTGGAGATGCGGATTCTGGAGACGTGGAGGTGGTGACGCCGTTGACGGCGGTTGGCGAGACCCGGGCCTGGGTTCGGCCTCGGCCGTCTCCTTTTGTTGAGGCGGAGTGGGATTCAGCCTCGATATGCAGCACGGTCACCGATGGGCAGTTGGAGGCTTGGCGGGGGCGATTTAAGATACCCGCGGTGGTGCGGATGTTCGTTCCGACTCCAGAGGAGAGACCTCACACTCCGCCCGTCGGCTGCACGGCGGTATATTACCGCTCCCTGTTGTCAGGGTTGAGGTTTCCGCTTCCGTTTGTGTTCTCCCGGTGGTTAAGGCAGTGGGGCCTTTGTATTGCCCAAATTCATCCGAATTCTTGGGCTCGGATGGTGGGTCTTTTGATCATTTTCAGTCAACGTGGCTGGACCGAGCCTAGTTTCGAAGAGATTAACAGTCTCTTCTTATGGAGGTCGGTCGGCCGATCCGGTTCTGGCTGGTTTTACTTGACAGCCCGGCATGCGATGTATAAATAATTGGTGGATGTGCCGGAGACCATCCATAGTTGGAAGGAACAGTGGTTCTATGTAGGGGGACCGTGGATGAGCTCGGCTGGTGTGATAGACGCCGAGCTTCGGGTCCCAGAACACTTCATTGCTAAAATGAGTAAGTGTCGTGTTTTTTATTGCTGCTCCTTTTTTGTCTAACGCTCATAATTTATTGTTTGTGCAGAACGTATCCCGGCTTCAGAGACTTCCTCCTTGTTTGACGACCGGATTGAACAGCTCTTGGATGTTCCTGCTGATCAGAGGAAGTCGTATCTTCTGGTTACTGAGGATAACCTTTGGGCAGCGGGACTTCGATCAACTAATCCGAGCAGAATGTCTTCGTTAGGTAGCTCCTTTTTCTTCTTCTTCTTCTTTTTTTCTTTTTTTTTCTTTTTAACAGATCTTCCTTATCCAGTCCCTAGGGGCAGGAGTTCGTCGGGACAGAAAGAGACGCCTGTGCAGCGGGTGGCGAGGCTGGCTGCTGAGGCCGCCGAGCGTAGGGAACGCGCGGGCAAGCGGGGAGTAGAGGTCGAGCCTGATGATAGCGTGACCAGGGCCGAGGGTTTCCCCATTCCTGAAATTGCTGTGCCTGCCCCGAGCCCTGTACGGTCGGGCCGTGCGAAGGGTAAGGAGCCCGCGATTGATTTGGAGGGCCACTATCTCCCGGTGAATAAGGACCGGGAAGAACCTTGTGCCCAGATGAAGGGGCGGCGACCGCGCTGGTTCCTGGACTACATCCGGGCCGCCACCCTAACCGCCGAGATGCTTGACCGGGTCCCTCCAGCGGTGGTTGAGTCCAGCCATGTCCCCATTTTGGGTTGGATGCCGAAAATGGAGATGGTGACCAATGACATGAGTCTAGATGAGCAGATCCAGTTTGGAAATGCTATGATGGGCCGCGCGTTGTGCACCTATGTGAAGGCCACTGGGGAGCTGATGGCCCTGGTTGAGAAGCACAAAAAGGCAGAGGCCGATCTCAAGGCCTTACAGGAGGAGCACCACCTCTGCCCTTCGCTTATCAAGTCTCTGGAGGAGGAGATGACCTCTCTGAAGGGTGAGATGGAGCTTCTGGAGAGCCGGGCCTTTGAGGCCAATATCTGGAAAGGGAAGGCCGACGAGATGGCCACGACGGCCGAGAAGGCGCAAAAATGATGTCTGGACATAAGGGCCGAGCACGAGGCCTATTTGCATAGTACTAAGGCCCAGCTTGAGCAATTGACCGAGCGGGTCCAGACTTGTGAAACTGCAGGCTATGCCAGGGGCCTTGCCAGCGGCGAGCGCTTTCGTAAGACACCGAGTTCGAGGAGTTGATTAACCTTAACTATGTATCCACTTGTTATGAGATATTGGATCTCATGAAGGAAGGGAAGACCGTTGAGGAGGTCCAAGCTTATATAAAGTCTCAGGCGGCCGACCTGAATGTTGAATCTCTCGGAGATGATGAGCCGAAGGCCGCAGAAGTTGTCGAAGATCCGGTGTTGATTCCGTCCGGCGAAGGTGAAGGACAGTCTTCTCAGGCGGCCGGTCAGGAGGACAGGGCCGAGTAGATTTTTGTTTTATTCCATGTATGGCCTGCGTGCCGTTTTTCCTTGGTTTCCTTTGTATTCTGATGTAGAATGGCTAACTTTGAATGAAATTTTTTATGGCATCTCTTGCTTTTTTCTGTATGTTTGGGCCTGGTTAGTTTGGCCGTTGGATTTTCTGTTCACCTTTCGTTGACTGTGCCGGATGGGCCGGTCTTATGAGGTGCCGAGGCGAACTCGGACTTATAGTGCCGGATGGGCCGGTCTTATGAGGTGCCGAGGCGAACTCGGTCTTATAGTGCCGGATGGGCCGGTCTTATGAGGTGCCGAGGCGAACTCGGTCTTATAGTGCCGGATGGGCTGGTCTTATGAGGTGCCGAGGCGAACTCGGACTTATAGTGCCGGATGGGCCGGTCTTATGAGGTGCCGAGGCGAACTCGGTCTTATAGTGCCGGATGGGCCGGTCTTATGAGGTGCCGAGGCGAACTCGGTCTTATAGTGCCGGATGGGCCGGTCTTATGCGGTGCCGAGGCGAACTCGGTCTTATAGTGCCGGATGGGCCGGTCTTATGAGGTGCCGAGGCGAACTCGGACTTATAGTGCCGGATAGGCCGGTCTTATGAGGTGCCGAGGCAAACTCGGACTTATAGTGCTGGATGGGCCGATCTTATGAGGTGCCGAGGCGAACTCGGTCTTATAGTGCCGGATGGGCCGGTCTTATGAGGTGCCGAGGCGAACTCGGTCTTATAGTGCCGGATGGGCCGGTCTTATGAGGTGCCGAGGCGAACTCGGTCTTATAGTGCCGGATGGGCCGGTCTTATGAGGTGCCGAGGCGAACTCGGACTTATAGTGCCGGATGGGCCGGTCTTATGAGGTGCCGAGGCGAACTCGGTCTTATAGTGCCGGATGGGCTGGTCTTATGAGGTGCCGAGGCGAACTCGGTCTTATAGTGCCGGATGGGCCGGTCTTATGCGGTGCCGAGGCGAACTCGGTCTTATAGTGCCGGATGGGCCGATCTTATGAGGTGCCGAGGCGAACTCGGACTTATAGTGCCGGATGGGCCGGTCTTATGAGGTGCCGAGGCGAACTCGGACTTATAGTGCCGGATGGGACGGTCTTATGAGGTGCCGAGGCGAACTCGGTCTTATAGTGCCGGAGGAGCCGGTCATTCGAGGTGCCGAGGCAAACTCGGTCTTATAGTGCCGGAGGAGCCGGTCATTCGAGGTGCCGAGGCGAACTCGGTCTTATAGTGCCGGAGGAGCCGGTCATTCGAGGTGCCGAGGCGAACTCGGTCTTATAGTGCCGGAGGAGCCGGTCTTATGAGGTGCCGAGGAGAACTCGTTCTTATAGTGCCGGATGGGCCGGTCTTATGCGGTGCCGAGGCGAACTCGGTCTTGTAGTGCCGGATGGGCCGGTTTTATGAGGTGCTGAGGCGAACTTGGACTTATAGTGCCGGATGGGCCGGTCTTATGAGGTGCCGAGGCGAACTCGGACTTATAGTGCCGGATGGGCCGGTCTTATGAGGTGCCGAGGCGAACTCGGACTTATAGTGCCGGATGGTCCGGTCTTATGAGGTGCCGAGGCGAACTCGGTCTTATAGTGCCGGAGGAGCTGGTCATTCGAGGTGCCGAGGCGAACTCGGTCTTATAGTGCCGGAGGAGCCGGTCATTCGAGGTGCCGAGGCGAACTCGGTCTTATAGTGCCGGAGGAGCCGGTCATTCGAGGTGAAGGGGCGAACTCAGTCTTATAGTGCCGGAGGAGCCGGTCATTCGAGGTGCCGAGGCGAACTCGGTCTTTATAGTGCATTCGAATTAGAGATGAAATAGAGTTGAATTTTATTGATTATACCTTCATAAGGACATGACATTCGACGAATGAATTAATCCTTGGCCATTCATATATTCTAGATAACAAACTCCGTTCTGAAGGGCTTTGTTACTCTCGTACGGTCCTTGTCACTTGGATTCAGGAGGTCCCGGGTCGGGCCCCAATGCTCGTTTAATAATGAGGTCTTCGACCTGGAAGCTTCGATGATGAACCTCGGGTGCCTTGTAGAAGATGTTTTGCCTTTCTGCTTGGTTCTGTTTTTGGGCGACGAGGTCCAGGCTTTTAGGGTCATATTGATCTTGTTCTTCGAAATGGGTTCTCCGGTGGGCGTGTTCCAATCTCGACCGGGGTCGTTGCCTTAGTGCCGGAGGCTACGAAGATATTTCACAAGTGGCGGACCGATGTGTTGCCAAGTCTTCAGGGAGTTCTTCAGGCCGTGACCCCTTGCACTTTTCGAGGCGGGTCTTGAGGTACTCAACTTCATCCCCTAGATGGGGGGGGGGGGGGGGGGGGCGACCCGGACGATCGTCCCTTTATCGGGTGGCGGTAGGCCATAAATCTAAGTGGGTTTCATACGAGCTTTGGATACGAGAAGTGAAGGTTTGGCATCGTGCGTATCTTCACTTCAGCCCAATGACACCTTTCTCTGATCCGGCTAGTAACGTCCTTGCCGGAGCGATTTGTAGGCCATTATTGGGCCGCCGAAGGGGTTGTCGTGTGTGTGCTTGGGCACCTTATTGAGGGCATATTCAAATAAGCCCTCTCAGCGGCCGAACTAGATTCCCCTGCGTAAGGCTCCCTTCATGGCGACCCGGATGGGTCACGGTTGGAGTATCCTAGTTTTTGTGGGCACCCTGCTGCGCTGGGGGGCGTGGAACTGGAGGCCGTGTTTGTCCTTGCAACTCGCATTGTTTGGCTGCCGATTGGCCGGTTCGGTTGTTTCTTGGTTCGCAGAGGGCGTTATAGTTCCTTGATAATCTTACCACCAGGTCCGAGCTGGGTCGAGGAAATTGACCAAACTGGGCTCCCTGGGTTCGTATTAGCCTCTATCTGAGAATCGCTTCAAAGATAGTGAGGTGAGCAGGGCCGAGGGAGGTCGCCATTTCCGGACCGGCCCCGAGGGCTTCATATTCCATCTCATAGTTGGGGGCTAGAAAACCTAAGCAAGTGGCCGAGCAGAGCAAACGTCGGTCGGGGCCGGCGAGGGCCATTCCTGTGCTTGTTTTCAGGGGGCTAGTGTGAGTGCATAGGCCAGCTCTACAGGGGCACATCCGAGCTCGGCATCAGATAGGTCGGATGTCGGTCCGTACTTTCCGATCGAGCGAAGGCGGCGCGGGTTGCAGTGGAGTTCTCCTCGGGCCGGTAGGTATAGGATTAGTGCTTTAAGTCCTCCTGGGTTACTTGGTCGGCCTGGCCCCTCTTTCCTTATCTCCCGAATGATTGGTGAAAGGTGGGGACTTTTTTATCTTTCATATCTCCTTATAAAGATCATGCCCTTTGCTCATTTCAGTTTTACTAATATGTTCCACTTTCTGCTGTTTCTTCACCCCTTTAAATTTTAAGTTTCGTCGTTGGCATCCTAATGGCCACCGTTCGGGTGCTTATGCGAAAGACTCCTTAGGTCCCGATGATTTCATCTGATCTCAGCCTAAGCTCGGCCCGATAATGGCTTGAGTTTTCTCGCATGCATCCCAACGGACGACATTTTTTTGGGACTACCAGAAACTTTGTGAGGATCTGACAGGAATTCCGAAAGCGCTTGCAGATATTGTGGTGTATGTTGATTGCAACTTTAATTTGAAGAATACGAGGGGATTCTTTGGAAGATCTTCTAGAGCTTTGAGTTACGTTTGATATCCCCCGAGTTATGACCTTTAAAAGGTCAGCCGAGTCGAGCAGGAACTCATGGTCACAATGGCTCCTGTGCTTTCAACTTCTAATTACGATGATTCCTATGCTTTCGACTCATAGTTACGATGATCCCTATGCTTTCAAATCACCACTTATTGGTGAGGGTGGTTATTCCCGGATGAACGCAAGGTATGCCAGAGCGCTCCGCCAATTTGAACGGATTTCCCTTCTTTGTGGCGGGCTGATTATATTCAGAATTCGTAGTCATAGCTTGAGCGACTCTCTCAAGCTCCCGGAGGTTCGCCCTCCTTCTAGCGCCAATCTGTTGACGTCTGGTTTGGTCAACGTCACATGTACTGATTAAGACGAATGAATCGAAGCCACGTAGAAAATAAAATAACAAAAAGGAAGGTGTTTGATCACTAAATTTTATTAATGACCTTTTTGATAGAGTAGAACCGAGCAGGATAATTTATGCCGGTCTATCTGGATGCTTGTTAATTACAAGTCTTATTTTCTTTTCTCTTTTCTCTCTTTTTTCTCTCTCTATTATATTTTTTCCGCTCTTTCCGAAAGTCCTTTTATTGTACATTCTCCTGGCATATATATAGGCAATGTCAGCAATTCGTGAGATGACAACAGGAAGATTCAGGTGAATATGCTGATGACATTTGTCACAGTGTGGTGACTTCTTCGACATGTGTCACCTTCTTAAGTTTGCTTTGGGAAGGGATATGACAGCCCTCTTTTATTGTCCTGTCTGCCTGTTCTTCGGGCTTTTGGTGATACTTATCTGTTGCGACCAACAACGGGGTCGGCCCTCGAGCTTCCCGCAATTCTGGTCGATCTTATTTATGATTATGGTCCGGAGCGTATTCATATAGAATCTGCTCGGTCCTTCTGGGCCGGATTTCGGGTCGGCTCTAATGTCTCTGCCTGGTCTGGTTTTTTGTGAGCCCGAGAGACAATCGGGTCTATGACCGGTTCGGCTCCAGGATCTGCTCGGCTGGTCGGCTGCCTGGAGCGCTTAAGTGGATGCCAAGGTGGATCGACTACCAACACCACCTTCACGCCGTACATGAGTGGGCAGAAGGCGGGAGACTCGCGAGTTGGTCTGAGTTGTTGTTTGAGTTTGACAAACGACGGATGAAATGTGATAGTCGATCGAGGAGTACAGCAGAACTGGACGACCGGAGTTATAGATGGACAAGGTTCGACCTTGGGGCTTTGACAGCAGGTCTGGATAGAGTTTTGGGTTTGGTTGATGGCATTTGGAAGAACAGGATGTAATTCACTTGTTGGTTCGAGCTGGGGACGCGCAAAGCCATGTATATTTATGTGTGTATATATAATTATATGTATGCGTGTGTTTTCAGGATTTTGTGTGTGTTCCTAGGCTATGTGAATGTATGTCTGCTTGCGTATGTGTAAGTTTGTGTGTGTATGTGTATCTATGCTGTGTGAGATTGGAACATATATATATATATATATATATATATATATATATATATATATATATATATACGAGTTTATACCCCGTGCGATGCACGGGGTTGTCCATAGATGATGTTTTACATTCGTTATTTCCAGTCTAGTTTTATATTGTTAAAAGAAAACCTCTTTAGATACCTATATTGTACTTCTTAATGTAACACCCCCAAGTTATTCAGGGTATATTACAGCGTCGTGAGCCCCTCCATGGGACCCACAAGGCTAATCATACGCGGAACTATAAAACTTGACCGAGAAGGTCCAAATACAACGAAATGAAGGACAATACAAAGGGTATTCAAACCATATCCAATGTATCCAAATACATCACAACACAAAATAAATACCTCGGCAACACAGGCCAGAACATCGAGGAAACTGAAAAATAATACTCGAGTATTCAATAACCATTCCAGTACAACAACACTGAATGGAGGATACACAAAACATAATCAGAGATAAGACACAGTATCACGCTTGCCCATCATCTTCATGCCGACCCGATACCTGCCTGATCGCTCTCTTGGAACCTGAAATACATAAAAAGTATTTCCCCCATAAAGGGGTTAGCCGTCGAATAGCTAGTGCAAGTATATCGAATATGAAATACAATACTCCTCGACAATAAAGTTAAGGTAACCATCAATTCATCAATTCAAGACTACTATTTTGGAATAACTAAATCTCATAGCATCACATCAATATATACATGATCAACCTTGGAACCGCACCAGAGGCTACGGAACCCTCAGAGGACTCGTCGGTCCATCCCAGAGTGGTTAACTCATATTAGCTATGGAACCGCACGAGAGGCTACGAAACCCTCAGAGGACCCCTCGGCCCATCCCAAAGTGGATATAAATAAACATGCCATTCATATATCTTACTTTCAAAGTCGAGAACGTACAACCATAAATATATACTTGCCTTTGAGACATCGAGAAATCGAACGGAAAAGAGTATGATTTCGGTAGGTCCAAGAACGCACTTCCGGTACCTAAACGATTCATAAGGGATATGATAATCAATAATCCATACTCATAATTCATGAAGAAACTCCCGAAATCCGTCTACGATTCACGAAAATACAACGGTAAATAACTAGAGGTTGGAAAATCACACAAACCCTCACAAGTCCGAACACGGCACAAACCAATATGTAAAATTATAGGAAAAGCATGCATACGGGGTAGATATATCATAATCTCAAGATTCTCAAGCTTCAAACCAGATAAATCGGACGAATCTAAGAAAACCCCCAAAATTCCCAAAAAAATAGGGTTCTAAGGATTTTTACCTTAATTTGAACGATAGAATGGATTAGATGTTGTTAAATCTTTGTTCTCCAACCAAAGATGTTGATATCTGAAGAAACATCACCTTCGAACTCTCCAAATCGCCAGAACCCGCTGCTCTCGATCGGAAATGTGAGAAGAAAGAGAAAAATGACGAAAAGGAGGTCACCTGTCCAATATATACTCGCCCAATCTAGCGCACGCTACGCCTCTAATATTAGCGTGTGTAACACCCCCAAAACCATCCGGGATATTACAGCGCCGTGGGCCCCGCGCCGGAACCCACCAGGCTAAATACCGTTTACAAAACCATTTCAAAAACGTTCAAAAAGCCAAAGAGGCCGATGACGGTAATATTTTGCAAATACTCAAATATTTTCAAAAACAAAGTTCTCAAATACCGTCATAAAATACCATTTGAAAATACAAGGCGAAGTGCCAATTCTCGACAGTTCAAAATGTACGTTAAGCTAACACTTAAACGTACCGATAAAATAATTAGGAAAAAGGGTTTGATGAAAATAACCCAAGTTCGTAAAATGCCCAAAAGGCCATTTTAAAATACACACACGAGTTGGTAAAAATACCAAAGAGTCATTTTGAAATATACACACGCAGCGGATAAAGATACTGAAAAGCCATTTTGAAATATACACACGCAGCGGAGATAAACACAATTCAAAATACACATTTGCAGCGGAAATGAATAACCAGAAAAGAAATACTCGATACTCCAAAACATGCCACCGCCAGTATCACATCGGGAAGCTCATCCCTTCACGACCGCTACTAGCTCGATCTCCGAGTACCTAAAAATAAAGCCCACGACGGGGTCAGCCACAATACTCAACAATGATATCGATCACATCAACATAAATAATTACATACCAATGTAATAATATAGTAAGAATACTACCAAAGTAATCTTACCGTCATAACCTTACCAATCCATGGTAATTCATAACAAATCAATCCTTACCATAATCCCTATTTCGCATTCTCAAATGACGAAATAAACTCAACAACAATTATCTGTACTGTATTCCAAAAATACCAATAATCCTCAAAACATCATCATAACTCATAAGTGCGGAGTAATTCAATCTGTGCCAAATCCTGTCCGTCGGATTACACAATCAAATCTCAACCTGGATAAACCAATAATACACAACATATATGTAGATCAACTACCACATGATAAATGATAACAAATCCCGAAACATCGACGTACAGTCCGAATGCTCATACGATCAATAACACTGATCAACCAATACATAAACTGAGAATATCATCGACATGATAACTCCAATACAACCAACAAAGGATCAACGATAACTGAGAGTACCATCAACATGATAACTCCGACACGATCAACAAAGGATCAACAATAACCGAGAATACCATCAACAAGGTAAACTCCAAATGACCAACAAAGGACCAACAATAACCGAGAATACCATCAACAAGGTAAACTCCAAACGATCAACAATAATGGATCTCAAGAAAATAACCTCGACTGTCGGAACATACCCCTCGGGCGTATGAACAACCAGTCGCAAACCGTCGAACATACCCAACCATGAATGGAGGATGAACGACCAAACAATATGGCTCAAAGATGGAAATCATAGTACGCCCGATCCGAAAATGTGTCCGTGCACAAGCCACCCCGGGTATTGATCACATACACGTGTGGTCTTGTACCTAATTAGCCTCACGAACTACGTCTCGTGTGCACGGTTCAATGTGGAAATATCAACACATAACCATCATGTGTCCGGCTAAAAATCCTACACAATAACCAATCGGCACGCAGATATGACTCCAGATATGTCACGATGCAACATGACAACGAAACTCAAAGAAACACATATCCAATAAGGATCAAAAGACTCACCAAAGTGAACAAAACACACTAACAATGAAAAGTCGACACGACTAATCAATATCCAAAACATCAATCCTGGGATCACAAACCCCAAAGGATAATCCATACGATCAACAATCTCAGACAACAGTTCTGGGATCGACATCCATCAACGAACAACCAATATGAATCTCAATACACGAAGCCTCAACGTACAACATATACAACAACTCAACATAATAATTATCTCATAACTGAACAATACATAAATTACCTCAAAGCCGGAGACAACATCATTTCCACGAACCAACATCCCTGAACGAACATACAGTTATACGAATAATCCCGAAATAGGTGTAGTCCATTTATACCAACAAACCACCATCCCGACATCAATATCGACACGATAACTATCCTCGATATCCGATATTCTATATCCTTGACGAAAGATAACTCACGTCTTCCTTGAACACAATTAAATCACATACCTTATGATTTAATAAAAACCAGAGCCCGATATACAACTCATTAACCGAAAATTTACCTTTCTAACAACATTGCTATATGAATTATAAATGAAATGAAAACGAAACCATTCATCAAATATTATAAACTGAACAAGTATAAACTTGCCTCGATACCGATACCACGAAGCATTGCCAAAATCCATTGCCTTTGTCTACGAGCTCCTCAGCCCCGACCAAAAGCAATCTACGAACTCTTCAGCCTCAACCGCAACACAACGGTCATAAACCATGATCCAAACATATCAACCTATTGAAGTAATCAATCAACAACAATCCGATAACAATCAATAACCGACATAGCCAACCAACAAACTCAATGGTTCAACGAAACCTCGATCATAAACAAAACTGAACAATACAACTCAAACAAATACGAACCCATATCCACGATACAAGTCGCAACTCAATAATCAATATAACCGGTCAATAAACCCAACGGTTCCACCATATCCCTATTAGACACAAATCCGAACAACCACATCAATCGATCACGAATTTAAAACCATAACATAATTCATAATCCGATAATCATATCAATAATAAATTTAAACCAACAAGGGTCTAACATTACCGATTCCAAATTCAATCTTAAATACGGATACAAGTTTCCTCCTTGTAAATTCATAATAGAAACCAATTACCGATTATCATCATCAATCCGGACGATCCGATTAATTCAACATTATGAATAACCATATTCCAAAGGTTTCAAATAATTCCATTATCCGAATTGAACACTTGTTCAATACGTATGAATTCTCAAACTCAAAAGTGAATCATAATCTTATCAAACC
The DNA here is from genome assembly GCA_033398695.1 of Orobanche coerulescens. Taxonomy (NCBI): domain Eukaryota; kingdom Viridiplantae; phylum Streptophyta; class Magnoliopsida; order Lamiales; family Orobanchaceae; genus Orobanche; species Orobanche coerulescens. The sequence goes on from CM065801.1 coordinate 63,554,930, forward strand.
CGAAAATCATATTCGTATTCCTATACGAATATTGTACCAAAACGCATAACTTAGTTTTAGATATGAATATTTCATATTCATATCTAAAACACCAACACCTCTTAAACAGGTTCAACAATTCATATAATCCAAGAGTTCCTTAAGAACACAACTAATTCCGAAATCATATTCAAAATCTCCAATACGACATAATCCGATGTGTTCTAATATCTAAACAATCCTTATTCACAATCCAAGGTGTATATAATCATGTTCTTCAACATATATACTTCTCATAACATCATGAATCGCAACAAACTACCAAGAACATCGAGAATACTACGATTCCATAATCATAACGACATAATCAAGGCATTTGATCACCAATTCATTATCTTCCCTTAACAAAATTCCCGTAAATACCAAGAATCATCACAACAATATAAATTCCATCACCATTCATACGAAAACGTGTAGAATTTTCCAAGTTCTACTCATTGAGACATTTCATCGAACACTTTGAAGGCATAGTTCAATTCAATCGATTATTCAAAGAAATACTCGAATTCGTTCCACAAAACTTCAAGAGTATTGAATGATTACGAGTTTACAATCAAGTTCAATCAACAATATGAATCAAAACGAAGCAAATCGGCCAAAACACCAAGAAACATCAAGAACATCCAAAAACCAAAAGTTTAGGTGTTCTTACCTTCGATCCGGGTGGAAGATGATGTTAATCCATGATTCCAACTTCCAAAACATGTTGTTATAAGTTGATTCTACTCAAAACCATCCATTTTGCTGAAGAAATCGCGAAGAAACGAAGAGAAAACATGAAAATGGCCGGATGACTCGATCCAGGCCTTTAAATAGGCGGGACCTGCCGGACCATTACGTACGTAACCGGCGGGTCCTTACGTACGTATCCGGCCGCTGCCTACCCTACTGCCCAGTTCGTTCGGAACCCTTACGTACGTAATCGCACCGCTTACGACGTAATCGGCCCTACGGCCAGAATCGCCACCGCCTTACGTATAATCGGCCGCCCTAGCCCTGGCCGAGTCACTACCGACCATGATCGGCCATCCCAGCGAGTCACTGCCGACCATGCTCGGCCACTACAGGTCTTCTCGGCCATGACTCGGCCAGCCGCCCCGTAACGTACGTAACGCTTAATCCGTTGCGTACGTAATACGTACATTGACTTGCTACAGTATAATACTCGTATTACGTACGTAATACACCCTGTATAACATACGTAACTCCCTCCGTTGACTCACCTGTCCACATCTGCGCCGAAAGCCGCCGACCACGGGCCCCACTGTCCGATTCTTCTTGTTACGTACGTTATGTACACTATATAACGTACGTAAGCTAACACATTTTACGTACGTAAGCTCCAAGGCTTAACGTACGTAATGGCTTTTATACTTAGCCAAAAATCCAACTGTTCCTGTCCGACGTCTCGACGTACAAAATACAAACATACGGCATACTGAATACACATACTGAATCCAAAAATATTCTCATACGGTATACCTGAAATCCAAATCAGTTCAACATGATACAACATATCCTGAATATATCTGTCAATCAAAAACGATAATCACACCAGTATAGCTGTCTCGGTTCTCAATTTATTTTATCGATACTGTATAGATACCAAACTATACAGTATATCTCAGATAAAATAACGCGAAAAATTTATACTGAAAATCCGGGTATTACATACTACCCCCCTTAAAATAAGTTTCGTCCTCGAAACTTGCGACCTGTCACCAACAACAGATAAATCCAAAACTTTCCAACTCATCATGAAAACAATCAATCGTCGCCACAAGCGAATAACCAAAACGGTATACTTACAGGTGCGTGAAGCCGATGATCTCCCGTGATACTAGCACACGACTCCCATACAAAGTCTCAAAACAACCAACACACACCAATATCACAAATAGCAATTTGAAAAGAATCTCAAAAATTTTGGAAACTCCAAAAATCGGTTCGACTCAAAAGTCAGAAAAAGTCATTTTCAAAAATCACGTTACTACCGTACCGGTAGAGCCACACAACACACACGCCTGGGTTTCACAAAACCCAAGCTCTGACACCATCTTCTGTAACACCCCCAAAACCATCCGGGATATTACAGCGCCGTGGGCCCCGCGCTGGAACCCACCAGGGTAAAAACCGTTTACAAAACCATTTCAAAAACATTCAAAAAGCCAAAGAGGCCGATGACGGTAATATTTTGCAAATACTCAAATATTTTCAAAAACAAAGTTCTCAAATACTGTCATAAAATACCATTTGAAAATACAAGGCGAAGTGCCAATTCTCGACAGTTCAAAATGTACGTTAAGCTACCACTTAAACGTACCGATAAAATAATTAGAAAAAAGAGTTTGATGAAAATAACCCAAGTTCGTAAAATGCCCAAAAGGCCATTTTAAAATACACACACGAGTTGGTAAAAATACCAAAGAGTCATTTTGAAATATACACACGCAGCGGATAAAGATACCGAAAAGCCATTTTGAAATATACACACGTAGCGGAGATAAACACAATTCAAAATACACACTTGCAGCGGAAATGAATAACCAGAAAAGAAATACTCGATACTCCAAAACATGCCACCGCCAGTATCACATCGGGAAGCTCATCCCTTCACGACCGCTACTAGCTCGATCTCCGAGTACCTAAAAATAAAGCCCACGACGGGGTCAGCCACAATACTCAACAATGATATCGATCACATCAACATAAATAATTACATACCAATGTAATAATATAGTAAAAATACTACCAAAGTAATCTTACCGTCATAACCTTACCAATCCATGGAAATTCATAACAAATCAATCCTTACCATAATCCCTATTTCGCATTCTCAAATGACGAAATGAACTCAACAACAATTATCATCTTCGTATTCCAAAAATACCAATAATCCTCAAAACATCATCATAACTCATAAGTGCGGAGTAATTCAATCTGTGCCAAATCCTGTCCGTCGGATTACACAATCAAATCTCAACCTGGATAAACCAATAATACACAACATATATGTAGATCAACTACCACATGATAAATGATAACAAATCCCGAAACATCGACGTACAGTCGGAATGCTCATACGATCAATAACACTGATCAACCAATACATAAACTGAGAATATCATCGACATGATAACTCCAATACGACCAACAAAGGATCAACGATAACTGAGAGTACCATCAACATGATAACTCCGACACGATCAACAAAGGATCAACAATAACCGAGAATACCATCAACAAGGTAAACTCCAAATGATCAACAAAGGACCAACAATAACCGAGAATACCATCAACAAGGTAAACTCCAAACGATCAACAATAATGGATCTCAAGAAAATAACCTCGACTGTCGGAACATACCCCTCGGGCGTATGAACAACCAGTCGCAAACCGTCGAACATACCCAACCATGAATGGAGGATGAACGACCAAACAATATGGCTCAAAGATGGAAATCATAGTACGCCCGATCCGGAAATGTGTCCGTGCACAAGCCACCCCAGGTATTGATCACATACACATGTGGTCTTGTACCTAATTAGCCTCACGAACTACGTCTCGTGTGCACGGTTCAATGTGGAAATATCAACACATAACCATCATGTGTCCGGCTAAAAATCCCACACAATAACTAATCGGCACGCAGATATGACTCCAGATATGTCACGATGCAACATGACAACGAAACTCAAAGAAACACATATCCAATAAGGATCAAAAGACTCACCAAAGTGAACAAAACACACTGACAATGAAAAGTCGACACAACTAATCAATATCCAAAACATCAATCCTGGGATCACAAACCCCAAAGGATAATCCATACGATCAACAATCTCAGACAACAGTTCTGGGATCGACATCCATCAACGAACAACCAATATGAATCTCAATACACGAAGCCTCAATGTACAACATATACAACAACTCAACATAATAATTATCTCATAACTGAACAATACATAAATTACCTCAAAGCCGGAGACAACATCCTTTCCACGAACCAACATCCCTGAACGAACACACAGTTATACGAATAATCCCGAAATAGGTGTAGTCCATTTATACCAACAAACCACCATCCCGACATCAATATCGACACGATAACTATCCTCGATATCCGATATTCTATATCCTTGACGAAAGATAACTCACGTCTTCCTTGAACACAATTAAATCATATACCTTATGATTTAATACAAACCAGAGCCCGATATACAACTCATTAACCGAAAATTTACCTTTCTAACAACATTGCTATATGAATTATAAATGAAATGAAAACGAAACCATTCATCAAATATTATAAACTGAACAAGTATAAACTTGCCTCGATACCGATACCACGAAGCCGTTACCAAAATCCATTGCCTTCGTCTACGAGCTCCTCAGCCCCGACCAAAAGCAATCTACGAACTCTTCAGCCTCAACCGCAACACAACGGTCATAAACCATGATCAAAACATATCAACCTATTGAAGTAATCAATCAACAACAATCCAATAACAATCAATAACCGACATAGCCTACCAACAAACTCAACGGTTCAACGAAACCTCGATCATAAACAAAACTGAACAATACAACTCAAACAAATACGAACCCATAACCACGATACAAGTCGCAACTCAATAATCAATGTAACCGGTCAATAAACCCAACGGTTCCACCATATCCCGATTAGACACAAATCCGAACAACCACATCAATCGATCACGAATTTAAAACCATAACATAATTCATAATCCGATAATCATATCAATAATCAATTTAAACCAACAAGGGTCTAACATTACCGATTCCAAATTCAATCTTAATTACGGATACAAGTTTCCTCCTTGTAAATTCATAATAGAAACCAATTACCGATTATCATCATCAATCCGGACGATCCGATTAATTCAACATTATGAATAACCATATTCGAAAGGTTTCAAATAATTCCATTATCCGAATTGAACACTTGTTCAATACGTATGAATTCTCAAACTCAAAAGTGAATCATAATCTTATCAATCCCGAAAATCATATTCGTATTCCTATATGAATATTGTACCAAAACGCATAACTTAGTTTTAGATATGAATATTTCATATTCATATCTAAAACACCAACACCTCTTAAACAGGTTCAACAATTCATATAATCCAAGAGTTCCTTAAGAACACAACTAATTCCGAAATCATATTCAAAATCTCCAATACGACATAATCCGATGTGTTCTAACATCTAAACAATCCTTATTCACAATCCAAGGTGTATATAATCATGTTCTTCAACATATATACTTCTCATAACATCATGAATCGCAACAAACTACCAAGAACATCGAGAATACTACGATTCCATAATCATAACGACATAATCAAGGCATTTGATCACCAATTCATTATCTTCCCTTAACAAAATTCCCGTAAATACCAAGAATCATCACAACAATATCAATTCCATCACCATTCATACGAAAACGTGTAGAATTTTCCAAGTTCTACTCATTGAGACATTTCATCGAACACTTTGAAGGCATAGTTCAATTCAATCGATTATTCAAAGAAATACTCGAATTCGTTCCACAAAACTTCAAGAGTATTGAATGATTACGAGTTTACAATCAAGTTCAATCAACAATATGAATCAAAACGAAGCAAATCGGCCAAAACACCAAGAAACATCAAGAACATCCAAAAACCAAAAGTTTAGGTGTTCTTACCTTCGATCCGGGTGGAAGATGATGTTAATCCATGATTCCAACTTCCAAAACATGTTGTTATAAGTTGATTCTACTCAAAACCATCCATTTTGTTGAAGAAATCGCGAAGAAACGAAGAGAAAACATGAAAATAGCCGGATGACTCAGTCTAGGCCTTTAAATAGGCGGGACCTGCCGGACCATTACGTACGTAACCGGTGGGTCCTTACGTACGTAGCCGGCCGCGGCCTACCCTACTGCCCAATTCGTTCGGAACCCTTACGTACGTAACCGACAGCTGGCTTGCGTAAGTAACTGGCCCTTACGGCCGTAACCGGCCACTGCCTTACGTACGTAATCGGCCAGTCCTATCCCCCAGCGAGTCACTACCGACCATGATCGGCCATCCCAGCGAGTCACTGCCGACCATGCTCGGCCACTACAGGTCCTCTCGGCCACGACTCGGCCAGCCGCCCCGTAACGTACGTAACACTTAGTCCGTTGCGTACGTAATACGTACGTTGACTTGCTACAGTATAATACTCGTATTACGTACGTAATACACCCTGTATAACGTATGTAACTCCCTCCGTTGACTCACCTGTCCACATCTACGCCGAAAGCCGCCGACCACGGGCCCCACTGTCCGATTCTTCTTGTTACGTACGTTATGTACACTATATAACGTACGTAAGCTAACACATTTTACGTACGTAAGCTCCAAGGCTTAACGTACGTAATGGCTTTTATACTTAGCCAAAAATCCAACTGTTCCTGTCCGACGTCTCGACGTACAAAATACAAACATACGGCATACTGAATACACATACTGAATCCAAAAATATTCTCATACGGTATACCTGATATCCAAATCAGTTCAACCTGATACAACATATCCTGAATATATCTGTCAATCAAAAACGATAATCACACCAGTATAGCTGTCTCGGTTCTCAATTTATTTTATCCATACTGTATAGATACCAAACTATACTGTATATCTCAGATAAAATAACGCGAAAAATTTATACTGAAAATCCGAGTATTACAGCGTGCGCTAGCGGGGTCACCGGGTAGTCTAGTGGCTTCTATCGGCCCCATTAATATGCGCTAATCACCTTTATTTAGCATGCGCTAGCCGAAAATGGTGTCCAGAAATCGGAGTCCAGAACCTACTGTCCTCTGCCCTAGTCAAGTCTTAGCGTGCGCTACCGCGATAGCTTAGCGTACGCTACACAACCCTTATAGCGTGCGCTAGCCGAAGCCTAGCGTACGTTACCTAATAGTCCAGACAGCCATACAACCTCACTGCTTCTGCCGACCAGTCCGTTAGCGTGCGCTACGGACGGATGTTAGCGCGTACTACTGACCACGAATAGCATGCGCTAACGAACTCCTAGCGCGCGTTAACTGCCCGTCCAGAAAGCAGGATGAGTTACTGGTTCTGACCTGACTGGTCCCTTAGCACACGCCACGGCTCAAAGCTAGCGTGTGCTACTCAAGGAGAATTAGCGTGCGTTAGCCTAGGCCTAGCGTGTGCTATTTCTCTGACCCAGAACACTTCCGCAAGGTCTACACAACAAAATCGTGATCCAAACAAGGTACGAAACTCTATAACAATATTGAAAACATCACCAAGAGTTTACAGAGCGACAAAATAGGAAGGACGACAAGGTCAAACAGCCAATAAAAAGTACGAGTATTACATTTCCCCCTCTAAAAAAGAAGTTTCGTCCCAAAACTTAAGAAATAAAAAGTTCGGGGTACTCTGACCGCATCTTCTCTTCCGTTTCCCAAGTCGTCTTCTCGACTCCATGTCTCGACCATTGCACTTTAACCAGTGGAATGGTCTTATGCTAAAGTTGTTTCTCACGATGCTCAAGGATCTTCACGGGTCTCTCCGGAAAGGTAATATCCTCGGCTACATCAATCTCACTATAGTCAATAACATGGCTCGAATCCAGCATGTACTTTCTCAACTGAGACACATGAAAAACACTATGGACGTGACTCCAAGCTGGAGGCAACGACAAGCGATAAGCTAAATCTCCAACCCTGTCCAAAATCTCGAAAGGCCCGATATACCTCGGACTAAGTTTCCCCTTTTCCCAAAGCGGAAAACCCCTCTGGTCAGCGACACCTTGAGTAAGACATGATCCCCCACTTCAAACTCCAAGGGTCGACGACGAGTATCAGCATAAGATTTCTGACGGCTCTGGGCAGTCAGCAACCAGTCCCGGATGATAGAAATCTTTTCCTTAGTCTCCATCAACATGTCCGCCTCTGTTTCGATTAGCTCCGAAGCCTCATCCCAACATAATGGAGACCTACATCACCTACCATAAAGTGCCTCAAATGGTGCTATTTTGATCGACGCATGCCAACTATTATTATAGCCAAACTCGATCAACGGCAAGTGAAACTCCCAATCATTGCTCCAGTCTAAGGCAATAGCCCGCAACATGTCCTCCAATGTCTGAATCGTCCTCTCTGTCTAACCGTCTGACTGAGGGTGAAAGGACGTGCTCAATCTCAACTCAGTACCCAAAGCCTGATGAACGGCCTGCCAAAAATGCGATACGAAACGACCGTCTCGATCAGAAACAATGGTCTTGGGGGCACCGTGTAATCTTACGATCTCAGCTATAAAGGTTCGATCCAATCTCTCCGGTCCCCAAGTATCCTTAATACCCAAGAAGTGTGCAGACTTGGTCGACCAGTCGACGATTACCCAAATCATATTCATTCCAGCCCTGGTTCTCGGCATGCCAGTGATAAAGTCCATAGAAATGTCTTCCCACTTCCACTCGGGAATGGGAAGCGGCTTCAACAACCCCGCTGGTCGTTGATGTTCGATCTTGACTTGCTGACACATCAAACACCGTAATACAAATTCCGTGACATCCTTCTTCATGTTATTCCACCAAAAATTGCGCTTCAAGTTTTTGTACATCTTACTCGTTCCGGGGTGGATTGAGTAAGGTGTAGCATGAGTTTCTCGGAGAATTCTCTGCCTCAACTCTAGATCATTCGGAACATAAAGCATGCCTTGAAATCTCAAGATACTATTCTCGTGCACCATAAAGCCAGGAGCTTTTCCTTTAATTACATCTTCCTTTAGTTGAGAGATCATCGGTCACTCCGTTGTTTCCCTTTGATGTCGTCAACCAAGGACGAAGTAATTTCGAGAGTACACAACTGTCCTTGTATTCGTTGAAGCCAAACTTCTATTCCTTGCTCGATTAAATCCTGCCGAATCTTTGTTTGAGAAGTAAGAACCTCGAGCATCTGGAGAGATGCCGATTTGCGGCTCAAAGCATCCGCAACAACATTGGCTTTACCCGGGTGGTAAAGAATTTCTAAATCGTAATCCTTTATCAACTCTAACCAATGTCTCTGTCTCATGTTCAGCTCTTTCTGACTGAAAATATACTTCAGGCTCTTGTGATCGGTATAAATCCAACACGGAGAACCATACAAATAATGCCGCCAAATCTTGAGTGCGGAGACAATTGCGGCCAACTCCAAATCGTGAGTAGGATAATTCATCTTGTACGGTTTCAGTTGTCGTGAAGCAAAAGCTATCGTCTTATCATGCTGCATAAGCACACAGCCAAGACCTTGACCCGAAGCGTCACTATAAACCGCAAAGCCCTCACTACCATGTGGTAAAGTTAAAATCGGCGCTGAAGTCAAATGTCTCTTAAGCTCATCGGAGCTCTATTGTCTCTCATCCGTCCAAACAAACTTTTCTGTCTTTTGGAGTAATTTCATAAGCGACCGAGCGAGTTTCGAGAACCCCTTGACAAACCGACGGTAATACCCAGCTTGGCCCAAAAAGCTACGAACTTCCTTAACATTTTTAGGCGGTGCCCAACCTAGCACTGCCTCAATCTTCCGAGGGTCTACACGAACCCCTTCGGCCGAAATCACATAGCCGAGAAACATAACTTCTTCCAACCAGAGCTCACATTTTGAGAATTTTGCATAGAGGTGCTCGGTTCTCAAAATATCTAGCACCAAATGCAAGTGTCGGGCATGTTCCTCTTTATCTCGAGAATATATCAAAATGTCATCAATAAAGACGACTACACACCTGTCGAGGTACTCTATGAATATGTTGTTCATTAACTGCATGAATACTGCTGGTGCATTAGTCAAACCAAAAGGCATAACTACAAATTCATAATGCCCATATCTCGTCCGAAATGCAGTCTTTGGAACGTCGGACTCTCTCACCCTGAGTTGATAATACCCTGATCTTAAATCAACTTTCGAGAAAACTGCAGCCCCTTGCAATTGATCAAATAAATCGTCTATACGAGGCAAAGGATACTTGTTCTTGATGGTCACTTTGTTCAGCTCACGGTAGTCGATGCACAAACGTAGTGAACCATCTTTCTTTCTCACAAAAAGAACAGGCGCACCCCAAGGCGAAGTGCTCGGTCTGATGTATCCTTTTTTTAATAATTCTCCCAGCTGATTCTTTAATTCTTGCATTCTGGAAGGTGCCATACGATAAGGTGCCTTAGAAATCGGGGCCGCATCAGGCTCTAAATCCACAGAAAATTCTATTTCTCGATCTGGTGGTAATCCCGGGAGGTCATCCGGAAGAACATCGGGATACTCATTAACAACCAGAATCAAACAGAATTCGACTTCGTTCCCTTCCGTCTTCAAGGCATAACACCAATAGCCCGTACAACCTTTATTCAAAAGTTTTACGGCCTTCATGGCACTGATAAGTACCTTGGATTGGCCCATCTTACGTCCTAAAAATGAGTACTCGGATCCGTCTTTAGTCATCATAGTGATAACCTTAGTACGGTAATTCATAATCGTTTGGTGATTATCAAGCCAATCCTCGCCGAGGATCACGTCCTCGCCTTCCATATCAACTACAATCAGATTCGATAACCAATCCATACCAGATATAATAACCAGAAAATCTTTAATCTCTCGGTTCCCCACAATTCTATCCCCGCTAGGTAGTTTCACAATGAAGGGATCACAAGCAGTCATACAAGTTATATTCAAACAGCGTACACACTCCAAAGAAATGGAAGAATGGGTAGCACCCGTATCAAAAAGTACACGAACTGGATGAGATAAAGTATGAATGGTACCTGAGGCCACCGCTGCATCGGGTTCGTCTGTTCGACGTATCTCGTACACTTGTGGTTGTACCGAACCGACGCTAGAGTCCCCCATCCAGCGTTCTGACCCCGTCCCCAGCCCCTTTCGTAATTCTGTTGAGACTGACCAAAAGATTGCCGCTGATTCATGCCTTGATCAAGTGGCGCTGGGGCAGAAGCCCGAGTGTCCAAAGTCTGATTTGGTTTGGAACAATAAGCCGCCCTATGTCCCATCTGTCCGCAAGTGTGACACTTCAATGGTGGGAAATTGCATTCCAAATTAATGTGGCCTGGACGACCACAATTATAGCAAGTCACCATGCGAGTTGTGGTGCCCGGTGAAGAACGAGAACCCTCTTTCCTTTAGCAAAACGTGATGACTGTTCGGCGGAACGGTTAATCGTTTGTGACCTCTGGAAGTTGCCACTCTTAAAGCCAGAAAAATTTCCCACGATCTTCTGCTTCTTTGGTTCTTCAGTGGTATCGTTATCGGGGCTTAACATGTCATGGGCCAAAGCTCTATCCTGATATTCCTTCAGTGTGTTGCAAGCAAATCCGGCCATGTACCATCGTAAGACTATATTCTTCCGCATATAAAAATAACGGATCTTATCACGTTCGTATCGGACTTGATCCTTCACGTGGATCAATTGTTGGTTGTACTCCATGATTGCATGCGAAACGGGGATACTCTGCGGTTTAGCCTCAAAAAAGGCTCGAATTTGTCCTTCTCGCACCGGCCAAGGACAAAACTCGGCCTCCAAAAGTTCTTTAAATTCTTCCCACGTGGCAACACGATCCTGTGGCTTGATGACTTTACACCACGTAGCAGCCTCCTTGGTGAGGAAATTCTGAGCAATCGGTACTTTCCTCGCTTCGGGACAATCAACCGCTTCAAAAATTTTCTCCAACTCCGCTAGCTAATCTTCCCATCCTAACGGGTCTGTGGCACCGCCAAACTGAGGAGGGTGCATACAGATTACATTCTGAAGCAAGGCATCCGCGTTCGGATTCGGATTATTCAGCTGGACAGTTTGGGCTAAAATGGTCATCTGGTTAGCCAATTGTTGAAGTACATTTGCAACTCCAACATCCGCGCTGTTCCCCTGACCATTCGACTGGTCATGCTGACTTTCGGTGTCAGGATGCACCGAGTTAGATAGGCTAGGGTTGGTCGATCCCACAATGAAACTGAGGGAAGCGGCCGCGCCACGCCCTCGTCCACGGCCACGACCACAGCCTCGTCCCGTACCAGCTGAAATGCTGAAGAACACACAAGGCACGTAAGTATAATTCAATCGCACATCACCGAAGTGACCGATTCTCAAAATACCAAAACAGAAGCAAAACGATAAAGGAAACGTCAGAAGGGTAAGAGGTCTTACAAGTACCAGTCGCACTGTGATGACGGCAAAGTAGTGATACTGTAGACAAACGATGGCTCAATCGACCCAAAAGACCGACAACCTAGGTATCCATAGACCTAGTCTCTGATACCATATTCTGTAACACCCCAAGTTATTCATGGTATATTACAGAACCGTGAGCCCCTCCGTGGGACCCACAAGGCTAATCATACGCGAAACTATAAAACTTGACCGAGAAGGTCCAAATACAATGAAATGGAGGACAATACAAAGGGTATTCAAACCATATCCAATGTATCCAAGTACATCACAACACAAAATAAATACCTCGGCAACACAGGCCGAAACATCGAGGAAACTGAAAAACAATACTCGAGTATTCAATAACCATTCCAGTACAACAACACTGAATGGAGAAAACACAAAATATAACCGGAGATAAGACACAATATCACGCTTGCCCATCATCTTCATGCCGACCTGATACCTGCCTGACCACTCTTCTGGAACCTGAAATACATAAAAAGTATTTCCCCCATAAAGGGGTTAGCCATCGAATATCTAGTGCAAGTATATCGAATATGAAATACAATACTCCTCGACAATAAAGTAAAGGTAACCGTCAATTCATCAATTCAAGACTAGTATTCCGGAATAACTAAATCTCATAGCATCACATCATTACATACATGATCAACCGTGGAACTGCACCAAAGGCTACGGAACCCTCAGAGGACTCGTCGGTCCATCCCAGAGTGGTTAACTCATATTATCCGTGGAATCGCACTAGAGGCTACGAAACCCTCAGAGGACCCGTCGACCCATCCTAGATTGGATATAAATAAACATGCCATTCATATATCTTACTTTCAAAGTCGAGAACGTATAATCATAAATATATATTTGCCTTTGAGACATCAAGAAATCGAACGGAAAAGAGTATGAGTTCGGTAGGTCCAAGAACGCACTTTCGGTACCTAAACAATTCGTAATGGATATGATAATCAATAATCCATGCTCATAATTCACGAAGAAACTCCCGAAACCCGTCTACGATTCACGAAAATACAAGGTTAAACAACTAGAGGTTGGAAAATCACCCAAACCCTCACAAGCCCGAACACAGCACAAACCAATCCGTAAAATCATAGAAAAAGCATGCATACGGGGTAGATATATCATAATATCAAGATTCTCAAGCTTCAAACCGGATAAATCGGACGAATCTAAGAAAAACACCAAAATTACCAAAAAATAGGGTTCTAAGGATTTTTACCTTGATTTGGACGATAGAATGGATTAGATGTTGTTAAATCCTTGTTCTCCAACCAAAGATGTTGATATCTGAAGAAAGATCACCTTCGAACTCTCCAAATCGCCAGAACCCGCTGCTCTCGATCAGAAATGTGAGAAGAAAGAAAAATGACGAAAAGGAGGTCAACTGTCCAATATATACTCGCCCAGTCTAGCGCACGCTACGCCTCTAATATTAGCGTGCGCTAGCGGGGTCACCGGGTAGTCCAGTGGCTTTTGTCGGCCCCGTTAGTGTGCGCTAATTGCCTTCCTTTAGCGTGCGCTAGCCGAAAATGGTGTCCATAAATCGGAGTCCAGAACCTACTGTCCTCTGCCCTACTAAAGTCTTAGCGTGTGCTACCGCGATAGCTTAGCGTGCGCTACGCAGCCCTTATAGCGTGCGCTAGCCGAAGCCTAGAGTACGTTACCTGATAGTCCAGACAGCCAGACAACCTCACTGCCTCTACCGACCAGCCCGTTAGCGTGCGCTACGGATGGATGTTAGCGCGCGCTAGTGACCACGAATAGCGTGCGCTAACAAACTCCTAGCGCGCGTTAACTGCCAGTCCAGAAAGCAAGAGGAGTTACTGGTTCTGACTTGATTGGTCCCTTAGCACGCGCCACGACTCAAAGCTAGCATGCGCTACTCAAGGAGAATTAGCGTGCGTTAGCCTAGGCCTAGCGTGCGCTATTTCTCTGACCCAGAACACTTCCGCAAGGTCTAAACAACAAAATCGTGATCCAAACAAGGTACGAAACTCTATAACAATATCGACAAAATCACCAAGAGTTTACAGAGCGACAAAATAGGAAGGACGGCAAGGTCAACCAGTCAATAAAAAGTACGGGTATTACACTTAAAATTACTGTAAAAAAACATGAACGGAAATAGCAATAAAGTGGTAGAAAACGTGAGGGAAATATTAGACAATATATAACCTCATTACTGAATTTATAAAACTCGACAAGAGTTTATATAATATGATCAAACACGACTTTCTCATTTTCATTTATTGAATCAGTAGTTTGACAATGTAATCTCAAAAGCAGAAGGTGTTATTGTGGTGTATGCACCCATTTAAATTTTTATGGGACGATATGTGAGAAGCAAATAGCAAAAATATTACTAATAAAGAATCATTGGTGGAACATCTAATCAACTCTCTTCCCTTTGAGCATTTAACACTAACTGTTCATCCCTCATTATTGCGCAACGAATAAAGTACACTTACTTTCATCCCACCCATAGCAGAGCCAATTAGCAAGCCACATCTTATTTTGTCTAAATCTTCCATCACATTTTCTGTAATGCCTGCATCAGCCAAAGCCTTCTTGCCTGCTATCAACATGTAGAGCATGAATTTGTCCATTCTCTTAGAAAGTTTAGGTGCAACCCCGCCATCTGTTGAGAATGATTTGATCTCCCGCAATTCTATGGAACCAAAACCTTTCAATAGTAAGAAACTAGAACAACTGCCTTACACAATAAAAGAATAGACGAAAATAGTAGACACTATTGGACTCTCAAAAACCAAAATAAATTCGGAACATCACAAGGCCAGAAAGCACCTATAAATCACCTACGACAAATAACAACACAACTATTCCATGCAGCAAAACACATAAACACATCGCTCACAAGTTTCAGAAGTAGAAGCATTTCAAAATTAGATTTTTGAAGAATATTTCAAAGAGATAAATAACAGTAACGGGAATAAGTAAATAAATATAGTATCAAGGCTTTCAATACCTGGAATTCACGGACAATGGAGGACAGCACAAGAAATAGAAGTATTTGAAATTAAATTTCCGAAGAACACTTCAAAGAGAGAGAGAAAGAACAGAAACTTCACAGACGACAGAGGACTAAGAAACTAAGCAAAATAAACAGAGAGGGTTGAACAAGAAACATAACTTGATGACACATATGAAAGACACGTACCCGAAGAAGGTGAGGCAGGGCTATCGAAGCAGGCTGAAGACGAAGGCTGAGGAGAAGGAATCCCTAGGTGTAATCCATGCACCACCGAACAATGTGGTCTTAGGTATCCAGTGGAAACTTGCAAAACCAAACAAAACAAAAACAATAATATTGAAAATTCACATAAATAACAAAGTTTCTCGATCTGGTTTTCGGATTTGGATTTGTTATTTTGAAATGATATCTCAATCTTGTTTTAAAATTTGTTGTTATCGATGATAGCCTCATGTCTTGAGTAACTCAGTTACTCAAACCCCAGGATTCAATCATATTGCTCTTTAGTCGCAGGATTGAACTATTTTTTAGTCACATGATTGAGCTGATTACCAGGATGCTGAAAACTATGCCGCAGGTTTGATTACATCATTCGCGACTGTCGAGCATGTGGTTTGAGGTGCAACTTTCAGTTTCAAAGGTTGTCAACAAAACCTGAGTAGTGAAGGCAAAAAAAATCTGCAATCCTGATTTACTGAATAGGCAAAAAATGGGCCAGCAAAAAAAATTACAGTTAGTCGATAGAAAATGTAATTAAACGTAGAAAATTAAACAAACACCGCCTATCACCCAAGAACACCTAAGTTAAACCCACAAAAAAAGAAGAATAAAAAAGATCACCGAAAACACAAAACAAATTGAAGAAAAAGAAAAAACTACCTGCCAATTAACACCCAGAAGCAAGAAAAAGTAACAGAAGGACGGAGCATAGGAGGCAAGGGGAGTCTTGATAGCCCCTCTATCAATATGTTATAGTAAATAAAATAGTGAGAAGCGCAGAACGTAGAAGGCATCTGATAAGAGAGAAGCAAAAAGACAACATGTATGAGAATCGCGAAAAGCTGCTAGAAATCGTGCCTCTAACAATTGAGGGTGTCCTGACTCGAGCCTCGAGGCCTACACCTTGTTTTCCCTCCAGGAATAAGGTTTCCTAGATAAATTTGTCAATCTATATATCGATCTGGTCGTTTTGATGAGTAGAACACGAATCTATGTTCAATTTTTTCAAACCGGTGCCGAAATCGTCGGAACAGGATGTCTTCGGGTTGTCCGTCTATTGTGCAGAAGAGGAAAAACTAATCTCCTCCGATTTGAACAAGGATGAGAGTTCCATTATATGTGTGATAAAACACAACTAACAGCGGAAATTATCGAACATAACAACTGAAAGCTTTTTTCTTTAAAATCCAAAAAAATACATATCTAGATAATAAACACAATATCAACTACTTTTATGAATGAAATACAGCACACACGCACACACTAGCACATAATATACACAAAAATATAAATCACACACCGAAACGCAGCACCACACACACACACAAGCTGTCTCAGAAAGACACACTGCACACACACCTACAAGCTGCAAAACACACACAAATCACATCATAAACACACACAACAGCACACATCCAAACACATACACACACCAGGACATATAGTCGTAATAATCGCTTCACAATGGTATAAAAGTTTGTAAAATTCTTATAGCCCAAGAACCACTACTGGCAACTCGAAGACAAATGACATTTCTGCCTCGTTCGTACTTTGACTTATTGGCACAGTGCAACACACACGCACACACCAGCACATAGACAAACACACACACACACACACACCAGCACATCACATCATAAACACACACCAGCACATATACAACACGCAAACCACATCCAAAACTCAAAATAAAAGCAAAAACATGTTCCTTGTAACAATAGCTTCGCAACGATATAAAAGTTAATAAAATTCCGTTAGCCGAAGAACCGGTACGGGCAACCCCAAGACAAATGACATTTTTGCCCAATTCCGACGATTTCGGCATCGGTTTAAAAACTAAACATAGATCCATGTTCTAATCATTAAAACGAACAAATCAATATATAGGTTGATAAATTAATAGTTCCTATCTACGAATTTTTAAGCAGTGTAATTTATGCTTTAATTTCACCACCACGTCGTCGTTCCATTATCCCTCAAAGAAGTCTAGGTACTTATGTTAGTTATAAATCTCCGTCTATCTTTAAATACCAGCATCCCATGAATGGGAATCAATTTAAAAACCTGGTATGCTGGCTGCACATTTAATTTAATGAAAATTATTTTTCGGTCTTAGGGGAGATAATTTTAACTTAATAGAGAAGAATGTCTGGAAATTTCATGGAATGAAAATATTCATAATTTATATCCATGCATTAACCAAACTGAACCTGAAGTTCAAAAGATAATTAACCCGCAATATTTATGCATGCAATGCTCATATAATAGCTACAAACGCTGCAAAAAAAACCTAATCTATAAGAACCGAACCCTTGTGCGGCAGGAACCGAATGAAGAAGGAAGGAAAAAATCACTTACTCTTTAAAAGGCCAAGTGTTTTGGCAGCTACATCCAGAGGAACAGCCCCAGAGAACTAACAGGCGCGGGTGAAGCAGACAGAATAGCGAATTTGGGGAGGCACGAGTGACCTAAGTGGAAGTCCAAAGCGCAGCAAACAAACAAAGAGAGACTGGATAGTAACGAGGGGAAGATGTGGAAAGAAACGGAGGACGAGGTGTCACAAAGAGAAAGCGGCAGAAAAAACGAAGGAAGCAGACAGGGGACGACGAAACCAGGAGTGAAGAAGGTGAAGGAGACAGGGGAAGCAGGTGAAACAGAGAGGAAGCGGGCGACGAAAATAGGGCTCTTATTACCTATGCTACAAAATAACAAGGACGAGGTTAAGTTTTAGGAACATGAATAATAATCATTATTTGATTATATTTGTGTAACCTATACATATAGAGATAGTCGAATAAGAAAAATTTAGGCCTACAACTAACCTCAACATCAGACCTCAACTCCATCGAACAAAGCTTTACCATGAAATAAAAAAATCTGCAGAAAGCAATATGGAGCAAACTTATAACCGAGAGACGAACATGCATTAACATTGCAGAAGATAAGCAAACATCAAATATAAACTTAAACAAATTATTTGCAAGTATAATACGCAAATGGAGTGGTTCTATGACACGTTGTTAGTGTAACTATCGCAAGTGCACGATATCATATCAAGTAGTAAAGTGGACTTTTGGAGTCCGGTTTATCGATCCCACAAGGAAGTTTGGTTATAATTTGAATTATACACTTATTAGTCTATTTTTATAGTTACTAATATGAGTGAAACACACAATTAAAAAGTTTGGTTTAATAGTTGCAAAGTAAATGCAATAATAGTTCTAATATTTTAAGGAAATAAAAATATTGCAATAATAATAGATTGATTAAACGATAAAATGAAATAGTTGGGATTACAAACTTAGTTCGTCATTAGTTATAAAAGATGTATAGGAGATTATAAGATGAATTTACTTATTATGTTGTGTAGATTCGATTTTCCTTAAAAAGACGGTTTCTCTTTCGAACTATAAAACGCCCCTTACATATTGAATCAATCCACTATATTTCTATGTTGATTGGCTTCAATACATAGCATTAGGATTTATGAAAATAACTCAAAGAATCATCTAAGGACTAGAGGTATATTTCTATCCCCTAGAACAACTTAGAGTGAAGATCATTTGATCTAATCAAACATATTTTCTTTCGAAACATATGAAGACCATAAATATCGTCATTTATTGGCCAAATAAATAAAGATTGTTAAAACAATGAAAATCACACACAATAATAAGTAATTCATAATAGATCTTTATACAAACATAAATAACATGACTAACCTTGTTTATAATCCCAACTAAAGGTTACTTATGTAATACCCGAGTTTTCTGATATGTATTTCGAACTTGTGATATTGTAATTGTTGCACTTGATCTGAGTATTATTCTCCGTATTTCATAGTCCGGTGTTGTTGAGCGTATGATTTCGTGAATGTGATTTAAATTGTGATTCTGCGCATGTAGCGCACGCTATCGTCTATGTGTAGCTTACGCTAACTTGGATCCATAGCGCACACTACAAAGGAACCTTAGCGCACGCTATACGTGGTCAATATGATTGAGACGTGTGGTAGGTGAGATCAGGCCAGGGATCTTGGTCGGATTGTGTCGGGATGAACCTGGACGGCTTTCGGGAAAAACCCAAGTCAATGCGTTAGCGCACGCTACTCGCATGAGGGTAGCGCACGCTAAAGGCTGAGTATAGTGAAATCAGTAACGTTTCAAATAGCCGTTAGCGCACGCTATGAATATGGACTAGCGCGCGCTAATAACCATTTTCTATATATAGGACAACATCATTTTTCATATTTTCAGATTTTTCACTCCCCCATTCGAATTCTCGAACTTAGAAAGACATTCTCTTCATCCTAAACACTTCTTGCCGGCATCCTAGCTCGTGTTGAAGATTGTAGATCATTGGAGGATTGGTGTTCAACCTTCGGTGTTGGATTGCTTCGAATTTCCTCCTTGTTCTTTACAACTTTGAGGTAGGTGATTCTTCACCAATATTAGTGGTATTTTGAAGGACGTTTTTTGGGATTTACCTAGTCAGTTAAATTCACAAGTAGTCGATCATCATGCGTTAGAAGGATATTTTGACGCTTCGGCACTTATTCATCGTATGATCCATTGAACCTTTTTAGTATGTGGACTCCTAAGCATATTTTGTATCTTCAGAACCGATCATGACCAGTATATGAAGATTTCCTAGTTCATATGTTTTACGTAAGGAATCATATGTTTTGGGACTTGGAATGAACGGAACTTAGAATATTTTCTTGAAGATCAAGATGAATTATGGTGTAGTAATGATGATACGTATCCTTGTGTCTCGTAGTAATTTAATCCATAAAGATCTTTCATAAACCGTATGAGCATGATATGCACGGAGTTGGCATGTATTAACACTGAGGATTTCATGAGTTTTCATCACCTTTAGCTCAAGTTCTATCCAGTAGTGACTGCCATGCACGATTAGCGCACGCTAAGATGCATATATTAACGTGCGCTATCAGGAATGAGTAACGTGCGCTACGTTGGATACGTAATGTACGTTATATCATCAGGCAGGCGATGCATTGCTCGTAGAAGACTCACAAGATAACAGCTAGCGCACGCTAAACACGGTCATTTGCGTACGTTAATCGGCGGGCTTAGCGCACGTTACGTAGAGTACGTAGCGCGCTAAGTAGTTCAAAGTAATTCATTTTTAGAGCTTGCGGCCGTAAACCGGATTGTTAGACGTTCGTACGAATTGAGAGGAATTATTTATTATTTCTTAGGTCCAAGCCTTTCATAGGGGACGATCGAGGGGCGGTGACATACGGACGCGTGTCATTTGTTGGAGTATTTCCATTCTTGCCATTTTCGAGGCAAGTATCATATGTTGAGTTCGATTTATATTGAAACTTTGATCATGCTTATGGTTTTGTTCATGTTGTCGAATATGAGATGTATTTCTGTAATTTCTCGTGGTATTCGTTGTTAATTGTTCGTATTGATGAACATATTGAAATGCATATATGTATGCATTATTGATTGGTTTATGGTATAAATGATCCGAGGGGATCATGAGGATCTATGCTGAGGGCGCTGGATCGAATGTCCACCATGCGTTGGTCCGACGGGATCATCATGGGGATCTATGCTGAGGGCGCTGGATCGCTGGATGGGTTTTCCACCATGCGTTGGTCCGACGGGATCATCATGGGGATCTATACCAAGGGCGCTGGATTGATGGATTACCCTGTATTGTGTTGATGGAATCGTGAGTATTCGCATCGTTGGATTCCGATGATGGAAGTCCGTTTTGCATGTTTTATGATACACTGATGATTTATGTATTATGATACTTGTACTAGCATTGTTTTGCTAACCCCTTCGGGGGTGGACATTGTTTTGATGTTCAGGTAGCCGAGGAGCGGGGAAGCAACCACAGTACCGACAGGACGATGAAATGACTCAGTGATGTGGTGGATGTTTATTGTTATTGTGATTTGTCTTCTTGGTTCATTTAGTACTCGAGTACGTCTGTTTTAATAATGTCATTTCGATATGGTTGTATAAGTTAACTCATTGGATCAGTTGAACCAAATCCGTATTTTGAACTTCAGTTGTACGATTGGATTATATTTACATTTCTTTTAAATTAGCCTTGTAAATCCTTACTTAAAGGGTTTACGGCGCTGTAATTATTCCGAATATCTCGGGGTGTTACAACTTAGCCCATGAAGGGTTTATTATACATATTACAAGCTTTTGTGGTCATTATTAGTTGAATCAAGAGAAAGAATTGATCCTAACTCCCTTGGTAGATAAAGGAGATAGAAGCAATAAACTCTCTCAACAACATATGCTATACCACACTGTAATATCCGCAAATTCGATTTCCGGTAATTTTTCTTTGTTGGCGAAAGTCCGTTTTGACGACTTGCTTGGGACCGTTTCGTCTTCCTGAGAATGATTAATTCTACACTTTTTGTCATCCGAGTTCGTTTCGGTATCGTTCCGTTGAATTCCGTGGTCTTTAGCGACTTTTCCACGTATGAGTTCGACTTTGTTAAATCACCATTAATTTTTGGAAACTCCAAAAATTCTGAATCTTTGAAATATTATAAAGCATCGAGTTAGCTTGCCAATGGTTCAAACGGTGAGTCAATCGGAGTCCAGACGAGGGAGTTATGGTCGAAATAGCTAAGTCACTCTCATTTTCCAGATTCGGCCAAAACCGCCTGTACCCTGTGCCGCGGCACACTTTGGCTGAGCCGCGGCACACGATGCGATCATCGTATAATTACGTTTTTTCAGCAAAATCCGATCATTTCTCCATTTTCTTCAACCCACACGAGAGAGAGCTTGGGGAGAGAACTTTGCATCATCTACCTCTTGAGTATTGAATTTTTATCATTTTCATTTGGTGGGGAAGCTCGGATCATCAAGCTATCGCGTATTCTTCGAATCATAGTGCTTGGATCTTCAAGAGGTAATTTCTTCAACATCTTGGATTTCAATTTTGTATTGGGTAATGATGTTTTGGATGTTAAAATCATGGTGTATGAAGTGATATACGCATGATTATGGACACGTTTGAGTATTCATCGGATTATTGAAAGATTATTCAAGAACACTTTGAATATTGTGTTGGATTTTGGGGGTTTTCGTAGATTCGTCCGATTTATCCGGTTTAAAGCTTGAGAACCTTGAGATTATGATATATCTATGCCGTATGCGTGTTTTTCTTACGATTTTACGGGTTGGGTTGTGCCGTTTTCGGACTTGTGGGAGTTTGGGCGATTTCCCAACCTTTAGTTGTTCACCCGTGTATTTTCTTGAATCGTAGACGAGTTTCGGGAGTCTCTTCGTGTGATTTGAGTATAGATAATTAATTGTCATTTCCTTGCGAATCGTTTAGGTGCCGGAAGCGCGTTCTTGGACCTACCGAACTCATACCCTTCCTCCGTTCGATTTCTCGATGTCTCAAAGGCAAGTATACATTAATGATTGTACGTTCTCGACTTTGAAAGTAAGAAATATTGATGGTATGATATGAACGAACCGTTTTTACGGCATTCATAGATATATTGATGGCATATTATGAACGAACCATTTTTACGGCATTCATGTATGTATTGTTGGCATGTAATGAACGAACCGTTTTTACGGTATTCCTACATGTATTCGCGTATGAGGTGAACGAACCGTTTCTACGGCATTCACATACGTATCGGCGTATGAGGTGAACGAACCGTTTCTACGGCATTCACATACATCTTATGAGATTTTAGTTATTCCGGAATACTAGTCTTGAATTGATGAATTGACGGTTACATTTACTTTATTGTCGAGGAGTATTGTATTTCATACTTGATATACTTGCACTAGCTATTCGACGGCTAACCCCTTTATGGGGGAAATACTTTTTATGTATTTCAGGTTCCAGTAGATCGGACAGGCAGGTATCGGGTCGGCATGAAGATGATGGGCAAGTGTGATACTGTGTCTTGTCTCCAGTTATCTTTTTGGATTCCTCCATTCAGTGTTGTTGTACTGGAATGGATTTTAAATACTCGAGTATTGTATTTTCAGTTTCCTTGATGTTCCGGCCTGTGTTGCCGAGGTATTGATTTGTGTGGTGATGTATATGGTTTCATTGGTTATGGTTTTTAATACCATTTGTATTGTCCTTCATTCCATTGTATGTAGACCTTCTCGGTCAAGTTTCATAGTTCCGCATATGTTTAGCCTTGTGGGTCCCACGGCGGGGCTCACGGCGCTGTAATATACCCCGAATAACTTGGGGTGTTACGAATATGGTATCGGAGCTTAGGTTTATGGATACCTAGGCCGCCGGTCTTTTGGGTCGATTGAGTCGGCATTTGCCCACATATCACTACTCGCCATCATCACGGTGCGACCGGTACTTGTAAGTCCTCTCACTCTTCTTGTATTTTTCTTAATCGTTTCGTTTATAGGTTGGTATTCTTGGGATTTGGTCACTTCGAGAATGTGCGATTCGGATTATACTTACGCACGTATGTGCCCTTCAGAATGTTGGCTGAAAGTAGGAAGAATCATGGCCGTGGTCACGGACGTGAACTCTTCCTTGAGATTTTGTTAAGTTGCTAATTGCGATAATGGTGTGTATCGGTATTATGTTGAGACTTTGTTTAGGAGTCGCATGCTAGTATCACGGAGATCTTCGACTTGAGACTTGTAAGTATGTTGTTCGGATTATTCGATAATTCTTGGTGAATTTAAATTTCCGTTGAAATGTTGTTTGTGCGAGTGATTGCAAGTTTCGAGGACGAAACTTATTTTTAAGGGGGGTAGAGTGTAATACCCCGATTTTTCGGATATATTTTTTTCGTTTATATTGGATGTCGTTGATGGATAATTGTTCTTGAGGATGATGTGAACGTATGACAATGTTATTGAATGCGTTTATGTATTCATTGTGCCGTACGATCGTTTAGTATGTCGAGAATAGCGGAAAATGGCTAAGTACAGCCACGTTAGCGCACGCTACAAGGTATGCCTAGCGCACGCTAAGACATATATACTTAGCGTACGCCACGGTGCATACTTAGCGCACGCTAAGAGGTTTGAGTTACGTACGCTAAGGAGTACCCCTAACGTACGTAAGGTATTCTGGATAAGGTCCGTAAAGTGGCCGACAGGTAGGCCCAGACTGTTTATTATCGGCGATTAACGCACGCTAATTTCAGATCATCAACAGGGAATCTTGGCTTTATTGGTTGCTTTCGGCGTGTAGGACCCGGACATCTTCTGGGAAGGTACAGGTTGTCGGGTCAACGACGATTAGCGCGCGCTAAGGTCGAGGAATAGCGCACGCCATCGAGCATTTCACTGTAGCAAGTCAACGCCTATTTGCGTACGTTAATGCATGGGCATTACGTACGTTAGATGAATTTCGAAGCAATGCAGTAGCTTCTGGACTTCCCGATAGCGCACGCTATCAAGGAAGGATAGCGCATGCTAGTTCTATAGCGCACGCTAAATATAAGGTCTAGCGCGCGCTAGTGATGTGTTTTATAGAGGGGATAGACGAGTGCTGAGAGGCATTTTGTCCATTCTCCTTTTTTCAGTCAATAGAGAGAGCCTTGGGAAGTACTTGAAGTTCCTAAACATTGAGAGATGATTCTCTTAAACAAGATTAAGATGGAGAGCTCGGATTTAAGTATTGTTCTTGAAGTTTTGATGATTCTTGGAATGAAGTTCAATTATTCTTCTTCGTGGTTCGTCCATACAAGGTAATCCTTGTATCCCTTTGATAGTGGTTCGTTTTTAAAGGATTACTACTTGGGAGGGAGCATGTTGGGAATCGTGTATTTTGATGTTCGTTTTATTTCAATGTAAATGCATATATTGGACTGTACTTTTATCCGCTGCGTGAGTATTTTGAAATTGCTTTTGGTATTTTGCCAACTAAATTTTATTTTGTAAAACCGATTCCCTAAACTGAGTTTTTGGCATTTTAGCCTTGATCGTTTTGACGGTATTTGGAAAATGATTTTTTTTAGTATTTGAAAAATATTACCGTCATCGGTCTTTTTGGCATTTTTGAAATGACGTGGAAAATTGTGCTTAGCCTGGTAAATCCTTGTGAGAAGGGTTTACGGCGTGTAATATTCCCAGGAGGATCTGGGGTGTTACAATTATGGTATCATGTGATAATGTTATACGAGATTTATTGGAATTGTAATAAGAGATTTCGGATGTTGATATGATTATTGAGATCTTCTTCATATGATGATAAGGGTTTTGTTGCGATTCTTGAGGTTGTATGAATGACATGATGAAGAAAATGGTAACATGGAGATATATACCTCGGATATGTTGTTCTGAACGTGATTTCGGATATTTCATGTTCTTGAAGAACTCTTGAATTATACGAGGTGATGAAAATTTTTAAGAAGTGTTGGTGTTTTGAAAATGAATATGGAATATTCATCTCTAGAGCTAAACTATGTGTTGGAAATAATATTCGTATAGGAATACGAATGTGATTATGAGTTTGATGAGACTATTATTCATCTCTGAATTTGGAAGCCCATACGTATGGAGCAAATATTCAAATCGAATGATTAGATTGTTTGATAACCTTTTTAATATGATTATCTATTGTTTTGAACCAGTCGGATGATTCGAATTGATGACGGTCATAAGTAAATTTTAACGATGTATTTACGAGAAGGGAACCTTGTCAATTCGTATTTAAGAATTGAGTTTGGAACATTTAGACCCTTATTATTGGTCCGAATTGGTTGCTGATATGATCATCATATTTCGACTCGTATTGTGGACATGATTTGTAAGTGTCTGAGTTGGATTGTTCAGACTGTGATTAGTCGAGATATGGTGAAACGGTTGAGTTTGTGGTTTGGTGGTGTTGATATTGGTCGTCATCGAACTGTTGATTATTAATCCTTCGCTTTACGAAGACATGATGTGTGATCATGGATTATGACTGTTGTGTTGCGGTTGAGGTTGAAGAATTCGTAGATTACCTTGGTCGGGACTGAGGAACTCGTAAGACGAAATCAACTGAATTGGTAACAGTTCGTTGTATTGATATCGAGGCAAGTTTTATACTTGTACTAATCAATGAGATTAATGTTATCGTGTAGGTGTACGAATGTGTGTATCATTTCGAGACTCGGCCTCTTTATGATTGTATTGATATCAGGAGATTGTTTGATACGACACCCGTCGACAAATTATGCCAAATATTATTGTTGTTCGTAAATGGCCGATTTAAGGCATTGCGATACTTGTTGGTAATATTTGTCGATAGTCGGTTCGCGGTATCGACGTATCGATTGTTATTATTGATTGATGTTCCATCAAGATATTTTTGTGAATCGTCGTTATTGATATCAGTGTTTTTCTATTGATGTCGTTTTGGCCGATTGAAGGCATTGACGTATTCGATTATCATCTTCGTTATCGGTAACCGATTAAAGGTGCCGAGACATCCGTTGTATAATTGTTATCGATCGTCCGCTCTAAAGGTAATCGATATATTGAATTGGGATTATCAAAGATAATTCCCATCCGTTGTCAAAATATTCTCATCCGTTGTATCGTTGTTATCGATTGGCCATTCTACGGTAATCGAAGTATTGAATTGGGACTGTCGAGGATAGTTCCCATCCGTTGAATTATTATTGTCGTGTTGGCCGACTCAAGGCAGCACACTATTATTCTTGTGAACTCGGTAGTTTTGTGATCGTTGAGGGTTGAGGATTTTCCGAATTGTTGTGTTGTGATTATTGCTCGTGTTAATCGGTCCTTAGGGATTTTGATCCCAGGATGGTTATGTTGGATATTGTTGGTCGTGTCGATCTTTCATTATTCGTGCGTCATCGTTCACTTGGTGAGTCGCGTGATTCATATTGGATATGTTATCCTTTGAGTTTCGCGGTCATGTTGTATCGTGGCATATCTGGAATCATATCTGCGTGCCGATTGGTTATGTGTAGGATTTTTTTTAGCCGGGCACACGATGGTCATGCGTGGATGTTTCCGCATTGGACCGTGCACACGAGACGTAGTTCGTGAGGCTAGTTAGGTACATTGTCACACGTATATTCTGGATTCCGTATACGGGGTGGACATGTGCACGGACACATTTCCGGATCGGGCGTACTGTGATGTTCCCTCTTGAGCCTTATTGTTTGGTCGTTCGTAGTCCATGTTGTATTGGATATGTCCGACGATTTTCGATTGGTTGTTCATACGCCGAGGGGTATGTCCGACAGTCAGGTTTGCTTCTTTGAGATATGTATTGTGATGATTTACAGCTTTGGACTGTTCGGCTTTCAGGCCATCGTGATATACAGCTTCGGTTGAGGGGCTTTCAAGCCATTGCGATGTATTGGTATTTCTGTTGGAGCCTTCAGAAATTGTGATTCGTATTTACCTCAGTGTTCGCTTGGGTTACCTTCGGGTAATGTATTGTTGTGTTACTTGTAACGTTTCGCCGTTGGGCGTAAGTTACGTGTTTCTTGTGTATCTCGTTGAGTTTTCCTGGCGGGATATTGCTTCTCCCTATTTGTTTTAAGTTTCGGGACGAAACTTCTTTTAAGGAGGGTAGAATGTAATATCCGCAAATTCGATTTCCGGTAATTTTTCTTTGTTGGCGAAAGTCCATTTTGACGACTTGCTTGGGACCGTTTCGTCTTGCTGAGAATGATTAATTCTACACTTTTTGTCATCCGAGTTCGTTTCGGTATCGTTCCGTTGAATTCCGTGTTCTTTAGCGACTTTTCCACGTATGAGTTCGACTTTGTTAAATCACCATTAATTTTTGGAAACTCCAAAAATTCTTAATCTTTGCAATATTATAAAGCATCGAGTTAGCTTTCCAATGGTTCAAACGGTGAGTCAATCGGAGTCCAGACGAGGGAGTTATGGTCGAAATAGCTAAGTCACTCTCATTTTCCGTATTCGCCAAAACCGTCAGACTCGTGCCGCGGCACACTTTGGCCGAGCCGCGGCACACGATGCGCCAATCAGTATAATTACGTTTTTCTTCAGCAAAATCCGATCATTTCTCCATTTTCTTCAACCCACACGAGAGAGAGAGCTTGGGGAGAGAACTTTGCATCATCTACCTCTTGAGTATTGAATTTTTATCATTTTCATTTGGTGGGGAAGCTCGGATCATCAAGCTATCGCGTATTCTTCGAATCATAGTGCTTGGATCTTCAAGAGGTAATTTCTTCAACATCTTGGATTTCGATTTTGTATTGGGTAATGATGTTTTGGATGTTAAAATCATGGTGTATGAAGTGATATACGCATGATTATGGACACGTTTGAGTATTCATCGGATTATTGAAAGATTATTCAAGAACACTTTGAATATTGTGTTGGATTTTGGGGGTTTTCGTAGATTCGTCCGATTTATCCGGTTTGAAGCTTGAGAACCTCGAGATTATGATATATCTATGCCGTATGCGTGTTTTTCTTACGATTTTACGGGTTGGGTTGTGCCGTTTTCGGACTTGTGGGAGTTTGGGCGATTTCCCAACCTTTAGTTGTTCACCGGTGTATTTCTTGAATCGTAGACGAGTTTCGGGAGTCTCTTCGTGTGATTTGAGTATAGATAATTAATTGTCATTTCCTTGCGAATCGTTTAGGTGCCGGAAGCGCGTTCTTGGACCTACCGAACTCATACCCTTTCTCCGTTCGATTTCTCGATGTCTCAAAGGCAAGTATACATTAATGATTGTACGTTCTCGACTTTGAAAGTAAGAAATATTGATGGTATGATATGAACGAACCGTTTTTACGGCATTCATAGATATATTGATGGCATATTATGAACGAACCGTTTTTACGGCATTCATGTATGTATTGTTGGCATGTAATGAACGAACCGTTTTTACGGCATTCCTACATGTATCGGCGTATGAGGTGAACGAACCGTTTCTACGTCTTTCTCATACGTATCGGCGTTTGAGGTGTACTAACCGTTTCTACGGCATTCACATACGTCTTATGAGATTTTAGTTATTCCGGAATACTAGTCTTGAATTGATGAATTGACGGTTACATTTACTTTATTGTCGAGGAGTATTGTATTTCATACTTGATATACTTGCACTAGATATTCGACGGCTAACCCCTTTATGGGGGAAATACTTTTTATGTATTTCAGGTTCCAGGAGATCGGACAGGCAGGTATCGGGTCGGCATGAAGATGATGGGCAAGTGTGATACTGTGTCTTGTCTCCAGTTATCTTTTTGGATTCCTCCATTCAATGTTGTTGTACTGGAATGGATTTTAAATACTCGAGTATTGTATTTTCAGTTTCCTTGATGTTCCGACTTGTGTTGCCGAGGTATTGATTTGTGTGGTGATGTATATGGTTTCATTGGTTATGGTTTTTAATACCATTTGTATTGTCCTTCATTCCATTGTATGTAGACCTTCTCGGTCAAGTTTCATAGTTCCGCGTATGTTTAGCCTTATGGGTCCCACGGCGGGGCTCACGGCGCTGTAATATACCCTGAATAACTTGGGGGTGTTACACACACTTACAAAGATCACTCAAGAACACAAGTGTGTTCTTCACACAAAAAGAAAAGTTTACAAAAAATGGAAAATTATAAGATGAATGATGAATGATGAAGGATCTAAGGGGTCTATTTATACACCTAAAGTAATCTAATAGCTCCAAAACTCCAGCATTATTACATTAGATCGGATCAATGCCAGCCATCCCCTCAATAATACACAAAAAGTATAAAAAATTAGACAAATCATAACAATCTGTCAAGAGTTACGGCCGTAACATTCAGGATTTACGGCCGTAACAAGGATGACTTACGGCCGTAACTCCTGAATGGTACGGCCGTAACTAACTTCGTCAATTTGTTCACCGGTTGCTTTGAGAGTTACGTTTTCAGCCAGATTTCTCGGACTTTGCGTTTTTGCCCCAAATCTTCTTCGGATGATAACTTTTGGTATATAACTCGATTTTGAATCCTAAAGACCGCCGAATTCGTCTCGGAAAGCCCTACAACATGAATATATCAAAATTCAACAAAGAGAATATTTAATAAACATGTTATTTCTTGAGTAAATCAGTTATTTAATCCGATCATCATCCGATAAAAATAAAATTATTAAAACTAATTAATTAAAAGCAAAAAACGAGTAGACTAGCTCAATTATGGGTGAATTTTATCGATACAAAACATGGATAAGTGTACAAAAATGACACTTATCACACCCCCAAATTTGAATTCTTGCTAGTCCCGAGCAAGACTCTTTATTATTCATGCTCCAAAAATAAAAATAAAAATAAAACAAAAATAATAAAATTAATACACACATAAATTAAAATATAAAAAAAGAAAAGGAGATCAAAATGCCATTAATACACAACAACCAGCTTATACAGTAGATATAAATGAATCAAGATTCAAAATAAATCTACAAATGATTTTGAAGTTAAAACACGGTTTTAGTATTGTAATTCCAAAATGTAAGGTTTCCCCCCAAAAGGTTGATTATTTCTTTCCCACTCGTGATATACACGACTCCCTTTAATGGTTGCTCTTGATCACTCGTTTATTTTTCGACTCAATATGAAGAAGAATTTCATTGGCGTCATCAAATATTGTGATTATTCACGAAATTGAGTGTATTGAAATTCAGCCGCTAATAATTCAAATCTGCTCATAACCTACATCCCTTTTAGTGATAGATTTCACACCGTTATTTGCTAACGTGTAGCTCTTTTCACTAACACAATTTCTATCTCATTTTTATAAAAGGTGATAGCTTTCACGCCGTTATTTGCTAACGTGTAGCTCTTTTCACCAATTTTTCTGAGACGGCAGCTACGCACCAACAATGGTTAGTCCTTTATTTTTCGCAAAACTTAAGACCTCCAAAATTGGGCAGCTGTTGCTGCTCAATATTTCTCCTTTTCGTCATTTTTTTATTAGGTGATAGCTTTCACACCGTTATTTGCTAACGTGTAGCTCTTTTCACCAATGACTCATTTTTTTTAGGGAATAGAATTTTTGCAGAAAATCATTTTTTAGTTAAGCATGAAAAATCAAAAACTCCACAAATTAAGTAAATTTCAGTTCTATTTTTCATCAACCGACTGATTCTTCTTTTCTCAAGGTAATGAATGACTTGATTTTATATGATAACTACAAGGTTTGGAAAGAGAGATTAAGGCTCAAATATTTTGGAATATACAAATTTTTTACCGGTTAAAACGATTTTAGAAGCTTGTATATAGCTATTTTATTGGTGTTATGGCCAGATCTAGAAATCTCAAAAATCAAAATACTATATATATATAAATATATATATATATATGTATATATAAAAAAATAAGGCAAATAACCAAATCAATCAAACCACACCAAAATAATTAAACAAACCACCCCCAAACTTGAAAATAAAACTGTCCTCAGTTTAAAAATAAAAAAAAATAAAATAAAATAAAAATCAATTCAGAAAAGCAGAATACTCCCTGTTAAGAAAGTTGATGCCTGAGCTAACGCCTTTTAGAATCTGCAAGAGAATAAATATATGAGGCACACAACAAAAGAAAATAAAATATACTCGTAAGTATAACACAACTTTTAAGATGCGCATCAAGAAAGTCCGAAGAGTCGCCTTACGCTGCCATCAAAGTTTTTATAAAAGCAAAACACGAAATAAAAATTACAGCAATAAAATAACAATACATAAATCGCGAATAGATGCGCGTCAAGAGATCAATAAGAAACTCCTTAAGCTGCCATCATTTAGCACGATTATTACACACGACAGAAAGTAAAAATACAAGAGGTCCGACAAGGGTTATCAAAGGGAGAGGAATGATTCCACTTTTTGTTTTCTCACGGTAAAATCTTCTACCCAGACAATTTTAGCTAGAACTGGATCTGGTTGAGGAACAAATTCATTGAGTTTTTTGATTAGTTCTTCTGGTGTTGTTGCAACGACTATGATTCATTTAGCACACTCTGAAATAAAACCCTTTTCAGCAGAATAGTCGATGAAAGACAGTAAACCATCAAACAAACCATTGACATTAAGCACACCTATTGGTTTTTGATGAACATTTAGCTGGGCTCTGGTAACCACATGAAAAAGTTCCTCAAGGGTGCCAAAACCACCGGGAAGGGTGATAAAGGCGCCATAATTATTTATCATGTGAGTTATGCGATCTTGCATATTTACAGATCTAAACTCATCTCCAATAGTTGACCCGGTGATTTTACTTTCAGCTAGAGGTTTTGGGATTATTCCCAACACTCTTACTCCTTCCATATAGGCAGAAGCAGCAGCTCGTCCCATTAATCATAGACTTCCTCCTCCGTAAACTACATAAATGCATTTTTCTCCTAAGGTATGACCCAAGTTGTGGGCTGCTTCAGCAAAGCATGCCTCTTTTCCATAACTAGCTCCACCAAAAATGCAGACTGTGCTAATTTTTTTTGTTGAAGATGATGACTCCATTTTTGAAAAGAAATTATTTAGAGAGAAACAGAGAAAAGTGCAAGTTTGAGGGATGAATGAAAGAAACAAGCACAATGTTTATTTATAGAAGAAAAAGAAGGTAATTTTTTTTTGACAAGTTTGTGATTGCGTTGATTGCGCTTCAACTACTCAATTAGAATAATGAATGCATTTATCGCGTATCACTTTTTTATTCAGAAAATCTCACCACACGACAAAAATAAAAGATACTTACGCGTATGTACAGTAGTTGTGATTGTGGCTCACATCTTCCTCTGATTTTATGTTCAGAAACGGCCTAAACGCCTTCTATGAGTCGGGGAGAAGCTTCCCATCCAATTTTCTTACAAATTGGCAAATAGGATCTTTTAACGTCAGATTCCCAAGACGTTGTTCATATTCTGGTTTGAATTTATTCCACAAACATTGAATTCCGTAATGTACGAGTCCACTAGGATGCGTGTCAAGAGAAATTTCGATATCATCTAAATTCTCTTTATTCAGACCATCCTTAATGAATTGAATTTTATCTTCTCTGTTTGTAGATGGAATTCCTAAAGATCGACATTTTAAATTACAGTTCCATCTAGCACATTTATAACAAACGGCTATCATCTTTGCTCGTCGTTTCTTCGCATATGAACTTTTTCCAAGCCCTGGTAAAAATCTAGTCGGTGTTTCTGTGAATTCACCCTCTATTCTTACTTTGGCTTCAATAATGAATCTTATGTCAAAAGGTATACTTTTATTCATAAGCAACCTCATCCTTTCAAGCCTTGCCTTGTAAATTCTTAAAATTGCATTTTTGCTTAGAAAGGGAAATCTTTTTTCAATTTTATACAATGTTTCTTCCATTAAAAAATATAAAAATAAAAATAAATGGAGGAAATATTTATAAATATCAGTTGTTGTGGTAAACTGAAAAATCCGACTTTAATAGTCACGGAGTACCGTTATCCGCCACTTGACCGGACAAACACAATTGAGTACTAAGTTACAATGTCGAGAAAGTTGTACCTATAAAAATAGTTTACAATGTAAGATTTCAAATATAACTTATACTTCCCCGGCAACGGCGCCAAAAACTTGACACGTTGTTAGTGTAACTATCGCAAGTGCACGATATCGTATCAAGTAGTAAAGTGGATTTTTTGAGTCCGGTTTATTGATCCCACAAGGAAGTTTGGTTATAATTTGAATTATACACTTATTAGTCTATTTTTATAGATACTAATATGAGTGAAACACACAATTAAAAAGTTTGATTTAATAGTTGCAAAGTAAATGCAATAATAGTTCTAATATTTTAAGGAAATAAAAATATTGCAATAATAATAGATTGATTAAACGATAAAATGAAATAGTTTGGATTACAAACTTAGTTTGTCATTAGTTATAAAAGATGTATAGGAGATCAAAAGATGAATTTACTTATTATGTTGTGTAGATTCGATTTTCCTTAAAAAGACGGTTTCTCTTTCGAACTATAAAACGCCCCTTACATATTGAATCAATCCACTATATTTCTATGTTGATTGGCTCCAATACATAGCATTAGAATTTATGAAAATAACTCAAAGAATCATCTAAGGACTAGAGGTATATTTTTATCCCCTAGAACAACTTAGAGTGAAGATCATTTGATCTAATCAAACATATTTTCTTTCGAAACATATGAAGACCATAAATATCGTCATTTATTGGCCAAATAAATAAAGATTGTTAAAACAATGAAAATCACACACAAGAATAAGTAATTCACAATAGATCTTTATACAAACATAAATAACATGACTAACCTTGTTTATAATCCCAACTAAAGGTTACTTAGCCCATGAAGGGTTTATTATACATATTACAAGCTTTTGTGGTCATTATTAGTTGAATCAAGATAAAGGAGATAGAAGCAATAAACTCTCTGAACAACATATGCTATACCACACCTACAAAGATCAATCAAGAACACAAGTGTGTTCTTCACACAAAAATAAAAGTTTACAAAAAATGGAAAATTATAAGATGAATGATGAATGATGAAGGATCTAAGGGGTCTATTTATACACCTAAAGTCATCTAATAGCTCCAAAACTCCAGCATTATTACATTAGATCGGATCAATGCCACCATCCCTCAATAATACACAAAGTATAAAAATTAGACAAATCATAACAATTGTCAAGAGTTACTAGTAACATTCAGGAGTTACGGCCGTAACAAGGATGACTTACGACCGTAACTCCTGAATGTTACGGCCGTAACTTGGCTTCGTCAATTTGTTCACTGGTTGCTTTGAGAGTTATGTTTTCAACCCAGAATTTCTCAGACTTTGCGTTTTTGCCCCAAATCTTCTTCGATGATAACTTTTGACATATAACTCTGATTTTGAATCCGGAAAGACTGCCGAATTCGTCTCGGAAAGCACTACAACATGAATATATCAAAATTCAACAAAGAGAATATTTAATAAACATGTTATTTCTTGAGTAAATCAGTTATTTAATCCGATCATCATCCGATAAAAATAAAATTATTAAAACTAATTAATTAAAAGCAAAAAACGAGTAGACTAGCTCAATTATGGGTGAATTTTATCGATACAAACCATGGATAAGTGTACAAAAATGACACTTATCATTCTATAAGCGAAATAAGTCTGTACACAATGGAGAAGCAAAACAAAGAAATATTTCATAGACTAAAAGATAGAAGCTAGGCTAATATTAGAATATACCTTGAGGAGAAAATAGCACAGTAGTTATTGATCTCGGTGACAAAGATGAATCTGTTAAGCAAGACAACAGACCTCATGTTTAATACCGTACCTAACATAGCTGACCAAATAAAAGCTCAATTTACTCATGTAGTTGAATGCGTAGTTGGAAGAAAAATATTTGTGTTGGCCCTAACAAAATATAACTAATAATATTATCGAAGTTAGCAAAGAAGTTACTCGACAAACCTTTGTAAAACGATCAGTTTTTCATCTAAAACTCAATCCTATAACTGGGTTCACCATAACCAATTGTTTTAGAGGCATCCCAGATTACAACTCACCGAAGAACATGCAAGATAACATTTCATCAGGTTGAACAGATTCTTTGTTACATATTTGTTTCGTGTCTTCATCGCAAGCCATTTGTCATGAGCCGCCTTCTTTATTTGAGTTTAATTGAGTTGGAAGGATGCAGCGGGATGGGCAGTTCAGAGTTTGGAGTTCGGACTTTTAACAAGAACAACAACAACAACAACAACAACATTTAAGCGTTAGTCTCAAAATAATTTGGGGTCGGCTAAGAGTTCAGACTTTTAACATTATGAAAAAACCCAACATTTTTTCCTGGGATGCTGATGACCAGTCCTTCTAAGGAGTCTTAATCGTCCTCCGAAGAGTCCTTTCGGTCGCAAGGTTGCCAGTCTATATACCTCTAATCATAAGGCAGAAGCATTTTTAATCAAAAATTAAATGATGCATTTATACGAATGCGAGATACGTAGAGTTGTTATACCTAGGTAATTAGTTGAGGTATTATTTGATTAGAGATACGTGGCGTTGTTACACCTATCATACCAGTTCTTCTAAGGAGTCGTAATCGTCCTCCAAAGAGTCCTTTCGGTCGCAAGGTTGCCGGACTATATACCTCTAATCATAAGGCGTGGACATTATAGGTAAAGACTCAAATATAATGTAGAAGCTATAAGAGCACATAAATCGAATATAGATGAAAAATGAAGACATCAACAAAACAAAATCAGAACAGATTAATACGAACCAGCATGCACCTTGCAAGAGACATATAAATCTAAAATACAAACCTGAATAAGTTAGTATAGTTGATTCATTTCCTCAAGCAAATTTGTAAAATGTGGCTTTACTGTAATAAAATTTTAGCGACTGAATAAACATTGAGGACAGACGCCAAGTATATACCTCTAATCAAATCAAAATATGGCCTGAAATATGCTGCAGGTGGCAAAAGCTGAGAAATTTTAGTTCAGGCCTGAGGTAGACGACATAGGTATTTATCTGTGACATTGTTACACCTACATAAGTAAATGACATATGTAAAAGAGAGCATTTTTTTTTCAGTGAGGGACTCAAAAAATAGAGAAACTATCAATTGGGGCCCGAAATATTTTTGCACATCACTTTAGGTCCTGAAAATACAAAATATCTTATTGTACCATCAATTACGGCACACTTATTTGAGGACCATGTTTGGTATATTTTAAAACCATGTTTGCTGTCCTCAGGTTTGAATCCTTTAGGCGCTAAAGTGATGGTCCTCAATCTTCCAGGTTCCGAATAATATTTTTTCTATTTCTCATACAATGCATTGACAGTAATTTATAGGAAAAATTGGTTCTGGCAGCAACTGGACCTTTTTGAGATGAAGGTCCTGATTCAGATTCTTTTTCTGTTTCTCGACTTTGTTTATTTTTTTGTTTTTTCAGATGATTTTCCAAAGAAATCTCGGGCAACTGCACTCCACTTCTTGTTGTGATAGCCTGGACACTCTCCCTTGGATTTACCTCGGTATTGCTAGGTAACATGCCGTGGGATCTTTCGGAAAGTATTTTGGCCATTTGGCCAACTTGTGTCTCCAGATTTTTAATTGAAGCATCATTACGTTGTTGATACTTCAGTTGTTCGGCTAGCTTCGTGATTGCTTCTTCCCACCCGGGCTTCTTTTCTTGATACGTTGGATTCAACACATTGTTGTTGTTTGCATAAGAAAAATTTGGATGATTTTTGTACCCTGGATTGTATGTTGGCCTGGAAGGATTGTATGCTTGCCTTTGGAAATTCCGAGCATAGGCCACTTGTTCATAGTGCTGTTGTGAGTTGCTCCACAAATTTCACATGAAAGAGCTGAAACTTGCGGAGTTTGCACCGTCTTCACAGATTGAGGAGTTGAAAAAGACATGTCCTCGACATTCTTTGATAAAGCTTCAATTTTTGCCAACATAAGTGAATAAGAATCACTTCAAAAACTCCATTTGGTTTCTTTTGGATATTTCTGTCTCGCCATCTTGCACTTTGTTCACTTATCACCTCAAAAAGATTATAAGCCTCTCTCATAGTTTTGTTTCCAAGTGAACCATTTGATGATGAATCGACATTGGCCCGGCATGTAGGTAAGAGTCCAGAATAAAAGTAAATGACTTGTTCTCCCAAATTGAAACCATGGTTAGGACATTTTCGTAGCATATCTTGGTATCTCTCCCATGCTTCGTGAAATGACTCCGAATCTTGTTGACGAAATGTAGAGATATGGTATTTGAGTTTCGCCATTTTTATTGGTGGAAAGTATTTAGTGGTGAATTTTTGAACAAATTCGGGCCAATTTGTTATGCTTCATGGTGGCAAATTATCTAGCCACTCTCTTGCTCTGTCCTTCAAAGTGTGCACGAAAAGTCTCATTTTTATTGCCTCATCATTTACATTTGGATATTTGAAATTTCCACAAATCTCCACAAAACAGTTAATATGGAGATATGGATTATCATCGGTTCTTCCATAGAATGAGTTGTTATTGGAGAAGAGATTGATAACATCGGGGCGAATTTGATGTTGCGATTCGGTGCCTAAAACGAAGGCCCAATGGAAGCAGTAAAACCAAAATTAATTCGATCCGAATACCTACGATCAAGCTACATATATACGAATATATAAACGATAAACAAGAGTTGTAAGAAGCTCACCCTTGAAGTCCGTTGATTAAATAGTATCCTTCTCTTGAGCTATTACCCAAGCTTTACTTGAATTCTCTATGATCCGAAGCACTCCAAGCACTTGAACGATCCAACACCAAAAGCACCGCGTCTCTACTTGCCACGCGCTGGAGAAATGAACGGAATGACACTACCCGATTAACCTCTAAGGTTACGGATAGAATCAAGTGACGAAGCTTTGTTATTATTGCACTCTAAGTGTATAATATATATCTCTCAATGTATCTTAAATTTTCTCCAAGAAAGCTCAAGAACAATATGAAGAACAAGATGATGACAATTGAGAAAACTATTTTCTCTCTCTCTCTCTCTCTCTCACTTACTCAACTCACATATGGAATGGGTTGTTACTAGAGTGACGAATAGTCTTCATTATATTCTTGTTCCAAATCCCACAACTATACCTTATTTTAAGAGATATCAAATCTCTAAGGTGATTAGTCTTCACCCACCAAAGCAAGACTAAGACTAAAGGTAAGAGATCAAAAGGTGGGGCCGGCCACTAGAAGGAATCCGACGAGTTCGGTTCGTTTCGGACTCCCGAGAGTCCAAACAGATAAACTCCGATTCCATTCCGATATATTTATATCGATTAATTAATCCAATTAATTAATCATATTAAATACATAATGACATAATTAATTTCTCCAAGAAATAATTATATTCATGAATTAAATTAATCACCCGGTAATTTATTTAATTAATTAGGCCGTAAATTAATTTATCCAATAAATCAATTCAGACATCCAATGTCCCAAATTAGATATCCAATATCTAATATTCATAATGAGAGATTAAGCTCGATTCATTCCGCCGTCAATCCTATTGCGCGACTCGGTAGGTCCGTCTCAATCAGCAATGGGAGGAACCAAAGAGTAGTAGCACCACCTAGCTTGCCTGGCGGCCTACACTGTACCCCAACTGAGAACGAATGATAGGAATCATTCAAGAACTATTCTGTCGTGAATACCAGTATACATATAAACCCTTATTTCAAATGTTCCAATCAAGTTATAGGGTCATGGTCAGTCAAACCCTATCTATACTTGATGCTATCCATGCGTTAATGCAAATCGAGATCATTGAGCTCTCATGTATCCAATACAACTAGCTTCAATGCTTTGGCCAAAGACTTATGATCTCATCTGCCAATAACCGCATAGGACATATA
The DNA here is from genome assembly GCA_033398695.1 of Orobanche coerulescens. NCBI lineage: Eukaryota > Viridiplantae > Streptophyta > Magnoliopsida > Lamiales > Orobanchaceae > Orobanche > Orobanche coerulescens. The sequence continues at coordinate 63,594,798 of CM065801.1, forward strand.
ACCCGCTCACTAACGGGAGAAAGAATTCTATCTTGGTATTCAGTAGGACCTGCTACTTTCCCGTTAAGATGCACGTCGAGGTTGACCCCCACCTCCCGGTTTATAGGGTCGAACTACTCTAATGAAAATCTTAACGTCACTAAATCGTCAAGTCGAAGGTTCACGAATACCTACCACAACCTTTCGATTCCGTCATTGACTGTCCCGGAGTGCAATCCGTGCGACGAATCGAGGGTGAGTCGGTTCGAGTATACTAATCCAATTAGCATACCTATAACGTGTGCTCCCACTAACTATTAGTGTTCGACAGGCACTCTCCATGTCAAAGAACACGTCATACAAGTCTTCACATAAACTTAACGCCCAGTCAAGTCTCATCGACTTGCGAACGATTAAATATTTGAGCTATAAACCTTTTCAGTGCCGACCCCCTTATCCAATAAGGAGTGGAACATTTTTGCTCTCAAATACACGGACTAGTTTCTATATGTATATTTACGAGTGAGGAATGCCAGTAACTTCCAGTAAATAAAGAAACATCCATTGCCTTATATTAATGATTTACATAATTACAAGTACAATGCCCTCACTCAACATCCTCTATGTGGCATTCCAGTGCATACTCCTAACAATCTCCCACTTGCACTCAATGCCACACACTATGGTATCTAATACCCATGTTCTCCAGATGACGCTCCAAGCTACTCTGAGAAAGTGGCTTGGTTAGTGGATCAGCGACGTTGTCGGCCTAGTCTACTCTATGCAGCATAATATATCCATTGCGAACAAATTCTCTTACGAGATGATATTTTCTCTCAATATGTTTGGTGCTATTGTGAAACCTCGGCTCCTTGGCCTGCGCTACAGCTCCGTCATTGTCGCAATACAGCAGAACAGGCAGCTCAGCACATGGTATCACTTGAAGTTCTACCAAAAAATTCTTAATCTAGAACCTTTCCTTGGAAGCCTCCGAGGCTGCTTGATACTCAGCCTAACAGGTGGAATCAGCAGTCGCGCTTTGCTTGGCGCTACGCCAAGATACTGCTCCTCCATTAAGAGTAAATATGTAGCCAGAAGTAGATATCGAGTCGTCCTTCAGTCCTTGGAAGTCCGAATCAGTGAATCCCACCAGATCCAATTCTCCACCGCCATACATCAGAACCATATCTCTAGTCCTTCTTAAGTACTTGAGAACGTTCTTTACGGTAGTCCAATGTTCCCTACCTGGGTTTGCCTGAAACCTGCTCACCACGCTTACAGCATGCGCGATGTCAGGTCTTGTACACAATATAGCATACATAAGGCTACCCACGACCGAAGCATATGGTATATTACTCATTTCCTTTCGTTGTTCCTCACTTTGAGGACACATCTTCAAGGAGAGTTTTATTCCATGTCGCATCGGTAGAAACCTCTTTTAGAATCATCCATCTTAAATCGCTTTAAGATTTTATCTATATAGAGGGCTTGGGAAAGACCTATTGTTCTCTTCGCTCTATCCTGGTAGAGCCGAATACCAAAAATATAGGTAGCTTCTCCCAAGTCTTTCATGGAGAAATTACTCGAAACCCAAGCTTTTACAGAACTGAGCATTCCCACATCATTTCCTATTAGTAGAATGTCATCCACATATAGTACTAAGAATGCGATCTTGCTCCCACTAACCCTCTTGTATACACAAGATTCCTCTTCATTTTGCACGAAGTCAAACTCTTTGACCGCCTCGTCAAAACCAAGATTCCAACTACGCGACGCTTGCTTCAGTCCATAAATGGAACGTTGAAGCTTGCACACTTTCTGAAGATCGACTTAGGAAACAAAGCCTTTAGGCTGCTCCATATAGATTTCCTCCTCGAGGAATCCATTAAGGAAAGCCGTATTTATGTCCATTTGCCATATCTCATAATCGTGGTAGGCATCTATAGCAAGCATCATGCGACTAGACTTGATCATGGCTACGGGCGAGAAGGTATCGTGGTAATTGATCCCTTCTTTCTGGGTATAACCCTTTGCCACAAGCCTGGCCTTATAGGCGTCAACCTTTCCATCACCATCAGTCTTTCTCTTGTAGATCCACTTGTTCCCTTTAGGCACTATGCCCTTAGGGCGGTCTACTAGAGTCCAGACCTGATTGACATGCATCGAATCTATCTCAGCTTCCATAGCTTCACGCCATTTCTCGGAGTCTACATCCACCATCGCTTGGTCATAGGTCGTTGGGTCGGTCTCTTGGCTATCACTTGGAACCTCATGGAGAGCCAGCTCCTCCAAGTGCACAAGCCCATACCTCTCAGGTAAATGAGACACCCTACTAGACCTACGAGGTGGTTGTACTTGTGTTTCAGAAGGTTCGGTTGCAGTTTCTTGCACAAGTGTCTCCTGAGGAGTTTCATTGTATTCTTCTAAAGAAATACTTCTTCCTGCTCCGCCTTCCTGAATGAATTTATCTTCCAGGAAGTGTGCTTGTAAAGCAACAACGATCTTTCGATCTTCAGGTATGTAGAATAGATATCCCATCGTCCCAGATGGGAATCCAATGAAACGTCCCTTCGCGGACCTAGCTTCCAACTTCTCCACCTTAGTCTTCTTGACATAGGCGGGACATCCCCAAATCCTAATATGATTAAGACTTGGTTTCCTGCCCTCTCACATCTCATGTGGAGTTTTAGGAACAGATTTGGAAGGACATTTGTTCAAGATGTAAGCGGCAATCAGGAGTGTATACCCCCACAAGTAAATCGGTAAGTCAGTATCAGCATGGAACGGACCATGTTCAACAAGGTCCAATTCCTTCTTTCTAACACACCATTTAACTGAGGAGTACCTGGAGGTGTTAGTTGTGAAACTATTCCATGTTCCTTAAGGAACTCGTCAAACTACGTACTCATATACTCGCCACCTCGGTCCGATCGAAGTGCTTTGATATGATTACCAGTTTGTTTCTCGACTAGGGCCTTGAATTCCTGGAATTTCTCAAAGGCCTTGGATTTATGTTTCATTAAGTATACATAACCATACCTAGTATGATCATCTGTAAACGTAATGAAATATTGATATCCATCATTTGCTGCTTCCAAAGCACCACATACGTCGGTATGGATTAATCCCAATTTATCAGCGGCTCTTTCAAAAGTCCCTGTAAAGGGGAACTTAGTCATTTTGACTTTGAGGCAAGATTTACATGTAGGAAAAGGGATCCGATCCCAATGGACCCATAAGTCCATATTTTTCCATCTTGTACACCTTGGTCTGACCAGTATGACCAAGTCTAATATGCCATTTCAAAACTTGAATGGTTTCATCCCTACCACGTTTTCTAGTCATAGTAGTCACAACCACTTTGTTGCTGAGATTTAGATGATACAATCCATTTAACAATGTAGCAGTACCCACTAGTTTATTACTTGAAATAAATTTTGCAGGAACCATCACCAATGAAAAATGAAAAGCCTTTTCGGTTCATGACCGGAATAGATACAATGTTTTTATGCCCCTTTGGCAAAACAAGTACATCATCTAAAGTCATAACAAAACCCGGATTCTAAATCCAAAAGAAGTGATCCTATGTCGGTTGCCTCGACACTATGCCCCGCTTCCGATGGTGACCATTACTTCTCTAGATCCAAGCTCCCTACTTTGTTCCATATCCTGAAGTGCCATGAAGAATCGAACACTCTCTATCCCAGTGGCCCAGCTCACTGCACTTGAGACAAGCGTCTTTCTTCTTGCTCTTTGGAACCATCGGGGCCTTCTCCCGAGGAGTTTCATTGTATTCTTCTAAAGAAATACTTCTACCTGCTCCGCCTTCCTGAAAGAACTCATCTTCCAGGAAGTGTGCTTGTAAAGCAACAACGATCTTCCAATCTTCAGACATGTAGAATAGATATCCCATCGTCCCAGACAGGAATCCAATGAAACGTCCCTTCGCGGACCTAGCTTCCAACTTCTGCACCTTTGTCTTCTTGACATATGCGGGACATCCCCAAATCCTAATATGATTAAGACTTGGTTTCCTGCCCTCCCACATCTCATTTGGAGTTTTAAGAATGGATTTGGAAGGACATTTGTTCAAGATGTATGTGGCAGTCAGGAGTCCATACCCCCACTGGTAAATCGGTAAGTCAGTATAACCCAGCATGGAACAGACGATGTTCAACAAAGTCCGGTTCCTTCTTTCTAACACGCCATTTAACTAAGGAGTACCTGGAGGTGTTAGTTGTGAAACTATTCCATGTTCCTTAAGGAACTCATCAAACTTCATACTCATATACTCGCCACCTCGGTCCGATCGAAGTGCTTTGATATGATTACCAGTTTGTTTCTCGACTAGGGCCTTGAATTCCTGGAATTTCTCAAAGGCCTCGGATTTATGTTTCATTAAGCATACATAACCATACCTAGTATGATCATCCATAAACATAAGGAAATATTGATATCCGTCACGTGCTGCTTCCAAAGCACCACATACGTCGGTATGGATGAATCCCAGTTTATCAGCGGCTCTTTCAAAAGTCCCTGTGAAGGGGGACTTAGTCATTTTGCCTTTAAGGCAAGATTCACAAGTAGGAAAGGGATCCAATCCCGATGGACCCATAAGTCCATCTTTTTCCATCTTGTAAACCTTGGTCTGACCAACATGACCAAGTCTAAGATGCCATTTCAAAACTTGATTGGTTTCATCCCTATCACGTTTTCTAGTCATAGTATTCACAACTACTTTGTTGCTGAGATTTAGATGATACAATCCATTTAACAATGTAGCAGTACCCACAAGTTTATTTCTGAAATAAATTTTGCAGGAACCATCACCAATGAAAAATGAAAAGCCTTTTCGGTCCATGACCGGAATGGATACAATGTTTTTGTTCCCCTTGGGCAAAACAAGTACATCTTCTAAAGTCAAAACAAAGCCGGATTCTAAACCTAAAAGAAGTGATCCTATGTCGGTCGCCTCGACACTATGCCCGCTTCCGACTGTGATCATAACTTCTCCAGCTCCAAGCTTCCTACTTTGTTCCAGATCCTGATTCACGGTACAAATATGAGAACTAGCACCATAATCCAGTATCCAGGAAGTAGAAAATACAGTAGCAGAACAATTTGTTTCCAAAACTAAAATTTATGTACCTGAAGTGCCATGAAGAATCGGACAGTCTCTAGCCCAGTGGCCCAGCTCACCGCACTTGAGACAAGAATCTTTCTTCTTCTTGCCTTTGGAACCATCGGGGCCTTGCCCTTTCCTTTAAGGTCCTTAACTTGTGGTCCAGTCTGCTTCTTGGTCTTTTTCTTCTTATTCTTAGACTTCCGAAGTCCAGAAGAAACCACAAGGGCAGACTCCTTCATCCGCGGAGTCTTCATCTGAGACTGAGCGGTCACCAGTTTGTTCATTAGCCCAGCTAAGTGACATGCAATCTCATTGCAGTTGAAGTTCATAACAAACTGTGAGAAGGAATCAGGGAGAGACTGAAGGATAAGGTCGGTTTGTAAAGAAGTATCCATTTTAAAATCAAGAGACTCCAATCTCTCGATCATGGATATTATTTTGAGGACGTGTTCCCCAACCTTCTCACCTTCCTTCATCCTTGCACCGAACAGTTGCTTGGATATCTCATATCAAGTAGTTCTGCTGTGCTCACCATAAAGTTCGGTTAAGTGAGATAGAATCTGCCTAGCAGAAGTCATTTTCTCATGAGCTCTCTGAAGCTTATTAGATATAGAAGCCATCATGTAAGCACGGACTTTTATGTCATCCTTAACCCACTTTTCGTGGTTTTCGATCTCTTCCTGATTGGCTCTGGTCCGCACAGGAGGCGTTGGAATGTCCGTCTCCAAGACGTATCCCAGTGCCTCTATACTGAGGACAATCATCAGATTGCGGAGCCAGTCCACAAAGTTAGGTCCAATCAGGAGTAGAATTGCGAGTGGATTTATTGTCATATTGAGAGTTATGTCTGTATTAAGTATAACAGATTAATTAGTGACTCGTTTAATTATGTTCTGAGTATAGAATTAAGGTCTTTTCTATTCTTGTTACCCAGCTCCCACTATTTTTATCGGAACAACACACTCCCATGTGAAATCCGGAAATATCGTCGCACTACTTCATAGTGGTGATCGATTTCTTTATAAATCTTAATAGAGGGAAACCGAACAGGTTTCTAGTCTATTAATTTTCATAAAGTGATGTCCAACACCAACCCATATAGTGGATGATTCGATCTTCTTTTTCCCCTTGTTTACTCCCCTCAACCTATACGGTTTCTATGGTTCATGAACAAGTTAAGTTTATACCATCGGCGCAAATTAGATTCACGATTAAATCTTATCCGGCAACCTATCAGGTTTCTAGGGATAAAATTTGCTCCAACCGAAGGCATCCAATGCGCTCCCGGTAATTTATCCGTCCTTCCCGAAGGACTACCCCGATAAGTCGGAAGCATAGCACATCCAGTTTGGATTTCAATTTCCCGAAAACTCGATGGAGGGAAGGAAAATCTTGAAACCTTATAAACTTAATAATTTGTCGTGGGAGAATTTTCGCGATTAACGTTACACTTTGCACATTAATCATTTTAGCGCGTTTTTGGCATTCATACAATATGAAAAACCATTCACAACCTAGTTGCTACCAACACGTGGTTCATGGACCGTTCCTAGAAAACAAAAACTCCGTAATCTAATTACAAGTCTTCGTCTTGAATCTTCATCTTCTCGAAACGGATCTTCCTCCGGTCTTCGTCATTACATATAAATTTTACATTGAAAATTGCATCCTAGATACAAATATTTCTAGTAAAATAAATAGGCTCAAAACGGCCTTTACAACCCAATCGAATAAAATGAACGATTCAAAAACTAAGTCCACGAACCACATCCCATTCAAAAGCATTCATCCAATAAATACTAAAAAAATAGAAAGTGTAGAGATACATTGATCCAATCAACTATACGAACCGATCCAATCGATTCACACAATCGGTAATATGAAAACGTTCAAAATAATTTTGTCGATCACAAGTATTCCAATTAATCAATTTTCCCTTATAAAATGAAATACCATAAATCATTTTAATCATATTAAATCCAATTTAAAATGTGGGAAATCATTTTTAGGAATACACGAAGAAAACAAGCCCGAAACGAGTCCGAAAAGGGTTGGACCGCGCCCGAAACGAGCCAGGCAGCAAGCAGGGCTGCCCAGCAGCCCTGGGCTGCAGCCCCCTGAGCCTGGGCCACGGCCCCCAGTCCAGTCCCTTCCCAGGCGGGCTGCAACAGCCCTGGGCCGCGGCCCTGTTAGGCGTATTTTTATACGCTTATTTATCATTATTCTTTATCCATTTTGTGTCTAAACCTGCATAAATGAGCCTTTAAAGCACTATTCTTTTATATTTGGCAGGAAATTGGAGTCCGGAAGCTCGAACGATGAAAAACGGGCGAAAATGGCAAATTTTGGCCTGGGGCCGCGGCACGAACCAAGTGAGCCGCGGCACACGAAGGCAACCAGCAAGTACCGAACCAACTGTACTGTGAGCCGCGGCACAAGGATGCTGAACTGCGGCCCAGGAAGAAAAATAGCGCGCCCAGGTATGCGCTGAAGGTTAGGGGCCGCGGCACAGCTTAAGTGAGCCGCGGCCCACAGGGCGGTTTTGATGAGACTTCCGCGTTTCTTTGCCGTTTTTGGAGCAGTTTTCGACCCAAATCCCCAGACGCGTTTTGGAGGCTGAGGAAAGTTATAAATAGGGATTGAAGGTCATAACCAGGAGGGAAGATCAATCAATCGATAGATAGAGCGGAGACACGAGAGGAGCAGAAACGAAGAGATTTGTGGGCGACGACAAGACCACGGATCCCTTATGGTTTTTCTTAATTTTTCCGTATCTTAGTTTCTAGATCTGTTCGAGTAGGATTGTGATTGTAACCGATTACATGACGGTTTGATTTATTTATTTTTATTTCAATTCACTCGTTATTCGTATTGAATTGGATTCTTCTCACTGTTCTCAATGCTTTCAATTGTCTGGCCAATAGTTGAATTGATTTGAATGTCTTTATGGATTCGGGAGATGAAATTTAGGCATAGTTCTTGTGAGAAAAATCACGATTTTCGTGAGATAGGGATATACTCATGGGAATTGTGAAGCCTGTTTATTGTGGGAATTCATGAACTGTTTTAGCTATTAATTATCTAATTCGAATAGGGATATATCGAGTGAATAATTCTTAGTATTTTCTATCGACCTTGGGAAAGGCTTTAGAATAATTTAGGAATTCCTGGCTTACAATCAATTGAATAAAAGTGAATTGAATTACAAAAAAATCATTCCTGATTGTTTGAGGTGAAAATCATAATCCTACGCCCTTATTATTATTATTATTATTATTTTTATTATTACTATTATTATTTTCTATTTATTTTTCTGCAATTAGTTTAGAAATAAATTCTATATAATTGTTCTTCAAATAAAATTACGAGTTGACTATATTTTGGTACTTAGTGAAATCAGTCCTCGAGGGAACGATATCTTACTTATCACTTTATTACTTGTTGACACCATGCACTTGCGTCATAGTGTGAGGGATTTCCTCGCAACAAGTTTTTGGCGCCGTTGCCGGGGACTGATTTTTCGCTAATATCAATACCAAGCGACTCTAATTTTAATTTGAAGTTTTTTTCTTTAGTCTCTATATTTTTAATTTTTTCATTATGTTTTCCTTTGATTATCGTGACCCTTGGCATTTCATAAATTTCGATGATCTTAATAATGTGCCTAATAGGGTCAGTCAGCCCCCTCCCCCAAAACAAAAGACCATGCTTGAACAATGTGTAGATGCTCTCACAAATCCTGATAGTACCCCTCTTGAGCGAGAATGTGCAAGTCGTGGTCTTGAGATTCACTATGGTTATTTTCCAGCTCATCAATTTAGTAGTGAAGTTGAGAGGGAGGTTGAGAAGAAAGACACGCTGAGTTTTAGGGTCGATCCCCCAGCACTTGATAATTACATAAAGTGTGATGAGATTGTAGAAGAAGTTACCATTGATTATGTTTCCAAAGAAATTTCATTAATTTGTCATCAAACTTCGAATAATAAGGAGAACACTTTTGTGCCTAAAATTTTATTAACGGTGCCGCGCATAATTTTTCCTAAATCCATATTGGGAGAGATTGACCCCATTACTTGTGATTTTGTTGAGGCTGATTCTTTGAGTTCTAATGAGGTTGTTCATGATATGTCTTTGTTATTTATCCATTCGAACTCTGCTTATGTGTACATACCTTATTATTATTATATTCTTTCACTATTTTTTGGTTGTCCGCATAATTATTCTTACTCATTATTTTTGGCAACCAGGCATGAACCAAAGCCTCCCTTATGGAATAAGAGGCTTATAGATTGCAAGAAGGGGGTATTTGGCAATCTCCCTAGAAACAAGCCACGTTAAATTTTTTTTTGCCACGTCGTGCTCAAGACGTAAAATAGAGCGCTTGATGGGAGGCAACCCATCATTTTTTACTTGCTTTCTAGTTAGTTGTTTTTATTTGTTTTTTTTTCGTTAATAATTTTCTTTTCTTTGTTTTGTTATTTCGTTTGGATTCGTGTACTCTTGTGGCCCTTATTTCTTTAATATTGTTATATAACCCCAATGAGTATTATCCTTCATATTCTAGTCTTTCTTGACTTAATGTCTACATTTATTTAATAACTAGAGACTAAGTTTGGGGGTTCCTGGTGATGTTGGGCATTACTTGAAGTATGGATTGACAGACGATTCCACTCAGAGATGTGCTGGCTTTCAAGAAGACATTTGGAATAAGATTCACTTTTCCTTATCTCTTTTATTTTCACATGAGTTTTATTATTGATGATTTTATGTGTAGTGGAATAAATTGAAGCATGCGATATTTTCTTAAATTTTCTTGGTTATGAATTGCGATTTCATCATTGCTTTATTTTTCTTGCATGCTGTTCATGGTTAAAAAAAAAGTGAATTTTTCATGCTCCCGTGTGTAAAACTGATGTTACGATACTGATTTCTCTTTGAAGAAACGGTTGACTTTTGGTCGAGTTGCAGTCAGCGATTTCTGTTTCCATTGAGTATTCATTTAGGTCCGAAATTTTTTCGTTTTTGTAGAAATATTAGCAGATAAGAAAGGAGACATACGTGTTTTCAAATCACCGTCTATACGTTTGGTTACACTTTTCGCGTATCTAGTGTAATATCCGCAATTTTCGATTTCCGGTAATTTCTTTTTTTTCGGCGGAAGTCTGTTTTGACGACTCGCTCATGTCCGTTTCGTCACTCTGAGAATGATTAATTCTACACTTTTTGACATCCGAGTTCGTTTCGGTGTCGTTTCGTTGAGTTCTGTGCTTTTTAGCGACTTTTCCGCACTTGAGTTCGATTCTTGCGAATCTCGTCCGAAACTGTTGTTTCGAGTTTCCCGCAAGTCCGTTTAACTTTGTTAGACGTGTTGTGAGCTTCGGTTTGATTATTCGTTGTCGTATGGTGATTTTCGGGCAGTTGGGCCATTTTCGTAATTTCCCAAAGTTTGGGGTAATTACCTTCCGTTGTCGAATTTCGAGCCTTCGGGTGGTCGGAATCGTGTGTTCTACTAGCTCTTAGATTCGTATTTGTGAGTACCTCGTAACCGTATCTTCGGTTCGTATTCAGGCTCGGGTTTCGGTGTCGTTTTGTTGAATTCAGGATTACTAAACGACTTTTCTAAGTATGAGTTCGACTTTGTTAGATCACCATTAAATTTTGGTGACTCCAAAAATTATAAATCTTTGCAATATTATAGAACATCGAGTTAGCTTTCCAATGGTTCAAACGGTGAGTCAATCGGAGTCCGGACGAGAGAGTTATGGTCGTTTTAGTGGAAGACTGTCAGCTGTCGGGCACCGTCCCAGAGCCTTTCGGCCGATAGGGTGGGCGAAAGACTCAACCGCCGGCATTTCGTATGGGTATCGGCCGTTCACGTCCGGATGCCTTTCGGCAGATAGGGTGGGCGAAAGACTCTCATGCCGGCGATCGGCTATAAAAGGCACAGCGGCGTTTTCTTCGAGATTTTCTCACTTCTCTTCTTCCATTCCGCTGGGTGAGGTAATCATGTATAGATGTTGTTGGACAATAAATCCATGAAGTTTGGAGGTTCATATCATCAATCATCCGTCTATAACATCCTCCAATCTACTGACCCAGTTGATTTCCTAGAAATCTAGTTTTGGGAAATTTGGGTATTTTTGTTGTTTTCGTCCGATTAATCCGATTTAACTTAGGATTATGATGGATTGATGATTATTTAGATGTTTTATATCTTTTACCTTGTTATCCCATGGTTGGATCGTATCGATTCGTTGTTTTGGTCGAGTTCTTGACCGACACCTTGAAGGTGTCCGATAAAATGTCATAGAGAGGATTCGAGCGTTCTACGATTATTCTTCCTCGCTCGCTCGTTAATTTATTGATGGTATGATGTTAGGGTCAGATTTCTCGCAAAGAATTCGAGTCGGAACCCTTCCGTTAAATCGTTTTCTTCAAGCTTTTCGATTGTGGGTGTATTCGTTGTCTTGGGAGAATCGTAGGTGTTCGAGGTGTCCCGACTAATCCGTGATTGTGGGAGTGTCCGGCATCGATTATCGAGGCAAGTATCTTGCCCATACATTACGTGTTTTGTGGATATAATGGTTGTTAATCGTCGATATGTGCTAAATAAATATTCATAACCATCTTTTTCAAAAGTATCAGATATTTACCAACATGATTTTCTTAAAGACGACTCGTGTGTTCCGAGAATTAATATGCTTAATTGAATACGTGTATTAATGTTGAGTATAAGATCGTAATACTTTCGTGTGATGCCATTGTGTGTGATTACGTCGTCGGTAAGTTTCGAAGTTTAGCCCTTTGTTTATCTTTGTGCGTGGAGACATGTGGTTATCGATGAATTATGTGAATTTATGTGATATTGGTTGTGCCGTTCGGTGCTTTTGGAATAGTGTGCTTTCTTGTTGATAATATTAGTTCGGGTTATGAATATATGTTGGATGAATCGCCATTCTAGTAAAGTGCCTCGACTATATATCCGTGATTGACCTTCGAGGCTTGTGGTTTGCAATCGTGATTTTGGAACGTGTGTGTGTGTTGTTCCTTCCACCGGAGTGTCCGACGGATGTCCGGGGCCGATACTAAGGGGTACGGCCACGAGTGGACTTGGGTGTGTGTGTGGATGAACTTCCACCGGAGTGTCCGACGGATGTCCGGGGTCGATACTAAGGGTACGGCCGCGAGTGGTTTCCCACCGGAGTGTCGACGGATGTCCGGGGCGATACTAAGGGTACGGCGCGGGTTACCAGCTGTGGTTTTCATCTTGAGGATGACGTTGATGTTTTCGTTAATTGTGATATTGTCCGAGTATCACAATGCTTTGTGCTCGGGGTCGAGAGACATTATATTTCGAGTCTTGGTGCTTGGCTAGAATGGCATAGGATTAATGTGTTATGTGTAATGTGTCCTTGTAAGTGATTTGAAGTGGATGATCGGGTCGTGGACCCTGTGTTTTGTGACCGGAATGGTTGGGTCGTGGACCCGTGTTTTGTTTAACGGATTTTTATTTTGAAAAATGAACATTGGGGTGACCCTAAATGGCTTCGAGGAACTTTAGAATTTCTCAATTTCTAACGCTTTTAAAACTCCGAGATTTGGAAATGTTTTCAAAGTGCTTACTTACTTCGTTTCTACTTTCAAGACTTGAACTACTTTTAACTAAATATATCTCGGGAAGTCTTTCGTTGTGTTCTCGGAATGTGTTGTGTATGGCTCGTATTTGCACTTTATACTTGCACTAGCGAAACAGTGGAGTTTTGCTAACCCCCGAGTAATCGGGGGGTGGATATCTGTATTGTGTCCAGGTACATGCAGTTTTCGGGAGCAAGACACGGGATCGGCACGAGGGATGATGAAAGACGAATGATACTAATCACACGAAGGCCGATTTTGGGTTCGATTAGTCGAGTCCATTGTATTGTCTTTTCCATTGTCTTATTGTTCATTGTTGCAAGTATTTTACCCTTGTGTGGGTATGAGTCTGGATGAGTTTATGTATTTTGATTTGTAAGTCTGTGACGAAAGACCAAATCGGTCTATTGGTCCGTTATTTTTGATTCGTCGGTATGTAATGTAATGTGTTGTTTTGATGTCTAGCCTGGTGGATCCTCACGGAGAGGGTCTGCGGCGTGTAATATTCCCGGTTTGATCCGGGGTGTTACATTTATGGTATCGAGCTTAGGTTGAGGAAACCTAGGCCGTCGGGTCGAGTTATGTGTTGCCGAGTCTTGTATTGTCGATTTTGTTTGGTAGTCGTGTCGCGACGCGTCGTGCAGGATGTCGGCCGTGATTAGTGTCAAGGTGCAACCATCATCTTCGTGCGACCTGTGGAAGTAAGTCTCCCTTGTTTGTGTTGTGCCTCGTGTGACACGGGCTATTTTTATGATTATTTGTTAAGTGGTTGAATCCTTATGTGGATTTTGATTTCACGATATGTATTTAGTCGACTCTCGTATTTGATTTATACGAGGAGTGTCATCGCTTGTGATGTCTTTTTATTGTTGTTGTTATCCGTTGTTGATGGTTTTCGAATCGATTTACACGATATAAAAGTTCTATTGTTGAATCTTTGAGCTTATACGAGGTCGACTTGTTCTCTAGCCAGTGAGGGCGGATATTTTATCAGTGGTTTTGTTCTGAGTGTGGTATTTTATCGTTTATTTCCGTTTAAAGACATGTATTGTCTTGATTTTAAACGTTGTGATGCGTGTGCTAGGAGTTGTTTTAGTGAACGTCGATATGCGTGAGTTTTGGGCATTCTGGCCTATTGGATTTTTGAAAACCTTGAGTATCTTGGAAAAATAAAATTCGAGACATAATTTTTCAAATGAGTTATTTTCTCGTGGTACATCCTAGGTGCCACAATATATTTCAAAAATTTTCTACCTCGAGGACCAAAATGTTTTGAGATATTTTCAACACTATTATTTAGACCCGAGGGTCGAATATTTTGAAAATTTTCACTAAGAGAAAGTGTCCTCATTTTTATCAAATGCGAAATGGTTCTCCAATGTCTCGATAACGATGTTTCAAGTTTGTACTTTTTGAAAAGTGATACTCAAGATCAATCGGTGTTCTTCTAAATTATTTCCAAAATGAGGTTTTCATTTTTAAAACCTATTCATTCCCGTTTTAGGACTGGGTATGTATGTGTGATGTTCGCGTTGTCATTTTGATGTTTGCTCCCGAGTATGATTGAATTGGCGGTGTGAGCGTTGAGTCGTTTTCCACACGTTGTTGTGTTGGCCCTCTGTGAGAGGTGGGATGTTGGTATTGAATGTTGCCATCTCGTGGTAATTTATGCGTTATCGCACATGTGCGAGCTGTTAGAGCTTGGTTTGGTATGACCGTGTGCATCGGTGATCGCCCGTTATGTGTCGGTTGTTTAATGTCTTGTTACCTTGCTCCTGTTTTTGTGAATTTCGTGGACGAGGCCGGAGGTAATACCCGTACTATTTTGACTTACGTATTTTCTCTTTCTCCAGTCTATCGATTCGCTCATGTTCGTTGATACTTTATGAACTTGTTCTCGTATTTCGGTTTCATCGTCCGAACGAGCCGTGATCTTGTTGTGGACGCCCGGTTATCGATGTGACTTTTTCGGGTTCGGATTCGATTCTTGTGAACCTTGTTCGGGATTGTCATCATCTGGTTCTATTAGTTCTTTTATTCGAAGTGGATCGGATTTGGAACTCGGTGTTTTCGACTGCCGACTCGCTTATGTTCGTTGACATTTTCTCGAGCTTGTCCTGCCGCTTGCTTTTGTTGATCGAACGAGTGTGGTATTATTTCTAATAACTTGTTTGTCATTGTGACTTCTCAATCGCTATTCCCTTTCCCGTGGATCTTATGGGAATGCAGTCTTGTTGTTCTCACCGATCATCCCGGGAGTTGTTGTTTGAATTTTATTATCCGTCGTGTTTCGGACATGATTGTTCGATTTTTGTTGTCTCGATCGCTTGTTTGTTCGGTTTTTGTTCTCGTTTCGTGATTGTTGAGCATTCGTGCTCTTTCCTAATTCCCTTAAGTTCGGGAAATTAGTCTCGTTTCGATCCTTCAACCCTTGGGCGGTGGAATTCCGTATTTGTTCGGGCCGATTGGCTCACGATTTGATTGATGTACCGTTGGGTTGGTCAATCGTATTGATTTTCGTCCGTTGTGTTTTGTGTTTGTTCGGATAATTGACTTGATTGTATTACCCAGTTGATGACGTTTGTCACTTGTTGGTTTTATTATATCCCTAACGGCGACATTGTGTTGGTCGCCGTGGAGCGTGTTTTCACATCGTATATTCCGTTGCGTTGTTTGTAACGTTTCGCCGGGCGTTAGTTACCCGCTTTCTTGCGTATCTCGTTGAGTTTTCTGGCGGGATATTGCTTCCCCTACTTGTTTTAAGTTTCGGACGAAACTTCTTTTAAGGAGGGTAGAATGTAATATCCGCAATTTTCGATTTCCTAATTTCTTTTTTTCGGCGGAAGTCCTGCTTTGACGACTCGCTCATGTCCGTTTCGTCACTCGAGAATGATTAATTCTACACTTTTTGACATCCGAGTTCGTTTCGTGTCGCTTTCGTTGAGTTCTGTGCTTTTAGCGACTTTTCCGCACTTGAGTTCGATTCTTGCGAATCTCGTCAAATCGTTGTTTCGAGTTTCCCGCAAGTCCGTTTAACTTTGTTAGACGTGTTGTGAGCTTCGGTTTGATTATTCGTTGTCGTATGGTGATTTTCGGCTTGGGCCATTTTCGTAATTTCCCAAAGTTTGGGGTAATTACCTTCCGTTGTCGAATTTCGAGCCTTCGGGTGGTCGGAATCGTGTGTTCTACTAGCTCTTAGATTCGTATTTGTGAGTACCTCGTAACCGTATCTTCGGTTCGTATTCGTGCTCGGGTTTCGGTGTCGTTTTGTTGAATTCAGATTACTAAACGACTTTTCTAAGTATGAGTTCGACTTTGTTAGATCACCATTAAATTTTGGTGACTCCAAAAATTATAAATCTTTGCAATATTATAGAACATCGAGTTAGCTTTCCAATGGTTCAAACGGTGAGTCAATCGAGTCCTGACGAGAGAGTTATGGTCGCTTTAGTGGAAGATCACTGTCGGGCACTGCCCAGAGCCTTTCGCCGATAGGTGGGCCGAAAGACTCAACCGCCGGCATTTCGTATGGGTATCGGCCGATCATGTCCGGAAGCCTTTCGCCGATAGGGTGGGCCGAAGACTCTCTGCACGGCACTTATAAAAGGCCTCGCGCTGCGTTTTCTTGACATTTTCTCACTTCTCTTCTTCCATTCCGCTGAGCCGGGGTAATCATGTATAGATGTTGTTGGACAATAAATCCATGAAGTTTGGAGGTTCATATCATCAATCATCCGTCCTATAACATCCTCCAATCTACTGACCGTGCCGATTTCCTAGAAATCTAGTTTTGGGAAATTTGGGTATTTTTGTTGTTTTCGTCCGATTAATCCGATTTAACTTAGGATTATGATGGATTGATGATTATTTAGATGTTTTATATCTTTTACCTTGTTATCCCATGGTTGGATCGTATCGATTCGTTGTTTTGGTCGAGTTCTTGACCGACACCTTGAAGGTGTCCGATAAAATGTCATAGAGAGGATTCGAGCGTTCTACGATTATTCTTCCTCGCTCGCTCGTTAATTTATTGATGGTATGATGTTAGGGTCAGATTTCGCAAAGAATTCGAGTCGGAACCCTTCCGCTCGCCGCTTTCTTCAAGCTTTTCGATTGTGGGTGTATTCGTTGTCTTCACGGAGAATCGTAGGTGTTCGAGGTGTCCCGACTAATCCGTGATTGTGGGAGTGTCCGCATCGATTATCGAGGCAAGTATCTTGCCCATACATTACGTGTTTTGTGGATATAATGGTTGTTAATCGTCGATATGTGCTAAATAAATATTCATAACCATCTTTTTCAAAAGTATCAGATATTTACCAACATGATTTTCTTAAAGACGACTCGTGTTCCGAGAATTAATATGCTTAATTGAATACGTGTATTAATGTTGAGTATAAGATCGTAATACTTTCGTGTGATGCCATTGTGTGTGATTACGTCGTCGGTAAGTTTCAAGTTTAGCCCTTTGTTTATGTCAGACGTGGAGACATGTGGTTATCGATGAATTATGTGAATTTATGTGATATTGGTTGTGCCGCTCGGTGCTTTTGGAATAGTGTGCTTTCTTGTTGATAATATTAGTTCGGGTTATGAATATATGTTGGATGAATCGCCATTCTAGTAAAGTGCCTCGACTATATATACCGTGATTGACCTTCGAGGCTTGTGGTTTGCAACCGTGATTTTGAACGTGTGTGTGTGTTGTTCCTTCCACCGGAGTGTCCGACGGATGTCCGGGGCCGATATTAAGGGGTACGGCCACGGAAGTGGACTTGGGTGTGTGTGGATGAACTTCCACCCGGAGTGTCCGACGGGATGTCCGGGGTCGATACTAAGGGGTACGGCCGCGAAGTGGTTTCCCACCCGAGTGTCCGACGGATGTCCGGGGGCCGATACTAAGGGGTACGGCCGCGGGTTACTGGGCCAGGTTTTCATCTTGAGGATGACGTTGATGTTTTCGTTAATTGTGATATTGTCCTGAGTATCACAATGCTTTGTGCTCGGTCGAGAGACATTATATTTCGAGTCTTGGTGCTTGGCTAGAATGGCATAGGATTAATGTGTTATGTGTAATGTGTCCTTGTAAGTGATTTGAAGTGGATGATCGGGTCGTGGACCCCGTGTTTTGTGACCGGAATGGTTGGGTCGTGGACCCCGTGTTTTGTTAAACGGATTTGTATTTTGAAAAATGAACATTGGGGGTGACCCTAAATGGCTTTCGAGGAACTTTAGAATTTCTCAATTTCTAACGCTTTTAAAACTCCCGAGATTTGGAAATGTTTTCAAAGTGCTTACTTACTTCTTCTACTTTCAAGACTTGAACTACTTTTAACTAAATATATCTCGAAGTCTTTCGTTGTGTTCTCGGAATGTGTTGTGTATGGCTCGTATTTGCACTTTATACTTGCACTAGCGAAACAAAGGAGTTTGCTAACCCCAGTAATCGGGGTGGATATCTCAGTATTGTGTCCGTGCACATGCGGTTTTCGGGAGCAAGACACAGATCGGCACGAGGGATGATGAAAGACGAATGATACTAATCACACGAAGGCCGCTTTGGGTTCGCTTAGTCTGAGTCCATTGTATTGTCTTTTCCATTGTCTTATTGTTCATTGTTGCAAGTATTTTACCCTTGTGTGGGTATGAGTCCGGATGAGTTTATGTATTTTGATTTGTAAGTCTGTGATTTAAAGACCAAATCGGTCTATTGGTCCGTTATTTTTGATTCGTCGGTATGTAATGTAATGTGTTGTTTTGATGTCTAGCCTGGTGGATCCTCACGGAGAGGGTCTGCGGCGTGTAATATTCCCGGTTTGATCTGGGGGTGTTACATCTAGTTGTCCAGTAACATAAGTCTTGTTGGCACTTAATGTGACTTTAGAGTCGGACAGTTTTTCCCAAGAAAAAGTCGAGATATTATTTGTTCTATGATGGGAAGTCTAGTAACCGGGGGTATTCACGTGACCCGTTGTTCACTCTCGCGTAAAACGACAACCCTGAATAGACTAATAGCTTAGAAATATCGCATTACCGATGATGGGAAGCCTAGTAACCGGGGGTATTCGCGCGACCCGTTGTTTACTTTCGCGTAAAACAGCAACCTTGAATCGGACGTGCTGGAATTGATATTCGAGTTTTTTCTCCGTTGTAGAGGGGGACTTAGTAACTAGAAGCATCCATGTGCCCCATGAGTGTCTTTTACGTCAAACGGTTCCCCAATATATGAGAATGGAAATTCACCCTAGGATTATCCCGATGAAACATCCCGAGATCCGAACCTAGTGGTTAACTCGAATCTTTATTATGATCATACATAAGGGAATACTGTCCGAGGTTTATTTTTGATGATGAAACTCTCGAATTTATGCCATTAGACTGTGGGACTGGGCGAGTTGGCTTGTTTATCTTAACTCTTCATATTGGCGGTCGGTTAAATTCACGCTTGTTAATCTTTGAGTTTGATTTTCTTCATGAACGATTGATTAGCACTGAAAATGGTTACTTTGTGGAATCAGTGTCCTGGATGTGACTCACTATTACGGTACTCGTATTATTCTTTGAGATTTTCAGGGTAGTATTGATTAAGTTGAGAACTATGGATTTGCACGATCATTCACGATACTTTTTATTTGAAAATTGATTTTTGCTTGAGGACAAGCAAAGGCTCAAGTTTGGGGGTATTTGTTAGGCGTATTTTTATACGCTTATTTATCATTATTGTTTATCCATTTTGAGTCTAAACCTGCATAAATGAGCCTTTAAAGCACTATTCTTTTATGTTTGGCAGGAAATTGGAGTCCGGAAGCTCGAACGATGAAAAACGGGCGAAAACGGCAAATTTTGGCACGGGCCGCAGACGAACCAAGTGAGCCGCGACACACGAAGGCAACCAAAGCAAGTGCCGAACCAATCAGATCGTGAGCCGCGGCACAAGGATGCCGAGCCGCGCCCAGAAGAAAAATAGCGCGCCTGTATGCACGAAGGTTAGGGGCCGCGCACGCCTTAAGTGAGCTGCCCACTGTGGCGGTTTTGATGAGACTTCCGCGTTTCTTTGCCGCTGGAGCAAGCCACCCAAATCCCCCGACGCGTTTTGAAGGCTGAGGAAAGTTATAAATAGGGATTGAAGGTCATAACCAGGAGGGAAGATCAATCAATCGATAGATAGAGCGGAGACACGAGAGGAGCAAAAACGAAGAGATTTGTGGGCGACGACAAGACCACGGATCCCTTATGGTTTTTCTTAATTTTTCCGTATCTTAGTTTCTAGATCTGTTCGAGTAGGATTGTGATTGTAACCGATTACATGACGGTTTGATTTATTTATTTTTATTTCAATTCACTCGTTATTCGTATTGAATTGGATTCTTCTCACTGTTCTCAATGCTTTCAATTGTCTGGCCAATAGTTGAATTGATTTGAATGTCTTTATGGATTCGGGAGATGAAATTTAGGCATAGTTCTTGTGAGAAAAATCATGATTTTCGTGAGATAGGGATATACTCATGGGAATTGTGAAGCCTATTTTCATGAACTGTTTTAGCTATTAATTATTTAATTCGAATAGGGAT
Organism: Orobanche coerulescens; assembly: GCA_033398695.1. Classification (NCBI taxonomy): domain Eukaryota; kingdom Viridiplantae; phylum Streptophyta; class Magnoliopsida; order Lamiales; family Orobanchaceae; genus Orobanche; species Orobanche coerulescens. The sequence continues at coordinate 63,615,108 of CM065801.1, forward strand.
ATATCGAGTTAATAATTCTTAGTATTTTCTATCGACCTTGGGAAAGGCTTTAGAATAATTTAGGAATTCCCGGCTTACAATCAATTGAATAAAAGTGAATTGAATTACATAAAAATCATTCCTGATTGTTTGAGGTGAAAATCATAATCCTACGCCCTTATTATTATTATTTTTATTATTACTATTATTATTTTCTATTTATTTTTCTGCAATTAGTTTAGAAATAAATTCTATATAATTGTTCTTCAAATAAAATTACGAGTTGACTATATTTTGGTACTTAGTAAAATCAGTCCTCGAGGGAACGATATCTTACTTATCACTTTATTACTTGTTGACACCGTGCACTTGCGGCATAGTGTGAGGGATTTCCTCGCAACAGGCCCCCTGCTTCCGGACCACTCCCGGACCGTCCAACAGCAATTCGGGGCTAGTTTTTCGACCAGATATCCAATAACTATATTTTCCAACATTCATATCATCAATATAAATCATATTTCCAAGAAATAGAAGATTTATGTTTAGACATAAACTTACGAAAAATACAACTATAACGAACGAAAACATATACCATGATTATGACTAAAATGATTCCAAATCATTCACCATCTAATCGAGCATTCCAAATGCCAATATCGTATATACGATCGCAAGACCTACGCTCCGATACCACTGTTGGGATTCGGTGCCTAAAACAAAGGCCCAGTGGAAGCGATAAAATGAAAATTAATTCTATCCGAATCCCTACGAGGATCGATCGAGCTACGTATATACGAATATATAAACGATAAACAAGAGTTGTAAGAAACTCACCCTTGAAGTCCGTTGATTAAATGGTATCCTTCTCTTGAGATATTCCCCAAGCTTTACTTGAATTCTCTATGATCCAAAGCACTCCAAGCACTTGAACGATCCAACGCCGAAAGCACCGCATCTCTACTTGCCACGCGCCGGAGAAACGAACGGAATGACAATACCCGATTAACATCTAACGTTAAGGCTAAAATCAAGTGATGAAGCTTTGTTATTATTGCACTCTAAGTGTATAATATATATCTCTCAATTTTCTCCAAGAAAGCTCAAGAACAAGATGATGAAAATTGAGAAAACTATTTTTTCTCTCTCTCTCGCTTACTCAACTCACGTATGGAATGGGTTGTTACTAGAGTGAGGAATAGTCTTCATTATATTCTTGTTCCAAATCCCACAAAATCAACTATACCTTATTTAAGATCTAAGGTGATTAATCTTCACCCACCAAAGCAAGACTAAGACTAAAGGTAAGAGATCAAAAGGTGGGGCCGGCCTCTAGAAGGAATCCGACGAGTTCGGTTCGTTTCGGACTCCCGAGAGTCCAAACAGATAAACTACAATCCCGTTCCAATGTATTTATATCGATTAATTAATCCAATTAATTAATCATATTAAATACATAATGACATAATTAATTTCTCCAAGAAATAATTATATTCATGAATTAAATTAATCACCCGGTAATTTATATAATTAATTAGGCCGTAAATTAATTTATCCAATAAATCAATTCATACATCCAATGTCCCAAAATAGATATCCAATATATAATATTCATAATGAGAGACTATGCTTGATTCATTCCGTCGTTAATCTTATTACGCGACTCGGTAGGTCCGTCTCAGTCAGCAATGGGAGGAACCAAAGAGTAGTAGCACCACCTAGCCAGCCTGACAGCCTACACTGTACCCCAACTGAGAACGAATGATAGGCATCATTCAAGAACCATTCTGTCGTGAATACCAGTATCCGTATAAACCCTTCTTTCAAATGTTCCGATCAAGTTATAGGGTCACGGTCAGTCAAACCCTATCTGTACTTGATGCTATGCATGTGTTAATGCAAATCGAGATCATTGATCTCTCGTGTATCCAATACAACTAGCTCCAATGCTTTGGCCAAAGACTTGTGATCTCATCTGCCAATAACCGTATAAGACATATAACCCGCTCACTAACAGGAGAAAGAATTCTATCTTGGTATTCAGTAGGACCTGCTACTTGCCCGTTAAGTTGCACGTCTGGGTTGACCCCCACCTCCTGGTTTATAGGGTCGAACTACTCTAATGGAAATCTTAACGTCACAAGCACATCCCTACTAAATCCTCAAGTTGAAGGTTCACGAATACCTATCACAACCTTTCGATTCCGTCATTGACTGTCCCGAAGTGAAATTCATGTGATGAATCGAGGGTGAGTTGGTTCGAGTATACTAATCCAATTAGCATACCTATAACGTGTACTCCCACTAACCATTAGTGTTCGACAGGCACTCTCCATGTCAAAAAACACGTCATACAAGTCTTCACATAAACTTAACGCCCAGTCAAGTTTCATCGACTTGCGAACGATCAAGTATTTGAGCTATAAACTTTTCCAGTGCCGTCCCCCTTATCCAATAAGGAGTGGAACGTTTTTGCTCTCAAATACACGGACTAGTTTCTATATGTATATTTACGAGTTAGGAATGCGCCAGTAACTGCCAGTAAATAAAGAAACATCCATTGTCTTATATTAATGATTTACATAATTACAAGTACAATGCCCTCACTCAACATCCTCTCAGTGGCATTCTAGGACATACTCCTAACATTTGAAAATTGTCCACTCCAAATGGTGGATAGATCACACTTGATTGCACGCTCAAAGATGGAGGGTTCATGAATACCCCAAAGAGCATGTTGTCTTCATCTATTTCCGGCACAATATGATGTTGTTGATGTTGTATGTTTTGAGCATTGGGTATTCCCCGTACCGGAGGTATTCTTTTGTTATCATTTTCCTGGAGGTTTGGTGGGTTTGGTTCGTCCGCTATTGATGGTGAAGAAATAATGCTTGTTTTTTGTTCTCTTTGCCTTCTTCTAAATGTGGCTTCAATCTCGGGATCTAGTGAAACTAAATCGCGATTGTATGTCCTTCGCATAGACAAGAGAACTAACAACAATGAAAAATATGTATTTATAACAATAGTTAATAATGTAATACTTCAAAATAACTCGTATACTTCCCCGGCAACGGCGCCAAAAACTTGACACGTCTTTTGTGTAACTATCGCAAGTGCACGATATCGTATTAAGTATTAAGTGGACTTTTTGAGTCCGGTTTATCGATCCCATGAGGAAGTTAGGTTATATATTGAATTATACAGTATTTATCTATTTGTTATAGAGATTTAGATGAGTGAAACACACAATTTAAGAGTTTGGTTTGACAATTACAAGGAAAATACAATAATAGTTCTAAAATTAAAGGAAATAAAAGATTGCACTAATAATAGATTAATAAAAGGGTAAAATGAAATAGTTGGATTACAAACTTAGTTCATCATTAGTTATAGAAGATGTATAGGAGATCATAAGATGAATTTACTTATTATGTTGTGTAGATTCGATTTTCCTTAAAATGACGGTTCCTCTTTCGAATGTCAAAACGCCCCTTATATATTGAATCAATCCACTATATTTATATGTTGATTGGCTTCAATACATATCATTAGGTTTTATGAAAATAACTCAAAGAATCATATAAGGTCTAGAGGTATATTTCTATCCCCTAGAACAACTTAGAGTGAAGATCATTTGATCTAATCAAACATATTTTCTTTTGAAACATATGAAGACCATAGATATCATCATTTATTGGCCAAATAAATAAAGATTGGTAAAACAATGAAAATCACACACAATAATAATTAATCCATAATAAATATTTATACAAACCTAACATGACAAACCTTGTTTATAATCCCAACTAAGGATAACTTAGCCCATGAAGGGTTTATTCAACATATTACAAGCTTGAGTGGTCATTATTAGTTGAAAAAGAGAAAGAATTGATTCTAACTCCCTTAGTAGATAAAGGAGAAAGAAGCAATAAACTCCCTCAACAACATAAGGTAAACCCCTATTACATAAATCACTCAAGAACACAAGTGTGTTCTTCACACAAAGAAAAATATTACAAAGTGGAAAAATATAAGATGAATGATTATTAATGATGGATCTAAGGGGTCTATTTATACACCTAAAGTCATCTAATAGCTCCAAAACTCCAGCATTATTACATTAGATCGGATCAAGGCCAGCCATCCCCTCAATAATAGACCAAAAATATAAAAGATTAAAAAATGATCAAAAATTTGTCAAGAGTTACGGCCGTAGCTCTGAGGAGTTACTGCCGTAACTTTCAGATGTTATGGCCGTAACATGGCTAAGGCTTTTGCACATTAGTTGCCGTATGAGTTACGCCTGTAACTTTATGATGTTACACCCGTATGGAGTTTCAGACTTCATTTTCAGCCCATAATTTCTTAGACTTTGCGTTTTCGCCCCAAATCTTCTTCAGATGATAACTTTTGATATATAACTCTGATTTTGAATCCGGAAAGACTTCCGAACTCGTCTCGGAAAGCCCTACAACATGAATATATTAAAATTCAATAAAGAGAATATTTTATAAACATGTTATTTCTTGAGTAAATCAGTAATTCAATCCGATTAAGACTAAATTTACATTTTCATCCTATAAAAATAAAATTATTAAAAACTAATTACCTCAAAGCAAAATCGAGTAGACTAGCTCATACTTATGGGTGAAATATATCAATACTAATCACATATAAGTGTATAAAACTGACACTTTGTAATATCCGGATTTATTATTATGTATCTCATCTGTATTCGAACCCTGTATCATTCGGATTTATGATCTCGATAATTGGAGTATCTTATTTCTCACATTGGTATCTTTGTGCATAAGTATATCTTCATGCAAAATTTCTCATGCAAACTCGTGATAGCACACGCTAAGAATGTAGCTTAACGCGCGCTATCGGCTACTACTAGCGCACGCTACGTATGTAGGAGTTGCGTGTGCTAGGCACTCAATTATTGAGCTGGGCGGCTAGCATATGCGCCAGCCGGGACATGGGTCCTGGTAAGATTCCCGCGGACGAACCTGGACAGTTTTGAAGTCAACTCTTATTAGCGCGCGCTAAGGAATGCTTAGTAGCGTGCGCTAATCTGCTTTTGTACAGAAAATTTATATATAGGCCAACACTTCATTTTGTTCTCATTTCCTTCGTTCACCTTTTGTCTTTGAGAGACCAGAGGGCATATCATCTTCCTTAGACACACTTACAACACATCCACTTGACCATTGGACATTGGATACTTCTTGTTATTGATCATTGAAGATAAGTAGCACCTTGGAGTGACGTATAACCAACCGGAGTCAGATTCTACCTTTGGAGTTCAGTGATTTCGTCATATTAAGGTATGTTGATTCTATCACCAACTCTAGATTCATGTTATGGAGAATGAGATGATCATGCTAGCCAAATATTGAGTTTCTTGGGTGAATTATCACCAACTTCATCTTTGGAATATTGAGATGATTATGCCTTAAGTACCTTGATTATGAACATCATGATTCGAATCTTATTACAATGAATAAGTAGAGGAAGCTTCTATCATTGGTAATTTGAATCTAGTAAGTGTATTCATAGCAATCTTGGACTTGACTTTAGCATCATTATTGTTAGACGAATCTAAAGGATTGATCATGGAAAGATTTATCTGGTAAAGATGGAATGTTAATCAAAACTACAGAATGATAGTTTTTGATTGAGATAAAGGTGTTGATATCGACCGATAAGCCTTCCGAATTATCGCATGAAGAATTGTAATCGTAATGGAATATGGTTTCATAATAGTATACATATCCTTGAATCCGAAGTTGTTGTTATCCGTAGGATCATTCATAACCGTATAAACATGATATTCATGGAGATAACATGAATTAACACTGAAGATTTCATTGGTTTGATCATGTTGAGATCAGTTTACTGCCCTGTAGTAAACTGCCATGCACAGTTAGCGCACGCTAAGCTATGCAGATTAACGTGCGCTATCGAGCATGAGTTAACGTACGCTACGTTTGGTACGTAACGTACGTTAGGCCATCAGACGAGTCAGTCGGCTGATCAGTGAAGTACTGACCATGCATAGTTAGCGTACGCTAGGATTTGTTGTTTGCGTGCGCTATCGAGCAGACTTAACGCGCACTACACAGAGTACTTAGCGTGCGCTAAGTAGTTCAGGCAGATTTCATTTTATGAGCTTTTGGCCGTAAAACGAATTGTTAGACATTCGTACGACGTGAGATAAATTCTATATTATTTCTTTTGTTAAGGTTTGAGCTTGTTACGTGATTGATTGAGGGGGGCGACCTTCGAGTGTTCGTTTTTGTGGAAGTATTGTTCTTGTCTTCGAATCGAGGCAAGTACCTTATTTGTTTTATGTATTGATGTTATACATATTGTCGTGCATGTATGTCGTTGTTGTATGTCCACCTCGTGTTGGTCCGACGGGATCATCGGGGGATCGATGCTAGTGTGCGCTGGATCATCGGACGGGTTTTTCCACCACGGGTTGGTTTGACGGGATCATCGTGGGTTCTAGGCAGTGAACGCTGGATCGTCGGAATTACCATGTGTATGTTGTGATATCATGTTGTGATTATCAGTTATGTATGTCATTTATGAGTTTCTCGTAGGAGAAGACTTGTTGGTATTTTTGTCGTTTACGTTATTATTCTTCGTGAGATATGAATAATATGTTGTGGTACTTGTACTAGCATCGTTGTGCTAATCCCTTCGGGGGTGAACATTTTGTTTATGTTCAGGATCCAGGAGAGCGGGAAAACAACCACTGGAGCTGCATGACGACGAGGGTGCAGAGTGATGTTCCTACGGTTTATTTGTCTGTTGTTTATTGGTTATTTCAATAAGTACTCGAGTACGAAGTCGTTTATGATGAATTTGAATTTGGCGATGTATTAATAAGTTTCTGTTGAACATTTGTATTTTCAGTATTTGGTCAGAACTGTTGTATCTTGATTCCGTTATTTCCATTCGTTAGTACCTCTTAATGTCTGTTCAATTCTTCAGCCTTGTAAATCCTTATGTAAAGGATATACGGCGCTGTAATATTCCTGAATATATCGGGGGTGTTATAGAATATGGTATCGGAGCTAAGATTATGGATCTTGGCCATTGGGTTAAAATAGGGGTCATTGATGTCTTTTGAGGTAACCGGCCGTGAATAACATCACTGTACTGCCTACGTCTTTGTGCGGGCGGTGGTTGTAAGTTCCTAAACTCTATCTCATCTTTTACATGTTATATTCCTCTGTACTTGAGCATTTGAATGGTATTGTTTTCGGTATATTGAGTATTTATGCTTACAGTATGTTGAGAGACGGATGTGGACGTGGTCGCGGACGCGGACGAAGGAATGCAGAAAGGGAAGTGTTGCCTTCAAACCAAGCCAGTCATTGCTCAGGCGAGCCACAACGATCTATCAATAACGAACCGGAACCTGCTGTACCAGAGATCCTTCGTCAAGTGGTGAACCAGATGACTCAGTTCGCCCAAGTCGTGGACCGAATGCAAGTGGCGGTGGGACTACAGTAGGGAGAGAGACAGCAAGGGATCCCAGACATGGGAAATCAAGGTGACCGGTGGCTGCAAGAGGTGGCGAAGATGCAACCACCAAATTCGACGGTATTTCTGTGACTCCCACCTGGGACCATTGGCTGAAGGAACTGGAGAAAATCTTTGCCGGAATTAACTGCCCAGACGATCGGAGAGCCTCTATCGCTCAATACTTTCTGATAGGGGAAGTGTCTGAATGGTGGGAAGCCATCCGGCCTGTAGACCATGATGCTGATTGGACAGAGTTTAAATTGATGATGCAAACTCAGTACTGCCCTCGTCCTGTGAGGGAAGCCAAGGTTCGGGAGTTTTTCTCCGCTCAGCCTTCAGATGTGCCAGTATCTCAGGCAATTAAGACGTTTAACCAGCAGCTGGCATTCGTTCGACATCTGGTCAGAACAGATGCAGAAATGATGATCCATTTTGATATGAGGATGAAACCAGAAATCCAGAGGTACATGTCCGGTTTTGAATGTACCACACTCCGTCAATACCAGGATAAGGCGTTGGCGTATGAGATCAAGGAAGCAGCTATGGAGAAATTTACGGAATCCAAGAAGCAGAAAGTCTCTGGTACTTTTACAGAGCACAAGAGCAGCGGGCCCCGCAAGGCCCAGTCATCTTTTCATTCTTTCAAGAAACCTCCGCACCCAGTTAGGAGCAGAAAGAACTTCGGAGCAACATCAACCATGACTGATGTTACCAGGAAATGGTTTAACTGTGCCCAGACGGGGCATTATCGATGGAATTGCCCCCTACCTGCCGTGACTTGTTTTGATGTGGTCGAGAGGGACATCGTGCGGTTTTCTGTGAAGAGGCTGCAAAGTCTTTTAGAGCCCGTACACCACAAATTACCCACAAGGAAGCCGATCCATCGACACAAAGAAAGTGTTCGGATGCCTCGCATTTTGGCCGCGGGCGAGGCAGAGGACAGTGGGACCGAAAGGGTACATCGAGTGCCGGATCTATTCCCCACGTCCTGCATTTAGATGAGGAGAACAGACGACGATTAGGATGCCATTGCCGTGCATCGTGCATCCCGCATCCTTTCCCAGCCAGTTAGCGTTTTATTCGATACAGGAGCTACGCATTCTTTTATAACCTTGTCTTGTGTAAATCGTTTGAATATTTCTGGTTTTCATACTTGTGAACCTTATGTTGTTGGTTTACCGAGTGGAGAGAGGATTGTCGGGAACTTAGAAACCAGAAATTTCCCTGTATCATTTGGAGGCAGAGAGTGGCTCTCAAATTTGATTGTGATAGAAATGCAAGGAGACGACCTGATACTCGGAGACGATTGGCTTAATCGATATGGAGCAATTGTAAACTACCGAAGGAGGAATATCTCGCTGATCACTGACGATGGTTCCGAAATACTGTTTGAGGGATGGAAACCGGGAAGCTCAGGAAAGTTGATCAAAGCGATGAAAGCTGTCAAACTGTTGAAACAGGGCTGCACCGGATACTGGTGCTATGCAATGAAGAAAGAAGACGAAATTGTGGAACTTTCATCCATTCCTGTTGTAAACGAATTTCCAGATGTATTTCCTGATGAGTTACCTGGACTACCTCCACGAAGGGATGTAGAATTTACCATTGAGCTGGAACCCGGAGCTACACCAATTTCTAAGGCGCTGTATCGTATGGCACCTACTGAGATGTACGAACTGAAGAAGCAGCTAGAGGAGTTATTGGACAAAGGCTATATCCAGCCAAGCATTTCGCCTTGGGGAGCGCCAGTTCTTTTTGTTCGGAAGAAGGATGGATCACTGCGACTGTGTATTGACTATCGAGAACTGAATAAAATGACGATTAAGAACAAGTATCCGTTACCACGGATTGATGATCTGTTTGACCAGTTGCAAGGGGCAACAATATTTTCTAAAATCGATCTGAGATCAGAATATCATCAGCTGAGGATTAAGGAATCCGATGTTCCGAAATCAGCATTCAGAACTCGTTACGGACACTATGAGTTTGTAGTGATGCCGTTTGGTCTCACTAATGCACCTGCGGTATTCATGCAATTGATGAACCGGGTGTTCATCGAATATTTGGATAAATTTGTGGTCGTGTTCATTGACGACATTCTAGTGTATTCCAAGAACCCGGAAGGGCATGCACAACATTTGCGGATTGTATTAGAACTTTTAAGAAGCGAGCAACTGTATGCCAAACTCTCTAAGTGTGAATTCTGGCTAAAGGAAGTAATGTTCCTCGGTCATGTGGTATCAGCTGAAGGAGTCCGAGTAGATCCTCAGAAGATTGAAGCGGTTTTGGATTGGAAGCCTCCAAAGAACGTGAAAGAAGTCCGAAGTTTCTTAGGACTTGCTGGGTATTATCGTTGGTTCGTGGAAGGGTTTTCCAAAATTTCCCGCCTACTTACTCGACTCCTGCAGAAAACTCAAAAGTTTGATTGGAACGAGTTGTGTCAGATTAGCTTTGATGAATTGAAGAAGAGATTGACGACGGCGCCGATTCTATCACTTCCACAGGGAACTGGAGGATTTATAGTTTACAGTGATGCTTCGAACCAAGGGCTCGGATGCGTATTGATGCAGAATGATAAGGTGATCGCTTATGCGTCGCGACAGCTGAAACCTTATGAAGTGAATTATCCAACTCATGATTTAGAGCTAGCAGCAGTAGTTTTTGCTTTGAAAATCTAGAGACATTACCTGTACGGGACTCACTGTCAGATCTTTACTGATCACAAGAGTCTCAAATACATCTTCAGTCAGAAAGAGCTAAATATGCGGCAAAGAATATGGTTAGAGCTGATTAAGGACTACGACTTGGAGATTTTGTATCATCCAGGCAAAGCAAATGTGGTGGCCGATGCACTTAGCCGCAAGCCTGTTTCTATTCAGATGCTGGTGACTCTGACCTCCCAACTTAACCTTCAACGAGAGATGATTAGAGAAGGAATTGAAGTGTGGTTACAAAGAGTCCAAGGACAACTGTGCGTGATGGAATTAACTTCATCATTAACCGAAGAAATCAAATCCAGACAGACGGATGATTCTCTGATGATTCGGTTACGTGATGAAGTGATCAAGGGAAAGGCCCCCGAATTCCTAATTTATGATGATGGAGTTTTGAGATTTCAGAACCGACTCTGCGTTCCTGATATCGATGTACTGAAACAGACGATTATGAAGGAAGCTCACAGCTCGCCCTATTCTATCCACCCGGGCACAGTAAGATATATAAGGACTTGAAACAGAATTTCTGGTGGGGAAACATGAAGAAAGATGTAGCGGACTATGTTTCGAAATGCTTGACTTGTCATAAAGTTAAGATCGAGCATAAACGACCTGCCGGGATGTTGAAGCCGCTTCCGATTCCTAAATGTAAGTGGGAGGACATATCGATGGACTATATTACTAGTATGCCAAGAACCAAGACAGGAATGAACATGATTTGGGTGATAGTTGATCGTTTAACCAAATCATCTCATTTTCTAGGCATTAAGGATACGTGGGGACCAAAGAGGTTGGCACGAGTATTTATTTCGGAGATAGTTCGATTGCATGGTACACCGAAGACCATTATTTCTGATCGAGATGGCCGTTTTGTGTCTCACTTTTGGAAAGTAGTTCATAAGGCCTTGGGAACCGAATTGAACTTCAGCACAGCTTATCACCCACAGACTGATGGACAATCCGAGAGGACTATTCAAACGGTGGAAGATATGCTGAGGGCTTGCGCCTTAGATTGGTCAATTGATTGGGAAGTTCATCTACCGTTGATTGAATTTACCTACAATAATAGTTGGCATGCTTCCATTAAGATGGCACCGTTTGAGGCATTATACGGGTGAAAATGTAGATCGCCCCTATGTTGGGACGATTCATCAGACTTGATCGGGACAGAACCAGAGTTGATCATACAGACTCGAGAGAAGATAGCCTTGATTCGTGAAAGGCTGTTGACCGCCCAGAGTCGCCAGAAATCTTACGCAGACGTACGTCATCGCCCTTTGGAGTTCAGTACTGGAGACCACGTATTTTTAAAGGTTTCTCCTACTCGGGGAATCTTCCATTTTGGAAGAAGGGGAAAGCTGAGTCCGAGATATATCGGACCGTTCGAGATCCTTGAGAGAGTTGGAGAGTTGGCATACAGATTGGCATTTCCGCCGTCGTTGAGGCATGTTCATAACGTATTCCACGTATCCCAGTTATAGAGATATATAACGGACCCTAGTCATGTCATTGATTTCGGGGAGATCGAGGTCGCTCAGGATGGGAAGTTTTAAGAAAGACCGGTCAAGATACTCGAGAGTCGAGTTAAGTAGTTGAGGAACAAACTCATCGTTTTGGTCAAAGTTCAATGGTCACGTCACAGAGTGGAAGAAGCCACATGGGAAACGGAAGATGGCATGAAGTCCAGATATCCCGAGTTATTTTTGTCTTGAGTTTCGGGACAAAACTCCTTTTTAGTAGGAGAGTATGTAATATCCGGATTTATTATTGTATATCTCATCTGTATTCGAATCCTGTATCATTCGGATTTATGATCTCGATAATTGGAGTATGTTATTTCTCACATTGGTATCTTTGTGCATAAGTATATCTTCATGCAAAATTTCTCATGCAAACTCGTGATAGCGCACTCTAAGAATGTAGCTTAATGCGCGCTACCGGCTACTACTAGCGCATGCTATATATGTAGGAGTTGCGTGCGCTAGGCACTCAATTATTGAGCTGGGCGGCTAGCATATGCGCCAGCCGGGACATGGGTCCGGGTAAGATTCCCGCGGACGAACCTGGACAGTTTTGAAGTCAACTCTTATTAGCGCGCGCTAAGGAATGCTTAGTAGCGTGCGCTAATCTGCTTTTGTACAGAAAGTTTATATATGGGCCACCACTTAATTTTGTTCTCATTTCCTTCGTTCACCTTTCGTCTTTGAGAGACCAGAGGGCATATCATCTTCCTTAGACACACTTATAACACATCCACTTGACCATTGGACATTGGATACTTCTTGTTATTGATCATTGAAGAGGAGTAACACCTTGGAGTGACGTATAACCAACCGGAGTCAGATTCTACCTTTGGAGTTCAGTGATTTCGTCATATTAAGGTATGTTGATTCTATCACCAACTCTAGATTCGTGTTATGGAGAATGAGATGATCATGCTAGCCAAATATTGAGTTTCTTGGGTGAATTATCCAAACCACTTCATGTTTGGAATATTGAGATGATTATGCCTTAAGTACCTTGATTATGAACATCATGATTCGAATCTTATTACAATGAATAAGTAGAGAAAGATTCTATCATTGGTAATCCGAATCTAGTAAGTATATTCATAGCAATCTTGGACTTGACTTTAGCATCATTATTGTTAGACGAATCTAAAGGATTGATCATGGAAATATTTATCTTGTAAAGATGGAATGTTAATCAAAACTACAGAATGATAGTTTTTGATTGAGATAAAGGTGTTGATATCGACCGATAAGCCTTCCGAATTATCGCATGAAGAATTGTAATCGTAATGGAATATGGTTTCATAATAGTATACATATCCTTGAATCCGAAGTTGTTGTTATCCGTAGGATCATTCATAACCGTATAAACATGATATTCATGGAGGTAACATGAATTAACTCTGAAGATTTCATTGGTTTGATCATGTTGAGATCAGTTTACTGCCCTGTAATAAACTGCCCTGCACAGTTAGCGCACGCTAAGCTATGTAGATTAACGTGCGCTATGGAGCATGAGTTAACGTACGCTACGTTTGGTACGTAACGTACGTTAGGCCATCAGACGAGTCAGTCGGCTGATCAGTGAAGTACTGACCATGCATAATTAGCATACGCTAGGCTTTGTTGTTTGGGTGCGCTATCGAGCAGATTTAACGCACGCTACACAGAGTACTTAGCGTGCGCTAAGCAGTTCAGCAGATTTCATTTTATGAGCTTTTGGCCGTAAAACGAATTGTTAGACATTCGTACGACGTGAGATAAATTCTATATTATTTCTTTTGTTAAGGTTCGAGCTTGTTATGTGATTGATTGAGGGGGGCGACCTTCGAGTGTTCGTTTTCGTGGAAGTATTGTTCTTGTCTTCGAATCGAGGCAAGTAACTTATTTGTTTTATGTATTGATGTTTTACATATTGTCGTGCATGTATGTCGTTGTTGTATGTCCACCTCGTGTTGGTCCGACGGGATCATCGGGGGATCTATGCTAGCGTGCACTGGATCATCGGACGGGTTTTTCCACCACGGGTTGGTCTGACGGGATCATCGTGGGTTCTAGGCAGTGAACGCTGGATCGTCGGAATTACCATGTGTATGTTGTGATATCATGTTGTGATTATCAATTATGTATGTCATTTATGAGTTTCTCGTAGGAGAAGACTTGTTGGTATTTTTGTCGTTTACGTTATTATTCTTCGTGAGATATGAATAATATGTTGTGGTACTTGTACTAGCATCGTTGTGCAAACCCCTTCGGGAGTGAACATTTTGTTTATGTTCAGGATCCAGGAGAGCGGGAAAACAACCACTGGAGCTGCATGACGACGAGGGTGCAGAGTGATGTTCCGGCCGGGTTTATTTGTCTATTGTTTATTGGTTATTTCAATAAGTACTCGAGTATGAAGTCGTTTATGATGAATTTAAATTTGGTGATGTATTAATAAGTTTCTGTTGAACATTTGTATTTTCAGTATTTGGTCAGAACTGTTGTATCTTGATTCCGTTATTTCCATTCGTTAGTACCTCTTAATGTCTGTTCAATTCTTCAGCCTTGTAAATCCTTATGTAAAGGATTTATGGCGCTGTAATATTCCTGAATATATCGGGGGTGTTACACACTTATCAGGCTCTCCGGTCGTCTGGGCAGTTAATCCGGGCAAATACTTTCTCCAGCTCTCTAAGCCAGTGATCCCATGTCGGCGTCTCAGAAAAACCATCGAACTTTGGCGGGTGCATCTTCGCCACCTCCTGTAGCTATATATCTCCTCAATTTCCCAAGTCTGGGACGCCTTGCTGTCTCTCTCCCGGCTGCAATCCTACCGCCACTTGCATTCTGTCCACAACTTGACCAAATTGGGTCATTTGATTGACCACTTGACGAAGGATGTCAGGAACAGCAGGTTTGGCATTTGTTTCCACAGTTTGCTCTCGTTTATTGTTGACGGATTCTCGTTGTTCACCAGAGTTATAGTTATCCTGATCTGACAGCGAATCAGGAACAGAGGGCGAAGCTTCCCTCTCAGCATTTCTACGTTCGCATCTGCGACCGCGACCACGTCCACGTCCTCCTCTCAACATACTGTAAGCATAAATACTCAATATACAGTAAATAATACTGTTCTTACGTTCAATTATAAAAAGGTATAACATGTAAATGACAAGATAGAGTTTAGAAAACTTACAACCACCGCTCACATGAAGACGTAGGCAGTAAAGTGATGTTATTCACGGCCGGTTAACTCCAAAAAGACACATATGAACCCTAATTAAACCCAAAGGCCAAGATATCCATAATCTTAGCTCTGATACCATATTCTGTAGCACCCCGAGATATTCAGGATTATTGCAGCACCGTAAATCCTTGATATAAGGATTTACAAAGGTATGAATTCAAAACAACATTATATAAAAAAACAACCGAAAAATTAATTATTACATCACCCGTCTGAAAAGTACAAATCCGTCCACAACCAAATACAAACTTCGAAAGACCACAAAATAATAGCGTACTCGAGTACTTTATTAAAACAAAATAAAAATCTGATAAATCATTCCGGTCGTAACATCACTCTGCACCCTCGTCGTCATGCAGCTCTAGTGGTTGTTTACCCGTCCTTCTGTATCCTGAACATAAACAAATATTCACCCCCGAAGGGGTTAGCACAACGATGCTAGTACAAGTACGATAATTATACAACATGTTATTCAACGTCTCACGAAGAATAATGTCAACATCATCAATGATAATAATAACAACAGGCCTCTCCTACGAGAAGATTCACAAATACCATACACAAATGATAATCACAACATGACATCACAACATACACATTGTAATTCCGATGATCCAGCGTTCACTGCATAGATCCCAAGATGATCCCGCCGGACCAACACGAGGTGGAAAACATGTCCAATGATCCAGCGCACGCTAGCATAGATCCCAAGATGATCCCGTCGGACCAACCCGAGGTGGACACACAACAACGACACATATGCACAACAACATGTATAACATCAATACATAAACATAATTAAAGTACTTGCCTTTGAAAGATGGCAAGAAATAAATACTTCAACGACTTCAACAAACTCGAAGGCCGCCCCTTCGATCAACTGTTCGCAAAGCTCGAACCTTAAACAATAGGAAAAGTAACAAATGGTTCAACCTATGCAACAAGGCTGATATGTGAGCATTCTAAACCTTTCCAATCTATATCCGAGTTAATCATTATATGAATGGCCGGTGTACGGTTTACTACCTACAGAACACTAAGCTAAACTAATACCATTCTATACGTAAAACGAGTGATCATCACAGGGTGAAATGCTGATGTTCTATAAACTCTGGGATACTCAAACATCACGAATCCATACTCAATTTCTGATTAACAACTCAATGCTTGGTTAAATTATTCACATTTCAACCGAGTTCTAAATCAGTTCAACTCCACGGTTTCTCGTCCTTCCGCAAGCAATTCTTCTTGCCAAAGTTTTAAGTTTAGAACAATTGTTACCAATTAAAACACTTCGTTCCAATCATTAATATGAAGATTATCATCTCAAGAAATCCCTAAAAGTCAGGAATTACATTTGAAGAACACTTCTTACTAAACATGAATTAATCTTAGTGAAACCCCTAAAATTCATCTTCTTGGATATCTCCATTCTAGGTGATGATATTAACAAGTTATTGGTATACAAGTAATTCGAAATCACCATCCAAAACATGCAACAAATATCAGAGACTACATACTAGGTTTCAACTCAATAAGGCTCGATTATAATCTTCTTACTCATAGAAGATCTAAACATGATTACTTCAAAGTCTCTAAGACATGGTGTACAACCTAAAAGGTTATTAACAAACTCAATGGTCTCAGTAGTATGTTCATAGCATTCTTAAGAACGAGAATTGGAGGTTGGAAGAGTATAAACATACCTTAATATGGAGGAAACAACAAAACACTTGGTGAAACCCAACACCGGAAGCTTGAGTGCCAATCCAAGATGCTTCCCAACTTCAATGACTAAGTAGAGATGCTAAAACAATGTTTATGTTGCAGTAGGGCTCTCTGGATTTGCACAAATCGGACAAGGAACGAAAGAAAACAAAAGTGAAATGAAGTGGGGTGATGTCCTATTTATAAAGTTCTGAACTTTACGTATATTAGCCTCAAAGCCTTACGTACGTTATAATCTTAACGTACACTATTTGAAATCCTTTGCGTACGCGAACGTCCGACAATAGCTCACTATCTCGTTCTTGGTCTTCTCTTACGTACGCTATCCAAAACCTTTACGTACGTAACCATATGAACATAACGCGCGTTATCACCCGCATTTAACGTACGTTAAGCCTCGTTGACCTGCTTTATTAAAATGCCGACCAGGTTCACGCGGGAATCTTATCCGGACCCCAACACCAACTGGCCCATGTGCTCACCAGACTTGTCTGTCATTGACTACCATTACGTATGTTACGCTTCGTCCATACCGTACGCTATCCGCAGCTAACGTATGTTATGCTAACCTGCTAGAGTACGTTATGACGTAGTTGCATGCATGCATTTTGCAAACTCTTCCTAATATGATCATGGATGTTGGAATACGAATACAGGAAAAATCACACTTCGATTGTTGATACCACAAAGTCGAATATTACAAGGTTCAAATACAGATGAAAATATCCAATAATTATCCGAATATTATACAGAGTTCCTTCTAAAGGGGTTGCGCACTGTGGGATTGCTGTTTCGGCAGATACAGCTTGCGGGACTACCTCAGTGGCTGCTGTAGCCATCGGGGTTGCTGTAGGAACAGCTTACAGCTTCACATATTTCTTGGTTTTCCGCTTCTTCTTCTTCTTCTTCTTCTTCTTCTTCTTCTTCTTCTTCTTCTTCTTCTTCTTCTTCTCCACAACTGTAGGTGAGCTGTTGTTGGGAACACTTCTTTTAATGCTGACATCTTTCTTCTTGCTGTCAACTAATTTGGAGTTTGAGGATAGGTCAGTAACATCCCTAGGATCTTTGGATGTTGGGAGGGATAAGGGACTATTGGACAAAATATATTTTGATGATACATTCTATAAAAACATTTAAAAGAATAAGATCAATGGCTCGATTAACGACATACATCCTTTCATCGAGTTTCAAATCAAGATGGACTAGGGCACGCTATGTGCAAAGCTTAACACACACTAAAGGGAAAGACTTAACATACGCTATGAATATAGTATAGCGTATGTAACATAACGTCAACTAAAGACTCACCTTAAGACTCACCTGATGGACTAGTACACGCTATGTATAAAGAATAGCGCAGCTACCTGTTCCACAAGAAAGCAAGACAGAAAGGTCATAAAGATTGCCCATCTCAATTAGCGCATGCCACAAGGAAAATAATGCACGCTATGCAAAGTGAGTAACGCACGCTATGGAAGATATTTGCACACATTACCTGTTAGTATGTTCAAGACATAAGGCTCTTGTGTTTAAATGAAGCAACAATCAACACACGCTAAAATGGAGACTAACGCACATTACCTGAAGACTATTAGCGCACGCTATCTTATACATGTTAGCGCACGCTAAATGTTCATAATTTATATGTTGGTCATTCAACCGTTGGACATCAATTTCAACATGGAAATCACATTCAATTTGGAAAGTAAAATCTGACCATCTAGCACACGCTAAGGATTATATCTAACACATGCTAAGTTCGAAAATTATCCATTGGGAAGAGATGTTAAGAGACAAGATCGTATCATTGCCAAAGTCAAAAGTAAAGATGGATTGACCAAGCCGATAATGCACGCTAAGGATATTGTTTATTGCGCTATAAACATGATATTTTACCGTTGGACAGATTGAAGAATGTTCAATGCAGCAAAGTCAAAAATCGGTAGCACACGCTAACTCTACAATGCAGTAACGGCTATATGGCTTGAAAAGGCTATAAATACCATCATATATGGTATGAATAAACACACAACTTCAATCAATCATACATACACTCTGAGCTCAAGACTATTATTAATCTCAAGCAAGTTTATCTCATTAAGTTGTGTAAGAAAAAGATACAAAGTATTGTGCTTAATTTTCCAATTATATATTGTGTCTTTTTCATTGTGATAAATTGTCGCATCGCTCTTTCACGAGTCAAATCTGGAAGTTCAATCTGGTGTTATTAAGATCCTTGATCTGGCATTGTTAGGATTGAATTCTTTGTAACACCCCAAAAGGCGACTATTACAGTGCCGTGGACCCCTCACTGGGAACCACCGGGCGATATCAAAATACAGATTGAATATCTATTACTTTGTGATACCGAACCACAATAAATAGTCATTTCTCTGATTAGGAGTTCACTAATAGTATGGCCAGCGGCCTTATAATATACAGGATCCGAAATACAAGTACAAACCATATGGAGATGGAATTTACTTCAAAATACAACCGAACGATAATATGAATAAACGGAATTAATGTAACATTACACGGTTTGAACAATAACCGGACAAAAAGACATGGCCCCCCCGAACTAGTATACCTCGAACCATTCGCCGTCACCGTGCTCTTCCCGTGCCTTGCCTTTGCCTCGACCTAAAATACAACACAAGTATTTCACCCAAAACACAGGGTCAGATATACATGATAAACGATTCTCCCAACATTATACAATCCACATATATTAGATCTTAAAATAAAACATCCCGACTACTGAACATACCCCTCGGGTGTATGAACAATCAGTCCCAAATCATCGAACATATCCAATCATACATGGACTATGAACGATTAAACAATATGGCTCAAGATGGACATCAAAGTACGCCCGATCCGGAAATATTTCCGTGTACATGTCCACCCCGTATACGGAATCCAAAATATACGTGTGACAATGTACCTAATTAGCTTCACAAACTACGTCCTGTGTACACAGTCCAATACGGAAAACATCCCCGTATGACTATATAAGTGCCCAAATAAAATCCTACACAATAACCAATCGGCAGGCAGATATGATTCCAGATATGTCACGATACAACATGACAACGAATTCAACAAATCACATATCCGATTAAGGATCTAGAAAAACTCACCAAAGTGACAACGAGGACCAAACGAGATCAACGATTCAAAGTGACATACTTGGGAATGCAATCCCATGATGAAAATGGAACAATGTCAAGGACAATATCAAATCACGAGGCACCAATTCATAAGCATTTCATACACATGAAACGTATAATCATCAAAAGAATCTAATCATCATTATAACCAAGCAAGATAACTTGCCTCAATACAGAGACGAGAATAATCCTCCCTTGTCGAAACGAACGCACGGTCCTCGACTAATATCATTTACTCGAACAATCAACCTTAAACGAAATACATTTTACTCAATAACATATCCGTATACTTATCGATATAGAATTAGTAAGGCGACACTCTGCAATCCATTAGAATAGTTTCGCTATCTCAAAAATATCAAAGTCTTATACCAAGAATTCTTTTTACCTCAATTCAACCTTAAAATCAGTTCACAAGACATTTATCGAATGTTTGCATGATTCTTCATAACTAATAATTTATCAAGAACATGTTAAACAACCACTTATGGTGTCAGTATCATCTTATGTTGATTAAACTTTCCAAAAACATTACAATATTGAAATGTAAAAATCTGTACAACTAAGTTCATCAATACATCTCATCTAAATTGAACATTAAGCTTATAATAAGGTTATATTAGTTATGAGATTACACCATATTAATGAAGATTGTCAAAACCATCCTTACAAAACTGGAAGATCCATTAATATCATTTATGAAATCACCTAGCTTAGGTTTTAGAATTACCACACTAATCTTCTAACATTCAACAAGGTGTTCTTATCATTCCTCATGGACTTGTGAATCTGAACCATAATGATGTTAAAACTTCTAAGGTTTCTGAATAAGAGAACATCATTTTATCTTCAATATTGTCAAGTTCTTCCCAAGGTAAATGAATATCAAGTATGGTGTTTTAACACGTTATGATAACAATTCCATCGACCAAACCCAGTTATGAAGAAGCTAAATGATTATCTATGTTCTGCTGAGGTTACTTCGTCCAGCAAGATGAGTATAACATTTATATCATGGTTACTATCACCATAGCATCAAAAACACATCCATCTAAACCCTCATTTATCATATTCATCAAGAAGTGTTTAAAAAGTTTAATTATAACCATGTTCTACTTGGTTAATTAAACTCTAAGTGAAGTATTCTACACTACTAACATTAATATACGAAAAATACAGAGGATAAACATATACATACCTCCAGAAATGCAGAAGAACACTCAACAGCACAAGAAATACACTTCAAGCTCAAGAACACCTTCTAACTTCGAATCAATGAGCTCTAATCCAAGTTACAAGACTCAAAACCATGGTGGAGGAGGTTAATATCGGTCTAGGGAGGCAGGAGAGGGAATATACGGAGAGAAAATCGAGTTGAAACTGAAAAGAAATGAAAAACATGCTGGTCTTATAAATAGACTGCACAGACTTAACATACGCTATCGAACAATTTTAGCGTACGTTAACACTCTTACGTACGCTAACCAGTTGATGTTACATACGTAAGTGGCTTACAGTGGCTACTGTCTTGAATCCGCAGGCCATTAGCGTACGCTAATTAAAAGGATGTTACGTACGCTATTAAAGGTTGACTCTGACCGACACGACAGCCCAGACATCATACACATGCATGCCAACGGATAACAGGTTCACGTGCGGAAGTCAACTGATGTCATATTCTCTCTTAGCGTACGCAACAGAGAAAGCATTACATACGTTAAGGCACAAGATTAATGTACGTTAATCCTGCTACGTAGCATATGCTACACCGCCAGAAAAGGCCCAAAAATGCAACTCTCCAATAACATTGAATCATCAGGTATGAAGTGAAATAACAACGATACGAAACTCGGATCTATAACACCTCAACATAATACTGGATGCAACGATCTACGATATTCAAATTACTCGAGTAATACAATGACAGATAAAAATGAAGAATTGCAGTCGGATATTACATACTCCCCCCTTAAAAGGAGTTTCATCCTCGAAACTAAGGGGTAAATAATTCGGGATATCTCACTCGCATACTATCCTCGGCTTGCCACGTAGCCTCCTCGACTCCGTGTCGTGACCACTGAACATTCAGCAGGGGAATCATCTTGTTCCGCAACTGTTTGATCGTCCTCTCGAGTATCTGTACAGGACGCTCCTCGTACGAATGATCCTCCGCTAATTCAATCTTATCGAACTAAAGTATATGACTCAGATCAGCAACGTACTTCCTCAACTAGGAGACATGAAACACGTTGTGAATCCAACTTAAAGCCGGTGGCAAAGCCAGTTGATAAGCCAGATCACCTACACGCTCCAAAACCTCAAATGTCCCAATGTACCTCGGGCCCAGCTTGCCCTTCTTCCCAAAACAAAAAACACCTCGGGTGCGAGATACTTTCATCAACACATGGTCACCAACCTCGAACTCAAGCGGTCGTCGACGGTGGTCTGCGTAGGATTTCTGTCGACTTTGAGCCGTTAACAAACGACTCCTAATCAGATCGATCTTCTCACGGGCTGCTAACAACATATCGGGTTCGGTACCTAAAGATTTTGACAGTTCGTCCCAACACAAAGGGGATCTACAACGACGGCCATACAATGCCTGATACGGTGCCATCTGAATCGAAGCGTGCCAACTATTAATATAAGTGAATTCCACCAAAGGTAGCTGGGCTTCCCAATCGTCCTTCCAATCAATATAACATGCTATCAACATGTCCTCTAGAGTTTGGATGGTTCTCTCGGACTGACCATCGGTCTGCGGATGAAAAGCCGTACTGAAATTCAATTGCATGCCCATCGCATGATGAACTGCCTTCCAGAAGTGTGACATGAATCGCCCGTCATGGTCCGATACAATACTCTTGGGGGTACCATGTAACCTTACAATCTCTTTAATAAATAGCTGGGCCAATCTCTCAGGACCCCACGTATCTTTAATCTCCAAAAAGTGGGCCGATTTGGTTAGATGGTCCACGATCACCCAAAACGTATTCATTCCTCGATGACTCGTCGGCAAGCTAGTGATAAAATCCATCGATATGTCCTCCCATTTCAGCTCGGTAATCGGGAGCGGTTTCAGCATTCCTGCGGGTCACTGGTGCTCAATTTTAACCTGCTGGTAGGTTAAACATCTCGACATGAATTCGGTAACCTCACGTTTCATATTCCCCCACCAATAATATTTTTCAAATACTTATAGATCTTACTAGACCCCGAGTGAATAGAGTATGGGGTAGGATGGGCTTCTCTCATGATAGAGTTCCTCAATTCCTTGTCTGCTGGTACACACGCTCGATTCCTGGAGCGTATCAATCCGTCCTCGTGGATCACAAATCCAGGGGCTTCCCTTGAGTAACTTCATCCCGAACTTGAGATAGGAATGGGTCCGTAATCTACTTCGATCTGATTACATCATCAAGAGACGAAGAAATCTCAAGTGTGCAAAGTTGTCCCTGAACACGCTGTAACCAAACTTCAATCTCTGGCCTCATAAGTTCCAACTGCAATTCCCTCTGAGTTGTCAATCAGCTAAGCATATGCTCCTACACTGTCTTATGGCTCAAGGTATCGGCAACCACATTTGCCTTGCCTGGATGATAAAGGATCTCGATATCAGAATCTTTGATTAATTCTAGCCACCTTCTCTATTTCATGTTCAACTCTTTCTGAGTAAAAATGTACTTCAGGCTCTTGTGATCGGTAAAGATCTGACAGGTAACTCCCTACAGATAGTGCCGCCAGATTTTCAATGCAAACACTACGGCTGCCAGCTCCAAGTCATGGGTCGGATAGTTAACTTCATAGGGTCGCAATTGTCTCGATGCATAGGCAATCACTTTCCCTTCCTGCATTAGTACACATCCAAGGCCCTG
The DNA here is from genome assembly GCA_033398695.1 of Orobanche coerulescens. Lineage (NCBI taxonomy): Eukaryota > Viridiplantae > Streptophyta > Magnoliopsida > Lamiales > Orobanchaceae > Orobanche > Orobanche coerulescens. Next base: position 63,638,859 of record CM065801.1, read on the forward strand.
CCTTGACGCGTCACTATACACCACGAATCCTTCCGTTCCCTTTGGTAGAACCAAGACAGGTGCTGAAATCAATAGACTCTTGATCTCATCAAAACTTTGCTGACATGCTTCTGTCCACAAATACTTCTCATCCTTCCTCAGTAGGTTAGTCATTGGTTGTGCAATTTTGGAAAATCCTTCCACGAACCGTCGGTAGTAACCTGCTAGGCCGAGGAAACTACGAACTTCCTTCATGTTCTTCGGAGGTAGCCAATCTCGAATCGCTTCTGTCTTCTGTGGGTCCACTCTCACTCCTTCGGCTGATATCACATGCCCAAGAAAGATAACCTCAGGCATCCAGAATTCACATTTTGAAAATTTCCCATAAAGCTGTTCTCGCCTCAACGCATCGAGAACTTGGAGGAGATGACGTTCATGCCCTTCCTGGTCACGAGAGTAAATCAGAATGTTATCAATAAAAACGACTACAAAGCAGTCTAGATAGTTAATAAAAGCCCGATTCATCAACTCCATGAATACAACTGGTGCATTAGTTAATCCAAATGGCATCACCGCGAACTCATAATTCCCATAGCGAGTATGGAAGGCCGTCTTAGAAAAGTCAGACTCTCGAATCCTCAACTGATGATAACCGGATCTCAATTCAATCTTAGAAAACATAGCAGCTCCCTGAAGCTGGTCCAATAAATCATTAATACGAGGCAACGAGTATTTGTTCTTGATGGTTACCGTGTTCAGCTCACGATAATCAATACATAAACGCAGAGATCCGTCTTTCTTTCGTACAAATAACACTGTTGCTCCCCAATGGGACGCACTAGGTCGAATATAGCCCTTTTCACTCAACTCCTCAAGCTGGTTCTTCAACTCCTACATCTCAGTCGGTGCCATACGATATGGCGCTTTTGAAAGTGGGGATGTACCTGGCTCTAACTCAATAGTAAACTACACCTCACGATGTGGAGTAAACCTGGCAACTCGTCTGGAAATACGTCTGGGTAGTCTCGGACTACCGGAATGTCGGCCAATTCGACTGGTCGATCTATTGTTTTGGTCATGTAGCACCAATAACCAATACATCCTTGATTAAGCAGTTTCACTGCCTTCATAGCACTGATGACTCTCCCGGAACGGCTGGGATTATCACCTCGAAAAATACACTCGGAACCATCATCAGAAATGACGGTTACCATCCGCTTGCAGACACTAAGTATGGCATCATGACGACCCATTGTTGGGATAACAAAAACCCTGTATCGATGCTGTTGGGATAAATAATCCCTGTATCGATCGTGTTGTCAGAATGTTTTGATAATATGCCAAATCCTGAATACCGCTAATAGCTGTATCGTAAAGATGTTCAAGTATCAACCTGTATCGAAGACTTCTCTCAGTCCCAACCATACAGTAAAATCTATCATACAACAAAGAGTCCCGCAAAGCTAAGTATGGAAGCTGTCTCGAAATATCAATACAGCAATCCTTCCATACAGCCTTTAAACAGGACAAGTGGACGTAGAGGGGTTTACCTCGAACCACTTTAAATATTGTGTTATTTACCTTCTGCCTTTATTGTTTTATTAATTGTGATTATTTAAGTATACATCAGACACCGAGTTCTTTGTATCCTCAAGAACTCATTGTATTAAAGACTTTCGCTACGCACTCAGATTTAAAAACCATACAGCTTGTTGTTTAAAACACTTTCCAAGCTGTATCAAGTATACTTAGTGTCCAACAAGTGGTATCAGAGCAGTTGATTCTAAAAAGAATTAGTCGTATTTTTAACCGAATTAGATCCAAAATCACTTATTTTATAAAACATTGTTTTTCATTCCTACATTCTCATATGGATACATCAATGATCAACAAAGTTCCTATGTTCTCTGTTGCTGAGTTTGATGATTGGAGAATCAGGATGGAGGCTAATCTTGCAGCAATGCACGAAGAGATGATTTTTGTTATACAGGATGGCCCCATCAAGATAATGAAGGTAAATCTGGCCACTAGGATTGAAGGCCAAGCTCATGCTGAGATGCTTGATAAAGAGCACGAACGATGGACTTCTGACGAAAGAAAGCGCGCCAACCTCGACAATGTTTCGAAGAATGCGCTGTTTGTCACCCTTGAAAAAGGCACATTCTCTAAGGTAAAGAGCTGTAAATCAGCCAAGGATATCTGGGATAAACTCAAGTTGATTTGTGAGGGAACTAAGATCTCAAAAGAAAACAAGATTTCCAAATTAACTCAGCAATTTGAATCTTTTGAAATGAAACCAACTTTGAAACACTTGAGGAACTTGACCTCAGATTCACTGGAATTGTTGGTGAACTTGAAGCATTGGGCAAAATTTATACTCAAAGGGAGAAAAACCTAAATATTTTCAGATCTCTCCCTGCCCGATGGGACATTAAGATCACAGCTATTCATGTGTCGTGTAATCTTAGTGAAATATCTACCTTTGATCTCTTTTCTGACCTCAAAGCATTTGAGTACGATATATACATGAGAGAGAAAGCTGAAGAATCTCCCGCTAGGACTACAACCTTAGCTGCTGTATCCAACCGTTGACACAGCATGCCCAGCCCATCAAAGCCTAATTACAAGAATGCTGACAGCAATGACGATATCCTATCGCAAGATGAAATGGCGCTCCTCATGCACAAGTTCAAAAAGTTCATCCTGCAGTCTGGAAAGACTCCCTACAGGACCAAGCCTGTTCACAAGGTAAGTACTGAAACTTCCTCTGGCGACGCTAACCTTTGCTATAATTGCAGGAAACCAGGACATTATGCAAACAAATGTCCTCATTCCAAAGTTCAAAGGTTGCCGGAAGCCGAGAAACAAGAGAGGGATGAACGAAGACGTGCTTTGAAAAACAAGCTCAAGACACTGATAGGAGAATCAGAAGCCTCCCCCATACCATCAAAATCCGAAGAATGTCTTCAAGTAGTCACTGAAAGTGACTCATCTGATGATGAATTCGAAGATAAGGCATATATGTGCATTATGGCAAAGGACATTCCGGAAGAAGAAGAAGATATCGATAATGAGGTAAGCTCAACCTCAATTATTCCAGTAAATGCATTGCATACTTTCGAAAACATGATGAATGAGTTTCAGAATATTCAAAAATCCCACGAGACTTTGAAAAATGAAAACATTCAGCTTCAACTTTCCAACATAGAGCTGAAAGAAGAAAATGACTTGCTGAAGATAAACTATGAAAATATGTCAATTGATTGTGAAAACAGCAAGGTCGACCATGAAAAACTCGTGGAGAGCAATCATCAACTTGCTCATGAACTAAGTGAGACTAAGTCTCAAAATGGAAGCAAGACAAATGATTTTGTTCCAGTTCAAGCAAAATTTAATACTCTTGAAAAGCGAGAAAGCGAACTTGAGACCATTTTGAAATCTTTCGAGAAATCATCTAAAGAATGGAAGAAATTCTAAGAACTGGGCAACATGCTCATGGATAAAGTGGCTTAGGATACAGCTCATTTTCCAACAAAGGGAAAACTAGTACTGTGTTCGTCAGGAGTGTGGAACACATTCCTGTATCAGAAGAAACTCCTAGTCCTGTGAAGGAACCTGCTGCTCCGCGAAAAGCAAAGGCTGCTATTCCGCCCCCGCAATCCTATTCGAGACAGCGGAATCATAAGCCATTTCAACCTGTAAGGCGCACCCAACAGCATGCTCCCCGAGCATATCAACAGCGCCAACAGCCATTCAGAAAGAAGGATGTATCCAAATATCAAAGGCCCGCACGGCAGTACTTTCAGTACAGCATGCCTAGGTACTGGATACAAGAGCCTCATTATCCATCAAGAAAGCAGATGTCCGCACAGCATCGACAACAGCTTTGGGAATCTAACTGGAAACCCAGAAGGCAAGCTGTAAGGCCAAAGAAAATGGCTCCACCTCCGATACGGCATAAATACTGGATTAATAATAATAACCCTGATTTTTACATGCATAATTATTATCATGGATACAGTAACTACGTACATGCCCCATGTAGATACCGCAAAACTGTACCAAATGTAACCTATAGTAAGCCAATTGCTGTCAGGAAAATTTGGGTACCAAAAGGCACTAACATTCACGGACCCAACAATCAAAGGGGACCTAAATCTACCTAATTTGTTTTCTATAGTACATTTTGGAGTAGGACATATGGTACTTCGACAACGGATCCTCCCGGCACATGACAGGAGATAGAAGCAAGCTATCAGATTTTCGTAGAAGGTCACAGTCCAAAAGTGTGCTTCTGTGATAAATCTAAAGGAAGAACAAGAGGAAAAGGAAACCTTCTTGTCGAAAAATTCAAAGTCACCGATGTAGCTCATGTTGAAGGCTTACAATACAATCTACTTAGTATTAGCTAGTTTTGTGACAAACAGTTCTCCGTGAAATTCTATATAGATCACTGTAGAGTCAAGAATATCATGACCAAAGAAGTTGTGCTCACAGGAAGCAGATCAGGTAATATGTATATTGCTGACTGGATGCCTACGAGCTCCACAATTCCTTGTTTAGTTTCCAAAGGCACTGCAGATCTAAGCTGGTTATGGCACAAGAGGATGTCGCACGTCAACTTCAAGATGATCAACAAGCTCTCAAGACAGGGACTGGTTAGAAGATTGCCGAATGTATCATTCCAAAAAGACAGTGTCTGTGGACCATGTCAAAAAGGCAAGCAAATCAAGTACACCCTGAAGAGCAAATCCTACCTTTCAACCCATAGAGTGTTGGAAATGCTACACATGGATCTCTATGGTCCTGTAGACCCGGTACGTTTGGAAGGTAAGAAATACTGTCTCGTTGTTGTTGATGATTACTCCAGGTATGCTTGGACAATTTTCCTAAGCAAGAAGAAGGAAACAACATCAAAGCTGCCCGAGCTCCTGAGAAAGCTTCAAAATGGAAAAAGACCGAGTATTGTGTCCATTCGTTCCGACAGAGGTACATAATTCACTAACCGCTTTATAGAGCAATACTGTTTGGAAAACGGGATACAACACGAATACTCAGCTGCCCGTACACCTCAACAAAATGGTGTTGCCGAGCGACAGAACAGGACGCTGAAGGAAGCAACAAGGACAATGATTGCCGCAAGCCAATTGCCACAGCGTTTCTATGGTGAAACAACCAATACATCATCCTACACTCAAAACCTCTATATCGTCAACAAGCACCACAACAAAACAGCATACGAGGTATGGAACAACAAAACTCCGTTAGTTTCGTATTTTCACATTTTTGGATGCAGGTGCTATGTGTTGAACAATGGGAAGGATCAACTCAGAAGCTTCGATGAGAAGTCGGATGAAGAAATATTTGTAGGATATTCCTCCGTCAGCAAAGCTTACAGGATCTTTAATAAAAGGAAGCTCACGATCAAGGAATCAGTTCATGTAGTGTTCGACGAACCTCACCATGACCCTACAGGAGTAGAAGCTATTACTCAGAACATCCAACAACTTTCCATCTTAGATCCAACAACTCCCATAGAACCCGTTGTTGACCTAGAAATCATCCCCGCAGCTGTAAGAATCAACAGATGAAGCCGATGTTGTACAAGCTGAAGCCGAAACTACAGCAACTCAAGATACTGTACGGGACCTCGAATTAGAACCCGACCAAAGATGGTTGAGAGATTACCCGCAAGAGCTGATCATTGGAAACATTAATGGTGGTGTTTCTACCCGTAGGGGAATACAGAGTACACAAGGAAATGTACTATGTGAACAAGAAGAACCAGATACTGAGATATCACCATTCCCTGAATGGAAATCTCAATCCGAGCTTAGAAGACTTAATATGTGCACTATTGCTGTATTCTTAGCCCAGTCCGAACCTGTTTCTACCATAGAAGCTCTCAATAATTCTCATTGGATAACATCTAGAAGAAGAGCTTAACGGTTTCGAAAGAAACAATGTATGGTATCTTGTACCCAGACCTACACATCAATCAATTATTGGAACCAAATGGGTATTTAAAAACAAGAAGGATCGAAATGGACTCATAATAAGGAATAAATCTAGACTAGTCGCACAAGGCTATAGACATGAAGAAGGCGTAGACTACGATGAGACGTTTGCCACTGTAGCCAGACTAAAAGCTATTAGGATATTTTTAGCCTTTGCCTCCCATAAGAGCTTCATTGTATACCAAATGGACATCAAAAGTGCATTCCCAAATGGACACCTTGCCGAAGAAGTTTATGTTGAACAACCACCAGGGTTTGCCAGCACAGAAGGCGTAGACCTAGTATACAAGCTAAGGAAAGCACTGTATGGACTTAAGCAAGCCCCTAGAGCATGGTATGAGACCCTGTCCCAGTATCTAACCAATAATGGATTTGAGAAAGGTGCTGTGGACAAGACATTGTTCAAAATACAGGAAGGTGATGACCTTCTAATGGTTCAAATTTATGTAGATGACATTATATTTGGTTCAACTAACCTTCCTTTATGTCAAATATTCTCTCATATCATGCAAAGTAAATTTGAAATGAGTATGATGGGAGAACTTAGTTATTTCCTAGGTTTGCAGGTAAAGCAGTTGCCTACAGGGATATTCATCAACTAGGAAAAATACAGCAAGGAGCTTCTCAACAAATTTGGAATGAATACTTCCAAATCATCGTAAACCCCCATGAGAACTTCCGTGCAAATTAGTGCTGATGAAGCCGGAAAGCCGGTTGACCAATCACTCTACAGGAAGATTATTGGCTCTCTCCTGTACCTAACGGCTAGAAGGCCCGATATCCAGTTTGCTGTAGGAGTGTGTGCGAGATATCAAGTAGCGCCCAAAGAATTACACTTCAATACAGCTAAACGAATCCTGAAGTATATTAAAGGAACAATCAATGTAGGACTATGGTATCCTAAAGAAGGCGGATTCGATTTAGTTGGCTACAACGACTCGGATCTCAGAGGCTGCAAGCTATATAGGAACAGTACAAGTGGAACTTGTCACTTTCTTGGACCTAGACTTGTGTCTTGGTTCAGTAAGAAGCAATTGGCAAACTCACTTTCCACGGCTGAATCAGAGTACTATGCTGCTGGTAGTTGCTGTATGCAGATCTTTTGGATGCAGCAACATTTGTCAGACTATGGGATTGAAGCCAAGGAATCGCCCATCATGTGCGATAGCACGAGTGCAATTGCAATAACGCACAACCCTGTATTGCACACGCGCACTAAGCATATCAACATGAAGCATCATTTCATCAGGAATCATGTCGAGAACAAGGATGTTCGGCTGGAAAAAGTTCATACAGATATCCAGTTGGCCGACATTTTTACCAAGCCTCTCGACACATCAAGATTCAACATGTTTCGACAAGAATTGGGATTGCTACAGCCTAACTCCCTGTAAGTATTTACTGTTTTTACTCAACAATTGAGGGGGAATGCTGTAAGACCCACGAATACAGTATCCACCATTAATTATCTGTACACTCAGAGCCTTCAATACAACACTGTAGGGAACAAAGCGATATGAATCATCCTACAGCTGACGTGTGCAATAATTAAGGGGGAATATAGTATGACCCATGAATACAGCATTAATCCAAAAGTTGATGTATGGAATTAAAACCTATATGTACCTTTTAAGGGGGAACGCTATATCGTCGCGGATACAACACATACTATGGGAATTCGTTTCATTATATATTATAATATTTCATTTCAAAAACAATTTTTGTCCACGTGCCCTGTTTTCATGTCAAACGTCTTTTACATTAAACGCCTTACACGACATATGGACAATCAAACCTCAAAAGCCACGATGTTTTCAAATTGTTTAATATTTAATACCACCGTTTCAGGCATTAAGGGTAATATGAAATGTCAGAAGTGAGACCCGCTCCTATTTTAAAAATCAATGGATAAGTGTACCAGTTACAGTCAGTCCACCGTGACCGTTCATTTTAAACACCGGTTCCCATCCCTTAAATCTGACCATTCGTTCTCTGAAAACCCTTCTTCGCTGCCTAGTATAAAAGGACTATAAATGCCATTTGAGACTCTTTACGCCTTCTGCATATTTTAAGAGCACTCGAGCATTCAGCCTACAAGATTTTTCTGTGTTACTGCATATTTTTCTTGAATCTTTTTCACCGATTACTTGAGAAATCATCAATGGTGTCTACCCAGACATCTTCCACCGCTCTCAAGAAGTCACTCAACTTCATCGACAAACGGATCTTCTCCAGATCTATTGTGCTGGAATGTATTCACGCTGAAGGTGATGACGTGGATGTCATGGAGGTCGTCACTTCAAGAATCCATTAACAAGGCCTCTACCGCCTTGGGAGCCACACCGCCGAAAAATATGATGCTCATCTGGTTGAGAAATTCTACCTCAACGCCGTAGTTCATTTTCTGTCACTGGCTTAGGGAAGTCATGTCGCTGACATCACAGCCGTTATCCGTGGAGTGGAGATCCGCGTTGACCAAGAGCTTCTCCAGAACATCTTCAGGCTACCTGCTGATGGCTTGACTATGGAAGAACTTGAGACCTTTGGGTCCCAAGAACTGCTGACTTAGTACTATGGCTTATTCACCGGTTCCACAACGGTGGAAGTGGTTCATACCACTTGCCATAAGAAAAATTTTTGTTTACCTTTCATTTACTTACATGATTTTTGCTGCCGTATTATTGAGAATCGTACATGTGCTTTTGAGATGTGCACAAATCTCAGATTTAGGATGATGGTCGTGATAATGACCTGCGAGAAGGTCAATTGGTGTCAGATTATCCTTAAGCGTTTGCAGGAAGAGGTGTCTAAACCTGCTTCGCAGAAGAAATCGTTTGGTTTGTTCTTGAACTATATTTTGACGAAGTGCGGACTTCCGCAAACCGCAGTGGCAAAGAAGATCAGTTCACGGATATTCTTAGGAGGCGTCAGGCCTACTGCCTTCAACCTGAGCATCCTGATCGCCAACATACCTTTTATCCAAAATTTGCCACTATCTGCAGATCCGAGGGATGTTTCTTCTAAGTCCCAAAGTGTTGAATCATCGAAGAAGAGAAAAAGATCTCACAGCAAAACTCCAGTTGCTGTTGAGAAGCCGAAAAGGAGGCTATGGAGGCTTACAAAGGTTAAAGCTACAGAACCCTCCGAGGATGATCCTCTCATGGCACAACCCACTGATCAACTCCCCCAGGGCCCAACCCCTATGGAAGAGATGCCCGCTACTGTCAATGCAGTAGATCCCGAGCCCTTGGCGGCTACGACGGATGCTAGGACATCTGCCAACTCAAAAGAATCTGGCGAGTCGGCTGCCTTTTTGGAGCCAAAATCTATCTCTCCTATACGGGATTCCACACCCGTTCAGGATCCATCTTCCTTCAGGGTACCATCCCCTGTAAGGAATCCTTCTCCGATATAGGATTCCACACCTGTAGAGGAACCCATTCCTACAGCGAACCCAGGCACTGTATGGAGTCCCTCCCCGGACATAATTATCTCCAAGACCCTGCTCTCCGTGCATATTGAACAGTCTTTCGAACGATTTCTCCAATAGAAGAGCTACAGACTTGCTCCGTACGAAACTCTGTAGAACTGGAGCGAGTGGAGTAACAAAGAAAAATTTGTTTTGGAAGTGACGGACATTCAAGAAATTGCTGTCCTGATCCAATGGGACAACTTATTCGTTAAGGAGCTTATTGAGAGACATATGTTTGATAAAGCCAAAGCTCGAGGGAAAGTGAAAGCTTCGTCCATGGAATCTCCCGATAGTCCAAAGTCCGATCCTGATTCCGACGACGATGACGACGCACTCCAGGTTGGTCTGCAGATGAGTCGTGAGGAAGCCCAAGCAAAGAGAGATGAAGGTACATCTACCCATCAGTCGCCCCCCTTGCCACAACAAGACACTATTCCCGACAATGAGGATTCAGTCCCTCATGTCGCGGAGGAACAACATGTTTCGCAACAGGCACCCGAGCTTGTAGTCGCCCCTGCCGAAGAAAGATCTAGCGCCATCTAGAAAGAGGAATCAGTCCCTCTGCCGGAACAGGCGGATGCTGTGAGACAGTAGGAGGAATTGGTCCCTCCTGTATCCATGTGTATAGAAACCACTTTGACACAGGAGGATGCAGCACCCCCTGTCGTCGAACTAGAAACAGTTACTCCCGCCCCATCAACCGCCTTGGAATATGACGATGGTGCTATACCTGAGGATGTCCAACTCATTTCACGCCCTAATGTGAATTTGAGAAGGTTAAATGGAGTCGAGGACTTTGCCCAGCCAAACTCTCCCAACACTGCAGCAAGAAAAGAGCGAGTACGTGCTCTTGGCCTCTAAACTGTCTTTATTCAGGACGCAGTCAATGCTCTACACTCTATAGAAAAAGCTCTTGATTGGCTTCACACATCTGCCGTTGAAGAGATGACCGGCCTAAAGCATGAAGTCTCCCGAGTGGTGGAAGCCTTCACTATCCTGCCACATGTCTTCAAGCAGGCCCTGAGCCAACTGCAAGACAAGCAAGAATAGATCCTGAGGGAAGAGCAATCAAAACTCTGCGTGTCTGAGGCCAAGACAGCATCTGCTCTGATCGAATCTGGTTCCCAACTGCGAGCCCATGACAAGAACATTAAAGATATATCGCGGGTGCTCTCCTCCCTTGTTGAGAGAATGTCTAATATTGAGACGAAACAGGATGCCGCTTTGCAAATCCTGGAACGTCTTGATGAAAAGCTGTCATACCTTGATAACGCCAAAAAGGGGAAAGAAGTAAGGGAAGCCACTAGGAGAATGAGGTTGGAGCAAGAGAAAGAGTTGTTAGCTCCATTTGAAGACTCCATCACTACAGACATAGCCCGTATCTCAACATCGAACGTGAGGATACAGGGAGAATGACCAGAATTCCAGGATCCTGAGTATCCTTGGAAAAGCCTAGTCCGAAAGCCGCAATCTATGAACCTCCGACAGACCGTCAGCCTACCGCTGTAGAGATCAAGAATTGGAGGAGAAATGAACTGTTAAGATACTTTGTTGTACTTATCAGGGATTCCCCATTATTCAATAGATGGAGAACGGTGCAGGAAGCCGCAGAGGAATTCAAGACGAAGCTAGAAGATGGAACGCTCCCGCTACAACTGCAGATGAAATCAAAGCACAATAATGGTGACTTGGTTACCTACCCAGAGAATTGGATTCTTGTCTTCGATAAATTATAGTTTATCAGAATCGAGACAGGGAAGCCCATCAATACTGGTGTAAAAACACCAAGAATGACCCAAAAAGACCATGGAGGCATTCAGACTACAGGAGTTAAACTTCCCTGTATTATAGTTTTTGTAATCTTATCTTTAGAACAACAAATTTTGTACTCCTCATTTCTATATCAATAAAATTTTTGCCTGACTTGAAAGATTACAACTCGTAATCTACTGTGTTCTTATATGTTTACAATCACTTTATTTATTCTTACTGTATTCATATTATGAAACTTATCTCATACACAAACTGTAAGAACTTGTCTGCGAACAGTTCATAGTTTAAGTTGTATGCATCTAGAAAACAATGTAAGATTGTGCCTGCGCGCCAATCATAAATTTTCAAATGTAACTTTCTTTTGATAAAAGCTTAACTTGCCTGCGAGCAGTTCTTAGTGTTAAGCCAAATGCCGAAGGCCAGAACATTCGAAAGAAGACCAAGAAGTCTACCCTACTTCAAACCGCTAAGTGTCAAAGTTTTGGCATCATCAATGATGTTTGGATAACATCATAAGGTTTTAAAAGGAAGACTCGGAAAGACTTGGCAAATTATCAAAAAGAGGGAAACTGTTGGGATAACAAAAACCCTATATCCATGTTGTTGGGATAAACAATCCCTGTATCGATTGTGTTGTCAGAATGTTTTGACAATATGCCAAATCCTGAATACCGCTAATAGCTGTATCGTAAAGCTGATCATGTATCAACCTGTATCGAAGACTTCTCGCAGTCTCAACCATACAGTAAAATCTATCTTACAACAAAGAGTCCCGCATAGCTAAGTATGGAAGCTGTCTCAAAATATCAATACAGCAATCCTTCCATACAGCCGTCAAACAGGGCAAGAAGGAATCTTCAGTATTCGCTAGAAGTCAAGTCCCGTTTGATAAAGAAGTATTGAAATACTAAAGGATAAAGTATTTAAATACTGTAAGTCATCAGAAGATCTTTAAATCCCGTAATATTCGGATCTCAGTCTATTCAAGTCAAATATCAAGTTTTTGCAGAATCTTGCTCAACGGATCTATTTCAAACGGATATATTTCAGAGGTTATATATATCTCCAGAGTTTGAAGATTATATACTGATACATACATACACACGACTTACAAACGATCAAGTTCTTACAAGAATATTCAGAGCAAAACATATCTCCCTAAGCTTTCTGCTATTCTGATAGTAGAGATATACAGTGCTCAAACCGTGAACAACACATCATCAGCTATAAGCTCATAAAGTCAAGCTGTTGTTCAAATATTGTTCTAACCCTTGAACAAACCCATAAGCCCTATGTGGACTAAGAAACCTTGCTATTCCCGAACTGTGTGTGACGGACTTGCATTGAAGAAGACGAAGCTTTAGAACTATGTGTGAAGAAGCCAGTCACGTGTTAGCTCAAACCAATCTGTGTGAACAGTTGAAAGCTAAGATCTTTATATCAATCAATGTGAACGATATATTGATTAGGTTTGGCTCAAACCACTTTAAATATTATGTTATTTACCTTCTGCCTTTATTGTTTTATTAATTGTGATTATTTAAGTATACACTGCACGCCGAGTTGCCATATCCTCAACAACTTACTGTATTAAAGACTTCCACTACGCACTCAGATTTAAAAACCATACAGCTTGTTGTTTAAAACACTTTGCAAGCTGTATCCAGTATACTTAATGGCCAACACCCATCCAATCGATACCCAAGATTATATCATCCTTAGGTAAATCGACTACAATCAACTCTAACAACCACTCACGGTCGTTCATATGAATCGGACAGTCATGGACTTCACAATTTCTAATAATTCTTCTACCATCGGGTAGACCAATCACATAAGGCTCACAATTGACAACATTGTCTAGAGGCAAACAACTTAAACAAGAAGTAGATATAAAGGACTGTGAAGCACCGGTATTAAAAAGAACACACACTGGCTGTATGTGGATCTTGAGTATACCTGCAATCATGCTGGCCTCGGGATCGTCAGCTTTCTTCATTTCGTAGATCCTGGGTTTTGCGACTACTGCACCATGTGTACCTTTTTGATTCCCACGACCCATTCCCCTGTTTGCCGCGGTAGTCTGATAAGAAGCGGACAGAGGCATACGGTCCTGGACAGCAGACTGAATTGGTGCATGAGACGCTACTGGTTCACGTACGGGTCCATTCCTGCAAAAACGAGCATGATGCCCATTCTTCCCATAAGTATGGCAAGCGACGGTCGGATTCGGGAATTTGGAGCTGACGTGCCCCTGGTCTCCACAGTTATAGCACACAACAGATGAGGGGACCGCTCGAGAGTCCGATCCGGTTGGCTTCGACGCCATGATGGTCGATCATAAAGGTTTGGCAATGACTGGGGCTTCCTGAATGTCCCCCGGTTACTCTCAGTCTGGTTCTGGTTCCGAGATCTTTTGTTGTTGGGTTGTGGTTGCTTCTCAGAAATCTCCTTCGCGGTGAGTTCATATTCCAGATCTTTCTTGATGAACTCCGGCAGGGTTGTACAGTGGTGATTCAACAGCTGCATTCTCCTTCGGGGTTTAAGCCTCTTGAGAAAATACTTGATTTTATCAGCCTTAGTTCGGACAATCGACGAGGCAAAAGAAAGAAGTGGCTGAAATTTCTCGGCAACAGACAATACATCATCATCCTCGGATAGGTCTGGGTTTAGCAATTTCGACAGCTTGGCCTCACGAAGTGGCCCTAGATAGTAACAGTCTAGCATGAGGTTTTTATATTCCTCCAGGTGTAAGCGCCATCAACTGGCCTCACTGAAAGCCACCAAGTGTGAGCGCCCTTACTAAGATAGTAAGCTGCTACGGAGACGCGATTCTCCTCCGGCCAGTCCACCATCTCAAATAATTTCTCAAAATGCTCGATCCAATGCACAATGTCAGCAGGCTCAGAGGAGCCTTCAAAGGTCGGAGGTCGCTGGCGAGAGATATCGCTGATGATCCGACTAACGGGTCCGCCAAGCACAGGAGGTGGAGGATGAGGCCCCTGCTGCTGGCCAGTAGTGGCCCTCTGCATAGCTTCCATTAACTGACCCATCTGGGTCATCTGAGTCATAATGCCCTGCATCACAACATAATGATCGACACGTGCATCCTCACGCCCACTGTGACGCGATTGGTCCCTAGAAGGCGAACCACTATCTGCGGGACTATGATTCACATTCGCGCGTCTGTTGGCTCGAGGTATCAGGATTCGGCCCCTTCCGCGGCCTTGTCCCCCTCTGCCATGACCTCTCGGATTTCTTTCCATACTGAAAGAATCAATCATAATGATAACCATAAGTACAGTTCAAGATACTATTCAAAATTCATGCTAAGTTAATAGCAACAAGGAATCAGATATTCAAGAAAATGGTTCATAATTAATTATCGACACCACGAATGTCACACAGAATATTACATCGACGTCAAGTCGAAGAATTTCAATCATATAATCCATCCAGCATTTACCTCGAATTATTAATCATATAAATCCTGCCACAGATCCTCGAAATAACAAGATCAATAAAGAGATCCATTCCGATATCAATATCATGCCAGTAATTAAATCAGAGCTCGAAAAGTACATACTGTATTTGGCTCGTAGGATCAGGCGCTTGCACAGGTCACACGTGACACGAAGGTCTTTGGATACTAGTTCATTATAAAACGACTCTAAAAGAGAAAACAACACTCTCTGATACCATCTTTTGTAACACCCCAAAAGGCTACTATTATAGTGCCGTGGACCCCACACTGGGTCCCACCAGGCGATATCCAAATACAGATTAAATAAATATTACTTTGTGATACCGAACCACAATAAATAGTCATTTCTCCAATTAGGAGTTCACTAATAGTATGGCCAGTGGCCTTATAATACACATGATCCGAAATACAAGTACAAACCATATGGAGATGGAATATACATCAAAATACAACTGAACGATAATATGAATAAAGCGGAATTAAAGTAACTTTACACGATTTGAACAATAACCAGAGAAAAAGACATGGGACCCCCCGATCTAGTATCCCTCCAACCCTTCGCCGTCACCGTGCTCTTCTCGTGCCTTGACTTTGCCTCGACCTAAAATACAACACAAGTATTTCGCCCAAAACACAGGGTCAGATATACATGATAAATGATTCTCCCGACATTATACAATCCACATATATTATATCTCAAAGAAAACATCCCGATTACTTAACATACCCCTCAGTCATATGAACAATCAGTCCCAAATCATCAAACATATCCAATCATACATGGACTATGAACAATTAAACAATATGGCTCAAGGTGGACATCACAGTACGCCCGATCCGGAAATATGTCCATGTACATGTCCACCCCGTATACGGAATCCAGAATATACGTGTGACAATGTACCTAATTAGCCTCACGAACTACGTCTCGTGTGCACAGTCCAATTTGGAAAACATCCCCGTATGACTATATAAGTGTCTGGCTAAAAATCCTACACAATAACCAATCGGCACGTAGATATGATTCCAGATATGTCACGATACAACATGACAATGAATTAAACAAATCAAATATCTGATTAAGGATAAAGAAAAACTCACCAAAGTGACAACGAGGACCAAACGAGATCAACGATTCAAAGTGACATACTTGGGAATACAATCCCATGATGAAAATGGAACAACGTCAATGGCAATATCAAATCACGAGGCACCAATTCATAAGCATTTCATACACATGAAACGTATAATCATCACAAGAATCTAATCGTCATTATAACCAAGCAAGATAACTTGCCTCAATACGGAGACGAGAATAATCCTCCCTTGTCGAAATGAACGCACGGTCCTCGACTAATATCATTTACTCGAACAATCAACCTTAAACGAAATACATTTTACTCACCACACGATGTGGAGGTAAGCCTGACAACTCGTCTGGAAATACGTCTGGGTAGTCTCGGACTACCGGAATGTCGGCAAATTCAACTGGTCGATCTGTTGTTTTGGTTATGTAGCAGCAATAACCAATACACCCTTGATTAAGCAGTTTCACTGCCTTCATAGCGCTGATGACTCTCCCGGAACGACTGAGATTATCATCTCGAAAAATACACTCGGAACCATCATCAGAAGTGATGGTTACCATCCGCTTGAAGACACTAAGTATGTCATCATTACGATCCATCCAATCGATACCCAAGATTATATCATCCTTAGGTAAATCGACTACAATCAGGTTTGACAACCACTCACGGTCGTTCATATGAATCGGGCAGTCCTGGACTTCACGATTTCCAATAATTCTTCTACCATCGGTTAGACCAATCACATAAGGCTCACAATTGACAACATGGTCTAGAGGTAAACAACTTCAACAAGAAATAGATATAAAGGAGTGTGAAGCACTGGTATCAAAAAGAACACACACTTGCTGAGAGTGGATCTCGAGTATACCTGCAATCATGCTGGCCTCGGGTTCATTAGCTTTCTTAATTTCGTAGATCCTAGGTTTTGCGGCTCCTGCAGCATGTGTACCACTTTGATTTCCACGACCCATTCCCCTGTTTGCCGCGGTAGTCTGATAAGAAGCGGACGGAGGCACACGGTCCTGGACAGCAGACTGAATTGGTGCATGAGGCGCTACTGGTTCACGTGCGGGTCCATTCCTGCAAAAACGAGCACGATGCCCATTCTTCGCACAAGTATGGCAAGCAATGGCTGGCTTCGGGCATTTGGAGCTGACGTGCCCCCGGTCTCTGCAATTATAGCACACAACAGATGAGGGTCCGCTCGAGAGTGCAATCCGGCTGGCTTCGACGCCATGGTGGTCGATCAGAAGGGTTTGGCAATACCTGGGGCTTCCTGAATGTCCCCCAGTAACTCTCAGTCTGGTTCTGGTTTCGAGATCTTTTGTTGTTGGGCTGTGGTTGTTTCTTATAAATCTACTTCCCGGTGAGTTCATATTCCAGAGCTTTCTCAATGAACTCCGGCAGGGTCGTAAAGTGGTGATTCAACAGCTGCATTCTCATTCGGGGTTTAAGCCTCTTGAGAAAATACTTGATTTTATCAGCCTCTGTTCGGACAATCGACGAGGCAAAAGGAAGAAGTGCCTGAAATTTCTCGGCAACAGACAATACATCATCATCCTCGGATGGGTCCGGGTTTAGCAATTCCGACATCTTGGCCTCACGGAGTGGCCCTGGATAGTAACGGTCTAGCATGAGGTTTTTAAATTACTCCTAGGTATAATCACCATCAACTGGCCTCACTGAAAGCCACCAAGTGTGAGCGCCCTTGCTAAGATAGTAAGCTGCTACGGAGACGCGATTCTCCTCCGGGCAGTCCACCATCTAAATTAATTTCTAAAAATGCTCGATCCAATGCACAATGTCAGCAGGCTCAGAGGAGCCTTCAAAGGGCGGAGGTCGTTGGCGAGAGATGTCGATGATGATCCGACTCACGGGTCCGCCAAGCACAAGAGGTGGAGGATGACGCCCCTGCTGCTGGCCAATAGTGTCCCTCTGCATAGTTTCAATTAACTGACCCATCTGGGTCATCTGAGTCATCATGCCCTGCATCACAACGTAGGGATCGACACGTGCATCCTCATGGCCACTATGGTGCGATTGGTCCCTAGAAGGCGAACCACTGTCTGCAGAACTATGATCCACATTCGCGCATCTGTTCGCTCGAGGTATCAGGATTCGGCCCCTTCCGCGGCCTCGTCCCCCTCTGCCACGACCTCTCAGATTTCTTTCCATACTGAAAGAATCAATCATAATGATAACCATAAGTACAGTTTAAGATACTATTAAAAATTCATGCTGAGTTAATAGCAACAAAGAATCACATATTCAAGAAAACGGTTCATAATTAATTATCGACACCACGAATGTCACACATAATATTACATCGACATCAAGTCGAACAATTTCAATCATATAATCCATCCAGCATTTACCTCGAATTATTAATCAGATAAATCCTGCCACAGATCCTCGAAATAAAAAGATCAACAAAGAGATCCATTCCGATATCAATATCATGCCCGTAATTAAATCATGGCTCGAAAAGTACATATCATATTTGGCTCGTAGGGTCACGCGCTTACACAGGTCACACGTGACACGAAGGTCTTTGGATACTAGTTCATTATAAAACGACTCTTAAAGAGAAAACAACACTCTCTGATACCATCTTCTGTAACACTCCAAAAGGCGACTATTACAGTGCCGTGGACCCCACACTGGGACCCACCAGGCAATATCAAAATACAGATTGAATAAGTATTACTTTGTGATACCGAACCACAATAAATAGTCATTTATCCGATTAGGAGTTCACTAATAGTATGGCCAGCGGACTTATAATACACATGATCCGAAATACAAGTACAAAGCATATGGAGATGGAATATACTTCAAAATACAACCAAACGATAATATGAATAAAGCGGAATTAAAGTAACATTACACAGTTTGAACAATAACCGGACAAAAATACATGGGCACCCCTGAACTAGTATCCCTCCAACCCTTCGCCGTCACCGTGCTTTTCCCGTGCCTTGCCTTTGCCTCGACCTAAAATACAACACAAGTATTTCGCCCAAAACACAGGGTCAGATATACATGATAAATGATTCTCCCGACATTCTACAATCCATATATATTAGATCTCAAATAAAACATCCCGACTACTTAACATACCCCTCAGGCGTATGAACAATCAGTCCCAAATCATCAAACATATCCAATCATACATGGACTATGAACGATTAAACAATATGGCTCAAGATGGACATCACAGTACGCCTGATCCGGAAATGTGTCCGTGTACATGTCCACCCCGTATACGGAATCCAGAATATACTGGTGACAATGTACCTTATTAGCCTCACGAACTACGTCTCGTGTGCATAGTCCAATACAGAAAACATCCCCGTATGACTATATAAGTGCCCGGCTAAAAATCCTACACAATAACCAATCGGCACGCAGATATGATTCCAGATATGTCGCGATACAGCATGACAACGAATTCAACAAATCACATATCCGATTAAGGATCAAGAAAAACTGACCAAAGTGGCAACGAGGTCCAAACAAGATCAACGATTCAAAGTGACATACTTGGGAATGCAATCCCATGATGAAAATGGAACAATGTCAAGGGCAATATCAAATCACGAGGCACCAATTCATAAGCATTTCATACACATGAAACGTATAATCATCACAAGAATCTAATCATCATTATAACCAAGCAAGATAACTTGCCTCAATATGGAGACGAGAATAATCCTCCCTTGTCGAAACGAATGCACGGTCCTCGACTAATATCGTTTACTCGAACAATCAACCTTAAACGAAATACATTTTACTCAATAACATATCCGTATAATTATCGATATAGAATTAGTAAGACGACACCCTACAATTCATTAGAATAGTTTCGCTATCTCAAAAATATCGAAGTCTTATACCAAGAATTCTTTTTACCTCAATTTAACCTTAAAATCGCTTCACAAGACATTTACCGAATGTTTGCATGATTCTTCATAACTAAGAATTTATCAAGAACATATTAAACAACCACTTATGGTGTCAATATCATCTTATGTTGATTAAACTTTCCAAAAACATTACAATGTTGAAATGTACAAATCTGCACAACTAAGTTCATCAATACATCTCATCTAAATTGAATATTAAGCTTATAATAAGGTTATATTAGTTATGAGATTACACCATATTCATGAATATTGTCAAAACCATCCTTACAAAATTTGAAGATCCATTAATATCACTTATGAAATCACCTAGCTTAGGTTTTAGAATTACCATGCTAATCTTCTAACATTCAACAAGGTGTTCTTATCATTCCTCATGGACTTGTGAATCTGAACCAGAATGATGTTAAAACTTCTAAGGTTTCTGAATAAGAGAACATCATTCTATCTTCAATCTTGTCAAGTTCTTCCCAAGGTAAATGAATATCAAGTATGGTGTTTTAACACTTTATGATAACAATTCCATCAATCAAACCCAGTTATGAAGAAGCTAAATGATTATCTATGTTCTGCTGAGGTTACTTCGTCTAGCAAGATGAGTATAATATTTATATCATGGTTGCTATCACCATAGAATCAAGAACACATCCATCTAAACCCTCATTTATCATATTCATCAAGAAGTGTTTAAAAATATTAATTATAACCATGTTCTACTTGGTTAATTAAACTCTAAGTGAAGTATTCTACACTACTAACATTAATATACGAAAAATACAGAGGATAAACATATACATACCTCCAGAAACGAAGAACAACTCTCAACACCACAAGAAACACACTTCAAGCTCAAGAACACCATCTAACTTCGAATCAATGAGCTCCAATCCAAGTTACAAGACTCCAAACCAAGGTGGAGGAAGTTAATATCGGTTTAGGGAGGCAGGAGAGGGAATATACGGAGAGAAAATTGAGTTGAAACTAAAAAGAAATGAAAAACAGGCTGGTCCTCTAAATAGATTGCACAGGCTTAACGTACGCTATCGAACAATTTTAGCGTACGTTAACACTCTTACGTACGCTAACCGGTTAATGTTACGTACATAAGTGGCTTACAGTGGCTACTGTCTTGAATCCGCAGGACATTAGCGTACACTAATTAAAAGGGTGTTACGTACGCTATTAAAGGTTGACTCTGACCGACACGACAACCCAGACATCATACACGTGCATGTCAATGGATAACAGGTTCATGTGGGGAAGTCAACTGGTGTCATATTCTCTCTTAGCGTACGCAACAAAGAAAGCATTACTACGTTAAGGCACAAGATTAACGTACATTAATCCTGCTACGTAGCATACGCTACATCGCCAGAAAAGGCCCAAAAATGCAACTCTCCCATAACATTGAATCATAAAGTATGAAGTGAAATAACAACGATACGAAGCTCAGATCTATAACACCTCAACATAATACTGGATGCAACGATCGGTAGTGAACCTTTGATATACGTATCGGTAGTGCTTGGACCAATAGAAGACAAGCAATTCGTATCGGTAGTGTCCGTACCAATAGAAGATGAGGCCAAGTGAAGTGTTGTTTTCCTTAATCCAATAGAAAAAGGAAACGGAGAGAGGACGTAGGCAAGTTGCCGAAACTCTATATATCGATGTGTCTTTTACTTTCAACACTTTTATTTATTCCCTCGTGAGAAATTCTATTTATTCGCAACACCACTATTCAAACCCCCCTTCTAGTGGTATCCTTATCTCTTCAGTTGGCATCAGAGAGGGTCTCTTTTTAAAATTTTAAACACCTTAGAGAAACAGATCCGCAAATGGCTCTATTAGGCCAAATAGAAGGAAATGCCCTCAACCATCCTCATTTCTTTGACGGCTCCAACTTCATGACATGGAAAAAGAAGATGGCTATTTTTGTTCAAGCTTACGACATCTAAATCTGCAAAGTCATCGTTCTTGGTCCAAAAATTGCCAAGAAGGAAGATGGATTGCTGAAAAAAATTGATGAATTTAGTGACGAAGATTGGAGGAACACACATACTAATTATCATGCTATTCAACTCTTATATTGTGCTATCAATCCCAAAGAACTCAACAGGATATCTTCATATGAAAGCGCAAAGAAAATTTGGGAAATTATCGAAGTTAATCATGAAGGAACCACTCAGGACAAGGAGACCAAAATTAACATGCTTCTTCATGACTACGAACTCTTTTTCATGAAAGACGAGGAAATAATTGTAATACCCGTACTTTTATTGACTGTTTGACCTTGTCGTTCTTCCTATTTCATCGCTCTGTAAACACTTTGAGATGTTGTCATTGTTGATTTGGAGTTTTGTACCTTTTGGATCATGATCTTGTTGATTGGACCTTGCAGTAGTGTTTTGGGACAGGCTGATAGCATACGCTAGGCCTAGGCTAATGCACGCTAATAGTGCTTGAGTAGCGCACGCTAGCCTTGAGCCTTAGCACACGCTAATGGTCCGGGCATAGCAGAGGCAGTGGCTAATTCTACTCTCTGGACTAGTAGTTAGCACACGCTAGGAGTTCGCTAGCACACGCTGTTCGTGGTCAGCAGCGCACGCTAACATCGTCCGTAGCGCAAGATAACGTGCTGAGTCGGCAGAGGCAGTGAGGTATTTCTACTTTTTGGACTATCAGGTAACGTACGCTAGGCTTCGGTTAGCGCAGGCTATAAGTGTTGCGTAGCGCACGCTAAGCTATCACAGCAGCGCACGCTAACGAGACTGGCAGAAGCCAGTGAACTACTGGGTGACCCCATTAGCGCACGCTAATTTTGAGGTGTAGTGTAACACCCCCAAATCCCATTGGGTCATTACAGTGCCGTGGACCCCACACCAGGATATCCACCAGGCGAAACATGACTAAAATACAACAAACTTTCCAAAAAGGGGAATCACAATTCCTACACTGACATCCAACATAATATTCCGATATGGAATTTCAATGACAACAGTGGGCCTACATGGCCTAAATAAAATACAACGACATCCACGAGCCTAGCTCGGATGATGCAAAATGACAAAGACTGAAAAAACTGGAGTACTCCAACTGTTTGACTAACATGAACACCAAAACATCTCGGACTAGTATCGCTCGAATGCCTCGTCGCCACCGTCAAGCCCCTGTGTCTCAACTCTCTCCTCGTAAACACCTAAAACATGAAAACATGTTCCGCCCCTATGGGGTCAGTCATCCAGATAATGATTATCAAATACATGTATAAAATGATATGCATCCAAGGGGCAGAATGAATAGTATAGTAATGGTAATATGAGATGCTCACAAACCAAAGTAAGAATCGAGCATTCGTGGAATACTATGCCCACGGCATACGATCAATACCTGCTCAACAGGTTAGAACACAAGTGCCCAACGGCGAATCATCAATACAGAACACAACAACACATCACCCGAAGGTAAACCAAGACAAACACTGAAATAGATACGAATCACAATGCCCGAAGACTCCAACAGGAATACCGATACATCATAATGGCCTGACAGCCGAACAGCCTGAAGCTGTTTATCATCATAATACCCTGAATGTCACTCAGCCGAAGCTGTCAATCACCACAATAGCCCGAAGCCAAAACAGCCCGAAGCTGTATCAATGAGGGCCAAAGCCACGGCACGAAGCCGTATCACAATGAGGGCCGAAGCCACGACACGAAGCCGTATCACAATGAGGGCCGAAGCCACGACACGAAGCCGTATCACAATGAGGGACGAAGCCACGGCACGAAGCCGTATCACAATGAGGTCATCCAATGACCATGACCTGCTGAATTGCAGGTGCTGGGAAACCAACCGCGAGGGTTCAAGCCCCAGACTTACCCATCGAGCACTAGCAGAGACTAGCCTCCAAAACATAATTAATCCCAACAGTAACGATACCGAGATTACCAAATTCACAAGAATAATAGTGTGTTGCCTTGAGTCGGCCAACACGACAACAACAACTCATGGGTGGGCACCGTCCACGACGGTCCCAATTCAAATACCTCGACTGCCTTAGAATGGCCAATTCACAACAACTCAGCGGGTGGAACTATTCTTGACCGTCCCAATTCAATACATCGATTACCTTAGAACGATCAATCGATAACGATGACACAACGGATGGGAATTATCTTCGATAGTCCCAATTAAATACATCGATTACCTTAGAACGGTTAATCGATAGCCAATGATGCAATGGATGGAAATTATCTTCGATAACCCCAATTCGATACATCGATTACCTTAGAACGGTTAATCGATAACCAATGATACAACGGATGGGAATTATCTTCGATAACCCCAATTCAATACATCGATTACCTTAGAACGGTTAATCGATAACCAATGATACAACGGATGGGAATTATCTTTGATAATCCCAATTCAATACATCGATTACCTTAGAACGGTCAATCGATAACCAACGATATGGTAGAATAGATGTCCCGGCGTCTTAAACCGACCACCGACACAGATATGATAAACGAATATATCAAATGCTTTCAATCGGCCAATGCAACATCATAGCAATAGTTCCAATTCGATAATAACGATTCAACGATGCCTCAAAACGACATTAACGTCAACAATAATAATCGATACATCGATGCCGCAAAACGGCTATCGACAAAAAGAATCTCAGTGCCTTAATCCGGCCGTTAACGAATAACAATCACATCTGGCATAATCACCGAAGGGTATTGCATCAAACAATTCCCGAATACCAACAAATCACGAAGAGACTAAGTCTCGAAATGATAAAATACATTCATACACATATATGATAACATTAATCTCATTGACAAGTACAAGTATAAAACTTGCCTCAAACCGAAGGCGAGAAAGTCCTTCCACGATCAACGTCCTGGCACGAAACGACGAACGGCGCCTCCCGACGATCACAAACACTCGAACAACCTTGAATGAAAACGATTCATTCAAAAATACAAAATCAATAGAAAACAACGACAAGGACAAAGCCTGATTCAAACACGAATCGATCACACCGCACGAACGAATATCATAGTTCTCACTATGAATTCTAACATCCTCCGACACCTCGATGATCAATTAACATGATCATCACGTTCTTAACAATTGTGAAATCCATACAACATGATTCACTTAAAAACAATCATCAAAACAATCATCTCAAAATGATAATATCACCAATATCATCAAATTGATCCTCCTACAATGATAATATTATCAATATTATCATTATCACCCCAAGAACATCATCAACTCAAAAATCATGATGTTTGAGACAAAAATCCTTCATCAATACATCATGAATTCGGATTACACAACAAGATTCACTCAACCATTTCCAAATTATGATAATCACCCCTTAAATTATCATAAATCCTTACTAAAATGGTTAAAATCTTTCAAGAACACCACCAACAACAATAATCATCTCAAGGCTATGTTAATCATATAACAATCTTAATATAATCCTTCCTAGACATGATTAAAAACCTCCAAACAATCTAAAACATCAAGAACATAATCCAACTCAAGTGATACTATCATGTTCTTCATCAAAAGTTTATCAAAACCATGAAGAATCATGATATACTCCATTAATCAAACAATACCCGAAGAAAACAACAACAAAAACTTGAAATTCACTTGAAGAACAAGAGATTGAGGGAACTTACCAAAGAAGAACAAGAAGAAGCCTCCAAACACCAAAGGAGCACCAACAAGCTTCCAACTTCAAGCTTCAATCCAAGCTAGGATGATCAAGATCGAGTTGGAAGGGGCTAAACATCAATAACAAGTCCAAACGGACGATTCTAGGGAGAGAAATTGTGTTTTGGTTCGTGAGGAAATGAAATACGAAGTCAACATAAATAGACTGACAAACTCATTACGTACGTTATACACTACGGTTAACGTACGTAAGAGAGATTACATGCGCTATGCCATGACATTAACGTACGTAATGAAAAATCCAGAACTAACTGGGCTAAAATACGAAGGCCTTAACGTACGTAAACAAGAACTTATTACGTGTAACACCCCCAAATCCTATTGGGTTATTACAGTGCCGTGGACCCCACGCCAGGAGATCCACCAGGCGAACATGACTAAAATACGTTAAATTAAACAACAAGGGAAAATCATAGTCCCTACCATGATATCCAACACAATATTCCGATAGGGAATTTCAACGACAAAAGTGGCCTACATGGCCAAAATGAAATACAACAGCATCCACGAACATCTGTTCGGGTAATACAACACGACAACAACTGAGAAGACTGGAGTACACTCCAACTGACTGACCAACAATGACCAACTCGGACTCGTATCGCTAGTTTGACTCGTCGACATGGTCATGCCCCCGTGCCTCAACTCTCTCCTCGCAAGCACCTAAAACATGAAAACATGTTCCGCCCCCACGGGGTCACCATCCAGATAATGAACATCAAATACATGTATAACGTGATATGCATCCAAAGGCGTAATGAAACGGTATAATGATGATAATAATACGAGATGCTCACAAATCAAAGTAAGAACCGAGCATTCGTGAAATACTATGCCCACGGCATACTATTAATACCGCTCGACAAAGTTAGAACATAAGTGCCCAACGGCGAATCATAATCACGTAATACCACAATGAATTACACGACATGAACCAAACCGTAATGTGATTAAATATGAATCACAATGCCCGGAGGCTCCAATGAAATTAACAAGACAATCACAAGGCCTAAAACCACTCAAAAAACTCACAAATATCACAATCACATGAAGCCGGAAATTTCAGTCAAGTATTGATTAGGGCGAAGCCACGCATGAAAGCCGTATCACAATTAGGGCGAAGCCACGCATGAAAGCCGTATCACAATTAGGGGCCGAAGCCACGGCATGAAAGCCGTATCACAATTAGGGATGGTATCTTTGTCTTGAGTCGGCCAAGACCATCCTCGACAGTCCCAACTCAACACCTCGATTGCCTTAGAACGGCTAACCGATGACAATGATGCAGCGGATGATTCCATGAATGCTTGAGCGCTTCGATTTCCTTATAATGGCTAATCGATATGAACGATATGATGAATGATTGAATAACTCGATTGCCTTAGAACGGTCAATCGATACAATGATATAGTGAATGATTGAACATTTCGATTTGCCTGCGAACGGCAATTCGATAACAATGATATGAAGGATGCCTCGGTAGCTTTAATCGGTTACCGACGACGAAGGTGAGAAATGAATAAGCCAATGCCTTTAATCGGCGTGTACAGTTTTAATGACAATCCAAAAAGGAATAACAATAAATATTTGGCAAAATTGCCGAAAGGTATCGTATCGAACGATCTCTTAATATCAATGAATTCATGAAGAGACTAAGTCTCGGAATGATACAATACATTTATACACATATATGATGACATTAATCTCATTGACTAGTACAAGTATAAAACTTGCCTCAAACCGAAGGCGAGAAGGTACTTCCATGATCAACGTCCTTAATGAAATTATCGGCCGCTCGAACAACCTTGAACAACATAAATACCAACAATTCTCTTAATACACGAATCAAGCATGATCACAACCAACTCAAAAGTCGATACAACAATACCCGAAACTCATTGGGGCATTAAAACAAACGCGTTGTAAACAATCTCCAATTGTTTACAACCAAAACTCAATTACATCCGAAACCAACTTCCAATGAATGATTCAAACCCACAAAACCTCATGAATACTATCAATAATCCAAAATGAATATCCGAAAACGTGATTATAACGACAATTAATCGAAAACCCCCAATTTCAACTCGATATTCAAAGTGTTCTTGAATAATCCCTCAATAATCCAATGAATCCTTATATAAACTCATAATCATATACATGTCCCTTCATATAACATTATTATAACGTCCAAAACATCATATCTCAACATAGAATCGAAATCCAAGGTGTTGAAGGAATTACCTCTTGAAGATCCAAGTACTTTAATCCGAAGAACACGCGTTAGATTGATTATCCGGGCTTCACGATCGAAAGGAGATGAAGAAAATCAAACACCCAAATGATTTGTGAAGGAAAAACCCTTCCTCAAGCTTACTCTCTCGGTTGAAGGTGAAGAAAAGGGGGAGAAATGGCTGAAATGCTGAAAAAAACGAATTTAAGGGAGTTGACTGCCTGCCGGACACGGCCCGTGCCGATCGGCACGGTCGTGTCGCACAGTTGGCCGACAGCTGGCCGACAGGGACTCGACCGTGTCCTGCTTGACACGGTCGCGGCGCGGAGGGCCTTCCGACAAGATGACCGTCCGACAAATGACTTCGGCATGACTCGGCCGTGTCACGGGACACGGCCGGGCGTGTCGGCGATCGGTCCCAGCTTAACCGGAAGAGTTCGACTCGGCCGTGCTGCATCGACACGGCCGGGTCCTGAGGCGTACACTTCGGAATTTTCCGGACTAGTACGGCACGTGGCGTGTCGTACGACACGGCCGAGTTCGTTCGGCAGTGATCGGCCAATAACTGAAAAGTGAGCGGTTGAGCTAAAACGACCATAACTCTCTCGTCCGGACTCCGATTGACTCACCGTTTGAACCATTGGAAAGGTAACTCGATGCTCTATAATATTGCAAAGATTTAGAATTTTTGGAGTTACCAAAAATTAATGGTGATCTAACAAAGTCGAACTCATATGAGGAAAGTTGAAACAATGAACAATAACGATACACCACTCGAAGTTTTTCCGAACGGTGAACACGGTGAATGAACATGATTGATGAATGATCATAATCGAGTGAAAATACACTGAGTGACAATTACAGACTGATAATTACTGAATGAAAATGAATGAATTACAACCGGGTATTACATTACGTACGTTAACAAGACCTGCATTACGTACGTAGAGCTCACCTCTTAACGTACGTAAGGGTCCGTTGACTGCAATAGTGAGATCCGATCGGAAGATGCTCGGGACCCACCGGCCGAAAGTTAATTACATGGAAGGTTCCTATCACCTACCAAGCATTATGTACGTTACCATATAGGCATAACGTACGTAGTGGCCACATGCTAGCGTACGTAAGGCTACACCCTTAGCGTACGCTAAGGCTATGAACTTAGCCAAAAAAAATCCAAACTCTCCAACCAACATTCAAATGACGAAACCAACCCGACGA
Source organism: Orobanche coerulescens (assembly GCA_033398695.1). Lineage (NCBI taxonomy): Eukaryota > Viridiplantae > Streptophyta > Magnoliopsida > Lamiales > Orobanchaceae > Orobanche > Orobanche coerulescens. The sequence goes on from CM065801.1 coordinate 63,667,815, forward strand.
CAAGTATAAATATTCCGATCCCAGAATATTTCAATACAATATACATTGTATTAATCCAAAACAACAACACTTGTACAATTCCAAATGGATACGTACAAATCAACAGTAACACGAAAAAAAAGAAATTATCCCCGGATATTACATACTTCCCCCCTTAGAAAGAGTTTCGTCCCCGAAACTCAGGGTGCAACACACGGGGTACGAACTATCCATCAGGGTCTGAAAACAACATCTCCAAGAATACCCCTCAATACGAACAACTCCGTCTGAGTAATCGGGCCAACCCCACGGGTTCTCCGTCTCCTCTGCCTGAACACGACGAAAAACAAGCGATAAAAACACTCAACCAAGTGCGAGATCAATCGAGTCATGACTCCTCCGTCAGAGACCAGCCAGGAAGTCGCACCACCCGAAAGACTCGTAACACCGGCGTACACACCCCGCGGGTGCCGCCCATTATACATGTCTACGATCATTGGTGTACACTCCCCCGTTCTCATCGGCATCGAACGCTTAAGCAAACACTGGCTCAAGTCACAAAAGGAAAATAACATCGCACACATAGTCCTTGGGACCATATCAACCACACATCCAAATCCTCACGACTCGGCGTCTCGAATTGAAATGAACAATTGCCCAGATTATTACAAAATCTCGGGTACAACACCAAAAGGAAGGAAAAACACATCACACGACCTCAAATCTTAAGATTCTCAGATACAATCATTACAAGATAGATCAACCATAAATGGTTCGCAACCACAATACTAAAATACAGACCGAGTCAAACATCAGTCCGAAAGACAAAGGAAAGACAAATCAAGATTACATCTCAAATGTATCCGAAATCAACACCCTCCAGGTCATCGAACTCCTCGATCTCATCGACTCGAGGAAGACCCAAATCTGATCTCGCTGCTCCTCCTCTAATGTTCATACCTCTGGCCCCCGAAGCCTGATAAGACCCCTTGGATGAAGTACGGACTAGAGTAACAAAATCTCTTGAGGCCCGTGAGCTTTCCTGAGATCTACTGGCACTAGAACTTCTGCAGTATTTCTGAAGGTGTCCCTGCCTTCCACACAGAAAACAAGCAATAGCTGGCACAGTACAACAGGTGCTAACGTGCCCCGTTGAATCACAATTAATGCAAACAACAGTCGAACTCATCGCCCGAGAAGAAGACGCTTTCCCAGCACGAAGACGACTAGAAGATGACCTCTTGGACGTCGGAGCCCGATTTCCATCTGAACGAACCGGCATCCTAGTCCTCTCACCGGAAGAAACTGAAGGGTTCTTCCTAGCAAGTTCCTTGATCAAAAGCTCTGCTCCAAGAGCCTTGTCGATGAATTCGCCAAGTGAGTTACAATTATGGTTGAACAACTGCATCCTCAACTGCGGGTTTAGCCTCTTGCTAAAATACTTAATCTTATCCGCCTCAGTATGGATAACAGAAGAAGCAAACTGAAGAAGTCCTTGAAACCTCTCAGCGATAACAATAACACACTCGTTCTCGACGGATTCGGGGTTCAAAACCTCTGACATCTTGGCTTCACGAAGTGGAGCCGGATAATACCTCTCTAACATGAGAGTTGATAAGTGTCAGTTTTGTACACTTATCCATGGTTTGTATCGATAAAATTCACCCATAATTGAGCTAGTCTACTCGTTTTTTGCTTTTAATTTATTAGTTTTAATAATTTTATTTTTATCGGATGATGATCGGATTAAATAACTGAATTACTCAAGAAACAACATGTTTAATAAATATTCTCTTTATTGAATTTTGATATATTCATGTTGTAGGACTTTCCGAGACGAATTCGGCAGTCTTTCCAGATTCAAAATCAGAGATATATATCAAAAGTTATCATCCGAAGAAGATCTGGGGCAAAAACGCAAAGTCTGAGAAATTCTGTGCCAAAAACGTAACTATCCAAGCTTCAAATGAGCAAATTTACGAAGCCACGTTACGGCCGTAACATTAGGGAGTTACGGCCATAAGTCACCCTAGTTACGGCCGTAACTCCTGAATGTTACGGCCGTAACTCTTTACAGATTACTATGATTTGTCTAATTTTTTTTACTTTTTGTGTATTATTGAGGGGATGGCTGGCATTGATCCGATCTAATGTAATAATGCTGGAGTTTTGGAGCTATTAGATGACTTTAGGTGTATAAATGGACCCCTTAGATCCTTCATCATTGACCATTCATCATATAATTTTCCATTTTTTGTAAACTTTTCTTTTTGTGTGAAGAACACACTTGTGTACTTGAGTGATATTTGTAAGTGTGGTATAGTATATGTTGTTCAGAGAGTTTATTGATTCTATCTCCTTTATCTACTAAGGGAGTTAGGATCAATTCTTTCTCTTGATTCAACTAAAAATGACCACCAAAGCTTGTAATATGTGTAATAAACCCTTCATGGGCTAAGTAATCTTTAGTTGGGATTATAAACAAGGTTAGTCATGTTATTTATGTTTGTATAAAGATATATTATGAATTACTTATTATTGTGTGTGATTTTCATTGTTTGAACAATCTTTATTTATTTGGCCAATAAATGACGATATTAATGGTCTTCATATGTTTCGAAAGAAAATATGTTTGATTAGATCAAATGATCTTCACTCTAAGTTGTTCTAGGGGATAGAAATATACTCCTAGTCCTTAGATGATTCTTTGAGTTATTTTCATAAATCCTAATGCTATGTATTGAAGCCAATCAACATAGAAATACAGTGGACTGATTCAATATGTAAGGGGCGTTTTATAGTTCGAAAGAGAAACCGTCTTTTTAAGGAAAATCGAATCTACACAACATAATAAGTAAATTCATCTTATGATCTCCAATACATCTTTTATAACTAATGACGAACTAAGTTTGTAATCCCAACTATTTCATTTTATCGATAATCAATCTATTATTATTGCTATCTTTTTATTTCCTTATAATATTAGAACTATTATTGCAATTTCTTTGCAATTATTAAACCAAACCTTTTAATTGTGTGTTTCACTCATCTTAAGTATCTATAAAAATAGACTAATAGTGTATAATTCAAATTATAACAAAACTTCCTTGTGGGATCGATAAACCGGACTCAAAAAGTCCACTTTACTACTTGATACGATATCGTGCACTTGCGATAGTTACACTAAAAGCGTGTCAAGTTTTTGGCGCCGTTGCCGGGGAAGTATAAGTTATATTTGAAAAATTACATTATTAACTATTGTTATAAATACAACTTTTTCTTTGTTGTAGATTCTCTTGTCTATGCGAAGGACATACAATCGCGATTTAGTTTTACTAGATCCCGAGATCGAGGCCACATTCAGAAGAAGGCGAAGAGAACAAAAGAAAAACATTATTTCTTCACCATCAATGGCGGACGAACTAAATCCACGTCTCCCCCAAGGAAATGATAACGAAAGAATTCCTCAGGTGGGGGGAATACCTAATGTTCAAAACATTCAACATCAACAATATCCTATTGTGCCGGAAATAGATGAAGACAACATGCTCTTTGGGGAATTCATGAACCCCCCATATTTGAGCGTTCAATCAAGTGTAATCTATCCACCATTTGGAGTGGACAATTTTCAAATTCGCCTAGATGTCATCAATCTCTTCTCCAACAACAACTCATTCTATGGAAGAACCGACGAAAATCCATATCTCCATATTAACCGTTTTGTGGAAATATGTGGAAATTTCAAATATCCAAATGTAAATGACGAGGCGATCAAAATGAGACTTTTCGTGAACACTTTGAAGGACAGAGCAAGAGAGTGGCTAGATACTTTGCCACCACGAAGCATAACAAATTGGCCCGAATTTGTCCAGAAATTCACCACTAAATACTTTCCACCAATAAAAGTGGCGAAACTCAAATACGAAATCTCTACATTTCGTCAACAAGATTCAGAATCATTCCACGAAGCATGGGAGAGATACAAATATATGCTACGAAAATGTCCTAACCATGGTTTCAATTTGGGAGCACAAGTCAATTACTTCTATTCTGGAATTTTACCTTCATGCCGAGCCAATGTCGATTCATCATCAAATGGCTCACTGGGAAATAAAACTATGAAAGAGGCTTATAATCTTTTTGAGGTTATAAGTGAACAAAGTGCAAGATAGCCGATTAAATATCCAAAAGAAACCAAATGGTGTTTTTGAAGTGGATTCTTATTCACTTATGTTGGCAAAAATTGAAGCTCTATCAAAGAAAGTCGAGGAAATGTCTTTTTCAACTCCTCAATCTGTGAAGACGGTGCAAACTCCACAAATTTCAGGTTTTTCATGTGAAATTTGTGGAGCAACTCAAAACAGCACTATCTGTCCCTTAGTGCAACAAAAGCAGTCAACACCACCACCAGAACAAGTGGCGTATGCTCAGAATTTCCAAAGGCAAGCATACAATCCTTACGGGCCAACATACAATCCAGGGTACAAAAATCATCCAAATTTTTCTTATGCAAACAACAACAATGTTTTGAATCCAACGCATCAAGAAAAGAAGCCCGGATGGGAAGAAGCAATCACAAAGCTAGCTGAACAACAACTGAAGTATCAACAACGAAATGATGCTTCAATTAAAAATCTGGAGACACAAGTTGGCCAAATGGCCAAAATATTCAGAAAGATCTCATGGCATGTTACCTAGCAATACCGAGGTAAATCCAAGGGAAAATGTACAAGCTATCACAACAAGAAGTGGAGTGCAGTTGCCCGAAATTTCTATGGAAAACCATCTGGAAAAACAAAAAATTAAACAAAATCAAGAATCAGAAAAAGAATCTGATACAGGACCTTCATCTCAAAAAGGTCCAATTGCTACAAAATCTTATGTTCCACCTATCCCATTTCCTCAACGGTTGAAGAATCACAAGCTCGATGCTCAATTCGGGAAATTCTTGGAAATCTTCAAAAAGCTACACATCAACATTCCTTTTGCCGATGCTCTAACACAAATGCCGAGCTATGCCAAATTTATGAAAGATATTCTTTCCAACAAACAAAGGCTTGAAGAATACGAAACTGTCATGCTAACAGAGGAATGTAGCGCAATACTACAAAAGAAGTTGCCACCCAAGCTAAAAGATCCGGGAACTTTCACAATCCCGTGTACAATTGGTGAAGTGAATTTTGGCAAAGCTCTTTGTGATTTAGGGGCAAGTATCAACTTGATGCCCCTGTCAATTTTCAACAAATTAAACTTGGGAGAACCAAAAGCAACAAAAGTTTCACTACAATTAGCCGATCGGTCAATCAAATATCTACGTGGGATAGTTGAAGATGTGCTCGTCAAAGTTGATAAATTCATATTTCCAGCAGATTTTATCATCCTCGACATGGAAGAAGATCAGGATATTCCCATTATTTTGGGACGACCATTTCTCGCAACCGGACGTGCTCTTATTGACGTCTATGAAGGAAAGCTAATTCTCAGAGTGGAAGACGAACATGTCATCTTCGATGTCTTAAAAACTTTGAATCAACCCTCCACAGATGAGTATTGTCTAAAAATAGACACAATTGAAGCCATGGTGAACAAGTCTTTAGAGAAAATTCTATCTAAAGATCCTCTTGAGACATGTATAGCAAATTCTCTAACCAAAGATGGAAGAAGAATATCACTTGTCCGAAACAGTTAACTATCTAGAAGCACTACCAACCTTAAGAAAGCATTCACATTTTGAAGAATTGGGGACAAGCTCCGCTAAACCCCTCCCTTCTTTACAAGAAGCTCCAACACTTGATCTCAAACCTCTAACCACACATTTGAGATACGCTTACTTGGGCGTTTGCTCAACACTTCCGGTCATCATATCTAACATATTGACCAAACTTGAAGAAGGGAAATTACTAAGGGTATTGAGGAATCACAAAAGAGCAATTGGATGGACTATTGCAGACATTAGAGGAATAAGCCCCTCTATATGCACTCACAAAATCTTGATGGAAGATGACTGCAAACCTTCAATTGAGCATCAACGACGTTTGAATCCAAACATGAAGGAAATTGTGAAGGCAGAGATTCTTAAATTACTTGACGCAGGAATCATTTATCCAATCTCAGATAGTTCATGGGTGAGCCCTGTACATATGGTGTCAAAAAAGAGTGGAATCACGATCATAGAGAACGAGCACAATGAACTTATACCAACACGACCGATCACAGGATGGAGAATGTGCATTGATTACAGGAAACTAAATAAGATGACAAGAAAAGATCATTTTCCACTCCCATTTATTGATCAGATGCTAGATAGATTGGCGGGACATTCTTACTACTGTTTTCTCGACGGCTATTCAGGGTACAACCAAATCGTAATAGCCCCAGAAGACCAAGAGAAAACAACATTCACATGCCCTTATGGAACATTTGCCTATAGAAGAATCCCATTCGGATTGTGCAATGCTCCAGCCACATTTCAAAGATGCATGATGTCAATATTCTCAGACATGGTTGAAAAATTCATTGAAGTTTTCATGGACGATTTCTCGGTTTTCGGAGATTCATTTGATAAATGCCTAATTCACTTAGGCATGGTCTTGGAAAGATGTGAAGACACAAATCGAGTTCTCAATTGGGAGAAATGTCACTTCATGGTCCAGGAAGGAATCGTACTTGGCCATATAATCTCACAACATGAAATTGAAGTTGATAAGGCAAAGATCCAAGTAATTGCAAAACTTTCTCCACCAATTTCGGTGAAAGGAGTAAGGAGTTTTCTCGGACATGCAGGATTCTATCGGAGGTTTATAAAAGATTTCTCAAAAATTGCAAAACCTCTCTGTTCTTTGCTTGAGAAAGATACACCATTCCTTTTCACAAATGAATGCCACGTGGCCTTTGCAACTTTGAAGGATAAACTTACATCAGCTCCAATCATCATTTCTCCAGATTGGACTATTCCTTTCATTTTAATGTGCGGTGCAAGTGATTATTCCGTAGGGGCCGTACTGGGCCAGAAGAAGGACAAAATGATGAAAGTGATCCATTATGCTAGCAGACTATGAATGATGCTCACCGAACTACACAACAACCGAAAAGAGATGCTTGCAGTGGTTTATGCCTTTGACAAATTTCGATCCTACTTATTGGGATCAAAGGTCATAGTCTATACTGATCATTCAGCTTTGAAATATTTAATGACAAAGCAAGATGCAAAGTCAAGGCTAATCCGATGGGTTCTACTTATGCAAGAATTCGACATATAAATCAGAGACAGAAAGGGAACAGAAAAGCAAGTGGCGGATCATCTCTCTAGACTCGACCAAAACAATGCTCAAGAGAAGGAAATAAATGAAGTATTTCCGGATGAACAACTGTTCCAAATCTCTAATATCCAGGAAAAACAAAATGCACCATGGTATGCTGACATCGTTAATTTCCTTGTTAGTGGAATATTTCACCCAAATTTTTTCCATCATCAAAAGAAAAAATTCTTCTCCGAGTTGAAATACTATTACTGGGAAGATCCTCTGTTGTTCAGACGAGGACCTGATCAAATCATCCAGAGATGCATACCGGAAGAAGAAATGGAGAAGGTATTAGAAAGATGTCATTCCTCTCACTATGGAGGACATTTTGGGGGTTCAAAAACAGCAGCAAAAATTCTTGAAGCAGGATTCTATTGGCCCACTCTATTCAAAGATGCACATACACTTGTCTCAAAGTGTGACCGATGCCAAAGACATGGAAACATGTCAAAAAGAAATGAAATGCCAATGAATTTCATCCTTGAGGTTGAAATCTTCGACGTTTGGGGAATTGATTTCATGGGTCCCTTTCCATCATCGTTCTCTAATGAATACATCCTTGTGGCTGTAGACTACGTATCTAAATGGGTGGAGGCTGTTGCATTACCAACAAACGAAGCTAAGGTTGTGGTAAATTTTCTAAAGAAAAATATATTCACTCGCTTCGGAACTCCGAGAGTTATTATCAGTGATGGCGGATCTCATTTCTGCAATCACCAGGTTAAGGCTCTATTGACCAAATTCGGAGTAAAACACCGTGTCGCTACCTCTTATCACCCACAAACCAAATGGACAAGTCAAGTTTCCAATCGTGAATCAAACGTATACTTGAGATGACAATGACTCATCTCGGAAAGATTGGTCGAAAAGCCGGATGATGCGCTCGGGCTTAATGTACGGCTATAAGACACCGATAGGCATGTCTCCATTTCGTCTGGTTTTTGGAAAAGCCTGTCACCTGCCAGTAGAACTTGAACATCGAGATTTTTGGGCTATAAAAAAATTAAACTTTGACAAACAGTTGGCTGGAAAGAAAAGGTTGCTGCAGTTAAATGAGTTGGATGAAATCCGACTCGACTCATATGAAAATGCCAAAATCTACAAAGAAAAAACGAAAAGATGGCATGACAACAGAATTCTAAGAAGAGATTTTAAAACAGGAGACCAAGTTCTGCTTTTTAATGCACGACTGCGTCTGCTTCAGGTAAGTCGCGATCACGATGGATGTGCCCTTACACGATCAAAGAGGTGTTTTCTCATGGAGTGGAGATTTATAATACAACCGACGGGAGTTTCAAAGTAAACGGTCAACGGTTAAAGCCATATCTGGGAGGAGAATTCTCGACAGCAAAGTCAATCATAATGCTGGAAATACCTAATTAATCTGACGAGAAGTCAAGCTAAGGACGTTAAACAAAGTGCTTATTGGGAGGCAACCCAATCTCTATTATTTCGCAAATAAGTTTGGGGGGAACACGGAAGGATTCAACAACAAGAGCAAGGATCAGATCGTTCATAAAATCCAGGGATTCTTTCTTTCATTATTCTCAAACATATAATAATTATAATTTTGCTTTCGAAAAAAAAATGAACGTTACATACGGCCGTAACTGCTGCATGTTACGGCCGTATCTTAAAACCTGTTTGAAAAACGAACGTTACATACGGCCGTAACTGCTGCATGTTACGGCCGTATCTTAAAATCTGTTTGAAAAACGAAAGCAACTTACGGCCGTAACTTGTATAGGTTACGGCCGTAACTACTAGTCTATATTAAAAAAAAAACCGCCCTTACAACACTTTCACAAACCAGACGAGACACAAGCGGCCAGGAGTGCGATATTTTCCCCCTATCAATCCTACTTGCTAAAAAACTCAAATTCCTCAATACAATTCATTAACATATCAACATTAACACATAATCATCAGGTTCTCTTTAAATCCTTGTTTCAATTTATATATTCTTGAGTTTTAGTGTTTAGTTTTTCTCTTCATATTTGTTTTTCGATTCTTATTTCCGTATGATTCGTTGATTAAATCTTGTTCATTTGTGAGTATTGTTGATATTTGTGTGGTTATTTGATTCATTGATTTGTGGTGGCTTTATGGATTTGAGTTTGAATAAGAAAAACTTGTTAAAAAACTATGAACTCAAGGTGTCCGACGAAATGCCACAACGAAAATCTTTGAATTTTTTTATGTTTTTATTGGTTTTGCTTGATGATTATAGTCGTGTGATGAAAAGAAGTTGATTTTGTTAAATTTCAGGATGGCACCGAAGAAATCAACAAAAGGAAAAGAAAAGGTCGTCATTCATCTCAAGTTCCGGCACCGCCACAAAGAAATCAAAACACAAAGTGCATTAAGGAAAGATTGTTCAATATTGATGATTTCATCGGCGATGCGGATAGAGACACAATCACTACCCCTTTCATCCAAAAATTCTTAGACAACGGCTGGGAAAAGTTCGTTTTCGATCTCCCAAATGGTAACCTGACATTGACCCTGAACTTTTACAATTCTTTCAACAAGTCCATTGGGCAGGTAGGGTCACCTACTTATCATCAGACTACTGTGAATGGGAAATCGATTAATTTTTCACCGGATGTCATTAACAAGTTTTTGGGGGTTAATTGTACTAACGCGGTTGACATTTCTATCTTACCTAATGAAGAGGTGCCGGATGATAGAGTTTTACGCTGGGCGTTAGTGAGCGAGTTGCATGACAGTATTGGGATGATCAAACCCCGATACAACCAGGCGGACCTAATGGATGATGCTTGGTATTTATGGATGTGGGCAGCCGGGAGTATTTACCCGACTTCGACTCTGACGACGGTTTCCATTGGCCACCTGCGAGGTTTATTTGCTATCCGCCGGGGGGTAAAAATGGATTTGGGTACTCACATTTACACTACTATTTGTCACTATGCCGGCATGGTCCCGACTAGGCAGAAGATGCCATACCCCTGCCTTATCACCGGTATTTGCAGGAGCCAGAGAGTCAAAATTTCGACAGGGGGTGATATTTTAACACATGGGGATCGACCAACTACGGAGTAGTATTTTTCGAAGTACTCAATTGAGAAGCAAACGGGCACGTTTGGAACCGGAAGAGGATAGTAGCGAGGAGGAGGAATATGAGGCCGAGGAGGATGCCGGTTATGAGTTGACGTCTTTTGAGGAAAATTTGCTTGAAAGAGTTCAGGGATTAGAAACATCCCAGGCTGAAATTATGAGAAATCAGAATGAAATACTCGAGAGACAATTAGAAACGGAGAAGTGCTTTGAAAATCTTTTCCGTTTTCTAAACATCCCTGACGACACACCTGGAGGATCACAAAGCTAAAATTTCAGGGAGTTTTCTATTTTCTCGCTTGCTATTATTTTTTTTAAAACTCGGGACAGTTTTACTTATTAGTTTGGGGGTGTTTTCATACTTTGGTGTTTATTTTGTGGTTTTTGAACTATGATGTTTATTTGGATTTTGATTGTGGTATGTTTTGATTAGTGTATTGTGTGGTGTGTTTTTATTATTTGGCATTGATTAGGTTTAGTGAATATATATTTCTTGATATATATATATATATATATAGGGTTATTATACAAACATGTTACTAAAGTTTACTAAAAAATGCAATTTTGTTACTAAAGTTTTTTTTGTTACAAATAGGTTACTAAAGTTTTGTAACCGGTTACTTAAGTAACTAAAGATGTTTTAACCCATTGATACCGGTTACATTGCCAACGTGGATTTTTTTTTAAAAATTTTTTTTGACTTAGGGTTTGACTTATACCTAGGGGTGAAAACGGATCGTTTGGAACTGATTGCAGCATATAAAAAAACTACCTACACAATATTTCATAAAAAAGTGTTTGGCTAATACATTTCTTTTAAAAAATATATTTTTTCAGAAAATAATTTTTTTTCGAAATATTACTTTTTTCCTGGAAAATATATTTTTTTTATTTTTCGCAAAAAGTATTTTTTTTTTTAAAATATAAAAAATCCAGAAAATAATTTTATTTTTTCGAAAAAATAATATATTATTTCCAGAAAATAATTTTTTTCGAAAATATTTTTGCCAAAAATAATATTTCTCCGTAAAATAATTTTATTTTTCAAAAATAATATATTTTTTCCGTAAAATAAATTTTTTTGAAAAATATTTTTGCCAAAAATAATATTTCTCCAGAAAATAATTTTATTTTTTCGAAAAAATAATATATTTTTTCCAGAAAATAAATTTTTTTCGAAAAAAAACACGCATAGTAACTTTTTGTAAAGTTCAGTAACCTATTGAATAACCCCGTAAACTATAGTAACTTCTCTGTAACATTTAAAACTATGGTGCTGACGTGGACAAGGGGAACCGGTAATCATCCGGTTGCCCACTCTCGCAGTTACATTTGTGTAAGATTTTAATCTTTGAGTAACCCAGTTGACAAACCCGTTTACTTTAGTAACCTTTTTGTAACAAAAAAAACTTTAGTAACAAAATTGCATTTTTTAGTAAACTTTAGTAACCTGTTTGTATATATATATGAGATTTCTAGATCTGGCCATAACACCAATAAATTAGCTATATACTAGCTTCTAAAATCGTTTTAACCGGTAAAAAAATTGTATATTCCAAAAATTTTTGAGCCTTAATCTCTCTTTTCAAGCCTTGTAATTATCATATAAAATCGAGTCATTCGTTACCTTGAGAAAAGAAGAATCAATTGGTTGATGAAAAATAAAACTGAAATTTACTTAATTTGTGGAGTTTTTGATTTTTCATGCTTAACTAAAAAATGATTTTCTGCAAAAATTCTATTCCCTAAAAAAAAAAAGGAGTCATTGGTGAAAAGAGCTACACGATAGCAAATAACGGTGTGAAAGCTATCACCTAAAAAAATAAATGACGAAAAGGAGATGTGTTGAGCAGCAACAGCTGCCTAATTTTGGAAGTCTTAAATTTTGCGAAAAATAAAGGACTAACCATTGTTGGTGCGTAGCTGCCGTCTCAGAAAAATTGGTGAAAAGAGCTACACGTTAGCAAATAACGGTGTGAAAGCTATCACCTTTTTACGAAGAAAAATTAATGAGATAGAAATTGTGTTAGTGAAAAGAGCTACACGTTAGCAAATAACGGTGTGAAAGCTATCACTAAAAGGGATGTAGTTTATGAGCAGATTTGAATTAATTAGCAGCTGAATTTCAATACACTCAATTTTGTGAAAATCACAATATTTGATGACGCCAATGAAATTCTTCTTCATATTGAGTCGAAAAATAAACGAGTGATCGAGAGCAACCATTAACGGGAGTTGTGTGTATCACGAGTGGGAAAGAAATAATCAACCTATTGGGGGGAAACCTTATATTTTGGAATTATAATACTAAAACCGTGTTTTAACTTCAAAATTATTTGTAGATTTATTTTGAATCTTGATTCATTTATATCTACTATATAAGCTGGTTGTTGTGTATTAATGGCATTTTGATCTCCTTTTCTCTTTTTATATTTTAATTTATGTGTGTATTAATTTTCTTATTTTTGTTTTATTTTTTATTTTATATTTGGAGTGTGAATAATAAAGAGTCTTGCTCGGGACTAGCAAGAATTCAAGTTTGGGGGTGTGATAAGTGTCAGTTTTGCACACTTATCCATGGTTTGTATCAATAAAATTCACCCATAATTGAGCTAGTCTACTCATTTTTTGCTTTTAATTTATTAGTTTTAATAATTTTATTTTTATCGGATGATGATCGGATTAAATAACTGAATTACTCAAGAAACAACATGTTTAATAAATATTCTCTTTATTGAATTTTGATATATTCATGTTGTAGGGCTTTCTGAGACGAATTCGGCAGTCTTTCCGGATTCAAAATCAGAGTTATATATCAAAAGTTATCATCCGAAGAAGATCTGGGGCAAAAACGCAAAGTCTGAGAAATTCTGGGCCAAAAACATAACTATCCAAGCTTCAAATGAGCAAATTTACGAAGCCACGTTACGGCCGTAACATTCAAGAGTTACGTCCGTAAGTCACTTAGTTACTACCGTAACTCCTGAATGTTACGGCCGTAACTCTTGACAGATTACTATGATTTGTCTAATTTTTTATACTTTTTGTGTATTATTGAGGGGATGGCTGGCATTGATCTGATCTAATGTAATAATGCTGGAGTTTTGGAGCTATTAGATGACTTTAGGTGTATAAATATAGACCCCTTAGATCCTTTATCATTGACCATTCATCATATAATTTTCCATTTTTTGTAAACCTTTCTTTATGTGTGAAGAACACACTTGTGTTCTTGAGTGATATTTGTAAGTGTGGTATAGTATATGTTGTTCAGAGAGTTTATTGCTTCTATCTCCTTTATCTACTAAGGGAGTTAGGATCAATTCTTTCTCTTGATTCAACTAAAAATGACCACCAAAGCTTGTAATATGTGTAATAAACCCTTTATGGGCTAAGTAATCTTTAGTTGGGATTATAAACAAGGTTAGTCATGTTATTTATGTTTGTATAAAGATATATTATGAATTACTTATTATTGTGTGTGATTTTCATTGTTTGAACAATCTTTATTTATTTGGCCAATAAATGACGATATTAATGGTCTTCATATGTTTCGAAAGAAAATATGTTTGATTAGATCAAATGATCTTCACTCTAAGTTGTTCTAGGGGATAGAAATATACCCCTAGTCCTTAGATGATTCTTTGAGTTATTTTCATAAATCCTAATGCTATGTATTGAAGCCAATCAACATAGAAATATAGTGGATTGATTCAATATGTAAGGGGCGTTTTATAGTTCGAAAGTGAAACCGTCTTTTTAAGGAAAATCGAATCTACACAACATAATAAGTAAATTCATCTTATGATCTCCAATACATCTTTTATAACTAATGACGAACTAAGTTTGTAATCGCAACTATTTCATTTTATCGATAATCAATCTATTATTATTGCTATCTTTTTATTTCCTTATAATATTAGAACTATTATTGCAATTTCTTTGCAATTATTAAACCAAACCTTTTAATTGTGTGTTTCACTCATCTTAAGTATCTATAAAAATAGACTAATAGTGTATAATTCAAATTATAACAAAACTTCCTTGTGGGATCGATAAACCGGACTCAAAAAGTCTACTTTACTACTTGATACGATATCGTGCACTTGCGATAGTTACACTAAAAGCGTGTCAAGAGTCTTGAACTCACTCCAAACACAATCACGATCGGTGGGTTTCACAGAAAGCCACCAAGAATAAGCGCCTTTACTCAAATAGTAAGCCGCTACTGCCACCTTACTCTCCTCCGGACACTGAACCATGTCGAAGAGTTTATCAAAATGTTCAAGCCAATGAACAATATCAGCTGGTTCGGACGAACCCTCAAAAATAGGAGGCCTCTGACGAGAGATGTCGCCGATAATCTGACTCACTCTTCTGGACTGTCCATAAAACGGCACCTGGGATCTCTGCTGTGGTGGACCACGAACCACTGATGTCTGCATGGCCTCCATCATCTGCGTCATCTGAGTCATCTGGGTCATCATGCCCCTCATAAGCAAGAAAGGGTCGATGTCAGTCTGATCGACTCCTCGAGTATGACGTTCCGAAGGGGAACCGGTCGCATAAGTCACATCTCCGGCAGAGTTCTGATCCATATCGGCATCCGTACGCGTATAAACATGAGGTTCCGGGTGTCGGTCTGTTTTGCAGCCTTTACCCCCTCTGCCATGTCCTCGGTTTCCTCTTTCCATACTGAAAGAATAACGCTCGATCATGAACAAAGCTCAATTATGCCTCAACGGCCAATCCACAATGCTAAGTCAATAGCCAAACACGGGTATACATACTCAACAAATAAACAATCACTTCAAACATGCTAATTATAGTCAATACTGAGCCAACACGCCCCATAGCAAATAATCATGAATGGGTCGTAACACAATGTTACATACAGGTTTCAACAAAACATGTATAATCAATGTCATAATGAATGTATGAGCATACAAGAGAATCGAGTCCTTACGCAGGTCATACGAAGCTTCGAGGTCTTGCGATACTAGTCTTCACTGTCGACGACTCGGTGAAAGAACGACTCATACAGTCATCCAACTACCACGACAGACAAAGCCTGACTGTCCAGATTGTCATAACCTGACAGTCCACTACTACCGCGTCGGTAGAACCACATAACTCACATATCAGGGTATCTCACAACCCAATTCTCTGATACCATCTTCTATAACACCCCCAAATCCCATTGGGTCACTACAGTGCCGTGGACCCCACACCAGGAGATCCACCAGGCGAAACATGACTAAAATACAACAAACTGTCCAAAAAGGGGAATCACAATTCGTACACTGACATCCAACATAATATTCCGATATGGAATTTCAATGACAACAGTGGGCCTACATGGCCTAAATAAAATACAACGACATCCACGAGCCTAGGTCGGATGATGCAAAATGACAACGACTGAACAAACTGGAGTACTCCAACTGTCTGACTGACATGAACACCAAAACATCTCGGACTAGTATCGCTCGAATGCCTTGTCGCCACCGTCAAGCCCCTGTGTCTCAACTCTCTCCTCGTAAACACCTAAAACATGAAAACATGTTCCGCCCCCACAGGGTCAGTCATCCAGATAATGATTATCAAATACATGTACAACATGATATGCATCCAAAGGGCAGAATGAATAGTATAGTAATGGTAATACGAGATGCTCACAAACCAAAGTAAGAATCGAGCATTCGTGGAATACTATGCCCACGGCATACGATCAATACCTGCTCAACAGGTTAGAACACAAGTGCCCAATGGCGAATCATCAATACAGAACACAACAATACATCACCCGAAGGTAAACCAAGCCAAACACTGAAATAGATACGAATCACAATGCCCGAAGGCTCCAATAGGAATACTGATACATCATAATGGCCTGACAATGAACAATGTTTATCATCATATACCCCGAATGTCACTCGGCCCAAGTCAATCACCACAATGGCCAAGCCAAAACAGCTCAAGTCAGATCAATGAGGGCTAAAGCCACGACGGCCGTATCACAATGAGGGCCGGGCCACGCACGGCCGTATCACAATGAGGGCCGAAGCCACGGCACGAAGCCATATCACAATGAGGGCCGAAGCCACGGCACGAAGCCGTATCACAATGAGGGCCGAAGCCACGGCACGAAGCCGTATCACAATGAGGTCATCCAATGACCGTGACCTGCTGAATTGCAGGTGCTGGGAAACCAACCGCGAGGGTTCAAGCCCCAGACTTACCCATCGAGCACTAGCAGAGACTAGCCTCCAAAACATAATTAATCCCAACAGTAACGATCCCGAGATTACCAAATTCACAAGAATAATAGCGTGCTGCCTTGAGTCGGCCAACACGACAACAACAACTCATGGATGGGCACCGTCCACGACGGTCCCAATTCAAATACCTCGACTGCCTTGGAATGGCCAATTCACAACAACTCAACGGGTGGAACTATTCTTGACCGTCCCAATTCAATACATCGATTCCCTTAGAATGGTCAATCGATAACGATGACACAACGGATGGGAATTATCTTCGATAGTCCCAATTAAATACATCGATTACCTTAGAACGGTTAATCGATAACCAATGATGCAACAGATGGGAATTATCTTCGATGACCCCAACTCAATACATCGATTACCTTAGAACGGTTAATCGATAACCAATGATACAACAGATGGGAATTATCTTCGATAACACCAATTCAATACATCGATTACCTTAGAACGGTTAATCGATAGCCAATGATACAACGGATGGGAATTATCTTTGATAATCCCAATTCAATACATCGATTACCTTAGAACGGTCAATCGATAACCAATGATATGGTAGAATAGATGTTCCGGCGTCTTAAACCGACCACCGAAACAGATATGATAAACGAATATATCAAATGCTTTCAATCGGCCAATGCAACATCATAGCAACAGTTCCAATTCGATAATAATGATTCAACGATGCCTCAAAACGACATTAACGTCAACAATAATAATCGATACATCGATGCCGCGAAACGGCTATCGACAACAAGAATCTCAATGCCTTAATCCGGCCGTTAACGAATAACAATCACATATGGCATAATCACCGAAGGGTATTGCATCAAACAATTACCGAATATCAACAAATCACGAAGAGAATAAGTCTCGAAATGATACAATACATTCATACACATATATGATAACATTAATCTCATTAAGCAGTACAAGTATAAAACTTGCCTCAAACCGAAGGCGAGAAAGTCCTTCCACGATCAATGTCCTGGCACGAAACGACGAACGGCGCCTCCCGACGATCACAAACACTCGAACAACCTTGAATGAAAACAATTCATTCAAAAATACAAAATCAATAGAAAACAACGACAAGGACAAAGCCTGATTCAAACACGAATCGATCACACCGCACGAACGAATATCATAGTTCTCACTATGAATTCTAACATCCTCCGACACCTCGATGATCAATTAACATGATCATCACGTTCTTAACACTTGTGAAATCTATACAACATGATTCACTTAAGAACAATCATCAAAACAATCATCTCAAAATGATAATATCACCAATATCATCAAATTGATCCTCCTACAATGATAATATTATCAATATTTATCATTATCACCCCAAGAACATCATCAACTCAAAAATCATGATGTTTGAAACAAAAATCCTTCATCAATACATCATGAATTCAGATTACACAACAAGATTCACTCAACCATTTCCAAATTATGATAATCACCCCTTAAATTATCATAAATCCTTACTAAATTGGTTAAAATCTTTCAAGAACACCACCAACAACAATAATCATCTCAAGGCTATGTTAATCATATAACAATCTTAATATAATCCTTCCTAGACATGATTAAAGACCTCCAAACAATCTAAAACATCAAGAACATAATCCAACTCAAGTGATACTATCATGTTCTTCATCAAAAGTTTATCAAAACCATGAAGAATCATGATATACTCCATTAATCAAACAATACCCGAAGAAAACAAAAACAAAAACTTGAAATTCACTTGAAGAACAAGAGATTGAGGGAACTTACCAAGAAGAACAAGAAGAAGCCTCCAAACACCAAAGGAGCACCAACAATCTTCCAACTTCAAGCTTCAATCCAAGCTAGGATGATCAAGATCGAGTTGGAAGGGGCTAAACATCAATAACATGTCCAAACGGACGATTCTAGGGAGAGAAATTGTGTTTTGGTTCGTGAGGAAATGAAATACGAAGTCAACATAAATAGACTGACAAACTCATTACGTACGTTATACACTACGGTTAACGTACGTAAGAGACATTACGTGCGCTATGCCATGACATTAACGTACGTAATGAAAAATCCAGAACTAACTGGGCTAAAATACGAAGGCCTTCACGTACGTAAACAAGAACTTATTACGTACGTTAACAAGACCTGCATTACGTACGTAGAGCTCACCTCTTAACGTACGTAAGGGTCCGTTGACTGTAATAGTGAGATCCGATCGGAAGATGCTCGGAACCCACCGGCCGAAAGTTAATTACAAGGAAGGTTCCTACCACCTACCAAGCATTACGTACGTTACCTTATAGGCATAACGTACGTGGTGGCCACACGCTAGCATACGTAAGGCTACACCCTTAGCGTACGCTAAGGCTATGAACTTAGCCAAAAGAAATCCAAACTCTCCAACCAACATTCAAATGACGAAACCAACCCGACGACAAGTATAAATATTCCGATCCCGGAATATTCCAATACAATATACATTGTATTAATAAAAAACAACAACACTTGTATAATTCCAAATGGATACGTACAAATCAACAGTAACACGAAAAAAAAGAAATTATCCCCGGATATTACATACTCCCCCCTTAAAAAGAGTTTCGTCCCCGAAACTTAGGGTGCAACACACGGGGTACGAACTATCCATCAGGGTCTGAAAACAACATCTCCAGGAATACCCCTCAATGCGAACAACTCCGTCTGAGTAATCGGGCCAACCCCACGGGTTCTCGCGTCTCCTCTGCCTGAACACGACGAAAAACAAGCGATAAAAACACTCAACCAAGTGCGAGATCAATCGAGTCATGACTCCTCCGTCAGAGACCAGCCAGGAAGTCGCAACACCCGCAAGACTCGTAACACCGGCGTACACACCCCGCGGGTGCCGCCCATTGTACATGTCTACGATCATTGGTGTACACTCCCCCGTTCTCATCGTCTCGAATTGAAATGAACAATTGCCCAGATTATTACAAAATCTCGGGTACAACACCAAAAGGAAGTAAAAACACATCACACGACCTCAAATCTCAAGATTCTCAGATACATTCATTACAAGATAGATCAACCATAAATGGTTCGCAACCACAATACTAAAATATAGACCGAGTCAAACATCAGTCCGAAAGACAAAGGAAAGACAAATCAAGGTTACATCTCAAATGTATCCGAAATCAACACCCTCCAGGTCATCGAACTCCTCGATCTCATCGACTCGAGGAAGACCCAAATCTGATCTCGCCGCTCCTCCTCGAGTGTTCATACCTCTGGCCCCCGAAGCCTGATAGGACCCCTTGGATGAAGTACGGACTAGAGTAACAAAATCTCTTGAGGCCCGTGAGCTTTCCTGAGATCTACTGGCACTAGAACTTCTGCAGTATTTCTGAAGGTGTCCCTGCCTTCCATACAGAAAACAAGCAATAGCTGGCACAGTACAACGGGTGCTAACGTGCCCCGCTGAATCATAATTAAAGCAAACAACAGTCGAACTCATCGCCCGAGAAGAAGATGCTTTCCCAGCACGAAGACGACTAGAAGATGACCTATTGGACGTCGGAGCCCGATGTCCATCTGAACGAACCGGCATCCTAGTCCTCTCACCGGAAGAAACTGAAGGGTTCTTCCTAGCAAGTTCCTTGATCAAAAGCTCTGCTCCAAGAGCCTTCTCGATGAATTCGCCAAGTGAGTTACAATTATGGTTGAACAACTGCATCCTCAACTGCGGGTTTAGCCTCTTACTAAGATACTTAATCTTATCCGCCTCAGTACGGATAACAAAGGAAGCAAACTGAAGAAGTCCTTGAAACCTCTCAGCGATAACAATAACACCCTCGTTCTCGACGGATTCGAGGTTCAAAACCTCTGACAGCTTGGCTTTACGAAGTGGAGCCGGATAATACCTCTCTAACATGAGAGTCTTGAACTCACTCCAAACACAATCACGATCAGTGGGTTTCACAGAAAGCCACCAAGAATAAGCGCGTTTACTCAAATAGTAAGCCGCTACTGCCACCTTACTCTCCTCCGGACACTGAACCATGTCGAAGAGTTTATCAAAATGTTCAAGCCAATGAACAATATCAGCTGGTTCCGACGAACCCTCAAAAATAGGCGGCCTCTGACAAGAGATGTCGCCGATAATCTGACTCACTCTCCTGGACTTTCCATAAAACGGCACCTGGGATCTCTGCTGCGGTGGACCACGAACCACTTAGGTCTGCATGGCCTCCATCATCTGCGTCATCTGAGTCATCTGGGTCATCATGCCCCTCATAAGCAAGAAAGGGTCGATGTCAGTCTGATCGACTCCTCGAGTATGACGTTCCGAAGGGGAACCGGTCGCATAAGTCACATCTCTGGTAGAGTTCTGATCCATATCGGCATCCGTACGCGTATAAACATGAGGTTCCGGGTGTCGTCCTGTTCTGCAGCCTTTACCCCCTCTGCCATATCCTCGGTTTCCTCTTTCCATACTGAAAGAATAACGCTCGATCATGAACAAAGCTCAATTATGCCTCAACGGCCAATCCACAATGCTAAGTCAATAGCCAAACACGGGAAGATGCTCGGGACCCACCGACCGAAAGTTAATTACAAGGAAGGTTCCTACCACCTACCAAGCATTACGTACGTTACCTTATAAGCATAACGTACGTAGTGGCCACACGCTAGCGTACGTAAGGCTACACCCTTAGCGTACGCTAAGGCTATGAACTTAGCCAAAAAAAATCCAAACTCTCCAACCAACATTCAAATGACGAAACCAACCCGACGACAAGTATAAATATTCCGATCACGGAATATTCCAATACAATATACATTGTATTAATCCAAAACAACAACACTTGTACAATTCCAAATGGATACGTACAAATCAACAGTAACACGAAAAAAAAAATTATCCTCGGATATTACATGTAGCGTGCGCTAGAATGGGCGCAACATATAAGGGACAATTGACCCTACACTCATCATTTTTCCTTCTTTTTTCACAATTCCAATCGGGAGAGCTCAGGAGAGGCGATTTGGGGCAATTTGAGGCGATCTATCTTCAACAATCATCATCTTGAGTTTGATATCAAAGATTTCACAACATCTAATCCATTTCTATCTTCCAAATCAAGGTAAAAATCCTTACAACCTTAATTTTGGGAATTTTGGGATTTTTCTTAGATTCCTCCGATTTATCCATTTTGGAGCTTGAGAACCTTGAGATTATGAAGTATTTAACCCGTGTACATGTTTTCCCTACGATTTTATGGATTGTTTTGTACCTTGTTCGGATGTGAGAGGGTTTGGGTGATTTTCCAACCTCGAGATGTTTACCCTTGTAGTTTCGTGAATCGTAGGTGGGTTTCGGGAGTTTCTTCGTGTGATTTGAGTATGGATCATTGATTATCGTATTCCTTGTGAATTGTTTAGGTGCCGGAAGTGCGTTCTCGGACCTACAGAACTTATACTCTTTTCCTTCCGATTTCTCGATGTCTTAAATGTTGGGAGTATGCCCTCGAATGCCACTCAGAGGATGTTGAGTGAGGGCATTGTACTTGTTATTATATAAATCATTAATATAAGGCAATGGATGTTTCTTTATTTACTAGTAGTTACTGGCATTCCTAACTCGTAAATATACATATAGAAACTAGTCCGTGTATTTAAGAGCAAAATGTTCCACTCCTTATTAGATAAAGGGGTCGACACTGGAAAGGTTTATAGCTCAAATACTTAATCGTTCGCAAGTCGATGAAACTTGACTGGGCGTTAAGTTTATGTGAAGACTTGTATGACATGTTCTTTGACATGGAGAGTGCCTGTCGAACACTAATGGTTAGTGGGAGCACACGTTATAGGCATACTAATTGGATTAGTATACTCGAACCGACTCACCCCCGATTCGTCACACGGATTTCACTCTGGGAAAGTCAATGACGGAATCGAAAGGTTGTGATAGGTATTCGTGAACCTTCGACTTGAGGATTGTAATATCCGCATTTTCTTTTCCCGGTATTTTCATTTTTCGGTGTATTTCTTCCGTCATCTATTGATCTGATTCTCCTAATTGTTGTTCGGAAGCGCCGTTTCGGGGTTGCCGTGGATCTATTCTATGTTATTATGCGTTATGAGATGTTCCGTTTGATGTTTCGTTCATGTTCCGGTGTTTTGGTCCGTTCATATTCCGTACCTAGCGTGCGCTAATCTTTCTGCATAGCGCACGCTAGGGATCCCTTAGTAGCGCACGCTACGTCTGCTTCGTAGCGCGCGCTAGCGAGCTGAGACCTGGGAGTGGCAGTGAACTTCCTTCTTGTTCCAGTCCTCTGGACTAGCGGATTAGCGTACGTTACGTTGTCTAGCGCACGCTAATGTCGGGGGATTAGCGCGTGCTAGGTGTCCGGTAGCGTGCGCTAGCGTGACTGTCCAGTACTGGACAGTTTGTTCGGGACTCATTCAGGTGCCCAGGTAGTGCACGCTAGATAGTAGTAGCGCACACTAACGGTCCAGAACAGTGAGTTCTGGACTGTAACATAATTGGGTAGCGCATGCTAACACTTAGCCGTTAGCGCGCGCTAATCCGTGTGGCTATATATACCCAGGAGTTGACCTTGGACGGATCTAATTCTCATTTCACCTCCTTCCTCCGCGGCTTTGGCAATTTTGGGCGATTTCTTGGCGATTTCTTCCTCCAATCATCTCAACCATCATCTTTCTTGAGTTCTTGGTGTATAATAATAACATCAACATGAATCTTTCATCCTAATCCAAGGTAGATCTTCTTAGAACCCTAATTTTGAGTAAATTAGGGGTTTTCGGCTTTTTCTTCGATTAGTTCCATATGGTTGATTAATTCATGTTGAATATGATTAATCTTGCTAGTATTCTTGTTTTCCCTACGGATTCATGGTATATTTCGTGGTTGTTGCGTATTTGAGAGGGTTTGGTTGTGGTCCGCCCTCATTGTTATTTTTATACGAATATAC
Source organism: Orobanche coerulescens (assembly GCA_033398695.1). Lineage (NCBI taxonomy): Eukaryota > Viridiplantae > Streptophyta > Magnoliopsida > Lamiales > Orobanchaceae > Orobanche > Orobanche coerulescens. The sequence goes on from CM065801.1 coordinate 63,691,443, forward strand.
ATGAATCGTAGGTGGGTTTTCGGGTGTATTCCATTTCCGTATCCGTTTAGAGTTGGTTGTGATTATGTTCTTCGAATCGTTAGGTTCGGTTCCGTTAGTTCCTAGCGTTCGTCGGTGATTTTCCTTTCCGTTTGTTGCGTCGTCAATTATCCAAGGCAAGTATTTTTGGAAACCTTTATGCTTAATGTGAAATGGTAATGTATATTGTGTGTGATTTGCTCACCTCGGGAGGGTCCGACGGGGCCACGGAGGGAGTCCAATGGTTTTAGCCCTGGATTCATGAGTTTGTTTAGCTAGCCAGCTCGGGAGGGTCCTTAGAGGCCTCGAGTGGGATTTGTGGCTTCGTCCCGGTCCTAGGCGATGCATGTGCGTGATTTTTTTTATGATATGGCCAGCTAGGGAGGGTCCTTAGAGGCCTCGAGTGGGATTTGTGGCTTCGTCCCGGTCTTAGGAAAATGTGATTAACTGTTTGTTTCCGGAAAAGACATGTCTGGTTTTGGTTTTGAAATGATTTGGTGCATTGTACTATGAAACGTGTAATCGAATGGTTTGCCTTGATTACTTGTACTAGCGTAATTGCTAACCCCTTTGGGGACCCGTTTTGGGGAAATTCTTGTTATGGATTTCAGGTTATGTTCTGTCGGATGAGCGGGCGCTGGGACAGTATGAGGATGTTGGCCAGGATCGTTGACATTTGCATTCGAGTCTTCTTATTTCTATTGTCTTTTTCGATATGGTTGTTTCCCACATTTATAAATTTATAGATTGTACTCGCGAGTACTTAGGCTTTTCACTCCGAACTTCGTCTTGTATTAAATAAAGTTGCTATACTTTCGGTTGATGTTTATTATGTCGGTTGCTCCGGGCGTATTATTATATGTGTATTATTTAAATGTGTGTACTCGCTAACTGAGATGGTTAGTCGAGTGGTGTTTTTCTTGTTTTAGCCTGGTGGGTCCCATGTAGGGGTCCACGGCACTGTAACATACTTCGAATATCTCAGGGGTGTTACAGAAAATGGTATCGGAGTACTAGGTTTATGGATACCTAGGCTTGTCGGTTATTTGGGTCTAATTGTGTTTTGTTTGGCACATTGTCACACCGCTGCCAGCATCTCAGTACTTCCAGTGTTCGTAAGTTTTCCTTACTCGATTCCTTGTTTTCTCGTACCGTATTTCCGTTTCTTGAACTGTGGTTATTTTCCCTCTTTTACTTATCATCGAGTTTCTTTTTGCCACCTCTTAACACCAGCATGGATGCTGGAAGGGGCCGTGGTCGTGGACGCGGCCGGGGACGTGGGGCAGCCGGTGGGGCGGCCACGTCGCATTCTTCGTGAGCCGGCAGTACCGGTGACCGTCAAAGTCATGCTTCTTCTCAGGAGCGCGCCGACCTTGGTATTGCGGCCGTTATGCAGCAAATGGTAAACCAAATGGCGGTGATAGCTCAGGTGGTTCAGAACCCGGATCCGGCCCATGCTAATCGGGGCGGAGTAGACCGTTGGCTCCAAGATGTCATCAAGATGCATCCTCCTCAGTTTTCTGGAGCATCAGACCCGATCGGCTGGGAGGGGTGGATCAAGGAGATATCTAAAGTCTTCGTTGCCACCAACTGTCCCGAGGACCGTAAGGTCCCTATTGCCTAGTACTTTCTCACTGGGAACACTACGGATTGGTGGGAGGCCGTTGGATGCAAAGACCATGTTGCTTCGTGGGCCGAATTTCAGAAATTGATGGAGACTGAATATTGCCCGTGGCCGGTTATACAGGCTCGAGTCCATGCTTTCTATGATGCTCAACCACGGGATATTCCCGTATCCCAAGCTATTGTCAATTTTAACAAGGAGTTAGGCTATGCGAAGACCCAAGTTGCCGAGGAGAGCGACAAAATTTTCCATTTTTCCTGGCGGATGAAACTGTCAATTCGGAACTATATGTCTGGGCTCGTCTGCACTACTTTGAAGGATTATCAGAGTAGGGCTCTTGCTTACGATATGTCGGTGACGGCTAGTGATGTGGCTCGTGAGAGCAAGAAGCAGAAGTCAGTCGGAAATTTTTCTGGTCCCAAGGGTGGAGGCCAGCAGAAATCTCAGGCTGCGAATATTTCTACGGGCGGTTCGGCTCGTTTCTCTGGGAGTTTTTGAGGTTCCACTGGAACCTCCGTTCGTGATCCCACATGCTTTAACTGTGGCCAGCCGGGCCATAGGAACCGGCAGTGTCCTCGTCAGAAGTTGACTTTTCATACTTGTGGTCAGTCGGGCCACAAGGCCCTCTTTTGTGAATAGGTCAGACAGATTCGCGAGTCCTGTGATTCTTTTCCAGCACTTAGAGAGCCGAGTGTGAACCAGGGCTCGTTTGCTCCATAGCCTCCGCCGAGTTCCAGCCGAGGTAGAGGTCGGGGTCAGTCCGCTATAGGAGGAGCTTTCAGTGTCGGCTCTGTCTAGCCGCGTATCTACGAGATGAGGAGGGCCGATGATCCAGCGGCCACTGTGGCGACAGGTACCGTTCATATCCGTTCTCATCCTGTTAGTGTGCTTTTCGATTCTGGTGCTACACATTCGTTCATATCGCTGGGGTTTGTGCGCCGTTTGAGTCTCGACTGTTTTTCGCCTTGCGAGTCTTTCATCGTTAAACTTCCTAGTGGTGATAGGATCGTTGGCGATCGAGAGGTCCGAGACTGCTCTGTGTTTATTTGTGAGAGATCTTGGCTCTCTAATCTTATTGTCGTTAATATCGAGGGTGAGTATTTGATTCTCGGGGATGATTGGCTCGAGCAGCATGGTGCAATCATGAACTAACACACGAGAATCATCACTATGTTAGCCGAGGACGGCACCGAGCACTCTTTCGCGGGGCGAAAGAGGGGAAACCAGAAGTTCGTTATTAACGCCTTGAAGGCGATTAGGCTCCTGCGAAAGGGGTGTAATGGTTATTGGTGCTATGCCTTGAAGGCAGAGGATGGTGGAGTCGAGTTTTCGTCGATTCCAGTCATTAGTGAGTTTCTTGATGTATTTCCTGACGAGTTACTGGGATTGCCAGGTCGAGTTTGCTATAGAGTTAGAGCCGGGCGCGGCTACGATTTCGAAGGCGCCGTATCGCATGGCACCGTCAGAGATGGCCGAGTTGTAGAAGAAGTTGAGTGAGCTTCTTGAGTCGGGGTACGTTCGACCGAGCTCCTCGCCTTGGGGCGCACCGGTCCTGTTTGTGCGGAAAAAGAATGGTTCACTGTGTTTATGTATCGACTATCGCAAACTAAACAAGGTTACCATCAAAAACAAGTATCCTTTACCAAGGATTGATGACTTGTTTGATCAGTTGCAGGGAGCTGCGGTATTCTCGAAGATTAATTTGAGATCGGGGTACTATCAGCTCCGGGTGAGGGAGTCCGATGTACCGAAAACAGCTTTTCAGATAAGATACGGACATTATGAGTTTGTAGTTATGCCTTTCGGGTTAAATAATGCGCCGACGATGTTCATGCAGTTGATGAACAGAGTCTTTATCGAGTATTTGGATAAGTGTGTCGTCGTCTTCATTGACGATATCCTTATTTATTCGAGGAACGAGGAAGAGCATGCCCATCATTTGCGAGTAGTGTTAGACATTTTAAGGACCGAGCAACTCTATGCGAAGTTCTCGAAATGTGAGTTCTGGCTGAAGGAAGTGATGTTTTTAGGTCACGTGATTTCAGCCGAGGGGGTTTGTGTGGATCCACAGAAGATTGAGGCAGTGTTGGATTGGGCACCACCCAAGAATGTGAAGGAGATCCGTAGTTTCATGGGTTTGGCCGGCTACTACCGTAGGTTCGTCGAGGGCTTCTCGAAACTGGCTCGGCCACTTACACAGTTGCTCCAGAAGTCTGAGAAGTTCGTCTGGAATGACGAGAGGTAGTCGAGTTTTGAGGAGCTGAAGAGGCGTTTGACTTCAGCCCCGATTTTAGCGTTGCCGTGTGGCAACGGGGGTTTTGCTGTTTATAGTGATTCTTCGGGTAAGGGTCTTGGGTGCGTATTGATGCAGCATGGCAAGACCATTGCATATGCGTCGAGACAGTTGAGGCCGTATGAGCTTAACTACCCTACTCATGATTTGGAGTTAGCGGCAGTTGTTTTTGCGCTCAAGATTTGGCGTCACTATCTTTTCGGTTCTGCATGTCAGATTTTTACCGATCATAAAACTCTGAAATACATATTTACTCAGCAGGAGTTGAATATGAGGCAGAGGAGGTGGTTAGAGTTGATTAAGGATTATGACCTCGAAATCCTTTATCATCCGGGCAAGGCGAACATCGTGGCCGACGCCTTGAGTCGGAAACCGGTTGCGTTGTGAATGCTTGAGATCCTTATGTCTCAATCTGAGCTTCGGTGGGTTTTGATCGAGTTGGATGTTGAGGTTTTCTTGCCTGGAGCAGTCGGGCAACTTTGTGCTTTAGAGATTTCGTCATCTTTGATTGATGAAATTAAGCTGAAGCAGTTGGAGGATCCGCTGATTACTGAAATCCGAGAGAACGTTCTTAAGGGAAAGTCTCCTAGGTTTGTGATTCACGAGGATGATGTTTTGAGATTCCATAGTCGGCTTTGTGTATCGAACGACTCAGAGTTGAGACAGAGTATTTTGCGTGTGGCCCGTGCTACACCTTACTCCATTCATCCTGGTTCGAGTAAGATGTACAAGGACCTGAGAAGGAATTTCTGGTGGAATGATATGAAGGAGGAGGTCGCACAGTTTGTAGCGAGATGTTTGACTTGTTAGCAGGTCAAAATCAGGCATCAGCGACCGGTCGGGTTATTGCAGTCACTTCCCGTTCCGGAATGGAAATGGGAAGATATATCAATGGATTTCATTACGAGTTTGCCGAGATCGAGGTCGGGCATGAATATGGTCTGGGTGATTGTTGATCGTCTGACCAAGTCAGCACATTTTATGGGCATCAAGAACACTTGGGGCCCGGAGAAGTTGGTTCGTGTGTTTATCGCGCAGATTTTGAGGCTTCACGGTACTCCGAAGTCTATTGTTTCGGATCGTGATGACCGTTTTGTATCGCACTTTTGGCAGGCGGTGCATAAGGCGTTGGGTACTCGTTTGTGTTTGAGTACCTCTTTTCATCCTCAGTCAGATGGACAGTCGAAACGCACTATCCAGATGTTCGAGGATATGTTGCGTGCTTGTGATCTCGATTGGAGCAATGACTGGGAGGAGCATTTGCCATTGATCGAATTCACGTACAAGAATAGTTGGCACGCGTTGATTCGGATGGCACCGTATGAGGCACTTTATGGGCGGCATTGTCGATCACCGATTTGTTTGAATGAGGCGTCCGATTTGGTCAGGACCGAGCCAGATATCATTCTAGAGATGAGGCGGAAGATAGAATTAATTCAGGAACGGATGTTGACTGCCCAGAGTCGATAGAAGTCATATGCCGATGTTCGTCGTCGACCTTTGGAATTCGAGGTGGGAGACCACGTTTTGCTAATGGTGTCGCCGACGAGAGGAGTTTTCCGTTTCGGGAAGAAAGGGATGTTGAGTCCGAGATTTATTGGGCCCTTCGAGATTCTCGAGCGAGTCGGTGGGTTGGCATACCGTTTGGCGTTACCCCCAGCCCTGAGTCATGTTCATAGCATTTTTCATGTTTCCCAGCTGAGGAAATAAGTCCCGGATCCTAGCCATGTCATCGATTATGGTGACATTGATGTCACCGAGGATATTACTTTTGAGGAGCGTCCTTTGAAGTTTTTAGAGCATCGTGAGAAGCGACTAAGGCATAAGACCATCCCTTTGGTCAAGGTGCAGTGGTCGAGACATGGCGTCGAGGAGGCAACTTAGGAAACCGAGGATAGCATGCGTGCTAGGTACCCCGAGTTGTTTGTTTCTTAAGTTTCGGGACGAAACATATTTTTAGAGGGGTAGAATATAATATCCGCTTTTTCTTTTCACGGTATTTTCATTTTTTGGTGTATTTCTTTCATTATCTATTAATCTGATTCTTGTAATTGTTGTTCGGAACCGCTGTTTCGGGGTTGCCGTGGATCCATTCTATGTTATTATGCATTTTGAGATGTTCCGTTTGATGTTTCATTCATGTTCTGGTGTTTTGGGCAATTCATATTCCGTGCCTAGCGCGTGCTAATATTTATGCATAGCGCACGCTAGGGATCCCTTAGTAGCGCACGCTACGTCTGCTTCGTAGCGCGCGCTAGCGAGCTGAGCCCTGAGAGTGACAGTGAACTTACTTCTAGTTCCAGTCCTCTGGACTAGCGGATTAGCGTACACTACGTTGTCTAGCGCACGCTAATGTCGGGGGACTAGCGCGCGCTAGGTGTCCGGTAGCGTGCGCTAGCGTGACTGTCCAGTACTGGACAGTTTGTTCTGGACTCGTTTAGGTGCCCAGGTAGCGCACGCTATAGATCGATAGCGCGCGCTACCGACTCGTTGTTAGCGCACGCTAGATAGTAGTAGCGCATGCTAACGGTCCAAGACAGTGAGTTCTGGACTGTAATATAACTGGGTAGCGCACGCTAACACTTAGCCGTTAGCGCGCGTTAAGACGTGTGGCTATATATACCCAGGATTTGACCTTGGACGGATCTAATTCTCATTTCACCTCCTTCTTCCGTGGCTTTGGCGATTTTGGGCAATTTCTTGGCGATTTCTTCCTCCAATCATCTCAACCATCATCTTCCTTGAGTTCTTGGTGTATAATAACAACATCTGAAACACCCCAACCCGATGAGGGTAGAAGCATCACATTATGGTGATATATCAAAGCATACATAATGAACATAATGAACAGCGGAAGTCTTAAACATAAATAATCAAAAGGAGTTAAGTCGAAATGACTTAAACCAAAACATAAGTTCAACGAAAAGAAATACTCCAAAGGATGAATAACAAATCATCCAAGTGTAAACAACGTCATAACAATAGCAAAATAAATCTAAGATGACTAGGGTAAAGTCTCTACAAGCTCAACTCTCAACCCCAAAGCAACCCCAGCTCCTAGCTTAGATACCTGCTGCAGGAAAAGGAAATGCGGCTGAGCTTAAAAGGCCCAGTGAACAGACATATATAAACGAAACCAAAAGATAAGGAACGAACTTATAAAGTACGATGCATTGGGAAAAGCATGAGGTATAAACAAATGGATATCAAAAGTAAGGAACGGTCAGTAATCTACCACGAGCCCGAACACAAATCAAATCAAATATCATAGTAACCATGGAGTAGCTAACTCCCGAACATGTGAAAGACGTGTATTGCACACAAGCATCAATCACCGAACATATCATATCATATCAAAATCATGTCATATCTAATCAAATACAAATTGAACCTAGGATCCATCCAGACGCCCCCGAAAAATCGTATTGGCCATAACAAATATAGAGTACACATATCATAACAACATGGGATGGTGTGGAACATCACTCAACCACACTAGAGTCGTGCCATTGGTGCATCAATGACATGGCCATGTTACCTTCATGGCTAGGAAACGAACTTGGCTCGGGTATCAAACTGAAGGGTTCAAATGTCATATCATATCAAAGTTCATATCAAAGGTTCATATCAAGTGTTCATAAGTTCATAGAAAAGGTTCATCATTAAGGTTCATAGCAAAGGATCAAAGCAAAAGGTTCATAATCAAAGGTTTACAAATCTAATGGAGCATAGTAAAGGCGTAGATCAAATGAGAAAGCCATAATAAGAAGGCTCAGATCAAAGGCATCATAATCAAAACTAATATCAAACCGTTGTGAGCGAATCATGAGAAACCTTAAGGGATAAGGTCAGAATATCTGTACCTTATTCAAAGCAAGCAAAAGAAAAGATAGGTCACACGAGATGGATCACTCCCGCTTCACGGAACCTATACGAATTAAATACAAAGTATTACTTTAAGTTCAATTTGAATTAGGTTACTCATTTTAGTATACTCTCTATAAATAGAAAGTTTTCATATTTAGAAGGTTTCCAGATTTAGAAACATTAGTCATTAATATCCAAAGTTATCATTTAATCAATTTAAGGTATCAAACGTGACAATATTAATAGTTTAAGGTTCATAATGATAATTATATAAGTTTAGGGTTTATAGTTCAAATATTTTAAGATTAGGGTATAAAATGTAAGCATCATAGAGTTACATGGTTTCACAAGTTAAGCCCTTTAGTTTAGAAAATGATAAGTTCAACCCGTAAGTTTAATAATACACACATAACCCTTATTTAGCCTTTTAACCTCTTTATCAGCTTTTAACTATGAACAGGTCACAACTTGACGAATTTTTGAACTACATCAGAACTCATAATTAAAATTAACAAAAATTCAAACAGGTACTTAAATGTCTTTAGAACCAACACAAATTTTCCCAGAATTTATTGGTTAGTTTAACCCCACATGAAAAATACTCAAACTCGGACTATTCAGAAAATCGACCTGCAGTTGTACCCAAAAAGTATTCGCCTCAACGACCTAACAGAACATCCAGGAAAAATTCCCAACAATTCATGGTATTGCTAATCATATATAAGTTACATACTGAAGAGTTTTATGTCCCAACTCATTATAGTTTTTGAATAAAAAATCGACAAAATGGACAGATTTCAGACTCCCGAATTTCAAATTGAATACTTAAACACACAAAAATCAAAAACACGACCAAAACAACTCGAAATCACTCCAAACCAATTGGATAAGTTAATAAACTCTTTAAACTTAGTTTCGGACTCAAGAAACTCAGAAAAACGCTTTGGTATCATCAAGATTCACCCTGCTCAATCCGACTCTAATATTCTGTCACCAAGAAAGTGGGGCAGAAAACAACTTCAATCCTTTAACCCTTCTAAATCCGATTGCACACACATCTCATAGGTTTATTTAGCCAATATCACACATGTTTACAGCCTTACATGTCGACACCACAACCCACACACTTATAGTCGATTTATAGGGTTTTTATCTCATTATTCCATGTGGTATCATAAGATTTTCTGCAAGTTTATTCATATACAAAACCTGCTAGCCGATTCTCAAATACCATACGACATGATCAAATAAGAAAAGGAAGTGGAATTGAACAAGGTTTGGATTTTTTACCTTTGTAGCGTGACACAAAGGAGAGACAAAACAAGATCGAATACCAGCCTTCAAACGAGCCGAACACAAGCAAACTCCAACCAAATCTTAGACCACGATCAAAACACTTCTGCAACCTTTGATTTTGAACGAGAAAGAATCCAAGAAGAGTGGTAGAAGCCGATCTGTTTGATATGTGTATTTTTAGGGTTTTGCTTGTGTGTGTAATGTGTATTTAATGTGTGATGAGAAGAGAGGAGGGAAACGTGTGATGAGAAGAGAGCAAAAATCAAGGAATGCCGTGACATATGGGATTGTGGTATCTCATTCCTTATTTAGTTTCAATAATGGACTTGGGCTTGTTTATCTTTATGAACACTTGAAATCAACTCAATATACTCGGCCCAAAAGGAACATATTAGGCGTGTGATACCTAATACACATGTATATGGTTGTAACTTTTAATTATCATAAGTCTTAAAGGTTAGTAAAGTTGTGAAATGTTCAAGAATTAGTATTTATAATGCTTAGGTTAAATATAATTAAATGTTTTAGGTTATTTAATCGTCTTTCAAAAGTTTCAAATTAGAGGGTATTTTAGGTATTTAATAAGTTTAAAATTTTCGGGTATTACAATTCTTCGCCTCTAAAAGAAAATTTTCGTCCTCGAAAATTGAAATGAAAACGGAGTGAAAACATACCAGACTATGACAAGAAATGAGGATAACTGGTTCGTATCGATTCCTCGATTTCCCAGGTAGCTTCACGCTCTGGGTGATTCTTTCAAAGAATTTTAACAAACAGAATGACTTTGTTTCTCATGACTCGATCTTGTCGATCCAAAATAGCTTCGGGTTCTTCTGGAAGAGAAATATCAGGTTGAATCTGATCAAACGGATAAGATGCCACATGCAAAGGATGATAATTGTATCCCCTCAGCAGAGATACATGGAAGACATTATGAATATGAGATAACTGAGGATGTAGAGCCAAACGATAAGAAACCTCCCCAATACGTTCAAGAATCTCGAACGGTCCAATGAATCGAGGACTAAGCTTCCCTTTGATCCCAAAACGTTTCACACCTCTGAACGGCGATACTTTCAGAAATACACGATCCCCAACCTGAAACTCCAAGTCACGTCGACGCTTATCAGCATAACTCTTCTGTCGAGTGCGAGCCTCTTTCAGATTCTCCTTGGCTACGACCACTTTCTCATTAGTGATCTCAATAAGTTCCGGCCCCTCGATCACACGTTCACCTACCTCGTCCCAACAAATAGGTGCTCTACATTTCCTCCCATATAAAAGCTCATACGGTGCTGCCTTGATGCTAGCATGCCAACTATTATTATAAGCAAACTCCACCAAGCACAAGTATTCGTCCCAACTTCTCGTCGACTCCAAAGCACATGCCCTCAACATGTCTTCTAAAGTCTGAATGGTCCTTTCTGACTGACCATCTGTCTGTGGATGAAAAGCCGTGCTAAACTTAAGATGTGTACCCCAAGCATTATGTAGGCCTTTCCAAAAACGAAAAATAAACCGCGAATCTCTGTCTGACACGATAGATGTCGGAGTACCATGATGTCTAACAATCTCCTGTTGAAAAATTTCCGCCAATCTACTAACACGAAAATCCATACGAATAGGTAAGAAATGGGCATATTTGGTTAGACGATCGACGACTACCCAAATTGCATCATGTCTTTTCCGAGTAAGAGGCAAACTAGTAACAAAGTCCATGGAAATCTCATCCCACTTCCAAGTAGGAATATCTAACGGTTGCAGCAAACCACTAGCCCTCTGATATTCGATTTTGACCTGCTGGCAAGTCATACATCTAGCAACATACAGGGCTACATGCTGCTTCATGCCGTTCCACCAAAAGTGTTGCTTAAGATCCCTGTACATCTTGGTAGAACTAGGATGGATAATGAATGGGGAACTATGGGCCTCTGACAACACAGCCTCACGCAAATCAGGATCATTAGGAACACAAAGTCGATTTTCAAACCATACCACACCAGAGTCATCTACCCTGAACTTCGACTGCTTACCCTCCTGAACATTTTGAACCACAACCCAAAGCTCACCATCATCCTTTTGAGCTTCCTTAATCCATAGTATAAGATTGGATTCTATCTTCATACTAGCCCAATATCAGTCATAACCTCGTACATAAAATTCAACATCCAAAAGTTCTAAATCATGAAGAACCCTTGGCTCAATCTCTAAACTCGCAATCATACCAGACTTCCAGCTAAGCGCATCGGCAATAATATTCGCCTTGCCCGGATGGTATTGAATATTCACATCACAATCCTTAAGGAGTTCCAACCACATTCTTCGTCTCATGTTAAGTTCCTTCTGGGTGAAGATATACTTGAGACTCTTGTGGTCAGTAAAGATATCACACGATTCGCCATACAAGTAGTGTCTCTAAATCTTCAAAGCAAAAACCACCGCAGCCAACTGTAGATCATGAGTAGGATAATTCTCTTCATAAGGTTTTAATTGCCTCAAAGCATAAGCAATCACCTTACCGTGCTGCATAAGGACACAGCCTAAACCCTTCTTCGACGCGTCACTATAAATCTGATAGCCCCCAGAACCAGATGGAAGAGTCAAAATAGGAGCCGACACCAATCTCTGTTTCAACTCTTCGAAACTCTGCTCGCGTTCCTCCGTCCAAACAAACTTCCCACCCTTCCTCATCAGTTGCGTCAAAGGTAACGCCAACCGTGAGAAACCCTCAACAAAACGTCGATAGTAGCCAGCAAGTCCCAGAAAGCTCCTAACCTCAGTCGCAGTAGTAGGCCTTGGCCACTTGGTGATAGCCTCAACCTTAGATAGATCCATGGTGATGCCATCTGTGGATACAATATCACCAAGGAATGAAACTTGCTTTAGCCAAAACTCACACTTCGACAACTTGGCATACAACTTCTGCTGCCGAAGAGTCTCCAAAACAATCCGAAGATGTTGCTCATGATCTCCTTCAGTCTTGGAATAAACAAGAATGTCGTCGATGAAAACAATAACGAACTTGTCGAGATATTCGTGTAATACGCGATTCATAAGATCCATAAATACAGCGGGAGCGTTTGTCAGACCGAAGGGCATAACCAAAAATTCGTAGTGACCATATCGGGTACGAAACGCGGTCTTAGGAACATCTTGCTCCTTCACACGTAATTGGTGATAACCGGACCTCAAATCGATTTTCGAAAAGAACTTAGCCCCTTGCAATTGATCAAACAAATCATCGATACACGGAATAGGATAACGATTACGGATAGTGATACGGTTAAGCTCACGATAGTCGATACACAGTCGCATACTTCCATCCTTCTTCTTAAAAAACAAAACAGGTGCACCCCAAGGAGAAACACTGGGTCGGATGAAACCATTCACCAAGAGTTCCTGTAATTGTTCCTTCAACTCCTTCAACTCTAAGGGCGCCATACGGTACGGAGCTTTGGAAATAGGTTCAGCACCTGGGATCAACTCAATGCCAAACTCAACTTCCCTAGCAGGAGGTATACCAGGAAGTTCGTCGGGGAAAACGTAGGGAAACTCTCGTACCACGGGAAGACTGTCAATACTAGAACTCTTCAAAGATGTATCTTTAATAGAAGCCAGAAAACCTTGGCAACCATGGAAAATCAAAGTTCGTGCCTTCATAGCAGAAATAATTTTAGCAGATTTAAGAGGTTGAGAACCATGATAAATAAAATCAGGCTGATGCAAGTCGCCGAAGATCACATTTCTGGCATGGCAATCAATGGTAGCTCTATGCGAAACCAACCAATCCATGCCCAAAATCACATCAAAATCGATCATATCAATAGGGATCAAACTCGCCAGATGAATGCGGTCATCAAACCGTAAGGGACAATTCACATATTCATGTTAAATGAGTACATGGTTTTTCATCGGTGTTGAGATGGATATACGATTTGTTAGTGGTGTTGGGGTCATATTAAGTTTCTTGGCAAATGCAACAGATATAATGGAGTGTGTGGCACCGGTATCAAATAATGCAAAAACTATACGATCACCAATGTAAAGAATGCCGGTAATAGTACCTGATGAGTTTGCTACCTGATCACGCGTCGTAGCATAAACACGACCCATAGTAGGAGCTGGCTTAGCGGAGTTCACTGATGTAATCCGTTTCGCCTGGGGACAATCCCTCACCTTGTTATTAGTGGACCCTCAAGTGAAACATCCTCCAGTAGCTTTGTGACAAACGCCCGGGTTGTAATATCCGTGTTTTCCATTTTTGGTAATTTCTATTTTTGGTGTATGTTCGTTTCAAACAACTCGCTTGGCACTGTTTTGGAATTCTGCATATATTTTGTTCTTGGAGTTTCTCTGTTCGGACGAGTTTCGATTATGTTTTCACGTATTTCGTCTTAAGTTGTATTTTATCGCATGTGTATTCGATTCTCGTAAAACTCATTCGATTTCGTTATTTTCCTATTTCCATGAGTTCGTATGGTTGAGTGGAGCTTGTTGTGAGTTTCGGATTGTTAATCCGACGTTGTATCGTGATTTTCGGATGTTTGGGCCGTTTCGTAATTTCCTATAAGTTTAGGGAATTTATCCCCTTTTCGATTATGGTTGTGTACCTCGGACCGTTCCGTGTTATTGGATATTGTTTCTCATTGCATGTAATGTTCCCGGACTGTTGGGTTGGCATATCGTGTTTTGGTTTATCGTCTTTTTCCATTTTGGTAGCGTTGTCTGGTGTTCTGAGGCTGTTTGGCCTTACCTGTGCAAAACGGCACAAGACCCGCGGCATTCTGCGCCGGGTCTGTGCGCCGTGTTTCCAAGTGGTGCCCGCTGCCTTGCGAAATGGCGCAAGACCCGCGGCATTTTGCACCGTGTCTGTTCGCCGTGTCGCACAGGGGTCGGCCACTAACCCGCAATACGGCGCTGAACACGGCGCCATCTAGGCCGTTTGTTGCGCCGTGTTCTGTCCAGTATATATTGGACAGACATGGGTTTTAACCCCATTTTCACCATTCCTCTCGGCTCTCCACTCCTTCATCACGGTTTTTGGGCGATTTCATCCGGATATTGAATTCTAGCATCTTATAACTCGGAATTGGACATTCTAACACGATTCAATCATCTTCCTTCCACCATTCCATCGTTGAATTGAGGTAATTGGACATTTACCTAATTTTAGGGTTCTTGGCTATTATTCAATTTTCCTTTCATTTTTGCTTCGATTGATGGTGAATTATAGTTGGGTAATCGTAGTGTTATGTTCTCCTAGAACTTTAGCGGATCAATTCCAAGTTTTTCCCTTCGTTGATCGAATTTGAACCTTATGCCTCCGTAGTGTTCGGCGTATTGTCCCTTAGGGTAGAACACCGTTTAATTCGTGATTTCTCAGTGGAATTGTAGTTGATTAACTCTCTATTGTTGTTAGGATCGGATTTGGGAAGATCGTTCGGACCGAATCCTTTTCCTTCCACCATTTTCTTCACCTCGTGTTATCCAAGGCAAGTACATGTATTACATTTCATTGTGTGTGTACGGTTTTGATGCGAATGATGTAAATTGTATTATTGAATAATTTATGATTGTTGCTTTTCCACCCGGGGATAGCATATGTGGCCTCTGGGGGCCGATACTAAGGGGTACGGCAGCGGAAGTGGACTTGGGTGTGTGTGTTGATGTTCTTCCACCTGGGGACGGTCCGACGGGACCTCTGGGGGCCGATACTAAGAGGTACGGCTGCGGAAGTGGTTTCTCACCCAGGGACGGTTCGACGGGACCTCTAGGGGCCGATACTAAGGGGTACGGTCGTGAATTACCAAGCGTGGATGGTTATGATGTGGAAAACTTGAGGACACACTGTTTTAGATGTAAATGTGATATTCCGGAATATTGATTTTCAAAATGATTTTCCTAATGGTTTGCTTGCATTAAATCGCGTATGTATATAATGTTGTTTAATTGTGTACTTGCACTAGCTATTCGAATGCTAACCCCTTAAACGGGGGAAATGCGTCTTATGCATTTCTGGTACTGGTCGAGCTGAGGAGCTGGCACGGGATGCACATACAAAGGATGGGCTGGCATGATGATGTGGCTCGAGTCTGTATTTTTCTGTTTTGTCATTACATTTGTTGAGTACTGGAGTTAGACTGTTTATTTTTAAACTTGGTTTAAGTCCCATGTGTGGGCAATGAATTGGTATTTAATATATGTTTCATGCACTCCGTTAAAATATTTTGGCCGAGGCCACGGCCTTATTTACTTTTTGAGTGCATCTTTTGGGATATTCTTGTGGTTTACGTGTCTTGAGTTAGCTTGGTAGACCTCACGGGGGTTCTACGGCGTGTAATGTCCCATTTGTGGATTTGGGGTGTTACATTTATGGTATCAGAGCTTAGGTTTTGAATACCTAGGCTTTCGGTAAATTTTGGGTCTGTCAGTTGCGTCGTTAGAGTCAGTCGTTGAGCCTAATATCATCATGCTACCGTCTTTTCGTGCGACCCGTGACTGTAAGTCTCCTCGAACTCTTATACTTCTAGAATTCGTTTTCTTGTGTTGTTCGGTTGAGAATTGTGATACCAACCTTATAGATTGTGAATCTTTCTGATCTTGTTCTTTTCATATTTTCTTCAGTATGTTGAGAGGTCGTGGTAGACCAGCTAGGGGACGCGGCCGAGGCCGTGGTCGGGGTGCTGATAATGAAGAGGGCTCACTTTCTCAGTCCTCTGCAGACTCAGCCTCTCACTCAGTGCCGTCGGGTATTAATGCCGACGCTGGGGCTACTGCCGTACTTCAGCAGTTAGTAGCCCAGCTTGCTCAGATAGCTCAGGGTGGACGCCAGAATCCGCCCCCGACACCTGAAGAGGAAGCTAGTAAGTGGCTTCAGACGGTGACTAAGATGCACCCTCCTCGTTTCTCCGGATCTTCTGACTCCCTCGGTTGGGAGAATTGGCTCTTTCAGTTGTCCAGGACCTTCGATGCCGTAGCTTGTCCCGAAGACAGGAGGGTACATATTGCCCAATACCTCCTGGATAAGAAAGCTGCGGAATGGTGGGAGGCCATTGCACCCAGAAATCGTCGAGCCACTTGGGATGAGTTCAGGGCTGCTATGGAAGCAGAATACTGTCCGCCGCCAGTCAAAGAACGCAAAATTGTGGAGTTCTTCACTGCCACACCCCAGGATGTGCCGATTTCTCAGGCCATTATCTCTTACAATTAGCAGTTGGGTTTCGGGAAAGATCAGGTGAGGACGGAGGCTGATAAAATCCGTTACTTCAATATGCGCATGAAGCCGCATATCAGACAGAGTATGGCACCGCTGATGTGTGCCACTTTGAAGGAATACCAGGATCGCGTTCTAGCGATCGAGATGGCCGTCCCAGAATCAGAGTCGGTTTCGGAAGCTAATAAGCAGAAGACTACTGGCGGATTCTCGGCCGGTAAGGGTGGTCAGTTTTCGAGGTCTCATTCTGCTCCTACACCTGGGAAGAGGCCGTTTCATCAGGCCGGTGGGTCTCAGGGTAACCATTCGGTCCAGTCTGTTGCATCTGGCGGGAGAGTTTGTTTTAATTGCAGTCAGCCCGAGCACTTGATGAAGGATTGCCCATTTCCGTTAGTTACTTGCTTTACTTGCGGACAGACTGGCATCGGGCAGCTCATTGTGAGAGGGCCACTAGGGCCGCTAGAGTTCCGACTACCACTGCCGATCAGAGGGATCACAACACTCCAGCTACTCATGTTCCGCAAAGTTCGGGCCGTGGTAGGGGTCGAGGTCAGCCGGATCACCGTACAGCGTCGAGTTCGGGTTCAGTTCACCCCCGATTGTATCAGATGAAGCGCACAGAGGAGTCAAAGGTTCCAGTGGCGTCAGGTACCACTCAGATCCTTACTTATCCAGTTTCAGTGCTTTTTGATTCGGGTGCTACCCATTCCTTTATTGCTTCAGATTATGTGAGTCATATTGGTTTTGACTGCTTGTTTGAGTGTGAGCCGTTTGTAATGGGTATGCCCAGCGGGGATCGTATGGTTGGGGACCGGGAAGTTAGGGATTGCCCAGTGAGGATCGGGAGCCGGGATTGGCCCTCGAATCTCATTGTTATAGACCTTAAGGGTGAGGATTTGATCCTCGGGGACGATTGGTTGGATCGTCACCGTGCTATCATGAACTATCGGACTCGTACCATCTCGATAGTGGCCGAGGACGGCGCCGAGCATACTCTTGTCGGTTGTAAGTCGGGCAGATCGGGGAGTGTGATTAGCGCCTTGAAGGCGATGAAACTTCTGAACCAAGGTTGTGTCGGCTACTGGTGTTATGCTCTGAAGGCGGAAGATGGTGGAGTTGATTTGTCGTCAATTCTAGTTGTTAGTGATTATCCTGACGTATTTTCGGATGAGTTGCCGGGATTACCACCACAGCGAGAGGTGGAGTTTCCTATTGATCTATAGCCGAATGCGGCCCCTATTTCTCGAGCACCATACCGTATGGCACCTTCGGAGATGTTAGAGTTGAAGAAGCAGTTGGGAGAGTTGTTAGAAAAAGGGTATATTCGATCGAGCGCATCGCCTTGGGGTGCGCCTGTACTATTTGTTAAGAATAAAGATGGATCGCTTTGTTTATGCATCGACTATCGAGAATTAAACAAGTTAACCATCAAAAATAAATACCCTTTACCCCGGATTGACGACTTGTTTGATCAGCTTCAGGGGGCGACAGTCTTTCCGAAGATTGATTTGCGATCGGGCTACTACCAGTTGAGGATTCGGGACAGCGATATACCGAAAGCTGCCTTTCGGACGAGATATGGCCATTACGAGTTTGTGGTTATGCCTTTCGGGCTAACCAATGCCCCAACAGTGTTCATGCAGTTTATGAACAAAGTTTTTATTGAGTATCTGGACAAATTCGTACTCATCTTTATCGATGACATTCTTATCTATTCACGGAGTCGGGAGGAGCACGCCTTACATCTCCGGATTGTATTAGACATTTTGAGAGCTGAGCAGTTGTATGCGAAGTTCTCTAAGTGTGAGTTTTGGCTCGAGGAAGTGATGTTCCTCGGGCATGTGATTTCAGCAGAGGGAGTTCGGGTAGATCCACATAAGATAGAGGCAGTGATGGCTTGGGAGCCGCCTAAGAATGTGAAGGAGGTGAGGAGTTTTCTCTTTCTTGCCGGCTATTACCGTAGATTTGTTGAGGGATTTTCTAAAATCGCTAGACCACTCACTCAGTTGCTCCAGAAGACTCAGAAATTCGAGTGGACCGCAGACAGACAGTGTAGTTTTGACGAGTTAAAAAGAAGACTAACTACCGCACCCATGTTGGCATTGCCTCAGGGGAACGAATATTTCGTGGTATATAGTGATGCTTCAGGCCTCGGGCTCGGATGTGTTTTGATACAGAGATATAGGGTTATTGCTTATGCGTCCCGCCAGTTAAAACCTTATGAGGTGAATTACCCCACGCACGATTTGGAGTTAGCTGCAGTCGTTTTCGCCTTAAAGATCTGGAGGCATTATCTTTATGGGTCGTCGTGTAAGATTTTTACGGACCACAAGAGTTTGAAGTATATCTTCACTCAGAAAGAGTTGAATATGAGACAGCGTAGGTGGTTGGAGCTAATTAAAGATTACGACCTCGAGATACTTTACCATCCGGGTAAGGCTAACGTAGTGGCTGATGCGTTGAGACGGAAGCCGATGGCGTTACATATGTTAGAGGTACTTACACCACAGAGTAGGATCTAGCGAGATTTTATTTGTCAGAATATCGAGGTTTCAGTTCAGAGAGTTCAGGGTCATTTATGTGCGTTAGAGATCACTTCGTCCTTGACTGATGATATCAAGGTGAAGCAGTATGACGATCCATTTTTGGTCCTGTTGAGGGAGGATGTGAGGAAGGGGAAAGCCCCTGGATTTGTGGTTCAGGATGATGGTGTTTTGAGATTTCGCCGCAGACTATGTGTACCGAGTGTTGTTGAGCTCATACAGAAGATCTTGAGTGAAGCTCATACCACACCTTACTCCATACATCCTGGTACGAGTAAAATGTACAAGCATGTGAGGAGTAACTACTGGTGGAGTAATTTGAAGACAGACGTTAGCAAGTTTGTGTCGAGGTGTTTGACCTGTCAGCAGGTTAAGATCGAGCATCAGCGACCCGCGGGGCTTTTGCGACCACTTCCTATCCCGGAGTGGAAATGGGAAGGTATTTCTATGGATTTTATTACCAGTATGCCTAAGTCTCGGACTGGAATGAAGATGATTTGGGTCGTTGTTACTAGAGGATATGCTGAGAGCCTGTGCTTTAGATTGGAAGGATGATTGGGAGTCGCAATTGCCATTGATCGAATTCACGTACAACAATAGTTGACAGAAGTCTTATGCCGATACACATCGCCGGCCATTGGAGTTTGAGGTGGGAGACCATGTGTTTCTTAAGGTGTCGCCGACACGGGGAGTTTACCGCTTCGCTCGGAAGGGTAAACTTAGTCCGAGATTTATTGGGCCATTCGAGGTTCTAGAGAGAGTTGGAGAGCTTGCATATCGGTTAGGCTTGCCGCCGTCCCTGAGCCACGTACATAACGTATTTCATGTTTCTCTACTTAGGAAGTATGTACCGGACCCTAGCCATATTATTGATTTTGGAGAGATCGAGTTGGGGCCCGACATTACCTTCGAGGAGAGACCGATTCACATCTTAGAGCGTCGGGTGAAGCAACTCAGGCACAAAACCATTCCTTTGGTTAAAGTGAAATGGTCGAGGCATGGATCCGAGGAAGCCACATGGGAAACGGAAGAGAGTATGAGGTCGATATACCCCGAGTTATTCGTGTTGTAAGTTTCAGGACGAAACTTTTTTTTAGGGGGAGATAATGTAATATCCGTGTTTTCCATTTTTAGTAATTTCTATTTTTGGTGTATGTTCGTTTCGGACAACTCGCTTGGCACTGTTTTGGAATTCTGAATCTATTTTGTTCTTGGAGTTTCTCCGTTCGGACGAGTTTCGATGATGTTTTCACGTATTTTTGTCTTAAGTTGTATTTTATCGCATGTGTATTCGATTCTCGTAAAACTCGTTCGATTTCATTATTTTCCTATTTCCATGAGTTCGTATGGTTGAGTGGAGCTTGTTGTGAGTTTTGGATTGTTAATCCGATGTTGTATCGTGATTTTCGGACGTTTGGGCCGTTTCGTAATTTCCTATAAGTTTAAGGAATTTATCCCTTTTTCGATTATGGTTGTGTACCTCGGACCATTTCGGGTTATTGGATATTGTTTCTCGTTGCATGTAATGTTCCCGGACCATTGGGTCGGCATATCGTGTTTTGGTTTATCGTCTTTTTCCGTTTTGGTAGCGTTGCCTGCTGTCTGGCCTTACCTGTGCAAAACGGCGCAAGACCCGCGACATTCTGCGCCGGGTCTGTGCGCCGTGTTGCCCAGTGGTGCCCGCTGCCTTGCGAAACGGCGCAAGACCCGCGGTATTTTGCGCCGTGTCTGTGTGCCGTGTCGCACAAGGGTCGGACACTGACCCGTAGTACGGCGCTGAACACGGCGCCATATGGGCCGTTTGTTGCGTCGTGTTCTGTCCAGTATATATTGGACAGACACGGGTTTTAACCCCATTTTCACCATTCCTCTCGGCTCTCCACTCCTTCATCTCGGTTTTTGGGCGATTTCATCCGGATATTGAATTCTAGCATCTTATAACTTGGAATTGGACATTCTAACACGATTCAATCATCTTCCTTCCGCCATTCCATCGTTGAATTGAGGTAATTGGACGTTTACCTAATTTTAGGGTTCTTGGCTATTATTCAATTTTCCTTTCGTTTTTGCTTCGATTAATGGTGAATTATAGTTGGGTAATCATAGTGTTATGTTCTCCTAGAACTTTAGCGGATCAATTCCAAGTTTTTCCCTTCGTTGATCGAATTTGAACCTTATGCCTCCGTAGTGTTCGGCGTATTGTCCCTTAGGGTAGAACACCGTTTAATTCGTGATTTCTCAGTGGAATTGTAGTTGATTGAGTCTCTATTATTGTTAGGATCGGATTTGTGAAGATCATTCAGACCAATTACATTTCATTGTGTGTGTACGGATTTGATGCGAATGATGTAAATTGTATTATTGAATGATTTATGATTGTTGCTCTTCCACCCGGGGATGGCATATGTGGCCTCTGGGGGCCAATACTAAGGGGTACGGCCACGGAAGTGGACTTGGGTGCGTGTGTTGATGTTCTTCCACCTGGGGACGGTCCGACGGGACCTCTGGGGGCCGATACTAAGGGGTACGGCCGCAGAAGTGGTTTCGCACTCGGAGACGGTTCGACGGGACCTCTGGGGGCCGATACTAAGGGGTACGGTCGCGAGTTACCAAGCGTGGATGGTTATGATGTGGAAAACTTGAGGATACACTGTTTTAGATGTAAATGTGATATTCCGGAATATTGATTTTCAAAATGATTTTCCTAATGGTTTGTTTGCGTTAAATCACGTATGTATATAATGTTGTGTAATTGTGTACTTGCATTAGCTATTCGAATGCTAACCCCTTAAATGGTGGAAATGCGTCTTATGCATTTCAGGTACTAGTCGAGCTAAGGAGCTGGCACGGTATGCGCATGCAAAGGATGGGCTGGCATGATGATGTGGCTCGAGTCTGTATTGTTCTTTTTTGTCATTGCATTTGTTGAGTACTCGAGTTAGACTGTTTATTTTTAAACTTGGTTTAAGTCCCCTGCGTGGGCAATGAATTGGTATTTAATTTATGTTTCATGTACTCTGTTAAAATGTTTTGGCCGAGGCCACGGCCTTATTTACTTTTTGAGTGCATCTTTTGGGTTATTATTGTGGTTTACGTGTCTTGAGTTAGCTTGGTAGACCTCACGGGGGTTCTACGGCGTGTAATGTCCCATTTGTGGATTTGGGGTGTTACACGGGTGAGGCTTTCCACAAGTAGCACAGAGAGGTGGAGGAGGTAAGGTCTCAGTAGACCTCCTCTGACCCGAGGAACGTGAAGAACGACCCTATTGAGAACCCTGAGTCGACTGATCCCTGTACTGACGCTGGTTGTTGTTGCCATGACCCTGACGGTCATTCCAATTCCTATCAGTAACCCTCTGATCCTGACCCCTGTACTCCTGTCGCCTCTGATCAAAACCCCGATCCTGGCGACCCCTGTGCTCAACACCCTGGTCCTGACGACCCCTATAATTAATACGATCACCATCCCTGTCCCTCTTATTCGAACCCCTATCAGCATGAAGTAACTCAATATTGCGGGCCGCGTCCGCTACTAGTGCAACATCGGCGTAATCAGTATTCACGATCCGGTCTAATATCCACTTCTTCAGCCCCCACTTAAAGTGCCTAGCCTGCCTATGAACATCACCTGCAATCGGTCCAACAAAACTAGCTAACCTCAGAAACCTCTGCATATACTCTCCAGACGATTCCCGATCCAACTGATGAATAGCCCCATACTCATGCTCATACATTTGCTGCTTGGAGAAAGGAAAGTACTGCTTATAGAAGATGTCACGGAAAGTATTCCATGCACAAGTGTCAGCAAAGTTCTCTCCCTTAGCCAGAACATACGCCTTCCACCAATTCAACGCATCACCTTCCAACTTGAAGGTAGCCAAACGCGTCTTGAATTCATCACCACAACCCAAGACCTTGAACAACTTCTCCATATGTGTGATCCAATCTTCTGCCTCCGTGGGGGTGGAAGCTGATCGAAAAGAAAAAGGCTTAAGCTTAGTGAACTTTTCAATCCAGCCATGCATCCCGATAGGTGGAGCACCGCCACCCGACGAACCAGCACCATTTCTGATGTCATTGACGATTCTGGTCCTCAATTCGGCAGAGAGATTCGGGAGAGCATTAGCCAAAGCAGCGGCTATCATAGCCTTGAGGTCAGGGATATCATCCCCATTAGGATTTCTACACGTATTCACCATCTGAATGATCATCGAAACGATTAGTAAGGTCAAATAACGATGAAGTATGAAAGGAAAATACGCAGAAGGAACCTAATGTCTACCCAAATCCTCACAGGTCATAGCCTAAGCTCTACAGGTCGAACCTAAGGGATCCGATACCGTAATTGAAATACCCCAACCCGACGAGGGTAGAAGCATCACATTATGGTGACATATCAAAGCATACATAATGAACATAATGAACAGCGGAAGTCTTAAACATAAATAATCAAAAGGAGTTAAGTCGAAATGACTTAAACCAAAACATAAGTTCAACGAAAAGAAATACTCCAAAGGGATGAATAACAAATCATACAAGTGTAAACAACGTCTTAACAATAGCAAAATAAATCTAAGATGTCTAGGGTAAAGTCTCCACAAGCTCAACTCTCAACCCCAAAGCACCCCCAGCTCCTAGCTTAGATACCTGCTGCAGGAAAAGGAAATGCGGCTGAGCTTAAAAGGCCCAGTGAACAAACAGATATAAACGAAACCAAAAGATAAGGAACGAACTTATAAAGTACGGCGCATTGGGAAAAACATGAGGTATAAACAAATGGATATCAAAAGTAAGGAAAGGTTAGTAATCTACCACAAGCCCGAACACAAATCAAATCAAATATCATAGTAACCATGGAGTAGCTAACTCCTGAACATGTGAAAGATGTGTATTGCACACAAGAATCAATCACCGAGCATATCATATCATATCAAAATTGTAACACCCCCGATATATTCAGGAATATTACAGCGCCGTAAATCCTTTACATAAGAATTTACAAGGCTGAATAAAAGAAATGACAATAACAGGTACCAGTTTATGAAATTGCTGAAATAAAATTCAACCGACTGGTTCAAAACCGAAATTACAAATATCCCATGAAGAGTTATTATTACATCATCAAAATCCAAACATTATAAATCGACAACGTACTCGAGTACTTATTGAAAATAACCAATAAATAATGACAAGAAACCCGGTCGAAACATCACTCTGCACCCTCGTCGTCATGCCTCTCCAGTGGTTGTTTCCCCGCTCTCCTGGATCCTGAACATACACAAATGTTCACCCCCGAAGGGGTTACCACAACGATGCTAGTACAAGTACAATAATCATACAACAGTGATATAATCAACAATTATATCATAATAAGTTTCTCCAACGAGAATATCCACAACACATATCATATCATAACATTTCCAACATACAGATGGTATTCCAACGATCCAACAAGACACAGCTATAGATTCCCATGATGATCCCGTCGGACCAACACATGGTGGAACTACCTGTCCAACGATCCAGCGCACACATCTATAGATTCCCATGATGATTCCCGTCGGATCAACGCATGGTGGACATATATACACAACATATTTACACGATACAATCATAATTGTCATAATACAAACAATTCTAATTAGAGTACTTGCCTTGGTTCGTTGACAAGAATAAACTTCCACGAATATCAAAATACTCGAAGGTCGTCCCCTTCGATCAGTCACGTGTTAAGCTCGAACCTTAACAAAAGAAATAGTACAGAATTCATTTCGTGCCGCATTTAACGTCTAACAATTCAACAATTACGGTAGGAAGTCCTTAATATGCAACTGCGGGACAGATTAACGCACGCTACGAATCATATGTAGCGTACGTTAATGCTACTCGTTAGCGTACGCAGACACACCGCCTAGCGTCGCTAACCCGGCGTTGTCGTTCATCGATCACCACCGATCGACTCGGCCGATGATTTAACGCACGCTAAGTCCAAAACGTTGCGTCGCTAAACGTACTCGATAGCGCACGTTAAATCTCGTATATTAGCGCACGCTAATAGTGCATGGCGATTCACTGGAGGGCGCAGATTTACACAAATAGTGATGAAGTAAGCGAATTCTTCATGATTTGATGTTTGTTATCTGTCTTCATGTTATGTTCATAACCTTTATGAATGATCTCCAGGATAATATCAACTTCAAGATGCAAATATACGTATAATCATCATGACACCATAATCCATCTTGATTACAATTCTCATGCGAAGTTGGTGATCTCCGGTTGATGTATTAGATTCTACTATCATTATACATATTCAGACTTCATCTTGAGGTGAACTAACAATTCCGACTTATACGAAAGAATATTTCCTAAGATGATTCTTCCTTTAAGTTCTTATAACATCTCTTCCAAATCATGATCACAAAGATAACATAAATCATACGGATTGTTAACTTCAGAATATTTCTCTCATCATTTGAAGTACTAGGATTCCAACTTCAAGGTTCCAATAATATCGTAATTGTAGACATTCCAATCTTCTAAACATGATGTTGTTGAATAATTCACTAATGAAATTCAATACCTCGTTAATATGATCATCGTATCCATTGGAAATCCAAATCTAAGACTGGTGATAGGTTGAACATACCTTAATATGCCGGAATCACTGAACCACGAGGTATAATCCGACTCCGGTTGGTTATGTGCCACTCCAAGGTGTTACTTCTCTTCAATGATCACTCACAAGTGATACTCAATCATTCAATGATCACTAATATATGTTCTAAGTGTTTAGAAGGGAGATTCTTGCTCTGTGGACTCTCAAGGATGAAGTATAGACGAAGGAAATGAAAGCCAAAGCGGTTGCTGTCCCATTTATAATATTCTGCATTATTAACAAGTTAGCGCACGCTACCAAGCATTCCTTAGCGTGCGCTAATAATGGTTGACTTCAGGATTGTCCGGGTGCGTCCGCGGGAATCTTATCCGGACCCATGTCCCGGCTGGCGCATGTGCTAGCTGTCCCGCTCAATAATTGAGTTCTTAGCGCACGCAACTCCTATCATCATAGCGTGCGCTAGTAATGGCCCGATAGCGCGCGTTAAGATACATTCTTAGCGTGCGCTATCACGAGGTTGCTTGAGCAATTTTGCAAGTTTCTACACTTATGTACAATGATATCAATGCACGAAATATCATATTCCAATAATCAAAATCATCAATCCGAAATAATACAGGGTTGAATACAGATGAAATACACCGTAATAAATCCGGATATTACATACTCTCCTACTAAAAAGGAGTTTCGTCCCGAAACTCAAGACGAAAATAACTCGGGATATCTAGACTTCATATCAGCTTCCGTTTCCCAGGTGGCTTCTTCCATTCCGTGACGTGACCACTGAACTTTGACCAAAACGATTGGTTTGTTCCTCAGCTGCTTAACTCGACTCTCGAGTATCTTGACCGGCCTTTCTTCAAAAGTCCCATCCTGCGCGACTTCGATCTCGCCGAAATCAATGATATGACTGGGATCTGGTATATACCTCCGTAATTGGGATACGTGGAACACGTTATGAACATGGCACAATGACGGCGGCAATGCCAATCTGTATGCCAACTCCCCAACTCTCTCGAGGATTTCAAATGGTCCGATATATCTAGGACTCGACTTTCCTTTCCTTCCGAAACGAAAGATTCCCCGAGTAGGAGAGACCTTCAAAAGTTCGTGATCTCCAGTACTGAACTCCAATGGGCGGCGGCGTACGTCCGCATAGGATTTCTGGCGACTCTGGGCAGTTAACAGCCTTTCACGAATCAAGGCTATATTCTCTCGAGTCTGCTCGATCAACTCTGGTTCTGTTCCGATCAAGTCCGATGAATCGTCCCAGCATAGGGGCGATCTGCATCTCCTTCAGTATAATGCCTCAAACGGTGCCATCTTAATGGAAGCATGCCAACTATTGTTGTAGGTAAATTCAATCAACGGTAGATGAATTTCCCAATCGTTTGACCAATCTAAGGCACATGCCCTTAGCATATCTTCCACCGTTTGTATAGTTCTCTCAGATTGTCCATCAGTCTGCGGGTGATAAGTCAGATCTTGAAGTTCAATTCGGTCCCCAAGGCCTTATGAACTGCTTTCCAAAAGTGAGACACAAAACGGCCGTCTCGATCAGAAACAATGGTCTTCGGCGTACCATGCAATCGAACTATCTCTGAAATAAATACTCGTGCCAACCTCTCTGGTGCCCACGTATCCTTAATACCTAGAAAATGAGCTGATTTGGTTAAGCGATCAACTATCACCCAAATCACGTTCATTCCTGTCTTGGTTCTCGGCATATTAGTGATAAAATCCATCGATATGTCCTCCCACTTCCATTCAGGAATTGGGAGCGGCTTCAACATTCCAGCAGGCCGTTGATGCTCGATCTTAACCTGCTGACAAGTCAAGCATTTCGAAACATAGTCCGCTACATCCCTCTTCATGTTGCCCCACCAGAAATTCTGCTTCAAGTCCTTATACATTTTACTGGTGCCCGGGTGAATAGAATAGGGCGAACTATGAGCTTCCTTCATAATCGTCTGTTTCAGAACATCAACATCGGGAACGCAGAGTCGGTTCTGAAATCTCAAAACTCCATCGTCATGAATTATGAATCCGGGGGCCTTTCCTTTGATCACTTCATCATGTAACCGAATCATCGAGGATCATCTGCCTGTCTAGATTTGATTTCTTCTGTTAGAGATGAAGTTATCTCCATCACGCACGCTGTCTTTGGACTCTTTGTAACCACACTTCAATTCCTTCACGAATCATCTCTCGTTGAAGGCTAAGTTGGGATGTCAGCGTTTCCAGCATCTGAATAGAGACAGGTTTGCGGCTAAGTGCATCGGCCACTACATTTGCTTTGCCTGGATGATATAAAATCTCCAAGTCATAGTCCTTAATCAGTTCTAACCATCTTCTTTGCCGCATGTTCAACTCTTTCTGACTAAATATGTACTTGAGACTCTTGTGATCCGTAAAGATCTGACAGTGAGTCCCGTACAGATAATGCCTCCAGATCTTCAAGGCAAAAACCACTGCTGCTAGCTCCAAATCATGTGTCGGGTAATTCACTTCATAAGGTTTCAGTTGTCACGACGCATAAGCGATCACCTTATCATTCTGCATCAACACGCACCCAAGTCCTTGGTTCGAAGCATCACTGTAAACTATGAATCCTCCAGTTCCCTGCGGAAGTGATAGAATCGGTGCCGTCATCAATCTCTTCTTCAATTCATCAAAGCTAATCTGACACAATTCATTCCACTCAAACTTTTGAGTTTTCTGCAGGAGTCGAGTAAGTGGGCGGGAGATTTTAGAAAACCCTTCCACGAATCGACGATAGTATCCAGCAAGTCCCAAGAAGCTTCGGACCTCTTTCACGTTCTTTGGAGGCTCCCAATTCATAATTGCTTCGATCTTCTGAGGATCTTCTCGGACTCCTTCACCGACACTACATGGCCGAGGAACATTACTTCCTTTAGCCGAATTCACACTTAGAAAGTTTGGTGTACAATTGTTCGTTTCTCAAAAGTTCCAATACAATCCGCAAATGCCGCGCATGTTCTTCCGACTCTTAGAATATACCGAATGTCATCAATAAACACGACCACAAATTTATCCATAAATTCAATGAACACACGGTTCATCAATTGCATAAATACAAAGTGCGTTAGTGAGACCAAACGGCATCACTACAAACTCATAATGCCCGTAGCGAGTTACGACGCCGATTTCGAACATCGATTCCTTAATCCTCACCGATGGTATCCACGATCTCGGATCGATCTTAGAAAATACCGTTGCCCTTGCAATCGGTCAAACAAATCATCAATCCGTGGCAACGGATACTTGTTCTTAATCGTCATCTTGTTCACTCTCCCGATAGTCAATACACAAATGGCGATCCATCCTTCTTTCTGACAAAAAGAACGGTGCTCCCGTGGTGAAACGCTTGGTGGATATAGCCCTTATCCAGAATTTCTCCACCGCTTCTTCATTCGTACATCTCGGTAGGTGCCATACGATACGGCGCCTTGGAAATCGGTGTAGCTCCGGTTCCACCAATGGTAAATTCCACATCCCTTCGTGGAGGTAGTCCCAGAACTCGTCAGAAATACATCTAGAAATTCGTTCACAACAGAATGGATGAAAGTTCCACAATTTCGTCTTCTTTCTTCATTGCGTAACACCAGCACTGATGCACACTGCTTCAACAATTTGTGACTTTCATTGCCTTGATCAATTTTCCGAGCTTCCCGGTTTCCATACTTCAACAAGACTTGAGCCATCATCGCGATCGGTGAAATATTCCTCCTTCGGTAGTCTACAATTGCTCCATACCGATTAAGCCAATCGTCTCCGAGTATCAGTCATCTCCTTGCATTTCTATCACGATCGATTTGAGAGCCACTCTCTCGCCCCAAATGATACGGGAAATTTCTAGTTTCTAAATTTTCGACAATTCTCTCTCCACTCGGAAACCAACAACATAAGGTTCACAAGCATGAAAACCGGAAATATTCAAACGATTTATACAAGACAAAGATATGAAAGAATGTGTAGCTCTGTGACGAACAAAACGCTTAATCGGCAAGGAAAGGATTTGGACAAGACTGATGCGGCAAGAAGATCCCGATCGTCTGTCCTCCTCATCTCATACAAACGTGGGGGAACAGATCCGCACTCGATGTCCCTTTCGTCCCATTGTCCTCTCGCCGCCCGCGCCAAAATTCCGAGGCATCTCGAACACTTTGTGCGTCGCTGACATCGGCTTCCTTCGAATCGGCCGTGATGAACGGGTTCCATTGTACTTAGTGGCGTCCTTACAAAACGCCGCACGGTGCCCTTCCTGTCCGCACTCAAAACATGTAATCAATTGCGCAAACAATCACGCCAAAGGTGGCACAGGCGACCACGCTAAAGCACTTCCTAGTCAGTATCTCGTGGTTGACATTGTTCCGTAATTCTTTCCGCTCTTAGATGGGTGCGGAGGCTTCTTGAAAGAAAAGAAGACTGGGCCTTGCGGCCCATCGCTCTTGTGCTCTGTAAAAGTACCGAGACTTTCTGCTTTCTTCGACTCCGTGAACTTCTCCATTGTTGCTTCTTTTATTTCATACGCCAATGCCTTATCCTCGTATCAAGGAGAGTGGTACATTCAAAACCGGACATGTACCTCTGGATTTGATTTTATCCTCATTTCAAAATGAATCATCATCTCCGCATCTGCTTACGACCAAATGTCGAACAAATGCTAATCAGTTAAACGCCTTAATCGCCTCAGGATACGGGTTCGTCGATGGTTGAGCGGAGAAAAATTCCCGAATTTTGGCTTCCCTCACAGACGAGGGCACATCGAGCTTCCATCATCATTTTAAATTCCGTCCAATCGGCATCATGATCTGCAGGTCGGATAGCTTCCCACCACTCGGATGCTTCCCCTATCGAAAGTACTGGGCAATAGGAGCTCTCGTATCGTCCGGCAATTAATTCCAAAGAAAATTTTCTCCAGCCTTCAACCAATGGTCCCAAGTGGGAGTCTCGAAAAGCCGTCAAATTTGGGTGGTTGCATCTTTGCCACTTCTTGTAACCATCGGTCACCTCGATTTCCCATTTCGAATCCTTTGTTGTCCATCTCCCTGCCGAATTCCTGCCGCCACTTGCATTCGGTCCACGACCTGAGCGAACCGAGTCATCCGGTTCACGACTTGACGAAGGATTTCGCGCACTGTGTTCCGGTTCGTTATTGATGGATTGCCGCGGCTCGCCCGAGCTATGACTAGCTCGATTAGAAGGCGACGCCTCCTTTCAAGATTCCTTCGTCGCGTCCACGACCGCGACCACATCCACGTCCGCCTCTCAACATACCGTAAGCACAAGTACTTAATATACAGAAACAAAGATCGTTCTAATATTCGAGTATAAAGAGACACAACATGTAAAGAACAAGATAGAGTTTAGGAACTTACAACCACTGTTCGCATGAAGACGTAGGCAGTGCAGTGATGTCGTTCACGACCGGTTACCTCAAAAGACATAAATGACCCCTATTTTAACCCAACGGTCAAGATATCCATAATCTTAGCTCCGATACCATATTCTGTAACATCCCCGATATATTCAGGAATATTACAGCGCCGTAAATCCTTTACATAAGAATTTACAAGGCTGAATAAAAGAAATGACAATAACAAAATTAGCTTATGAAATTGCTGAAATAAAATTCAACCGACTGGTTCAAAACCGAAATTACAAATATCCCATGAAGAGTTATTATTACATCATCAAAATCCAAACATTATAAATCGACAACGTACTCGAGTACTTATTGAAAATAACCAATAAATAACAGACAGTAAACCCGATCGAAACATCACTCTGCACCCTCGTCGTCATGCCTCTCCAAAGGGTTGTTTCCCGCTCTCCCGGATCCCGAACATACACAAATGTTCACCCGAAGGGGTTAGCACAACGATGCTAGTACAAGTACAATAATCATACAACAGTTGATATAATCAACAATTATATCATAACAAGTTTCTCCAACGAGAATATCCACAACACATATCATATCATAACATTTCCAACATACGATGGTATTCCAACGATCCAAATAAGACACAAATATAGATTCCCATGATGATCCCGGACCAACACATGGTGGAACTACCTGTCCAACAATCCAAATAAGACACAACCTATAGATTCCCATGATGATTCCCGCTTGATCAACGCATGGTGGACATATATACACAACAAATTTACACGATAAAATCATAATTGTCATAATAAAAACAATTCTAATAATATTACTTGCCTCGGTTCGTTGACAAGAATAAACTTCCACGAATATCAAAATACTCAAGGTCGCCCCTTCGATCAGTCACGTGTTAAGCTCGAACCTTAACAAAAGAAATAGTACGTAACTCATTTCGTGCCGCATTTAACGCCTAACAATTCAAAAATTACGGTAGGAAGTCCTTAATATGTAATCTGTCTGGATAGATTAACGATCGCTACTAATCATATGTAGCGTACGTTAATGCTACTCGTTAGCGTCGCAGACACACCGCCTAGCGTCGCTAACCCGGCGTTGTCGGTGCCTCACCGATCACCGATCGACTCGGCTGATCATTTAACGCATGCTAAGTCCAAAACGTTGCGTACGCTAAACGTACTCGATAGCGCACGTTAAATCTCGTATATTAGCGCACGCTAATAGTGCATGGCAGTTCACTGGAGGGCAGCAGATTTACACAAATAGTGATGAAGTAAGCGAATTCTTCAGTGATTTGATGTTTGTTATCTGTCTTCATGTTTTGTTCATAACCTTTATGAATGATCTCCAGGATAATATCAACTTCAAGATGCAAATATACGTATAATCATCATGACACCATAATCCATCTTGATTACAGTTCTCATGCGAAGTTGGTGATCTCCGGTTGATGTATTAGATTCTACTATCATTATACATATTCAGACATCATCTTGAGGTGAACTAACAATTCCGACTTATACGAAAGAATATTTCCTAAGATGATTCTTCCTTTAAGTTCTTATAACATCTCTTCCAAATCATGATCACAAAGATAACATAAATCATACGGATTGTTAACTTTAATATTTCTCTCATCATTTGAAGTACTAGGATTCCAACTTCAAGGTTCCAACAATAATATCGTAATTGTAGACATTCCAATCTTCTAAACATGATGTTGTTGAATAATTCACTAATGAAATTCAATACCTCGTTAATATGATCATCGTATCCATTGGAAATCCAAATCTAAGACTGGTGATAGGTTGAACATACCTTAATATGCCGGAATCACTGAACCACGAGGTATAATCCGACTCCGGTTGGTTATGTGCCACTCCAAGGTGTTACTTCTCTTCAATGATCACTCACAAGTGATACTCAATCATTCCATGATCACTAATATATGTTCTAAGTGTTTAGAATGGAGATTCTTGCTCTCTGGACTCTCAAGGATGAAGTATAGACGAAGGAAATGAAAGCCAAAGCGGTTGCTGTCCCATTTATAATATTCTGCATTATTGACAAGTTAGCGCACGCTACCAAGCATTCCTTAGCGTGCGCTAATAATGGTTGACTTCAGGATTGTCCGGCAAGGCCCGCGGGAATCTTATCCGACCCATGTCACCGGGCGCATGTGCTAGCTGTCCCGCTCAATAATTGAGTTCTTAGCGCACGCAACTCCTATCATCATAGCGTGCGCTAGTAATGGCCCGATAGCGCGCGTTAAGATACATTCTTAGCGTGCGCTATCACGAGGTTGCTTGAGCAATTTTGCAAGTTTCTACACTTATGTACAATGATATCAATGCACGAAATATCATATTCCAATAATCAAAATCATCAATCCGAAATAATACAGGGTTGAATACAGATGAAATACACCGTAATAAATCCGGATATTACAAAAATCATGTCATATCCAATCAAATACAAATTGAACCTAGGATGCATCCATACACCCCCGAACAATCGTATTGGCCATAACAAATATAGAGTGCACATATCATAACAAAATGGGACGGTGTGGAACATCACTCAACCACACTAGAGTCGTGCCATTGGTGCATCAATGACACGGCCATGTTACCTTCATGGCTAGGAAACAAACTTGGCTCGGATATCAAACTGAAGGGTTCAAATGTCATATCATATCAAAGTTCATATCAAAGGTTCATATCAAGTGTTCATAAGTTCATAGCAACGGTTCATCATTAAGGTTCATAGCAAAGGATCAAAGCAAAGGTTCATAATCAAAGGTTTACAAATCTAATGGAGCATAGTAAAGGCGTAGATCAAATAAGAAAGCCATAATAAGAAGGCTCAGATCAAAGGCATCATAATCAAAACTAATATCAAACCGTTGTGAGCGAATCATGAGAAACCTTAAGGGATAAGGTCAGAATATCTGTACCTTATTCAAAGCAAGCAAAAAAAAAAGATAGGTCACACGAGATGGATCACTCCCGCTTCACGGAACCTATACGAATTAAATACCAAGTATTACTTTAAGTTCAATTTGAATTAGGTTACTCATTTTAGTATACTCTCTATAAATAGTAAGTTTTCATATTTAGAAGGTTTCCAGATTTAGAAACATTAGTCATTAATATCCAAAGTTATCATTTAATCAGTTTAAGGTATCAAACGTGACAATATTAATATTTTAAGGTTCATAATGATAATTATATAAGTTTAGTGTTTATAGTTCAAATATTGTAAGATTAGGGTATAAAATGTAAGTATCATAAAGTTACATAGTTTCACAAGTTAAGCTCTTTAGTTTAGAAAATGATAAGTTCAACCCGTAAGTTTAATAATAAGAAAATGATAAGTTCAACCCGTAAGTTTTATAATACACACATAACCCTTATTTAGCCTTTTAACCTCTTTATCAGCTTTTAACTATGAACATGTCACAAATTGACGAATTTTTGAACCGCAACAGAACTCAGAATTAAAATTCAAAAAAATTTAGTCAGGTACATAAATGTCTTTAGAACCCAGACGAATTTTTCCAGAATTTATTGGTTAGTCTAAACCTACACAAAAAATACTCAAACTCGGACTATTCATAAAATCGACCTGCAGTTGTACCCAAAAAGTATTCGCCTCAACGACCTAACAAAACATCCAGGAAAAATTTCCAAAAATTCATGATATTACTAATCATATAGAAGTTATATACTGGATAGTTTCATGGCTCAACTCATTATAGTTTTTGAATAACAAATCGACAAAGTGGACTGATTTCAGACTCCCGAATTTTAGATTCAATACTTAAACACACAAAAATCAAAAACACGACCAAAACAACTCGAAATCACTCCAAACCAATTGGATTAGTTAGTAAACTCTTTAAAATTAATTTTGGACAAGAAACTCAGAAAAATACTTTGGTATCATCAAGATTCACCCTGCTCAATCCGACTCTAATATTCTGTCAGCAAGAAAGTGGGGCAGAAAACAACTTCAATCCTTTAACCCTTCTAAATCCGATTGCATACACATCTCATAGGTTTATTTAGCCAATATCACACATGTTTACAGCCTTACATGTCGACACCACAACCCACACACTTATAGTCGATTTATAGGGTTTTTATCTCATTATTCCATGTGGTATCATAAGATTTTCTGCAAGTTTATTCATATGCAAAACCTGCTAGCCGATTTTGAATACCATACGACATGATCAAATAAGAAAAGGAAGAGGAATCGAACAAGGTTTGGATTTGTTACCCTTGTAGCGTGACATAAAGGAGAGACAAAACAAGATCGAATACCAGCCTACAAATGATCCGAACACAAGCAAACTCCAACCGAATCTTAGACCACGATCAAAACACTTCTGCAACCTTTGATTTTGAACGAGAAAGAATCCAAGAAGAGTGGTAGCAGTCGATGTGTTTGATATGTGTATTTTTAGGGTTTTGCTTGTGTGTGTTATGTGTATTTAACGTGTGATGAGAAGAGAGGAGGGAAACGTGTGATGAGAAGAGAGCAAAAATCAAGGAATGCCGTGACATATGGGATTGTGGTATCTCATTCCTTATTTAGTTTCAATAATGGACTTGGGCTTGTTTATCTTTATGAACACTTGAAATCAACTCAATATACTCGGCCCAAAAGGAACATATTAGGCATGTCATACCTAATACACATATATATGGTTGTAACTTTTAATTATCATAAGTTTTAAAGGTTAGTAAAGTTGTGAAATGTTCAAACATTAGTATTTATAATGCTTATGTTAAATATAATTAAATGTTTTAGGTTATTTAATCGTCTTCCAAAAGTTTCAGATTAGAGGGTATTTTAGGTATTTAATAAGTTTAAAATTTTCGGGTATTACAACATCAACACAAATCTTCCATCCTAATCCAAGGTAAATCTTCTTAGAACCCTACTTTTGAGTAATTTGGGGGTTTTCGGGTTTTTCTTCGATTCGTTCCATACGGTTGATCAATTCATGTTGAATATGATTAATCTTGCTAGTATTCTTGTTTTCCCTACGGATTCATGGTATATTTCATGGTTGTTGCATATTCGAGAGGGTTTGGTTGTGGTCCGCCCTCGTTGTTATTTTTATACGAATATACATGAATTGTAGGCAGGTTTTTGGGTGTATTCCATTTCCGTATTCGTTTAGATTTGGTTGTGATTATGTTCTTCGAATCGTCAGGTTCGGTTCTGTTGGTTCCTAGCGTTCGTCGGTGATTTTCCTTTCCGTTCGTTGCGTCGTCAATTATCCAAGGCAAGTATTTTTGGAAACCATTATGCTTAACGTGAAATGGTAATGTATATTGTGTGTGATTTGCTCACCTCGGGAGGGTCCGAAGGGGCCACGGAGGGAGTCCAATGGTTTTAGCCCTGGATTCATGAGTTTGTTTAGCTAGCCAGCTCGGGAGGGTCTTTAGAGGCCTCGAGTGGATTTGTGGCTTCGTCCTGGTCCTAGGCGATGCACGTGCGTGATTTGTTTTATGATATGGCCAGCTCGGGAGGGTCCTTAGAGGCCTCGAGTGGGATTTGTGGCCTCGTCCCGGTCCTAGGCAAATGTGATTGACTGTTTGTTTCCGGAAAAAACATGTCTGGTTTTGGTTTTGAAATGATTTGGTGCATTGTACTATGAAACGTGTAAGCAAAAGGTTTGCCTTGATTACTTGTACTAGCGTAATTGCTAACCCCTTTGGGGACCCGTTTTGGGGAAATTCTTGTTATGGATTTCAGGTTATATTCTGCCATACGAGCGGGCACTGGGAGTGTACAAGGATGTTGTCTAGGGTCGTTGACATGTGCATTCGAGTCTTCTTATTTCTCTTGTATTTTTCGATATGGTTGTTTCCCACATTTATAAACTTATAGATTGTACTCGCGAGTACTTAGGCTTTTCACTCCGAACTTCGTCTTGTATTAAATAAAGTTGCTATACTGTCGGTTGATGTTTATTACGTCGGTTGCTCTGGGCGTATTATTATATGTTGTATTATTTAAATGTGTGTCCTCGCTAACTGAGATGGTTAGTCGAGTGGTGTTTCTCCTGTTTTAGCCTGGTGGGTCCCATGTAGGGGTCCACGACACTGTAACATACTTCGAATATCTCGGGGGTGTTACAAGGATTTAGTAGGGATGTGCTTGTGACGTCAAGATTTTCATTAGAGTAGTTCGACCCTATAAAGCGGGAGGTGTTGGGTACCGATTCGGATATTTGCGCCGTTTGCGGAAGCGTAAATAAAAGGTGCGGAAAATAAAGGACACGAGGATATATAGAGGTTCGGCTATAATCGAGCCTACGTCCTCTCTTTATCTTTTTCAATAGGTTAAAGATAGCAACCTCTACGCCTCTCTTCTATCGGTCGAGGTATAACCGTTTACAATCACGTCTTCTATTGGTCCGTGATAAACCACTCGTACTTGTCTTTGCGTCGGTCCAAGTTAAACCGTTTTCCTTTTCTATCGGACAAGGAATCTACCGCTCTAGCTTTCTATGGGTACTAGATAAACCTCACTTAGATATCGATTGCGATTCTAATAATGCCGGATCCTTGATCCTAATAACACCGAATCCAATCGTATCTTTTCTTTTACCACTCGTGTATGTTTTCGTGAATTCTCACTCAAACACTTACAATTAAGCTCAATATCAACAACAAGAATGTGTGTAATAATATCACAAGAATAGACAATTTGCTCAAGGTTGTTGTACTCAAACAATACCATAGGGATGGTATTTATAGGCTCCATCTTCAAACTAGCCGTTAGCTGCTGAACCTTCTTTACGTACGTTATATGCTCTCCATTGCGTACGTAAGCCCCATTACGTACGTTAACCATGGCTGGTTACGTACGTTAGCATCTTCACAAATCAGTCCAGTGAGTTTCGTCATTTTGAGTTACGTACGCTAGCATAGACCTCGTTACGTACGTTAACATTACATCACTGATGACGTCATATATCCGTTGCATGCTTTTTTGACTTTGACTCCTCCAACGTTCACTTGTTTGAACTGCATTACGTACGTTATCTTACTTCCATTACGTACGTTAAGCTGCTTCATTTACGTACGTTAATCATGCTGAGTTACGTACGTTAGGCTTGTGTTTTTCCAGCTTTTTGCACTTCGTTTTCCTTCGATGCTTGGCTTCGTCTCTTTGTTGTTTTGTTTTGCTTATCAACATTAATCATCAAAACACTTTTAATTTATGTATGGAACAAAATGTTCCAACAATCTCCCCCTTTTTGATGATTACAAAACAACACTTCGTCAATGGGATTTTCCTGCAAAAATACAAATATATGTATATCTTTACAGACCAAAGTTTTCGACTTTGTCCGTTTCGTTAGAATCTTCTC
The DNA here is from genome assembly GCA_033398695.1 of Orobanche coerulescens. Lineage (NCBI taxonomy): Eukaryota > Viridiplantae > Streptophyta > Magnoliopsida > Lamiales > Orobanchaceae > Orobanche > Orobanche coerulescens. Next base: position 63,729,742 of record CM065801.1, read on the forward strand.
CCATTACTTTTTCGACTCCTTCTTTCTCCTTTCCTTTAACTTATCGAATTTTTCGAATTTTTCATCGTCTTTTCGACGTCTCCTCATTTTTGTTTTTCTGTCATTTTCGACTGTCATTTTCGACTTCTCCTTTTCATTTTTCGATTTTCTCCCCCTTTTAGGGTTAATCCCATTTTTCTTATTTTCCTCCTTTCTCTCCCCCTTTTTGTTTTCATCAAAAAGTAAAAAAATAGCAATTGAATTTAATGATACCAAAATGTAGAATATGCACGATATCAATTTATGATAAATAAATGCATAAAGAGTAAAAACTCCCCCTGAAAATATTATCTCCCCTTTAAAAAAATACTCCCCCTGAGTAAAATACAAACATCAATTTTTGGGGATCCAACCTATAGTTGGTTTTTGTTTATAAACGTAGACGATATTTGAAACGATTGTTCCTTTAGGAACCCAAATTTTCTTAATTTTTATCGTCCGTCTCGGGCTTTTGCAACTTGAAATATGATGCCCGATTTTTAAACACTTTTCGCAATGGGGTATTTTAAAATTAACGGATTCGTTTTTCGAACGTGTTTTGAATCCTAACCCCTCTTTATTCAAAGTAAATTTTTGAACACCAAGCATTTGTTCAAATTTCTCGTTTCCGCACGAGAATTTCTTTGTCAAAGATTTAAGCTCGGTTTGGATTTTAGCGAGATCATTCTTCAAAATATTTTCATTTTCAATGCATTTCGAATGATCGAGTTCGACAAATTTTCCCTTCTCGATAATTTTGGAATTTTCAATTTCCAAGGATTTAATTTTAGACTTAAGGGATTTAATTTCCGATAAAGCATTTTGGAAATCCGTATGTAATAACTCAAATGCATCAAATAATTCATCACGGGAGGATGTACTAACCTGGCTTTCGACGTCGCTGTCGTCGAACGAACTTCGGGCCATGAGAGCGAGATTATTTTGATTGATGAAATCATCTTCTTCGTCTTCATCGCTCCATGTTGCCACGAGGACCTCCTTCTTGGGTTTGGCACGGCAATGCTTAGCGAAGTGGCCTGGTTTTCCACATAGTCGACAAGAATTGTCGAACTTCATAGATTCGCTCGATATATCCTTCTTCCTCCGGTTTAATAAAGTTTGGAATTTATTAATATTCTTGGCATAATATGCCGCTTCTTCGTCGCTTTCCTCCACCGGGATTTCTTCCTTCTTTTTCGACATCTTAGCATTCATGGCTAACGATTTTTCTTTTGGTTTCGGCTTGACACTTCGTGATTTTAACACGATCTCATAATTAATTAGCGAACCAACAAGGGCGCTAAAATCGAGCGTGTTGAGATCTTTGGATTCCATAATCGCGGTCACGGTGCCGTCCCATTCGCTAGGTAGTGATCGTAAAATTTTCTTAACTTTTTCACTACTAGATAATGGTTTTCCGAACGAAGCAAGTCCATTAGTGATGACCGAAAATCGGTCGAGCATATTGGTGATGGACTCGTCACCCTTCATCATGAATAGCTCGTAGTCATGGAGAAGCATATTGATCTTCGTCTCCTTGACTTGAGTCGTCCCTTCGTGTGTGATTTCTAGAATTTTCCATATTTCTTTCGCACTCTCACACGATGAGATTCGATTGACCTCTTCCGGATTTAAGGCACAAAATAAGAGTTGAGTAGCCTTACAATTTAGATGGTCATTTTTCCAATCGGCATCGTCGTATTCTTCGAAATATTTGAGCGTACCGTCGGATTTGATTGGAACTTTCGGGCCAAGGCAAATAATCTTCCAAATTTCGATGTCGTATGCTCGGATGAATATCGACATCTTCTTCTTCCATGTCAAATAATTTGAGCCATCAAAGAATGGTGGTCGGTTGAGAGCAAGGCCTTCGACGGAGCCATTTGAAAAGCCATTTGGATCTTCTCCTCGGATGTTAAGCCGCGTATTGGAGTACCGCTCCGATACCAATTGTTGGGTACCGATTCGGATATTTGCGCCGTTTGCGGAAGCGTAAATAAAAGGTGCGGAAAATAAAGGACACGAGGATATATAGAGGTTCGGCTATAATCGAGCCTACGTCCTCTCTTTATCTTTTTCAATAGGTTAAAGATAGCAACCTCTACGCCTCTCTTCTTTCGTCGAGGTATAACCGCTTACAATCACGTCTTCTATTGGTCCGTGATAAACCACTCGTACTTGTCTTTGCGTCGGTCCAAGTTAAACCGTTTTCCTTTTCTATCGGACAAGGAATCAACCGCTCTAGCTTTCTATGGGTACTAGATAAACCTCACTTAGATATCGATTGCGATTCTAATAATGCCGGATCCTTGATCCTAATAACACCGAATCCAATCGTATCTTTTCTTTTACCACTCGTGTATGTTTTCGTGAATTCTCACTCAAACACTTACAATTAAGCTCAATATCAACAACAAGAATGTGTGTAATAATATCACAAGAATAGACAATTTGCTCAAGGTTGTTGTACTCAAACAATACCATAGGGATGGTATTTATAGGCTCCATCTTCAAACTAGCCGTTAGCTGCTGAACCTTCTTTACGTACGTTATATGCTCTCCATTACGTACGTAAGCCCCATTACGTACGTTAACCGTGGCTGGTTACGTACGTTAGCATCTTCACAAATCAGTCCAGTGAGTTTCGTCATTTTGAGTTACGTACGCTAGCATAGACCTCGTTACGTACGTTAACATTACATCACTGATGACGTCATATATCCGTTGCATGCTTTTTTGACTTTGACTCCTCCAACGTTCACTTGTTTGAACTGCATTACGTACGTTATCTTACTTCCATTACGTACGTTAAGCTGCTTCATTTACGTACGTTAATCATGCTGAGTTACGTACGTTAGGCTTGTGTTTTTCCAGCTTTTTGCACTTCGTTTTCCTTCGATGCTTGGCTTCGTCTCTTTGTTGTTTTGTTTTGCTTATCAACATTAATCATCAAAACACTTTTAATTTATGTATGGAACAAAATATTCCAACAGAAGGTGGGGGTCAACCTCGACGTGCATCTTGACGGGCAAGTAGCGGGTCCTACTGAATACCAAGATAGAATTCTTTCTCCCGTTAGTGAGCGGGTTATATGTCCTATGTGGTTATTGGGAGATGAGATCATAAGTCTTTGGCCAAAGCATTGGAGCTAGTTGTATTGGATACACGAAAGCTCGATGATCTCAATTTGCATTAACGTATGCATAGCGTCCACTGCAGATAGGATTTTATTGACCGTGACCCTATAACTTGATCGGGACATTTGAAAGAAGGGTTTATACGTATACTGGTATTCACGGCAGAATGGTTCTTGAATGATCCCATCATTCGTTCTCAGTTGGGGTACAGTGTAGGCCGCCAGGCTGGCTAGGTGATCCTACTACTCTTTAGTTCCTCCCATTGCTGACTGAGACGGACCTACCGAGTCGCGCAATAGGATTGACGACAGAATGAATCAAGCTTATTCCCTCATTATGAATATTAGATATTGGATATCTAATTTGGGAAATTGGATGTCTAAATCGATTTATTGGATAAATTGATTTACGACCTAATGAATTAAATATATTACTAGGTGATTAATTTAATTCATGGATATAATTATTTCTTGGAGAAACTAATTATGTTATTATGTATTTGATATGATTAATTGATTGGATAAATTAATCTATATAAATACATCGGAACGGAATCAGAGTTTATCTGTTTGGACTCATGGGAGTCCGAAACGGACTGAATTTGTCCGACTCCTTCTAGATGGCCGCCCCAAGTCACCTACTCCCTCCATTGTCTTGGTCTTCACTTGGTGAGGTAGTAGCTTTGTGACAATTTAAGGGGACAATATATCACTTTTGATGATTTTGTCAAATGAGAGGTTATTTGGTATGATATGATGAGAATATATGAGTGAAGACCAGATCTCCTTGTCCATAAACTTCATCTCACGTTTTTGGATGTGTAAGGAGAGAGGAAAAGTTTTTTCCAAGGCTTCACATATTCATCATCATCTTCACAAAATATTCATAAGTTTTTCTTGGAGAAAAATATTTGTGAGATAGAGAGATTATAGATTAAACACTTAGAGTGTTGTAATCTTGTTTTTGCAAAGCTTCTACAACCTTGTTCTAGCCGTATCCTTGGAGGATAATGAGGTTTAGTCATTCCGGTCGTTTCTCCGGCGCGTGGCAAGTAGAGACGCGGTCCTTTCGGTGTTGGATCATCCAAGAGCTTGGAGCGGATTGGATCGTAGGGAAAGCAATCTAAAGCTTGGGGAATAGCTCAAGAGAAGGAATCCATTTAATCAATAGACTACAAGGTTGAGTTTCTATATCTCTTGTGTTTCGTATAATATTCGTATATACGTAGCTCGATCGATCCTCGTAGGGATTCAGATCGAATTAATTTTCGTTTTACCGCTTCCGCTGGGCCTTCATTTTAGGCACTGAATCCCAACAGTGGTATCGTAGCGTAGGACATGCAATCGTATATACGGTATTGGCATTTGGAATGCTTGATTAGATGGTGTATGATTTGGAATCATAATCGTATTAATCGTTGATTTTCTATTGTTCATCTAAAAATTAATTTTTCATGATTTTAGGTTACAATATAAATCTATTTTTCTTTTGAAAAACTGATTTAAATGGTAATATAAAGATTAGAAAAATACTATTTTTGGAATCGGGGCGAAAAAACGAGCCGAAAACATAAACGGACCCGACAACTTGAGCCGTCAGGCGCTACCTCATCCGCCACTGGATCGCGGTGCCGGACTGCCGGACATGCTCGGCGGCATGTGCAGTTGGCACTGGCAGCCCGCCGTGACCTTACAGGTAGTGTCCGGGCTTGCTCCGCCGTGTTTTCCGACTCTGTTTTTTATATTTCGTGTGATAATTAATTTCCCACAAATTGAATTGGATTTAATTTGACTAAGATTAATTATGGTAATTTTATTCTTAGGGGAATTAATTTAATGAAATATTTTCTCGTCCGGAACAAGTTAAAATTGGTGGTTGTTTGAATTAATTGGATTAGTTCATTTTAAATGAATCGATTGGATCGGTTCGTATTGTTGATTGGATCAATGTATCTCTACGCTTTCCATTTATATAGTATTTATTGGATGAATGCTTTTGAATGGGGATGTGGTTCGTGGACTTAGTTTTTTGAATCGTTCGGTTTTTATTCGATTGTGTTGTAAAGGCCGTTTTCAGCCTATTTATTTTACTAGAAATATTTGTATCTAGGATGCAATTTTCAATGTAAAATTTATATGTAATGACGAAGACCGAAGGAAGATCCGTTTTGAGAAGGCGAAGATTCAAGACGAAGACTTGTAATTAGATTACGTATTTTTGTTTTATCGGAACGGTCCATGAACCACATGTTGGTAGCAACTAGGTTGTGAATGGTTGTTTCATATTGTATGAATGCCACAAACGCGCTTAAATGAATTAACGTGCAAAGTGTAACATTAATCGCGAAAATTCTCCCACGACAAATTATTAAGTTTATAAGGTTTCAAGGTTTTCCTTCCCTCCATCGAGCTTTCGGGAAATTGAAATCCAAATCGGATATGCTATGCTTTCGAGTTATCGGGGTAGTCGTTCGGGGAGGATGGATAAATTACCGAGAGCGCATTGGATGCCTTCGGTTGGAGCAAATTTTATCCCTAGAAACCTGATAGGTTGCCGGATAAGATTCAATTGTGAAATTGATTTGCGTCGATGGTATAAACTTAACTTGTTCACAAACCATAGAAACCGTATAGGTTGAAAAGAGTGAACAAGGGGAGAAAGAAGATCGAATCATGCATTAGATGAGTTGGTGTTGGACACTACTTTATGAAAATTAATAGACTAGAAACCTGTTCGGTTGCCCTCTATTAAGATTTATAAAGAACTTTATCACCACTATGAAGTAGAGCGACGATACTTCCAGATTTCACATGGGAGTGTGTTATTCCGATAAAAATAGTGGGAGATGGGTAACAAGAATAGAAAAGACCTTAATTCTATACTAAGATCATAATTAAATGAGTCACTAATTAATCTGTCGTACTTAATGCAGTCATAACTCTCAATATGACAATGAATCCACCCGCAATTCTACTCGAAAAGAACACCTTGAATGGACCTAACTTTGTGGATTGGCTCCGCAATCTGATGATAGTCCTCAATATAGAGGCACTGGGATACATCTTGGAGACGGATATTCCGGCGCCGCCGGTGTGCACAAGAGCCAATCAGGAAGAGATTGAAAACCACGAAAAGTGGGTTAAGGATGACGTAAAAGTCCGTGCTTACATGATGGCTTCTATGTCTAATGAGCTTCAGAGAGCTCATGAGAAAATTACTTATGCTAGGCAGATTCTCACTTAACCGAGCTTTATGGTGAGCACAGTCGAACTGCTAGATATGAGATATCCAAGAAACTGTTCGGTGCAAGGATGAAGGAAGACGAGAAGGTTGAGAACCATGTCCTCAAAATGATATCCATGATCGATAGATTGGAGGCTCTTGATTTTAGGATGGATACTTCTGTTCAAACCGACCTTATCCTACAGTCTCTCCCTGATTCCTTCTCACAGTTTGTTATGAATTTCAACTGCAATGATATTGCATGTAACTTAGCTGGGCTATTGAACAAACTAGTGACCACTCAGTCTCAGATAAAGACTCCGCGGATGAAGGAGTCTGCCCTTTTGATTTCTTCTGGATATCGGAGGTCCAAGAATAAGAAGAAAAATACCAAGAAGCGGACGGGACCACAAGTCGAGGACCTTAAGGGTAAGGGCAAGGCCCCGATGGTTCCGAAGAGCAAGAAAAAGGATGCTTGTCTCAAGTGCGGTGAGCTGGGCCACTGGGCAAGAGACTATCCGATTCTTCATGGCGCTTCAGGTACAGAACTTCTAGTTTTGGAAACAAATTGTTCTGCTATTGTATTTTCTACTTCCTGGATACTGGATTCTGGTGCTAGTTCTCATATTTGTACCGTGAATCAGGATCTGGAACAAAGTAGGAAGTTTGGAGCTGGAGAAGTTATCATCACAGTCGGAAGCAGGCATAGTGTCGAGGCAACCGACATAGGATCACTTCTTTTGGGTTTAGAATCCGACTTTGTTTTGACTTTAGAAGATGTACTTGTTTTGCCCAAGGGGCATAAAAACATTGTATCCATTCCGGTCATGGACTGAAAAGGCATTTCATTTTTCATTGGTGATGGTTCCTGCAAAATTTATTTCAAAAATAAACTAGTGGGTACTGCTACATTGTTAAATGGATTGTATCATCTAAATCTCAGAAACAAAGTAGTTGTGCATACTATGACTAGAAAACATGGTAGGTATGAAACCAATCAAGTTTTGAAATGGCATCTTAGAATTGGTCATGTTGGTCAGACCAAGGTTTACAAAATGGAAAAAGATGGACTTATGGGTCCATCGGGATCAGATCCCTCTCCTACTTGTGAATCTTGCCTTAAAAGGCAAAATGACTAACTCCCCCTTCACAATGACCTTTGAAAGAGCCGCTGATAAAGTGGGATTAATCCATACCGACGAATGTGGTGCTTTGGAAGCAGCACGTGACGGATATCAATATTTCATTACGTTTACGGATGAGCATACTAGGTATGGTTATGTATACTTAATGAAACATAAATCTGAGGCCTTTGAGAAATTCTAGGAATTCAAGGCCCTAGTCGAGAAACAAACTGGTAATCATATCAAAGCACTTCGGTTGGACCGAGGTGGCGAGTATATGAGAACGGAGTTTGATGAGTTCCTTAAGGAACATGGAATAGTTTCACAACTAACACCTCCAGGTATCCTCAGTTAAATGGTGTGATAGAAAGAAGGAACCGGACCTTGTTGAACATGGTCCGTTCCATGCTGGGCTATACTGACTTACTGATTTAACTGTGGGGGTATGCACTACTGACTGCTGCTTACATCTTGAACATATGTCCTTCCAAATCTATTCCTAAAACTTCACATGAGATGTGGGAGGGTAGGAAACCAAGTCTTAATCACATTAGGATTTGGGGATGTCCCGCCTATGTCAAAAAGAATAAGGTGGACAAAATGGAAGGGAGGTCCGTCAGGATACGTTTCATTGGATTCCCATCTAAGACGATGGGTTATCTATTCTACATGCCCAAAGATCGAAAGATCGTAGTTGCTTTGCATGGACTTCCTCGAAGATGAGTTCATTCAGGAAGGCGGAGCAGGTAGAAATATTTCTTTGGAAGAATATAATGAAACTCCTGAGGAGACACATGTGCAAGAAATTGGAACCGAACCTTCTGTAACACAAGTACAACCACCTCGTAGGTCAAGTAGGGTGTCTCAATTACCTAAGAGGTATAGTTTTATGCACTTGGAGGAACTGGGTTTTCCACGAGGTTCCAGGTGATAAACAAGAGACCAACCCGCGACCAATGACCTAGCAATGGTGGATGTAGACTCCATGAAATGGACTATAGCAGTCTTCATGTAGTTGGGACCTTCGTTTTAACGAGACAGTCAAAGAGATTGACTACGTGCAAAATAAAGAGGAACCTTGTGTATACAAGAAGGTTAGTGGGAGCAAAATTGCATTTTTAGTACTATATGTAGATGACATTTTACTAATAGGAAATGATGTGGGAATGCTCAGTTCTGTGAAAGCTTAGCTTTCAAGCAATTTCTCCATGAAAGACTTGGGAGAAGAAACCTATATTCTTGGGATTTGACTCTACTGGGATAGAGCGAAGAGAATGATAGGTCTTTCCCAAGCCCTCTATATAGATAAAGTCTTAAAGCGATTTAAGATGGATGATTCTAAAAGAGGGTTCCTTCCGATGCGATATGGAATAAAACTCTCCTCGAAGATGTGTCCTCAAAGTGAGGAACAACGAAAGTAAATGAGTAATATACCATATGCTTCGGCCGTGGGTAGCCTTATGTATACTTTGTTGTGTACAAGACCTGACATTGCGCATGCTGGGAGCGTGGTAAGTAGGTTTCGGGCTAACCCAGTTAAGGAACATTAGACCGCCGTAAAAGAACGTTCTCAAGTACCTTAGAAGGACTAGAGATCTGGTTCTTAAAGATGGTGGTGGAGAATTGAATGTGGTGGGATTCACTAAATTGGACTTCCAAGGACAGAAAGACGATTCAATGTCTACTTCTGGCTACATATTTACTCTCAATGGAGGAGCAGTATCTTGGCATAGTGCCAAGTATAGCGCGACTACTGGTTACACCTGTTAGGCTGAGTATAAAGCGGACTCCGAGGCCTCCAAAGGAAGGGTTAAGAAGTTACTGGGTAAACTGCACGTGACACCATGTGTTGCGGTGTCTATTTACATTTTTTATACGATAATAATAGAGCAGTAGCACAGGCTTGGGAGCTGAGGTTTCATAATGGTACAAAACATATTGAGAGAGAGTATCATCTCGTAAGAAAATTTGTTCGCATAGAGATATATTATGCTGCATAGAGTAGAGTCAGTCGACTATGTCTCTGATCCACTCACCAAGCCAATTTCTCAGATTAGCTTGGAGCGTCATCTGAAAACATGGGTATTAGATACCATAATGTGTGGCATTGAGTGCAAGTCGGAGATTGTTGGGAGTATGCCCTCGAATGCCACTCAGAGGATGTTGAGTGAGGGCATTGTACTTGTTATTATATAAATCATTAATATAAGGTAGTGGATGTTTTTTTATTTACTGCTAGTTACTGGCATTCCTAACTCGTAAATATACATATAGAAACTAGTCCGTGTATTTGAGTGTAATACCCGGATTTTCAGTATAAATTTTTTGCGTTATTTTATCTGAGGTATATTGTATCGCTTGGTGTCTATACAGTATGTATAAAATAAATTGAGGACCGAGACAGTTATACTTGTGTAATTGACGTTTTGATTGACAGTTATATTGAGGATTTTTTGTATCAGGTTAAACTGATTTGGATATCAGGTATATTGTATGAGAATATTTTTTGGGATGAGTATATAGGTATTCAGTATACCGTTTATTTATATTATGTATGTCGAGAAGTCGTACAGGAACAGTTGGATTTTGGATAAGTATAGAGCCCTTAACGTACACTAAGTTTAAGGACTTACGTACGCTAAATTATACGCTTTACGAAGGTTATGCATAAGGCATTACGTACGTAACAGGAGGAATTAGACTTGTGATCGGATAGTGGGGCCCGTGGTCGGCGGCTTTCGGCACGGATGTGGACAGGTGAGTCAATGGATGGATTTACGTATGCTATACAGGGTGTATTACGTACGTAATACGAGTATAATACTGTTGCAAGTCAACGTACGTATTACGTACGCAACAAAATAAGTGTTACGTATGTTATGGGGCGGGTGGCCGAGTCGTGGCCGAGATGACCTGTAGTGGCCAAGCATGGTCGGCAGTGACTCGCAGGGATGGCCGATCACGACCGGCAGTGACTTGCTGGGGGCAAGGACTGGTCGATAACGTACGTAAGGCTGTGGCCGGTTACGGCTGTAAGCGCCCGTTACGTACGTAAGCAGCTGCTGGTTACGTACGTAAGGGTGTCGACCAAAATAGACAGTAGGGTAGGCCACGGCCGGTTACGTACGTAAGCTACGGCCGGTTACGTACGTAAGCTACGGCCGGTTACGGCCGTAACGTGCCAGCAGGTCTCGGCCTATATAAGGCCTGGACACGGATCACTTGCCATTTTCATTGTTTCTTCGTTTCTTCGCGATTTCTTCAGCAAAATGGATAGATTTGACTGATAACATCATGTAGCAACATATTTTGGAAGTTGGATTCGTGTTTAACATCTTCTTTTGTCCGAATCAAAGGTAAGAACACCTAAACTTTTGGTTTTTGGATATTCTTAAGGTTTCTTGGTATTTTGGCCGATTTGATTCGTTTTGATTCACATTATTGATTGAACTTGATTATATACTCGAAATCATTCATTATCCTTGAAGTTTTGTGGAACAAATTCGAGTATTTCTTCGAATAAACGATTAAATTGGACTATGCCTTCAAAGTGTTCGATGAAATGTTTAAATGAGTAGAACTTGGGAAATTCTACACGTTTTCATATGAATGGTGATGGAATTGATATTGTTGTGATGATTCGTGGTATTTACTGTAACACCCCCAATCCACTCAGGGATATTACACGCCGTAGACCCTCTCCTCGAGGATCTACCAGGCTGATAACTAAAATCAAACATCTAAACATCGCCTTTAAGGCTAAAATGACTCAGTAGACCGATTTGGTCTTTCAATAATAACATACAACTCAATTCCAAACACTTACCCACGCAGGGGTCAAAATACAATAAACTCCCGTACAACGGGGAAAAGATACTGCAGCGGAAAAGAAAATACAACTAGACCAATACGACATCAACGGATCCTCGTGTGATTAGTATCGTTCATCTTTCATCATCCTTCGTGCCGACCCTGTGCTATGCTCCAAAACCTGAATGCAAAAATAGACATCCACCCCCCGAATACTCGGGGGTTAGCAAAACTCCACTGTTTTGCTAGTGCAAATACAAAGTGCAAATACGAGCCATATAATTCACATTCCACGAATAACAATAACCGGGAATCCTCAAAGATTCAATTACAATGAAACGAATACCTCCCGAGGCAAGAGTTTGAGTAAAACTTTCCAAATCCGAAAGATCACAAATAACAAGAACGGTTTGCAAAATGGTTTAAAATACCCTCGGGAGTTTTAATAGAAAACAATTTAGGATTATCAAATCCTTCTCTTTCCTAAATCAACTGGGTCACAGCCCAAAGGTTTTTGTTTTCACACATAGAAAACCGACAACAATTCACAGGGTCAGAGCCCAACATCACGTGTCCTCGACGGACATAAAAATCAACAAAACATAATCGCGCACGCGCATCGCCTAGGACCGGGACGAAGCCACATATCCCACTCGAGGCCTCTAAGGACCCTCCCGAGCTGGCTAGCTAAATAAACTCAAACCACCCATAAGTTATCTTGACATCATACTCGCAAGTACCGATTCTCGGAGCCCTCTCCAGACCTACCCGATTAGATAACCTTATGGTCAAATCATATCAAATGGCCGTACTCGCAAGTAACGCGCCGCCGGAGGCCTCACGGGTCCCTACCCGGTAAACATCAATCGAATATACCCACAAGTTATCGTGATATCGCACTCGCAAGTGACGATTCTCGGAGCCCTCTCCAGACCTACCCGAATTGATATCCTTGTGGTCGAATCATCAATGCATAGAGTTCACAACGACAAGGGTTTCACATTTGCCACAATCACAAATATGTCAAATCATGAGTTAATGCCAACAACACTTAACAAAACACCACGTCAAACCATAACGCACCGAAAATAAACCATATACGTCCATACGCAATACCAAGTGAAACATCAACACCAAACATATCCATAGAATTCACATAGTTCACAAACCACGCCATTCACAAAACACACGCGTTTTGAAAGAGGGCCTTTAACAAGGCTAATCAAATCTTTTGAAAGTTCAATTCAAACGACCACACAAACACATTTAGACGATCACCAATTATCATATCCACAAAACAAGAATTATATGGACAAGGTACTTGCCTCAAAATCGGCACGCAAGTATCCCGACGAACACGGCTCAACCGGAAAGCTTCGAAACACCCGATGTTTTCGAAAAGGAAAACGACAACGAACGGAATGGTTCAACTTGGTTTCTTAGCAAGAAACTCGACCCTAACAACATATAATCAATAAATCATCGATCATACGAGGAAGGATAATCGTAGAACGCCCGAAAACCCCTCTATGACAATCTACCGGACACCTTCTAGGCGTCGGTGAAGAACTCGACCCAAATAATGAATCGATACAATCCAACCAGGTAAATCGGATTAATCGGACGAAAACAACCAAAATACCCAAATTCCCCAAAACTAGATTTCTAGGAAATCTGACCTGATTCGGTAGATCAGAGGATGTTATAGGATGGATGATTGATGATATGAACCTCAAAACTTCATGGATTAATTGTATAACAACACTCCTCCATGATTAACACAACCTCAGCCGCGGAAGAGAAGAAAAACGAGTGAGAAATGGCTGAGAAATACGCTGTCAGGCCTTAAATAGGCCGATCGGCCGGCCGTTACGTGAATCGCCATGGCTTACGACGAATCGGCCATGGCCGAACTCACCACCTGAAATGCGAAGCGTTACGTGCGTTACGGCCAGGGCCTTACGACGTGAATCGCCGATCACTACCGTCGTTACTCGGCGGGCTCGGCCCAAAGATGCCGGACATGATTCGGTCGGGACCAACTCCGACGGCCCGAACGACCCCGAAACCCGAACCTGAGTACGAATCGAAGATACGGTTACGAAGTACTCGCAAAGATGAATCCGAGCACTAAGAGAACACACGATTCCGACCACCCGAAGGCTCGAAATTCGACAACGGAAAGTAATTACCCCAAACTTTGGGAAATTATGAAAATGTCCCAAAACGCCCGAAAATCACGATACGTGATCGAAACACCAAGCCAAAGCTTGAAACATGAATAATAACATTAAATGAACTTACGAGAAAGTCGAAACAACAGTTTCGGACGAGATTCGCAAGAATCGAACTCAAGTGCGGAAAAACCGCTAAAAAGCACGGAACTCAACAAAACGACACCGAAACGAGATCGGATGACAAAAAGTGCAGAATTAATCATTCTCGGAATGACGAAACGGTCATGAGCGAGTCCTCAAAACGGACTTCCGCCGAAAAAATAGAAATTTACCGAAAATCGAAAATTGCGGATATTACATTTACGGGAATTTTGTTAAGGGAAGATAATAAATTGATGATCAAATGCCTTGATTATGTCGTTATGATTATGGAATCGTAGTATTCTCGATGTTCTTGGTAGTTTGTTGCGATTCATGATGTTATGAGAAGTACATATGTTGAAGAACATGATTAAATACACCTTGAATTGTGAATAAGGATTTTTTAGATGTTATAACACATCGGATTATGTTGTATTGGAGATCTTGAATTTGATTTCGGAATTAGTTGTGTTCTTAAGGAACTCTTGGATTATATGAATTGTTGAACATGTTTAAGAGGTGTTGGTGTTTTCGATATGAATATGGAATATTCATATCTAGAACTAAGTTATGTGTTTTGGTACAATATTCGTATAGGAATACGAATATGGTTCCGGGTTTGATAAGATTATGATTCACTTTTGAGTTTGAGAATTTATACGTATTTAACAAGTGTTCAATTCGGATAATGGAAATATTTGAAACCTTTGGAATATGGTTATCTATAATGTTGAATTAATCGAATTGTCCGGACTGATGATGATAATCGGGAATTGATTTTTATTATGAATGTACAAGGAGGAAACTTGTAATCGTATTTAAGATTGAATTTGGAATCGATAATGCTTAGACACTTGGTCAAATTGATTATTGATATGATTTTCGGATTGTGGAATCGTATTGTGGTTTGGAGTTCGTGTGTGATTGGTTTGGGTTGTTTGGATTTGTATTTAATCGGGATATTGTATAACAGTTGTGTTTGTTGATCGGTTATTGATTGTTATTTGTGATCATCGAGTTACGGCTTGTATTGTGGATATGAGTTCGTATTTGTTGAGTTGGATTATTTGGTTTCATATATATGACTGAGGTTTTGTTGAGCCATTGAGTTTGATTGGTTGGCTATGTCGGTTATTGGTTGTTATCGGATTGTTGTTAATTGATTATTGCAATAGGTTGTGATGTTCGATCATGGATAATGACCGTTGTGTTGCGGTTGAGGTCGAAGAGTTCGTATATTGCTTTGTTTGGGGCTAAGGAGCTCGTGGACGAAGGCATTGGATTTTGGTAACGACTTCGTGGTATCGGTATCGAGGCAAGTTTCTACTTGTTCAGTTTATTATATTTGATGAATGGTTCCGTTTTCATTTCATTTATAATTCGTATAGCAATGTTGTTAGAAATGTAAGTTGTCGGGATAATGGTTTGTATATCGTACTCTGGTTGTAATAAATTATAAGGTATATGATTTAATTGTGTTCAAGGAAGATGTGAGTTATCTTTGGTCAAGGATATAGAATATCGGATATCTGTAACACCCCCAATCCACTCAGAGATATTACACGCCGTAGACCCTCTCCTCGAAGATCTACCAGGCTGGTAACAACATTTAACATCTCGACAATGCCTTCAAGGCTAAATGACTCAGTAGACCGATTTGGTCTTTCAATAAAAATATACAACTCAATTACAACATATACCCACGCAGGGGTCAAAATACAATAAACTCCCGTACAACGGGGAAAAGATACTGCAGCGGAAAAGAAAATACAACTAGACCAATACGACATCAACGGATCCTCGTGTGATTAGTATCGTTCATCTTTCATCATCCTTCGTGCCGACCCTGTGTTATGCTCCAAAACCTGAATGTAAAATAGACATCCAGCCCCCGAATACTGGGTTAGCTAACCTCCACTGTTTTGCTAGTGCAAATACAAAGTGCAAATACGAGCCATACAATTCACATTCCACGAATAACAATAACCATGAATCCTCAAAGATCCAAACGAAACGAAAAGTACTTCTCGAGGCAAGGGTTTGAGAAAACCTTTAAAAATCGAAATACCATAAATCAATGGAAATAATTTATAAGACGGTTTAGAATGCCATCGAGAGTTTTAATAGAAAACCATTTAGGATTATCAAATCCTACTTTTCAAAATCCACAAGACAAAAGGGGTCACCGCCCCAAATCTTTACTTTCCGAAAAATGACATTTACCAACCCGTTGGGATTTTAGCCCCAAATCCATAAAATGACTTTTACAAAACCATTTGGGATTTTAGCCCCAAATCTCATCAACTCACAGTACACAAGAACGACCACAATGTTCGTCTCCCAACATCAAAATCCACAAATAAAGGATTTAAAACAAACAACAAAATACTCTTGTGCCATCCTAGCCAAGTAAGCCAAACGAACAACTTACCTCTTACACACTTAGTCGATGCATGCAATCATGAAAACCGTTCAAAAGCGGTCATTTCCGGAAATGCCAATATCAAATCACATTTGTAAAATTCACCACAATTAACCGTCGATCCACACCTCCGTGGACCCCTACCGAGACCCCGTCGGATCTAACCCGCAGTGGTTAAAAGCAAAGCTCGTCGATCCACACCTCCGTGGACCCCTACCGAGACCCCGTCGGATCTAACCCGTAGTGAGCATACACACACACACCATTACTCATGCAAAACTAACATGCTAAGAATGTAAGTTCATTAAGAATACTCACTAGAGATGGCCATTAACTCGACACCATTATCAAACTCTTCAAAACACAATAACAAGATTAATTACGGAATACACGATTCCATAACTTTAAACAATAGGAGTATCATCCTCAAATCCTTCAACGTTCAAAATAATCAAATCATAATCAATTCCCAAAACACGCCGTTCACAAAACACACACGCATTTTGAAAGAAAGCCTTTAACGAGGCCAAACCGAAATGTTTTGAAACTTCGTTTCAAACAACCAAACAAACACACTAATACGATCACCGATCATCATATCCACAAAATAAGAAAAGTATGGGCAAGGTACTTGCCTCGATATCACAATCGCAACGAGACGACGGATAGGACGCAGTCGAATAGCCCCGAACCCCCGAACAATATCAAGAACGCGATAGCACCACGAGTATTACGAGAATAACACCACACGAATCATCAATCACCAAACGGAATTCAACATCGGAATCCTCGGACACCTATAAACCTCCGGAAGTAACAATAACACATGGTTACGACGAGAATCAAGGCCAAACAACGGAAATCCCAACAAACTATCGAAGGGAAACTCATTGGGACATTTAATCGAACACTAAATGTTCAATAATTCCCAAGAACACTCGAATCGTCGATCGAGTTAAACAAACTTGATATATGGATATACAACCCATAGAACATGATTAATAACATCATACTACACCAATCGATGTATCAAAATCGGATTAGAAACGAAATCAAGAACAATTTCTCCAAAAAGTCAACTTGAAGGATAATCAAGAAATATACCTTGATTTGGATGAAGGATTCAAGTAGAGGTCGAAAATCTACAACAAGACTTGAGGTAGATGATCTCTACAAGTTTTGGAGCACTCAAATCGCCAAGAATCGCCCACAATCGCCTAAGATGAAGGAGGAAGAAGAGAGGAGAAAAAATGAAGTTTTTCTCCTCGCAAATCTGATAAAAAACGCAGAAAAAGCCCGTGTGCCGCGGCACAGGACAAGTGTGCCGCGGCCCAGGGCCACCAAAAACGCCCAGAAATTAGCTTAGTGCCGCGGCACAGCCTGAGTGTGCCGCGGCACACGGTACAGCCTCCTTCAACACCAAAAAGGCACACCGTGCAGTCTTCGCTATTTCGACCATAATTCCTTCGTCTGGACTCCGATTGACTCACCGTTTGAACCATTGGAAAGCTAACTTGATTCTATATAATGTTGCAAAGATTCAGAATTTTTGGAGTTTCCAAGAATTAATGGTGACTTTACAAAGTCGAACTCCCACGTGAAAAAGTCGATTAAGGACACGGAACTCAACAAAACGACACTGAAACGAACTCGGATGACAAAAAGTGCAGAATTAATCATTCTCGGAATGACGAAACGGTCAGGAGTGAGTTGTCAAAACGAACTTCCGCCTAAAAAAGAAAATTACCGAAATTCGAAATTGCGGATATTACATTCTACCCTCCTTAAAAGAAGTTTCGTCCCGAAACTTAAAACAAGTAGGGGGAAGCAATATACCCGCCAGGAAAACTCGACGAGATACACAAAAATAGAAAACTCGTGCCCAACGGCGAAACGCTGCAAGAAACGCAAAGAGACATACGGCGTGAAAACACGCTCCACGACGACCAACACAACGTCGCCGTTAGGGATACAATAAAACCAACAAATGACAAGCGTCATCAAACGGATAATATAGCCAAGTCAATCATCCGACAATCACAAAACACAACGAACGAAAGTCAGTATAATTGACCAACCCAACGGTACATCAATCGAAACGCGAGCCAATCGCTGAACTAATACGGAATTCCACCGCCCAAGGGTTGGAAGATCGAAAACGAGACTAATTTCCCAAACTTAAGGGAATTAGGAATGAGCCTGAATGCTCAACGATCACGAAACGAGGACAAAAACCGAACAAACAAACGACCGAGCCACAACGGTCGAGACAACAAAGAGCGAACAATCATGTTCGAATCACGAAGAACAATAAAATTCAAACAACTCCAAGGTTCACATCTCGACTCGAGACAATATATGATCCGGTGAAAACAACAACGTATGCATTCACATAAGATCCACATGAGAGGGAATAGAAATTGAAAAGTCACAACGACAAACGAGTTATTCCGAAACAATACCACGCTCGTTCGATCAACAAAAGCAAGGGGCAGGACAAGCTCAGAAAATGTCAGCGAACATAAACGAGTCGACAGAGTCGAAAATACAGAAGTTCTAAATCCGATCCACTTCGATTAAAAGAACTAGTAGAACCAAAAGATGTTACTTCCGAACAAGGTTCACAAGAATCGAACCGAACTCGGAAAAGTCACAGCGATAACCAGAGCGACCCAAAACAAGATCACAACTCGTTCGAACGATGAAACCGAAATACAGAACAAGTTCAGACAGTATCAACGAACACGAGCGGATCGATAGACTTGAGAAAGAGGAAATGAAGAAGTCCAAAAACAATACGGGTATTACATTCGACCTCTTATAAAAGTAGGTCGTCCCCGCTACTCACAATAACGAAATCAAGGAGACGACACAACAGGCAATCGACAGAAACATCCTTCAAAGGCCTCTCAAAGCCGATTCTGATATTTGTGCTGAAGCGCGAACTCCAAAAGTCTCGGTAGCCAATTCGCAAAACTGAATTCGGTGTCCCTCGAGTCCACACTCGAAATGTGTTACTGACGAGAAGGACAATTTGCACGTACATTCCCCCGGCACATCACGGTTGAAATTCCTCGGCTCGGCATACCGAAAATACAAATGCTAGATACAATGGAACATAACACCGCAAAACAACATACCGGAGATGCCAACTCAGCACAACAAGGAATCATAACACATATCATATATAACGATTACCATCGTAAAGTAATACACACACAAATACTACAACAACGACGGTATCGTTCGGCGACCTCAACGGCCCGAACGATAACCAGCACATAATTACAAACATCATGAAACAATCACACATGTGCATAAACGCACAAAAATCCAAGCTTTAACAACCCACACTCGTGCGACAACACGCAAATCACCACGAGGTGATAAACAGTAAACACCAGTTCACACCTCTCATAGAGGGCTAGTACAACAAATGCGTGGCAACGCCTCGACATTCATGCCACCAATTCGATCATACTCGGGAGTAACATCATAACGACAAAGCAAACATCATACATACATATCCAGCCCTCAAACGGGAATGGATAGGTTTTTTTTAAAATGAAAACATCCTTTTGAAAATAATTTAGAAAAATGCCGGTTGATCTTGAGTATCACCTTTCAAGAAAAAGTACAAACGTGAAACATCATTATCGAGACTTTGGAGAACCATCTCGCATTTGATAAAAATGAGAACACTTTCTTTTCGTGAAAAACTTTCGGAAATATTCGACCCTCGGGTCTAAGTAAAAGTGTTTATAAAATATTGAAAATATCTCAAAACATTTTGGGTCCTCGCGGTAGAAGAATTTTGAAACATATCGTGGCATCTTGGATGTACCACGAGAAAATAATTCATTTTGAAAGTACGTCTCGAAATTTATTTTCTAAGATACTCAAGTTTTTCAAAGATAATTCAATGGGCTAGAATGCCCAAAAATTTCAGGTAATTACACAAAACATTATAGCGCCGTGGGTCCCGCGCCGGAACTCACCAGGCTAAAAACCATTTACAAAAATGCCAAAAAGGCCGATGACGGTAATATTTCAAAAACTCACGAAAGCCATTTACAAAATACTAAATACCGTCATAAGAATTTCGTCAAAGTGGTCAAGGCCATAATGCCAAAAACTCGGTTAAGGGAATCGGTTTTCGAAATAAAACTCGGTCGGTAAAATACCGAAAGTCATTACAAAAGAACTCACGCAGCGGATAAAAGAAATACAGTTCAACATGCACAATCCAACAACACTACTCCTCATATGAACGAAATATGAGAGTCAAATAACCACATATCACGAAATCAAAATCCATAAGAGGATTCCGTCACTTAACAAATAATCATAAAAATAGCTCGTGTCACACGAGGTACAACACAAAGAAGGGAGACTTACATTCACAGGTCGCACGAAGATGATGATCCCCCACGATACTAATCACGACCAACAAACTCAGACGACGCGTCGCGACACGACTTAGTCAGACATAATCTGACAAGACAAAACTCAACAGACACCACTGACCCGACAGCCTAGGTTTCCACAACCTAAGATCCGATACCATTTATGTAACACCCCCAATCCACTCAGGGATATTACACGCCGTAGACCCTCTCCTCGAAGATCTACCAGGCTGGTAACAACATTTAACATCTCGACAATGCCTTCAAGGCTAAATGACTCGAGAGACAGATTTTGTCTTTCAATAAAAATATACAACTCAATTACAACATATACCCACGCAGGGGTCAAAATACAATAAACTCCCGTACAACTGGGAAAAGATACTGCAGCGGAAAAGAAAATACAACTAGACCAATACGACATCAACGGATCCTCGTGTGATTAGTATCGTTCATCTTTCATCATCCTTCGTGCCGACCCTGTGTTATGCTCCAAAACCTGAATGCAAAATAGACATCCACCCCGAATACTCGGGGTTAGCAAACTCCACCGTTTTGCTAGTGCAAATACAAAGTGCAAATACGAGCCATACAATTCACATTCCACGAATAACAATAACCAGAATCCTCAAAGATCCAAACGAAACGAAAAGTACTTCTCGAGGCAAGGGTTTGAGAAAACCTTTAAAAATCGAAATACCATAAATCAATGGAAATAATTTATAAGACGGTTTAGAATGCCATCGAGAGTTTTAATAGAAAACCATTTAGGATTATCAAATCCTACTTTTCAAAATCCACAAGACAAAAGGGGTCACCGCCCCAAATCTTTACTTTCCGAAAAATGACATTTACCAACCCGTTGGGATTTTAGCCCCAAATCCATAAAATGACTTTTACAAAACCATTGGGATTTTAGCCCCAAATCTCATCAACTCACAGTACACAAGAACGACCACAAGGTTCGTCTCCCAACATCAAAATCCACAAATAAAGGATTTAAAACAAACAACAAAATACTCTTGTGCCATCCTAGCTAAGTAAGCCAAACGAACAACTTACCGCTTACACACTTAGTCGATGCATGCAATCATGAAAACCGTTCAAAAGCGGTCATTTCCGGAAATGCCAATATCAAATCACATTTGTAAAATTCACCACAATTAACCGTCGATCCACACCTCCGTGGACCCCTACCGAGACCCCGTCGGATCTAACCCGTAGTGGTTAAAAGCAAAGCTCGTCGATCCACACCTCCGTGGACCCCTACCGAGACCCCGTCGGATCTAACCCGTAGTGAGCATACACACACACACCATTACTCATGCAAAACTAACATGCTAAGAATGTAAGTTCATTAAGAATACTCACTAGAGATGGCCATTAACTCGACACCATTATCAAACTCTTCAAAACACAATAACAAGATTAATTACGGAATACACGATTCCATAACTTTAAACAATAGGAGTATCATCCTCAAATCCTTCAACGTTCAAAATAATCAAATCATAATCAATTCCCAAAACACGCCGTTCACAAAACACACACGCATTTTGAAAGGAAGCCTTTAACGAGGCCAAACAGAAATCTTTTGAAACTTCGTTTCAAACAACCAAACAAATACACTAATACGATCACCGATCATCATATCCACAAAATAAGAAAAGTATGGGCAAGGTACTTGCCTCGATATCACAATCGCAACGAGACGACGGATAGGACGCGGTCGAATAGCCCCGAACCCCCGAACAATATCAAGAACGCGATAGCACCACGAGTATAACGAGAATAACACCACACGAATCATCAATCACCAAACGGAATTCAACATCGGAATCCTCGGACACCTATAAACCTCCGGAAGTAACAATAACACATGGTTACGACGAGAATCAAGGCCAAAACAACGGAAATCCCAACAAACTATCGAAGGGAAACTCATTGGGACATTTAATCGAACACTAAATGTTCAATAATTCCCAAGAACACTCGAATCGTCGATTGAGTTAAACAAACTTGATATATGGATATACAACCCATAGAACATGATTAATAACATCATACTACACCAATCGATGTATCAAAATCGGATTAGAAACGAAATCAAGAACAATTTCTCCAAAAAGTCAACTTGAAGGATAATCAAGAAATATACCTTGATTTGGATGAAGGATTCAAGTAGAGGTCGAAAATCTACAACAAGACTTGAGGTAGATGATCTCTACAAGTTTTGGAGCACTCAAATCGCCCAAGAATCGCCCACAATCGCCTAAGATGAAGGAGGAAGAAGAGAGGAGAAAATGAAGTTTTCTCCTCGCAACCGCTAAAAACGCAGAAAAGCCCGTGTGCCGCGGCACAGACAAGTGTGCCACGGCCCAGGCCACCAAAAACGCCCAGGAATTATCTTAGTGCCGCGGCACACTGAGTGTGCCGCGGCACACGGTACAGCCTCCTTCAACACCAAAAAGGCACACTGTGCAGTCTTCGCTATTTCGACCATAACTCCTTCGTCTGGACTCCGATTGACTCACCGTTTGAACCATTGGAAAGCTAACTTGATTCTCTATAATGTTGCAAAGATTCAGAATTTTTGGAGTTTCCAAGAATTAATGGTGACTTTACAAAGTCGAACTCCCACGTGAAAAAGTCGATTAAGGACACGGAACTCAACAAAACGATGCCGAAACGAACTCGGATGACAAAAAGTGCAGAATTAATCATTCTCGGAATGACGAAACGGTCAGGATTGAGTTGTCAAAATGAACTTCCGCCGAAAAAAGAAAATTACCGAAATTCGAAATTGCGGATATTACAATATCGAGGATAGTTATTGTGATGACATAAGTATCGGGATAAAGGTTTATTGGTACTGAATGGATGGTACCTTATTTGAGGTTATTTGTATAACTTTGTATTCGTTCAGGGATGTTGTCCGTGGAAAGGATGTTGTCTCCGGCTTTGAGGTAATTTATGTATTGTTCAGTTATGAGATAATTATTATGTTGAGTTGTTGTATATGTTGTACGTTTAGGCTTCGTATATTGAGATTCGTATTGGTTGTTCGTTGAGGGATGTTGATCCCAGGACTATTGTTGGTATTAATGGTTGTGTTGATCGTTGATAAGTGTCAGTTTTATACACTTATCCTTGGTTTGTATCGATATATTTCACCCATAATTGATCTAGTCTACTCGTTTTTGCTTAGAATTAATTGGCTTTTAATAATTTTATTATTTATCAGATGAAGATGTAAATTTAGTCTTAATCGGATTGAATTACTGATTTACTCAAGAAATAACATGTGTATAAAATATTCTCTTTGTTGAATTTTTATGTATTCATGTTGTAGGGCTTTCCGAGACGAGTTCGGCAGTCTTGCCGGATTCAAAATCAGAGTTAAATATCAAAAGTTATCATCCGAAGAAGATATGGGGCAAAAACGCAAAGTCTAAGAAATTCTGGCTGAAAACGTAACTCACAAAGCAACCAGTTTACAAAAAGCCGAAGCAATGTTACGGCCGTAACATCTACAAGTTACGGCCGTAACTCTTGACAGATTATTGATCATTGTCTAATTTTTTATACTTTTGGTCTATTATTGAGGGGATGGCTGGCGTTGATCCGATCTGATGTAATAATGCTGGAGTTTTGTAGCTATTAGATGACTTTAGGTGTATAAATAGACCCCTTAGATCTATCATTATTCATCATTTATTTTCATCTTATCATTTTCTCACTTTGTAATACTTTTTCTTTTTGTGTGAAGAACACACTTGTGTTCTTGAGTGATTTGTGTAAGTGTGGTTTAGCTTATGTTGTTGAGGGAGTTTATTGCTTCTTTCTCCCTTATCTACTAAGGGATTTAGGATCAATTCTTTCCCTTTTTCAACTATTAATGACCACTCAAGCTTGTAATATGTTGAATAAACCCTTAATGGGCTAAGTTACTTAAGTTGGGATTATAAACAAGGTTAGTCATGTTATTTAAGTTGGTATAAAGATCTATTATGAATTACTTATTATTGTGTGTGATTTTCATTGTTTTACCAATCTTTATTTATTTGGCCAATAAATGACGATATTTATGGTCTTCATATGTTTCGAAAGAAAATAAGTTTGATTAGATCAAATGATCTTCACTCTAAGTTATTCTAGGAGATAGAAATATACCTCTAGACTTGGATGATTCTTTGAGTTATTTTTATAAAACCTAATGCTATGTATTGATGAAGCCAATCAACATAGAAATATAGTGGATTGATTCAATATCTAAGGGGCGTTTTGACATTCGAAAGAGGACCCGTATTTTTAAGGAAAATTGAATCTACACAACATAATAAGTAAATTCATCTTATGATCTCCTATACATCTTCTATAACTAATGATGAGCTAAGTTTGTAATCTCAACTATTTCATTTTATCTTTTATTAATCTATTATTAGTGCAATCTTTTATTTCCTTGAATATTAGAACTATTATTGCATTTTCTTTGCAATTGTCAAACCAAACTCTTAAATTGTGTGTTTCAATCATATAAATCTCTATAACAAATAGTTAAATAGTGTATAATTCAATATATAACCTAACTTCCTCGTGGGATTGATAAACCGGACTCGAAAAGTCCACTTACTTCTTGATACGATATCGTGCACTTGCGATAGTTACACTAAAGACGTGTCAAGTTTTTGGCACCGTTGCTGGGGAAGTATAATTTTATTTTTGAAATCTTACATTGTAAACTATTTTTATAGGATACAATTTCTCGACGTTGTAACTTAGTACTCAATTGTGTTTGTTCGGTCAAGTGGCGGATAACGGTACTCCATGACTATTAAAGTCGGATTCTTCAGTTTCTCACAACAACTGATATTTGTAGATATTTTCTCTTTTATTTTTATTTTTTTTAACATGGAAGAAATTTTGAATAAAATTGAAAAGAGATTTCCCTTTCTTAGTAAAAATGTCATTTTAAAAAATTATAAGACGAGACTTGAAAGGATGAGGTTGCTTATGAATAAAAGCATACCTTTTGATATAAGATTAATTATTGAAGCCGAAGTGAGAATAGCAGGTGAATTCACAGAAATACCTACTAGATTTTTACCAGGGCTTGGAAAAAGTTCATATGCCAATAAACGACGAGCAAAGATAATAGCCGTTTGCTATAAATGTGCTAGATGGAACTGTAATTTAAAATGTCGATCTTTAGGAATTTCATCTACAAACAGAGAAGATAAAATTCAGTTCATTAAGGATGGTCTGAATAAAGAGAATTTAGATAATATCGATATTTTTCTTGACACGCATCCTAGTGGACTCGTACATTATGTAATTCGATGTTTGTGGAATAAATTCAAATCAGAATATGAACAACGTCTTGGGAATCTGATGTTAAAAGACCCTATTTACCAATTTGTAAGAAAATTGGATGGAAAGCTTCTCCCCGACTCATAGAAGGCGTTTAGGCCGTTTCTGAACGTAAAATCAGAGGAAGATGTGAGCTACAATCATAACTACTATACATGTACGTGAGTATCTTTTATTTTTGTCGTAAGGTAAAATTTTCTGAATAAAAAAAGGGGGTGATACGCAATAAATACATTCATTATTCTATTGAGTAGTTGAAGCACAATCAACGCAATCACAAACTTGTTAAACAATTTTAGCTCATTTTTCTTCTATAAATAAACATTGTGCTTGTTTCTTTTATTCATCCCTCAAACTTGTACTTTTCTCTTTTTCTTTCAAATAAATATCTTTTCTAAAATGGAGTCATCATCTTCAACAAAAAAATTTAGCACAGTCTGCATTTTTGGTGGAGCTAGTTATGGAAAAGAGGCATGCTTTACTGAAGCAGCCCACAACTTGGGTCGTACCTTAGGAGAAAAATGCATTCATGTAGTTTACGGAGGAGGAAGTCTAGGATTAATGGGACGAGCTGCTGCTTCTGCCTATATGGAAAGAGTAAGAGTTTTGGGAATAATTCCAAAACCTCTGGCTGAAAGTAAAATCACCGGGGCAACTTTTGGAGATGAGTTTAGATCTGTAAATATGCAAGATCTCATAACTCACATGATAAATATTTCTGGCGCCTTTATCACCCTTCCCGGTGGTTTTGGCACTCTTGAGGAACTTTTTCATGTGGTTACCAAAGCCCAGCTAAATGTTCATCAAAAGCCAATAGGTCTGCTTAATGTCAATGGTTTCATTGATGGTTTACTATCTTTCATCAACTACTCTGCTGAAAAGGGTTTTATTTCCGAGCGTGCTAAACGAATCATAGTCGTTGCAACAACACCAGAAGAACTAATCAAAAAACTCATTGAATTTGTTCCTCAACCAGATCCAGCTCTAGCTAAAATTGTCTGGATGGAAGATTTTACCGTGAGAAAACGAAAAGTGGATTCATTCCTCTCCCTTTGATAACCCATGTCGGACCTCTTGTATTTTTACTTTCTGTTGTGTGTAAAAATCGTGCTAAATGATGGCAGCTTAAGGAGTTTCTTTTTGAACTCTTGACGCGCATCTATTCGCGATTTATGTATTGTTATTTTATTGCTGTAATTTTTATTGTTTGTTTTTTTATAAAAGCATTGATGATAGCGTAAGGCGACTATTCGGACTTTCTTGAAGTGCATCTTAAAAATTGTGTTATACTTCCGAGTATATTTTATTTTCTTTTGTTGTTTGCCTCGTATATTTATTCTCTTGCAGATCCTAAAAGGCGTTAGCTCAAGCATCAATTTTCATAACAGGGAGTATTCGGCTTTTCTCCATTGCTTTTTATTTATTTTGTTTCTATTTTTTTTTAAAAACTGAGGACAGTTTTATTTTCAAGTTTGGGGGTGGTATGTTTTAATTATTTTGGTGTGTTGGTATTTTGGTGTGTTTTGATTATTTTGGTCATTTGCCTTAAATTTCTTTTTTTTAATATATATATATATATATATATATATAGTATTTTGATTTATGAGATTTCTAGATCTGGCCATTACACTAATAAATTAGCTATATGCAAGCTTCTAAAATCGTTTTAACCGGTAAAAAAATTGTACATTCCAAAATTTTTGAGCCTTAATCTCTCTTTCCAAGCCTTGTAGTTATCATTTAAAATCGATTCATTCGTTACCTTGAGAAAAGAAGAATAAGTCGGTTGATGAAAATAACTGAAATTTACTTAATTTGTGGAGTTTTTGATTTTTCATGCTTAACTAAAAAATAATTTTCTGCAAAAATTCTTTTCCCAAAAAAATAAATAAATAAGTGGTCATTGGTGAAAAGAGCTACACATTAGCAAATAACGGTGTGAAAGCTATCGCCTAAAAAAATGGAAATTGTGTTGGTGAAAAGAGCTACACGTTAGCAAATAACGGTGTGAAAGCTATCACCTAAAAAAAATGGAAATCGTGTTGGTGAAAAGAGCTACACGTTAGCAAATAACGGTGTGAAAGCTATCACCTAAAAAAATAGAAATTGTGTTGGTGAAAAGAGCTACACATTAGCAAATAACGGTGTGAAAGCTATCACTAAAAGAGATGTAGTTTATGAGCAAATTTGAATTAATTAGCGGCTGAATTTCAATACACTCAATTTCGTGAACAATCACAATATTTGATGACGCCGATGAAACTCTTCTTCATATTGAGTCGAAAAATAAATGGGTGATCGAGAGCAACCATTAAAGGGAGTCGTTTGTGTAATATCCGCAATTTTGAATTTCGGTAATTTTCTTTTTTCGGCGGAAGTTCGTTTTGACGACTCGCTCCTGACCGTTTCGTCATTCCGAGAATGATTAATTCTGCACTTTTTGTCATTCGAGTTCGTTTCGGTGTCGTTTTGTTGAGTTCCGTGTCCTTAATCGACTTTTTCACGTGGGAGTTCGACTTTATAAAGTCACCATTAATTATTGTAAACTCCAAAAATTATGAATCTTTGCAACATTATAGGGAATCAAGTTAGCTTTCCAATGGTTCAAACGGTGAGTCAATCGGAGTCCAGACGAAGGAGTTATGGTCGAATTAGCGAAGACTGCACGATGTGCCTTTTTGGTGTTGAAGGGGGCTATACCGTGTGCCGCGGCACACTCAGGCTGTGCCGCGGCACTAAGATGATTCCTGGGCGTTTTTGGTGGCCCTGGGCCGCGGCACACGGGCTTTTTCTGCGTTTTTTAGCAGATTTTCGAGGAGAAAACTTCATTTTTCTCCTCTCTTCTTCCTCCTTCCATCTAGGGCGATTTGTGGGCGATTTTTGGGCGATTTGAGTGCTCCCAAACTTGTAGAGATCATCCACCTCAAGTCTTGTTGTATATTTTTGGCCTCTACTTGAATCCTTCATCCAAATCAAGGTATTTTTGGCTTGAACCCTTGTTTTTGTAGATTTGGGGATTTTCCTTTTTGATTTCGATTCCAATCCATTTTTAATCAATTAATGGTTGTATAAACGTTGTTTTGAACTTGTTCTACAGATTGGATACTCGTATCTTTGGTTCGTTCGACCCGAGGGGTGATTTCCTTGTTCTTGAAGGGTCTTGAACATTTAATGTTCGATTAAATGTTCGAATGAGTTCCCTTTGATAGTTGGTTGGGATTTCCGTTGTTTTTGGCCTTGATTCTCGTCGTAATCATGTTTTATTATTCCTTACGGAGGATTATAGGTGCTCGATGATTCCGATGTTGAATTCCGTTGGTGATTGATGATTCATGTGGTGTTTTCCCGTAGTACTTTCGGTGCTATCGCGTTCTAGATAGTGTTCGGGAATTTGAGGGCTACCCGGCCGTATCCGTTCATTTTTCCATTGCTCGTGATATCGAGGCAAGTACCTTGCCCATACTTTCCTTATTTTATGGATATGATGATCGGTGATCGTCTTGGTGTGTTTGTTTGGTTATTTGAAATGAAGTTGCAAAAGATTTCGGTTCGGCCTCGTTAAAGGATTTCTTTCAAAAATGTGTGTGTGTTTTGTGAACGGCGTGTTTTGTGAATTGATTATGATTTGGTTATTTTGAACGTTGAAGGATTTTATGATGATACTCCTATTGTTTAAGTTATGGAATCGTGTATTCCGTATTTAATCTTGTTATTGTGTTTTGAAGAGTTTGATAATGGTGTCGAGTTAATGGCCATCTCTAGTGAGTATTCTTAATGAACTTATATT
The DNA here is from genome assembly GCA_033398695.1 of Orobanche coerulescens. Lineage (NCBI taxonomy): Eukaryota > Viridiplantae > Streptophyta > Magnoliopsida > Lamiales > Orobanchaceae > Orobanche > Orobanche coerulescens. The sequence continues at coordinate 63,759,356 of CM065801.1, forward strand.
CTTAGCATGTTAGTATTGCATGAGTAACGTGTGTGTGTGTATGCTCACTGCGGGTTAGATCCGACGGGGTCTCGGTAGGGCTCCACGAAGCTGTGGAACCGCGAGCTTGCTTTTAACCACTGTGGGTTAGATCCGACGGGGTCTCGGCAGGGATCCACGAAGCTGTGGGTCCGTGGTTAATTGTGGTGCATTTTACAAATGTGATTCGATATTGGCATTTCCGGAAATGAGTGCTTTGGAACTGTGTTTTCATGATTGCATGCATTGACTAAGTGTGTAAGAGGTAAGTGTTCGTTTGGCTTACTTGGCTAGGATGGCACTAGAGTATTTTGTTGTTTGTGTTAAATCCTTTATTTGTGGATTTTGATGTTGAGAGACGAACCTTGCGGTCGTTCTTGTGTACTGTGAGTTGATGAGATTGGGGCTAAAATCCCAACGTTGTTGTAAAGGTCATTTGACGGATTTGGGGCTAAAATCCCAACGGTTTGGTAAAGGTTATTTTACGGAAAGTAAACTTTTGGGGCGGTGACCCCTTTTGTCTTTTGAATTTTGAAAAGTAGGATTTGATAATCCTAAATTGTTTCCTATTAAAACTCCCGATGGTATTTCAACTCATTTTATAAATTGTTTCCCTTGATATTTTGATCTTGAAATTTTGGGAAGTCTTTACTCAAACTCTCGCCTCGGGAAGTGTTCATCTTGCTGTACTTGAACCTTTGAGGATTCCTGGTTATTGTTATTCGTGGAATGTGAATTGTATGGCTCGTATTTGCACTTGTACTTGCACTAGCAAAACAGTGGAGTTTGTCCAGTATTGAACTCCAATGTGCGATGGCGTACGTCCGCGTAGGATTTCTGGCGACTCTGGGCGGTCAACAACCTTTCACGAATCAAGGCTATCTTCTCTCGAGTCTGTACAATCAACTCTGGTTCTGTTCCGATCAAGTCTGACGAATCGTCCCAGCATAGGGGTGATCTGCATCTCCTTCCGTATAATGCCTCAAACGGGGCCATCTTAATGGAAGCATGCCAACTATTGTTGTAGGTAAATTCAATCAACGGTAGATGAACTTCCCAATCGTTTGACCAATCTAAGGCACAAGCCCTCAGCATATCTTCCACCGTTTGAATGGTCCTCTCGGATTGTCCGTCAGTCTGCGGGTGATAAGTTGTACTGAAGTTCAATTCGGTCCCCAAGGCCTTATGAACTGACTTCCAAAAGTGAGACACAAAACGGCCGTCTCGATCAGAAACAATGGTTTTCGGCCTACCATGCAATCGAACTATCTCCGAAATAAATACTCGCGCCAATTTCTTGTAATATCCGATGGAAATTCTTACTTGCTATTGTACTATTCGGATAATTTAATACTGTTGTAATCTTGTTGCATTTGTGAAATGAATATTGATGTTAGAATATATCATAATAGACTTAAATTAAATGATCACTCGCACTATGTTTGAATTTTCAGTGTTGTAGAGATAAGTGCATATTGAACTATTAAAACCTGAGCCTAACGTACGTTAATAGTTAGTCATAGCGTACGCTATTTTGAGGCCTTTACGTACGTAAAGGGGTACCTGTTACGTACGTAACCAGTGCAATCGTATCCGATCTCAACTTTCGGCGTGTGGGGCCGGATGGGATTCGAATATCCGATCTTTTGGAGCCAACCTAGTTGACCCACATTACGTACGTAATGCTTCTAGCGGTAACGTATGTAATGAAGTTCGTATTTCAGTCAAGTAACCTCTGGACTTAGCTTACGTACGTAACACTTGTTGCGTAGCGTACGTAACGAACTATGCTGTTATAAAAAGACAACTTGTGTCTTTCATTTTGCACGTCCAAACTCTGATTTTCACCCATATAATCATCCCCCTTCATCCCTAGAGCAAGTTTACCTTCTTCCAACTTGTGTTGGAGCTTTACATTTTGATTTTGGAGCTTGTTGATTGGAACTTGGAGACATTCTTGAAGCTTATATTGTGTTCTTGTGGTTTGGTGTATTGTTATTCATTTCTGAAGGTATGTTCTACAATTTAACCCTATAATCTCGAATTTATTATGATAGTGATTAAGTATATTTCACCTAGTGATGAATTAATCAAAATAAACATGTTGTAGTTGAGCTTTCAACAACTTAATGATGAACATGTTGATTAGAGGGTTTGTAATGGTGTGTTCTTGGTGTTTTAATATGGTAATGATCATGTTTAGTTTAACCACACTCTCCTTGCTAGACTTATAACACCATTGGTATAATAATAATCCTTGTTCCATTGTAATGTAAATGACTTATTGGAATAATTACCATAAATGTTTTAAGAAACCTTGTTGATCATTGGAAGAATGAAATGATCTTCTTGAACCTAGGCCAAGTGAATTCAGAGGTGTGTTGTTTGAATCCCCAAGTCAGTTGGAAGAGTATAAGAGTGGTGCTAAACTTGAGATAATCTTCATAACCATGATATGGATTTACAACTAATTAACTCAACATAAGTAATTGTATGTAGTGCAGATTTTACTTTTAATCATTTGAGATGTTCTTGATAAGATTAAAGGATAGGAGATTATTATTTATCACATTATGGAATGATTCTTAATCCAACAAACATTTGGTATCATCTTGTAATCAATTGTGAGAATCGAATGGTATGAATAAGGTTCTTGAAGTAACACTTCAGAAGTTAAACTACTCAATCGGGAATTAAGATGTTATCTCGTGAAAAATTCGGTGTAGATGATCATATAAACGTATTAATGAGCAAAATATACTTCATTCAAGGTTGATTGTTCGAGTACACAATATTAGTCGAGGACCGTTCGTTCGTTCCGACAAGAAGAGGACTATTCCCGTCTCCGTATTGAGGCAAGTTATCTTGTTTGGTTATAATGATGATTAGATTCTTGTGATAATTATATATTTCATACGTATGAATTATTCATGTAATGTTTGTCGCGATTTGACATTGTCCTTGACGATATTCCGTTTTCTTCATGGGGTTGCATTCCCAAGTACGTCGTTTTGAATCGTTGATCTCGTTGGTCTTTATTTTCACTTTGGTGAGTTTTCTTGATCCTTAATTGGATGAGTATTTCATTGAACCTCGTTGTCATGTTGTATAGTGACATTTCCGGAATCATATCTGCGTGCCAATTGGATATTGTGTAGGATTTTTAGCCGGGCACTTGTATAGTCATACGTGGATGTTTCCGTATTGGACTGTGCACACGAGACGTAGTTCGTGAGGCTAATTAGGTACATTGTCACACGTATATTCTGGATTCCGTATACGGGGTGGACATGTACACGGACACATTTCCGGATCGGGCGTACTGTGATGTCCATCTTGAGCTATATTGTTAATCGATCATAGTCCATGTGTGATTGGATGTGTTCGACGATTTGTGACTGATTGTTTCATACGCCCGAGGGGTATGATTAATAGTCAGAATGTTATCCTTGAAATCTATATACGCGAATTGTATAATGTTGGAAGAATTGATTGTCATGTATATCTGACCCTGTGTTATGGGCGAAATACTTGTATTGTATTTTAGGTCGAGGCAAAGGCAAGGCACGGGAAGAGCATGTTGACAGCGAAGGTTTCGAAGGATACTAGTTCAGGGCCCCCACACCATTTGTTGTCCGGTTATGTTAAACCGTGTTATGTTATTTCATTTTCTGTTCCATTTAAATTACTATTTGGTTGTATTGACATTTGAAGTATTTTCCATCTCCATATGGTTTATACTTGTTTTTTTCGGATCCTGTGTATTATAAGGCCGTTGGCCAGAATTTCGATAAATTCCTAATCGGAGTAATGACTATTCATTGTGGTTCGGTATCACAAATAATGTTTATTTAATCTGTTTTGGATATCGCCTGGTGGGTCCCAGTGTGGGGTCCACGGCACTGTAATAGCCGCCTTTTGGGGTGTTACAGAAGATGGTATCAGAGAGTTGTTTTCTTTTTATGAGTCATTGTGAAATGAACTAGTATCAAGAGACCTTCGTGTCACGTGTGACCTGTGCAAGCGCCTGACCCTACGAGCCAAATACGGTATGTACTTTATGAGCCATGATTTAATTACTGGCATAATATTGATATCAGTATGGGTCTCCTTGTTGATCATGTTATTTCGAGGAATTGTGACAGGATTTTTCTGGTTGATAATCCGAGGTAAATGCTGAATTGATTATATGATTGAATTGTTCGACTTGACACCGATATAATATTCGGTGCGACATTCGTGGTATCGATAACCGTTTCCTTGAAATATGTGATTCCTTGTTGCTATTAACTTAGCATGAATTTTAGTATCTTGAACTATACTTATGGTTATCATTATGATTGATTCTTTCAGTATGGAAAGAAACCTGAGAGGTCGTGGCAGAGGGGGACGAGGACGCGGAAGGGGCCGAATCCCGATACCTCGAGCCAACAGACGCGCGAATGCGGATCAGAGTTCCGCATGGTGGTTCACCTTCTAGGGAACAATCGCACCACGGTGGGCGCGGGGATGCGCGTGTCGATCCTTACGTCGTAATGCGGGGCATGATGACACGAATGACCCAGATGGGTCAACTAATGGAAGCTATGCAGAGGGCCGCATCGCGGCGGCGGGGGCTCATCCTCCTCCTGTGATTGGCGGACCCGTGAGTCGGATTATCAGCGACATCTCTCGCCAGCGACCACCGACTTTTGAAGGCTCCTCTGAGCCTCCTGACATCGTGCATTGGATCGAGCATTTTGAGAAACTTTTCCAGATGGTGGACTGCCCGGAAGAGAATCGTTTTTCGGTAGCCACGTATTATCTTAGCAAAGGCGCTCATACCTGGTGGCTTTCAGTAAGGCCAGCTGATGGTGTTTACACTTGGGAGGAATTTAAAAACCTCATGCTAGACCGTTACTATCCAGGGCCACTCCGTGAGGCCAAGCTGTCGGAACTATTGAACCCCGACCCGTCTGAAGACGATGATGTATTATCTGTTGCTGAAAAATTTCAGGCACTCCTTCCTTTCGCCACGACAATTATCCGAACAGAGGCCGATAAGATCAAATACTTTCTCAAGAGGCTTAAACCCCGAATGAGAATGCAGTTGTTGAATCACCACTGTACTACTTTACCAGAGTTCATCGAGAAGGCTCTGGAGTACGAACTCACCGCGAAGGAGATTTTCAAGAAACAACCACAGTCCAACAACAACAGATCCAGGAACCGTAACTGATCGAGAGTAATCGGGGGACATTCAAGAAGCCCCAGTCATTGCCAAACCCTTCTGATCGACCACCCATGGCGTCGAAGCCAGCTGGATCGCACTCTCGAGCGGTCCCCTCCTCTGTTGTGTGCTATAACTGCGGAGATCAGGGGCATATCAGCTCCAAATGCCCGAAGCCTGCCGTCACATGTCATACTTGTGGCAAGATTGGTCACCGTGCTCGTTTTTTCAGGGGTGGGCCCGAACCTGAACCAGTAGCATCTCATGCCCCAGTTCAATCCTCTGTCCAGAACCGGATGCCTCCGTCCGCTTCCTATCAGACCACCGGGGCGAATAGGGGAATGGGCCGTGGGAATCAAAGTGGTACACCTGGTGCCGGAACTGCGAAACCCAGGATTTACGAGATGAAGAAAGCTGACGATCCCGAGGCCAGCATGATTTCAAGTATACTCGAGATCCACTCCCAGCCTGTGTGTGTTCTTTTTGATACTGGTGCTTCACACTCCTTTATATCTTCTTCTTGTTTAATTTGTTTGCCTCTAGACCATGTTATCAATTGTGAGCCCTACGTGATTGGTCTACCTGATGGTAGAAGAATTATTGGAAATCGTGAAGTCCAGGACTGTCCGATTCGTTTGAACGACCGTGAGTGGTTGTCAAATCTGATTGTAGTCGATTTACCTAAGGATGATATAATCTTGGGTATCGATTGGATGGATCGTCATGATGCAATACTCAGTGTCCGCAAGCGAATTGTAACCATCACTTCCAATGATGGTTTCGAGTGTATTTTTCGAGGTGATAATCCCAGTCGTTCTGGGAGAGTCATCAGTGCTATGAAAGCAGCGAAACTGCTTAATCAAGGGTGTATTGGTTATTGGTGCTACATGACCAAAACAGCAGATCGACCAGTTGTATTGGCCGACATTCCGGTAGTCCGAGACTACCCCGATGTATTTCCAGACGAGTTGCCAGGCTTACCTCCTCATCGTGACGTGGAGTTTATTATTGAGTTATAACCAGGTACGTACCCGCTCTCAAAAGCACCGTACCGTATGGCTCCAACTGAGATGCAGGAATTGAAGAACCAGCTTGAGGAGTTGACTGACAAGGGCTATATTCGACCTAGTGCGTCCCCTTGGGGAGCACCAGTGTTATTTGTGCGTAAGAAAGATGGATATCTACGCTTATGTATTGATTACCGTGAGCTGAACAGGGTAACCATCAAGAACAAGTATCCCTTGCCTCGTATTGATGATTTATTGGACCAACTTCAGGGATCTGCCATGTTTTCTAAGATCGACTTGAGATCTGGTTATCATCAGTTGAGGATTAGAGAGTCTGACATTTCGAAGACAGCATTCCGTACTCGCTATGGGCATTATGAGTTTGTGGTGATGCCATTTGGACTGACTAATGCACCGGCGGTATTCAGGGAGTTGGTGAATCGAGTTTTTATTAACTATCTGGATCGCTTTGTAGTCGTTTTTATTGACGACATTCTGATTTACTCTCGTGACCACGAAGAGCACGAGCGTCACCTCCACCAAGTTCTCGATACATTGAGGCGAGAACAGCTCTATGGGAAATTTTCTAAGTGTGAATTCTGGATACCTGAGGTTGTCTTTCTCGGGCATGTGATATCATCCGAAGGGGTGAGAGTGGACCCACAAAAAAAGGAAGCCATTCGAGATTGGTTACCACCGAAGAACGTGAAGGAAGTTCGTAGTTTCCTCGGCCTAGCAGGTTACTACCGACGGTTCGTAGAAGGATTTTCTAGAATTTCGCAACCGATGACTAGCTTACTGCGAAAGGACAAGAAGTATTTGTGGACAGAAGCATGTCAGCAAAGTTTTGAAAAGCTCAAGAGTCGATTGATTTCGGCACCTGTTTTGGTCTTACCAAAAGGAACGGAAGGATTTGTGGTGTATAGTGACGCGTCGAGACAGGGTCTGGGATGTGTACTAATGCAGGAAGGGAAAGTGATTGCCTATGCATCGAGACAATTGCGACCCTATGAAGTTAACTATCCGACCCATGACTTGGAGTTAGCAGCCGTGGTTTTTGCTTTGAAAATATGGCGTCACTATCTTTATGGGGTTACCTGCCAGATCTTTACAGACCACAAGAGCCTAAAGTACATTTTTACTCAGAAGGAGTTGAACATGAGGCAGAGAAGGTGGCTAGAATTAATCAAGGACTATGATATCGAGATCCTTTATCATCCGGGTAAAGCTAATGTGGTTGCCAATGCTTTGAGCCGTAAGACAGTGCAGGAGCAGATGCTGAGCCGTTTGACAGCACAGAGAGAGTTGCAATTGGACCTTATGAGGCCAGAAATTGAAGTTTGGTTACAGCGTATTCAGGGACAACTTTGCACCCTTGAGATTTCTTCATCTCTTGATGATATGATCAGATCGAGGCAAGTTACGGACCCATTCTTATCTCGAGTCCGGGATGAGGTAACCCAAGGGAAAGCCCCTGGATTCGTGATCCACGAGGATGGATTGATACGATTTAGAAATCGAGTTTGTGTACCCGCTGACGAAGAGTTAAGGAACTCTATCATGAGAGAAGCCCATGCTACCCCGTACTCTATTCACCCGGGATATAGCAAGATGTATAAGGATCTGAAGCAGAATTATTGGTGGGGAAATATGAAACGTGAGGTTGCCGAATTTGTTTCGAGATGTTTAACCTGTCAGCAGGTTAAGATTGAGCACCAGCGACCCGCAGGAATGCTGAAACCGCTCCCGATTCCCGAGTGGAAATGGGAGGACATATCAATGGATTTTATTACTAGCTTGCCGACGAGTCGTCGAGGAATGAATACGATTTGGGTGATTGTGGACCGTCTGACCAAATCAGCCCACTTCTTGGAGATTAAGGACACGTGGGGTCCCGAGAGATTGGCCCAGCTGTTTATTAAGGAAATTGTGAGATTACACGGTACCCCCAAGAGTATTGTATCAGACCGTGACGGGCAATTCGTGTCACACTTCTGGAAGGCAGTTCATCGTGCGATGGGCACACAGTTGAATTTCAGTACGGCTTTTCATCCACAGACCAATGGTCAGTCTGAGAGAACCATCCAGACTCTAGAGGACATGTTGAGAGCATGCGCTCTTGATTGGAAGGACGATTGGGAAGCCCAGCTGCCTTTGGTGGAATTCACTTATAATAATAGTTGGCACGCTTCGATTCAGATGGCACCGTATGAGGCATTATATGGCCGTCGTTGTAGGTCCCCTTTGTGTTGGGACGAACTATCATAATATCTGGGTACGGAACCCGACATGTTATTAGCATCTCGGGAGAAGATCACTTTGATTAGGAGCCGGTTGTTAACGGCTCAAAGTCGACAGAAGTCTTATGCTGACCACCGTCGACGACCGCTTGAGTTCGAGGTTGGTGACCCTGTGTTAATGAAGGTGTCTCCTACCCGAGGAGTCTTTCGTTTTGGGAAACGAGGCAAGCTGAGTCCGAGGTATATCGGGCCGTTTGAGGTTTTGGAACGAGTAGGCGATTTGGCTTATCGTTTGGCTTTACCACCAGCCCTGAGCCGGATCCATAACGTATTCCATGTCTCCCAGCTAAGGAAATACGTTGCTGATCCGAGTCATGTACTTCAGTTCGATGAGATCGATTTAGCGGAGGATCATTCGTATGAGGAGCACCCCGTACGGATACTTGAGAGAAGGATCAAACAATTACGGAATAAGACGATCCCCCTACTGAAGGTTCAGTGGTCACGACACGGGGTCGAGGAGGCCACATGGGAGACGGAGCACAACATTCAAGAGAGGTATCCCGAATTTCTTACCCCTTAGTTTCGAGGACGAAACCCCTTTTAAGGGGGGGAGTATGTAATATCCGACGGAAATTCTTACTTGCTGTTGTACTATTCGGATAATTTAATACTGTTGTAATCTTGTTGCATTTGTGAAATGGATATTGATGTTAGAATATATCATAATAGACTTAAATTAAATGATCACTCGCACTATGTTTGAATTTTCAGTGTTGTAGAGATAAGTGCATATTGAACTATTAAAACCTGAGCCTAACGTACGTTAATAGTTAGTCATAGCGTACGCTATTTTGAGGCCTTCACGTACGTAAAGGGGTACATTACGTGCGTAACCGGTCAATCGTATCCGATCTCAACTTTCGGCGTGTGGGGCGGATGGGATTCGAATATCCGATCTTTTGGAGCCAACCTAGTTGACCCACATTACGTGCGTAATGCTTCTAGCGGTAACGCACGTAATGAAGTTCGTATTTCACCGAACCTCTGGACTTAGCTTACGTACGTAACACTTGTTGCGTAGCGAATCTAATCTTTGTTATAAAAAGACAACTTGTGTCTTTCATTTTGCACGTCCAAACTCCGATTTTCACCCATATAATCATCCCCCTTCATCCCTAGAGCAAGTTTACCTTCTTCCAACTTGTGTTGGAGCTTTACATTTTGATTTTGGAGCTTGTTGATTGGAACTTGGAGACATTCTTGAAGCTTATATTGTGTTCTTGTGGTTTGGTGTATTGTTCTTCATTTCTGAAGGTATGTTCTACAATTTAACCCTATAATCTCGAATTTATTATGATAGTGATTAAGTATATTTCACCTAGTGATGAATTAACCAAAATAAACATGTTGTAGTTGAGCTTTCAACAACTTAATGATGAACATGTTGATTAGAGGGTTTGTAATGGTGTGTTCTTGGTGTTTTAATATGGTAATGATCATGTTTAGTTTAACCACACTCTCCTTGCTAGACTTATAACACCATTGGTATAATAATAATCCTTGTTCCATTGTAATGTAAATGACTTATTGGAATAATTACCATAAATGTTTTAAGAAACCGTGTTGATCATTGGAAGAATGAAATGATCTTCTTGAACCTAGGCCAAGTGAATTCAGAGGTGTGTTGTTTGAATCCCCAAGTCAGTTGGAAGAGTATAAGAGTGGTGCTAAACTTGAGATAATCTTCATAACCATGATATGGATTTACAACTAATTAACTCAACATAAGTAATTGTATGTAGTGCAGATTTTACTTTTAATCATTTGAGATGTTCTTGATAAGATTAAAGGATAGGAGATTATTATTTATCACATTATGGAATGATTCTTAATCCAACAAACATTTGGTATCATCTTGTAATCAATTGTGAGAATCGAATGGTATGAATAAGGTTCTTGAAGTAACACTTCAGAAGTTAAACTACTCAATCGGGAATTAAGATGTTATCTCGTGAAAACTTCGGTGTAGATGATCATATAAACGTATTAATGAGCAAAATATACTTCATTCAAGGTTGATTGTTCGAGTACACAATATTAGTCGAGGACCGTTCGTTCGTTCCGACAAGAAGAGGACTATTCCCGTCTCCGTATTGAGGTAAGTTATCTTGTTTGGTTATAATGATGATTAGATTCTTGTGATAATTATATATTTCATACGTATGAATTGTTCATGTAATGTTTGTCGCGATTTGACATTGTCCTTGACGATATTCCGTTTTCTTCATGGGGTTGCATTCCCACGCTGCGTTTTGAATCGTTGATCTCGTTGGTCTTTATTTTCACTTTGGTGAGTTTTCTTGATCCTTAATTGGATGAGTATTTCATTGAACCTCGTTGTCATGTTGTATCGTGACATTTCCGAATCATATCTGCGTGCGATTGGATATTGTGTAGGATTTTTAGCCGGCACTTGTATAGTCATACGTGGATGTTTCCGTATTGATCGTGCACACGAGACGTAGTTCGTGAGGCTAATTAGGTACATTGTCACACGTATATTCGGATTCCGTATACGGGGTGGACATGTACACGGACACATTTCCGGATCGGGCGTACTGTGATGTCCATCTTGAGCTATATTGTTAATCGATCATAGTCCATGTGTGATTGGATGTGTTCGACGATTTGTGACTGATTGTTTCATACGCCCGAGGGGTATGATTAATAGTCAGAATGTTATCCTTGAAATCTATATACGCGAATTGTATAATGTTGGAAGAATTGATTATCATGTATATCTGACCCTGTGTTATGGGCGAAATACTTGTATTGTATTTTAGGTCGAGGCAAAGGCAAGGCACGGGAAGAGCATGTTGACGGCGAAGGGTTCGAAGGATACTAGTTCAGGGGCCCCACATCATTTGTTGTCCGGTTATGTTAAACCGTGTTATGTTATTTCATTTTCTGTTCCATTTAAATTACTATTTGGTTGTATTGACATTTGAAGTATTTTCCATCTCCATATGGTTTATACTTGTTTTTTTTTCGGATCCTGTGTATTATAAGGCCGTTGGCCAGAATTTCGATAAATTCCTAATCGGAGTAATGACTATTCATTGTGGTTCGGTATCACAAATAATGTTTATTTAATCTATTTTGGATATCGCCTGGTGGGTCCCAGTGTGGGGTCCACGGCACTGTAATAGCCGCCTTTTGGGGTGTTACATTTCTCTGGTCCCCATGTGTCCTTAATGCCTAGGAAATGAGCTGATTTGGTTAAACGATCAACTATCACCCAAATCATGTTCATTCCCGTCTTGGTTCTCGGCATATTAGTGATAAAGTCCATCGATATGTCCTCCCACTTCCATTCAGGAATTGGGAGCGGCTTCAACATCCCGGCAGGCCGTTGATGCTCGATCTTAACCTGTTGACAAGTCAAGCATTTCGAAACATAGTCCGCTACATCTTTCTTCATGTTGCCCCACCAGAAATTCTGCTTCAAATTCTTATACATTTTACTGGTGCCCGGGTGGATAGAATAGGGCGAACTGTGAGCTTCCTTCATAATCGTCTGTTTCAGAACATCAACATCGGGAACGCAGAGTTGGTTCTGAAATCTCAAAACTCCATCATCATGAATTATGAATCCGAGGGCCTTTCCTTTGATCACTTCATCACGTAACCAAATCATCAGAGGATCATCTGCCTGTTTAGATTTGATTCCTTCCGTTAATGATGAAGTTATCTCCATCACGCACAGTTGTCCTTGGACTCTTTGTAACCATACTTCAATTCCTTCACGAATCATCTCTCGTTGAAGGCTAAGTTGGGAGGTCAGCGTCTCCAGCATCTGAATAGAAACAGGCTTGCGGCTAAGTGCATCGGCCACTACATTCGCTTTGCCTGGATGATATAAAATCTCCAAGTCATAGTCCTTAATCAGTTCTAACCATCTTCTTTGCCGCAAGTTTAATTCTTTCTGACTGAATATGTACTTGAGACTCTTGTGATCCGTAAAGATCTGACAGTGAGTCCCGCATGCATAATGCCTCCAGATCTTCAAAGCAAAAACCACTGCTGCTAGCTCCAAATCATGTGTTGGGTAATCTACTTCATAAGGTTTCAGCTGTCGTGACGCATAAGCGATCACCTTATCATTTTGCATCAATACGCACCCGAGTCCTTGGTTCGAAGCATCACTGTAAACTATAAATCCTCCAGTTCCCTGTGGAAGTGATAGAATCGGTGCCGTCGTCAATCTCTTCTTTAATTCATCAAAGCTAACCTGACACAACTCATTCCACTCAAACTTTTGAGTTTTCTGCAGGAGTCGAGTAAGTGGGCGGGAGATTTTAGAAAACCCTTCCACGAATCGACGATAATATCCAGCAAGTCCTAAGAAGCTTCGGACTTCTTTCACGTTCTTTGGAGGCTTCCAATCCATAATTGCTTCGATCTTCTGAGGATCTACTCGGACTCCTTTAGCTGACACCACATGGCCGAGGAACATTACTTCCTTTAGCCAGAATTCACACTTAGAAAGTTTGGCGTACAATTGCTCGTTTCTCAAAAGTTCCAATACAATCCGCAAATGCTGCGCATGTTCTTCCGGGCTCTTAGAATACACCAGAATGTCATCAATGAACACGACCACAAATTTATCCAAAAATTCAATGAACACACGGTTCATCAATTGCATAAATACAGCAGGTGCGTTAGTGAGACCAAACGGCATTACTACAAACTCATAATGTCCGTAGCGAGTTCTGAACGCTGATTTCGGAACATCAGATTCCTTAATCCTCAGCTGATGATATCCTGATCTCAGATCGATTTTAGAAAATACTGTTGCCCCTTGCAGCTGGTCAAACAGATCATCAATCCGTGGCAACGGATACTTGTTCTTAATCGTCATCTTGTTCAAATCTCGATAGTCAATACACAATGAGCGACCCATCCTTCTTTCGGACAAAAAGAACTGGCGCTCCCGAGGGTGAAACGCTTGGCTGAATATAGCCCTTGTCCAGTAACTCCTCCAGCTGCTTCTTCAGTTCGTACATCTGAGTAGGTGCCATACGATACGGCGCCTTAGAAATTGGTGTAGCTCCGGGTTCCAGCTCAATGGTAAATTCCACATCCCTTCGTGGAGGTAGTCCAGGTAACTCGTCAGGAAATACATCTGGAAATTCGTTCACAACAGGAATGGATGAAAGTTCCACAATTTCGTCTTCTTTCTTCGTTGCATAACACCATTACCGATACACTGTTTCAACAATTTGACAGATTTCATCGCTTTGATCAATTTTCCTGATCTTCCAGGTTTACACCACTCGAACAATATTTCGGAACCATCGTCAGCGATCAGCGAGATATTCCTCCTTCGGTAGTTCACAATTGCTCCATATCGATTAAGCCAATCGTCTCCGAGTATCAGGTCGTCTCCTTGCATTTCTATCACGATCAGATTTGAGAGCCACTCTCTGCCTCCAAATGATATAGGGAAATTTCTAGTTTCTAAGTTTCCGACAATCCTCTCTCCACTCGGTAAACCAACAACATAAGGTTCACAAGTATGAAAACCGGAAATATTCAAACGATTTACACAAGACAAAGATATAAAAGAATGTGTAGCTCCTGTATCGAATAAAACGCTAACTGGCTGGGAAAGGATCTGGACAGTACCTGATGCGACAGTAGCATCCTGATCATCTGTCCTCCTCATCTCGTACAGACGTGGGGGAGAAGATCCGGCACTCGATGTCCCCTTTCGGTCCCATTGTCCTCTGCCTCGTCCGCGGCCAAAATTCTGAGGCATCTGAACACTTTGCTGCGTCTGTTGGATACTGGCTTCCTTCTGGACTGGCTGTGGTGTACGGGCTCTAAAAGACTTTGCAGCCTCTTCGCAAAACACTGCCCAATGTCCCTCTCGTCCACAATCAAAACAAGTCACGGCAGGAAGGGGGTAATTCCGTCGATAGTGCCCCGTCTGGGCGCAGTTAAAGCATTTCCTGGTAACATCAGTAATAGTTGATGTCGCTCCAAAGTTCTTTCCGCTCCTAACTGGGTGCGGAGGTTTCCTGAAAGAGTGAAAGGATGACTGGGCCTTACGGGGCCCGCTGTTCTTGTGCTCTGTAAAAGTACCAGAGACTTTCTGTTTCTTGGATTCCGAAAATTTCTCCATAGCTGCTTCCTTGATCTCATACGCCAATTCCTTATCCTGGTATTGACGGAGTGTGGTACATTCAAATCCGGACATGTACCTCTGGATTTATGGTTTCATCCTCATATCAAAATAGATCATCATTTCTGCATCTGTTCTGACCAAATGTCGAACAAATGCCAGCTGCTGGTTAAACGTCTTAATTGCTTGGGATACTGGCACATCAGAAGGCTGAGCGGAGAAAAACTCCCGAATTTTGGCTTCCCTCACAGGACGAGGGCAATACTGAGCTTCCATCATTAATCTAAACTCTGTCCAATCGGCATCATGGTCTACAGGCCGGATGGCTTCCCACCATTCGGACGCTTCCCCTATCAGAAAATATTGAGCGATAGAGGCTCTCCGGTCGTGTGGGCAGTTAATTCCGGAAAAGATTTTCTCCAGTTCTTTCAACCAATGATCCCAGGTGGGAGTCTCAGAAATACCGTCGAATTTGGGTGGTTGCATCTTCGCCACCTCTTGCGCCCACCGGTCACCTCGATTTCCCATGTCCGGGATCCCTTTCATCTCTCTCCCTGTTGTAGTCCCACCGCTACTTGCATTCGGTCCACGACTTGGACGAACCGAGTCATCTGGTTCACCACTTGACGAAGGATCTCCGTACACAGATCTGGTTCGTTATTAATAGATTGTTGCGGCTCGCCTGAGCTATGACTGGCCTGATTAGAAGGCGACGCTTCCCTTTCAGCATTTCTTCGTCCGCGTCCACGACCGCGACCACGTCCACGTCCGCCTCTCAACATACTGTAAGCATAAATACTCAATATACAGGAAACAACATCGTTCTAATATTCCAGTATAAAGAGACACAACATGTAAAGAACGAGATAGAGTTTAGGATCTTACAACCACCGTTCGCATGAAGACGTAGGCAGTGCAGTGATGTCATTCACGCCCGGTTACCTCAAAAGACATAAATGACCCCTATTTTAACCCAACGGCCAAGATATCCATAATCTTAGCTCCGATACCATATTCTGTAACACCCCCGATATATTCAGGAATATTACAGCGCCGTAAATCCTTTACATAAGGATTTACAAGGCTGAAGAATTGAACAGACATTAAAAGGTACTAACCAATGGAAATAACGGAATTAAGATACAACGGTTCTGACCAAATACTGAAAGTACAGTTGTTCAGCAGGAACTTAATAATACATCACCAAATTCAAATTCAGCATAAATGACTTCGTACTCGAGTACTTATTGAAATAACCGATAAACAACAGACAAATGAACCCGGCCAAAACATCACTCTGCACCCTCGTCGTCATGCAGCTCCAGTGGTTGTTTTCCCGCTCTCCTGGATCCTGAACATAAACAAAATGTTCACCCCCGAAGGGGTTAGCACAACGATGCTAGTACAAGTACCACAACATATTATTCATATCTCACAAAGAATAATAACGTAAATGACAAAACACCAACGAGTCTTCTCCTACGAGAAACTCATAAATGATATACACAAATGATAATCACAACATAATATCATAACATACACATGGTAATTCCGTCGATCCAGCGTTCACTGCCTAGAACCCACGATGATCCCGTCAGACCAACCCGTGGTGGAAAAACCCGTCCGATGATCCAGCGCACGCTAGCATAGATCCCCCGATGATCCCGTCGGACCAACACGAGGTGGACATACAATAACGACATACATGCACGACAATATGTATAACAACAATACATAAAACAATTAAGGTACTAGCCTCGATTTGAAGACAAGAACAATACTTCCACGAAAACGAACACTCGAAGGTCGTCCTCCTCAATCAATCACGCAACAAGATCAAACCTTAACAAAAGAAATGATATAGGATTTATCTCACGTCGTACGAATGTTTAACAATTCGGTTTACGGCCAAAAGCTCATAAAATGCAATCTGCCTGAACTGCTTAGCGCACGCTAAGTACTCTGTGTAGCGTGCGTTAAGTCCGCTCGATAGCGCACGCAAACAACAAAGCCTAGCGTACGCTAACTATGCATGGTCAGTACTTCACTGATCAGTCGGCTGACTCATCTGATGTCTTAGCGTACGTTACGTACTAAACGTAGCGTACGTTAACTCGTGCTCGATAGCGCACGTTAATCTTCATAGCTTGGCGTGCGCTATCTATGCATGGCAGTTTACTGCTGGGCAGTAAACTGTTCTCATCATGATCAAAACAATGAAATCTTCCGTGATAACTCATGTTACCTCCATGAATATCATGTTCATACGATTATGAATGATCTTACGGATAGCAACAACTTCGGATTCGAGGACATGCATACCATTATAAAACCATATTCCATTTCAACTACAAATCTTCATACGACAATTCGAAAGGCTTAACGGTTGATATCAACACCTCTATATCAATCAATACTATCATGCTGAAGTTGTTAAACGTTCCATCTATACTAGATAAATCCTTCCATGATCAATCCTTTAGATTTATCTAATAATAATGATGTTAAAGTCAAGTCCAAGATTGCTATGAAGTCATCTACTAGATTCGGATTACCAATGATAGAAGCTTCCTTTACATATTCAATGTAATAAGATTCGAATCATGATGATCATAATCAAGGTACTTAAGGCTTATTCATCTCAATATTCCAAACATGATGTACTTTGGATAAATCACTTATGAAAATCAATATCTCGTTACTATGATCATCCAATTCTTTAGAATCCAACTCTAAGTCTGGAGATAGGTTGAACATACCTTAATATGATGAAAATCACTGAACCGTAGGGTAGAATCCGACTCCGGTTGGTTGTATGCCACTCCAAGGTGTTATTCCACTTCAATGATTACTCCCAAGTGATAACCAATATATAAACACTAACAAGATGAGTTCTAAGTGTGTAGGAGGATTATTACAGCTCTCTGGCCTCTCAAGAATGCAGAATGGACGAGTAAAATGTAAGCCAAAACGGGTTGTTGTCCCATTTATAATATTCTGCATTTTAACAAGTTAGCGCACGCTACTAAGCTTTCCTTAGCGTGCGCTAATAATAGTTGACTTTAGAACTGTCCAGGTTCGTCCGCGGGAATCTTATCCGGACCCATGTCCCGGCTGGCGCATGTGCTAGCCGTCCCGCTCAATAATTGAGATCTTAGCGCACGCAACTCCTATCTGCATAGCGTGCGCTAATAGTAGCCCGATAGCGCGCGTTAAGATACATTCTTAGCGTGCGCTATCACGTGTTTGCATGAGAAATTTTGCATGATTCTATACTTATGTACAATGATATCAATGCAAGAAATATCATACTCCAATAATCAAAACCACAAATCCGAATAATACAGGGTTCGAATACAGATGAAATACACCGTAATAAATCCGGATATTACAAATAGTGTATAATTCAATATATAACCTAACTTCCTCGTGGTATTGATAAACCGGACTCGAAAAGTCCACTTACTACTTGATACGATATCGTGCACTTGCGATAGTTACACTAAAGACGTGTCAAGTTTTTGGCGCCGTTGCTGGGGAAGTATAATTGTTATTTTTGAAATCTTACATTGTAAACTATTTTTATAGGATACAATTTCTCGACGTTGTAACTTAGTACTCAATTGTGTTTGTCCGGTCAAGTGGCGGATAACGGTACTCCGTGACTATAAAAGTCGGATTCTTCAGTTTCTCACAACAACTGATATTTGTAGATATTTTCTCGTTTATTTTTATTTTTTTTATCATGGAAGAAATTTTGAATAAAATTGAAAAGAGATTTCCCTTTCTTAGTAAAAATGTCATTTTAAAAATTTATAAGACGAGACTTGAAAGGATGAGGTTGCTTATGAATAAAAGCATACCTTTTGATATAAGATTAATTATTGAAGCCAAAGTGAGAATAGCAGGTGAATTCACAGAAATACCTACTATTTTTACCAGGGCTTGAAAAAAGTTCATATGCCAATAAACGACGAGCAAAGATAATAGCCGTTTGCTATAAATGTGCTAGATGGAACTGTAATTTAAAATGTCGATCTTTAGGAATTTCATCTACAAACAGAGAAGAAAAAATTCAGTTCATTAAGGATGGTCTGAATAAAGAGAATTTAGATAATATCGATATTTTTCTTGACATGCATCCTAGTGGACTCGTACATTATGGAATTCGATGTTTGTGGAATAAATTCAAATCAGAATATGAACAACGTCTTGGGAATCTGATGTTAAAAGACCCTGTTTGCCAATTTGTAAGAAAATTGGATGGAAAGCTTCTCCCCGACTCATAGAAGGCGTTTAGGCCGTTTCTGAACGTAAAATCAGAGGAAAATGTGAGCTACAATCATAACTACTATACATACATGTGAGTATCTTTTATTTTTGTCGTAAGGTAAAATTTTCTGAATAAAAAAAGAGGGTGATACGCAATAAATACATTCATTATTCTATTGAGTAGTTGAAGCACAATCAACGCAATCACAAACTTGTTAAACAATTTTACCTCATTTTTCTTCTATAAATAAACATTGTGCTTGTTTCTTTTATTCATCCCTCAAACTTGTACTTTTCTCTTTTTCTTCCAAATAAATATCTTTTCTAAAATGGAGTCATCATCTTCAACAAAAAAATTTAGCACAGTCTGCATTTTTGGTGGAGCTAGTTATGGAAAAGAGGCATGCTTTACTGAAGCAGCCCACAACTTGGGTCGTACCTTAGGAGAAAAATGCATTCATGTAGTTTACGGAGGAGGAAGTCTAGGATTAATGGGACGAGCTGCTGCTTCTGCCTATATGGAAAGAGTAAGAGTTTTGGGAATAATTCCAAAACCTCAGGCTGAAAGTAAAATCACCGGGGAAACTTTTGGAGATGAGTTTAGATCTGTAAATATGCAAGATCTCATAACTCACATGATAAATATTTCTGGTGCCTTTATCACCCTTCCCGGTGGTTTTGGCACTCTTGAGGAACTTTTTCATGTGGTTACCAAAGCCCAGCTAAATGTTCATCAAAAGCCAATAGGTCTGCTTAATGTCAATGGTTTCATTGATGGTTTACTATCTTTCATCAACTACTCTGCTGAAAAGTGTTTTATTTCCGAGCGTGCTAAACGAATCATAGTCGTTGCAACAACACCAGAAGAACTAATCAAAAAACTCATTGAATTTGTTCCTCAACCAGATCCAGCTCTAGCTAAAATTGTTTGGATGGAAGATTTTACCGTGAGAAAACGAAAAGTGGATTCATTCCTCTCCATTTGATAACCCATGTCGGACCTCTTGTATTTTTACTTTCGGTTGTGTGTAAAAATCGTGCTAAATGATGGCAGCTTAAGGAGTTTCTTTTTGAACACTTGACGCGCATCTATTCGCAATTTATGTATTGTTATTTTATTGCTGTAATTTTTATTGTTTGTTTTTTATAAAAGCATTGATGATAGTGTAAGGCGACTATTCGGACTTTCTTGAAGTGCATCTTAAAAATTGTGTTATACTTCCGAGTATAATTTATTTTCTTTTGTTGTTTGCCTCGTATATTTATTCTCTTGCAGATTCTAAAAGGCGTTAGCTCAAGCATCAACTTTCATAACAGGGAGTATTATGCTTTTCTCCATTGCTTTTTATTTATTTTGTTTCTATTTTTTTTTTAAAACTGAGGACAGTTTTATTTTCAAGTTTGGGGGTGGTATGTTTTAATTATTTTGGTGTGTTGGTATTTTGGTGTGTTTTGATTATTTTGGTTATTTGCCTTAAATTTTTTTTAGTATATATATATATATATTTATATATTTATATATATATATATGTAAATATATATTTATATATATATGTAAATATGCAAGATCTCATAACTCACATGATAAATATTTCTGGTGCCTTTATCACCCTTCCCGGTGGTTTTGGCACTCTTGAGGAACTTTTTCATGTGGTTACCAAAGCCCAGCTAAATGTTCATCAAAAGCCAATAGGTCTGCTTAATGTCAATGGTTTCATTGATGGTTTACTATCTTTCATCAACTACTCTGCTGAAAAGTGTTTTATTTCCGAGCGTGCTAAACGAATCATAGTCGTTGCAACAACACCAGAAGAACTAATCAAAAAACTCATTGAATTTGTTCCTCAACCAGATCCAGCTCTAGCTAAAATTGTCTGGATGGAAGATTTTACCGTGAGAAAACGAAAAGTGGATTCATTCCTCTCCATTTGATAACCCATGTCGGACCTCTTGTATTTTTACTTTCTGTTGTGTGTAAAAATCGTGCTAAATGATGGCAGCTTAAGGAGTTTCTTTTTGAACTCTTGACGCGCATCTATTCGCAATTTATGTATTGTTATTTTATTGCTGTAATTTTTATTGTTTGTTTTTTATAAAAGCATTGATGATAGTGTAAGGCGACTATTCGGACTTTCTTGAAGTGCATCTTAAAAATTGTGTTATACTTCCGAGTATAATTTATTTTCTTTTGTTGTTTGCCTCGTATATTTATTCTCTTGCAGATTCTAAAAGGCGTTAGCTCAAGCATCAACTTTCATAACAGGGAGTATTATGCTTTTCTCCATTGCTTTTTATTTATTTTGTTTCTATTTTTTTTTTAAAACTAAGGACAGTTTTATTTTCAAGTTTGGGGGTGGTATGTTTTAATTATTTTGGTGTGTTGGTATTTTGGTGTGTTTTGATTATTTTGGTTATTTGCCTTAAATTTTTTTTAGTATATATATATATATATATTTATATATTTATATATATATATATATATATATGTAAATATATATTTATATATATATGTAAATATGCAAGATCTCATAACTCACATGATAAATATTTCTGGTGCCTTTATCACCCTTCCCGGTGGTTTTGGCACTCTTGAGGAACTTTTTCATGTGGTTACCAAAGCCCAGCTAAATGTTCATCAAAAGCCAATAGGTCTGCTTAATGTCAATGGTTTCATTGATGGTTTACTATCTTTCATCAACTACTCTGCTGAAAAGTGTTTTATTTCCGAGCGTGCTAAACGAATCATAGTCGTTGCAACAACACCAGAAGAACTAATCAAAAAACTCATTGAATTTGTTCCTCAACCAGATCCAGCTCTAGCTAAAATTGTCTGGATGGAAGATTTTACCGTGAGAAAACGAAAAGTGGATTCATTCCTCTCCATTTGATAACCCATGTCGGACCTCTTGTATTTTTACTTTCTGTTGTGTGTAAAAATCGTGCTAAATGATGGCAGCTTAAGGAGTTTCTTTTTGAACTCTTGACGCGCATCTATTCGCAATTTATGTATTGCTATTTTATTGCTGTAATTTTTATTGTTTGTTTTTTATAAAAGCATTGATGATAGCGTAAGGCGACTATTCGGACTTTCTTGAAGTGCATCTTAAAAATTGTGTTATACTTCCGAGTATATTTTATTTTCTTTTGTTGTTTGCCTCGTATATTTATTCTCTTGCAGATTCTAAAAGGCGTTAGCTCAAGCATCAACTTTCATAACAGGGAGTATTCTGCTTTTCTCCATTGCTTTTTATTTATTTTGTTTCTATTTTTTTTAAAACTGAGGACAGTTTTATTTTCAAGTTTGGGGGTGGTATGTTTTAATTATTTTGGTGTGTTGGTATTTTGGTGTGTTTTGATTATTTTGGTTATTTGCCTTAAATTTTTTTTTTAGTATATATATATATATATATATATATAGTATTTTGATTTATGAGATTTCTAGATCTGGCCATAATACTAATAAATTAGCTATATGCAAGCTTCTAAAATCATTTTAACCGGTAAAAAAATTGTACATTCCAAAATTTTTGAGCCTTAATCTCTCTTTCCAAGCTTTGTAGTTATCATTTAAAATCGAGTCATTCGTTACCTTGAGAAAAGAAGAATAAGTCGGTTGATGAAAATAACTGAAATTTACTTAATTTGTGGAGTTTTTGATTTTTCATGCTTAACTAAAAAATAATTTTCTGCAAAAATTCTTTTCCCAAAAAATAAATAAATAAGAGGTCATTGGTGAAAAGAGCTACACATTAGCAAATAACGGTGTGAAAGCTATCGCCTAAAAAAATGAAAATTGTGTTGGTGAAAAGAGCTACACGTTAGCAAATAACGGTGTGAAAGCTATCACCTAAAAAAAATGGAAATCGTGTTGGTGAAAAGAGCTACACGTTAGCAAATAACGGTATGAAAGCTATCACCTAAAAAAATAGAAATTGTGTTGGTGAAAAGAGCTATACATTAGCAAATAACGGTGTGAAAGCTATCACTAAAAGGGATGTAGTTTATGAGCAAATTTGAATTAATTAGCAGCTGAATTTCAATACACTCAATTTCGTGAACAATCACAATATTTGATGACGCCGATGAAACTCTTCTTCATATTGAGTCGAAAAATAAACGAGTGATCGAGAGCAACCAATAAAGGGAGTCGTTTGTATCACGAGTGGGAAAGAAATAATCAACCTTGTTGGGGGAAAACCTTGCATTTTGGAATTACAAAAATAAAACCGTGTTTTAACTTCATAATCATTAGTAGATTTATTTTGAATCTTGATTCATTTCTATCTACTGTATAAAGCTGGTTATTGTATATTAATGGCATTTTGATCTATTATCCTCTTTATATATATAATTATTTTT
This sequence comes from Orobanche coerulescens, assembly GCA_033398695.1. Taxonomy (NCBI): domain Eukaryota; kingdom Viridiplantae; phylum Streptophyta; class Magnoliopsida; order Lamiales; family Orobanchaceae; genus Orobanche; species Orobanche coerulescens. The sequence continues at coordinate 63,782,651 of CM065801.1, forward strand.
CTTAAGTTGTGTGTGTATTTTTTTTCTTATTTTTGTGTCTTATTTCATTTTTTTTGGAGTGTGATTAATAAAGAGTCTTGCTCGGGACTAGCAAGAATTCAAGTTTGGGGGTGTGATAAGTGTCAGTTTTATACACTTATCCTTGGTTTGTATCGTTATATTTCACCCATAATTGAGCTAGTCTACTCGTTTTTGCTTAGAATTAATTAGCTTTTAATAATTTTATTATTTATCAGATGAAGATGTAAATTTAGTCTTAATCGGATTGAATTACTGATTTACTCAAGACATAACATGTGTATAAAATATTCTCTTTGTTGAATTTTTATGTATTCATGTTGTAGGGCTTTCCGAGACGAGTTCGGCAGTCTTTCCGGATTCAAAATCAGAGTTAAATATCAAAGGTTATCATCCGAAGAAGATTTGGGGCAAAAACGCAAAGTCTAAGAAATTCTGGGCTGAAAACATAACTCACAAAGCAACCTGTTTACAAAAACCGAAGCAATGTTACGGCCGTAACATCTGAAAGTTACGGCCGTATGACCTCAATGTTACAGCCGTAACATCTGCAAGTTACGGCCGTAACTCTAGACAGATTATTGATCATTGTCTAATTTTTTATACTTTTGGTCAATTATTGAGGGGATGGCTAGGATTGATCTGATCTAATGTAATAATGCCGGAGTCTTGGAGCTATTAGATGACTTTAGGTGTATAAATAGACCCCTTAGATCCATCATTATTCATCATTTATTTTCATCTTATCATTTTCTCACTTTGTAATACTTTTTCTTTTTGTGTGAAGAACACACTTGTGTTCTTGAGTGATTTGTGTAAGTGTGGTTTAACTTATGTTGTTGAGGGAGTTTAATGCTTCGTTCTCCTTTATCTACTAAGGGAGTTAGGATCAATTCTTTCCCTTTTTCAACTATTAATGACCACTCAAGCTTGTAATATATTGAATAAACCCTTAATGGGCTAAGTTACTTAAGTTGGGATTATAAATAAGGTTAGTCATGTTATTTAAGTTTGTATAAAGATATATTATGAATTACTTATTATTCTGTGTGATTTTCATTGTTTTACCAATCTTTATTTATTTGGCCAATAAATGACGATATTTATGGTCTTCATTTGTTTCGAAAGAAAATATGTTTGATTAGATCAAATGATCTTCACTCTAAGTTGTTCTAGGGGATAGAAATATACCTCTAGACCTTAGATGATTCTTTGAGTTATTTTCATAAAACCTAATGCTATGTATTGAAGCTAATCAACATAGAAATATAGTGGATTGATTCAATATATAAGGGGCATCTTGACATTGGAAAGAGGAACCGTCTTTTTAAGGAAAATCGAATCTACACAACATAATAAGTAAATTCATCTTATGATCTCCTATACATCTTCTATAAATAATGATGAGCTAAGTTTGTAATCCCAACTATTTCATTTTATCTTTTATTAATCTATTATTAGTGCAATCTTTTATTTCCTTGAATATTAGAACTATTATTGCATTTTCTTTGCAATTGTCAAACCAAACTCTTAAATTGTGTGTTTCAATCACATAAATCTCTATAACAAATAGTTAAATAGTGTATAATTCAATATATAACCTAACTTCCTCGTGGGATCGATAAACCGGACTCGAAAAGTCCACTTACTACTTGATACGATATCGTGGACCTGCGATAGTTACACTAAAGACGTGTCAATCGTCTCATTGAGGGATGTTGATCGCAGAACTGTTGTCTGAGATTGTTGGTCGTGTGGATTATCCTTTGGGGTTTGTGATCCCAAGATTGTTGTTTTGAATATTGATTAGTCGTGTCGACTTTTATTTGTCAGTTTGTCATTGTTCACTTCGATCAGTCTTTTGATCCGTATTGGATATGTAATTCTTTGAGTTTTGTTGTCATGTTGCATCGTGACATATCTGGAGTCATATCTGCGTGCCGATTGGTTAATGTGTAGGATTTTTAGCCGGGCACATGATGGTTATGTGTGGATGTTTCCGCATTGAATCGTGCACACGAGACGTAGTTCGTGAGGCTAATTAGGTACATGTCCCACGTATATCCTGGATTCCGTATACGGGGCGGACATGTGCACGGACACATTTCCAAATCGGGCGTACTATGACGTCCATCTTTGAGCCATACCGTTTGGTCATTCATAGTTCCACGTATGATTGGATATGTTCGACGGTTTGCGACTGGTTGTTCATACACCCGAGGGGTATGTTTTGACAGTCGGGGTTATTTCTTTGAGGTCCATTATTGTTGATCATTTGGAGTTTACCTTGATGATGGTATTCTCGGTTATTGTTGGTCCTTTGTTGATCATTTGGAGTCTACCTTGTTGAGGGTATTCTCGGTTATTGTTGATCTTTGTTAATCGTGTTTGGAGTATACCATGTTGAGGGTATTCTCGGTTATTGCGATCCTTGTCGATCGTGTTGGAGTTTACCTTGTTGATGGTATTCTCGGTTATTGTTTGGTCCTTTGTAGATCATTTGGAGTTTACCTTGTTGATGGTATTCTCGGTTATTAGAGTTATCATGTTGATGATATTCTTAGTGATGTATTGGTTGATCATTGTTTTGATCGTATGAGCATTCGGACTGTACGTCGAAGTTTCAGGACTTGTTATCATTGTTTTGTGGTAGTTGATCTACATATATGTTGTGTATTATTGGTTTATCCAGGTTGAGATTTGATTGTGTAATCCGACGAACAGGATTTGGCACAGATTGGATTATTTCCGCACTTATGAGTTATGATGATGTTTTGAGGATTTTTTATATTATTTGAATACAGTACAGTTGGTTGTGTTTGAGTTCATTTCGTCATTTGAGAATGCGAAATGTGGATTATCGTAAGGATTAATCTGTTATGGATTGTCGTGGATTGGTAAGGTTATGGCGGTAAGATTATGTTGGTAGTATTCTTACTATATTATTACATTGGTATGTAATTATTCATGATGATGTGATCGTTATCATTTTTGAGTATTGTGGCTGACCCTATCGTGGGCTTTATTTTTAGGTACTCGGAGATCGAGCTAGTAGCGGTCGTGAAGGGGTGAGCTTCCCGAGTGATACTGGCTGTGGCATGTTTTTTAGTATTTATTTCTGGTTGTTTTATTTCCGCTCCAAATGTGTATTTTGAACTGTGTTTTTATCCGCTGCGTGTGTATATTTTAAAATGGCTTTTCGGTATCTTTACCAACTCGTGTGTATTTTCAAAATGGCCTTTTGGCATTTTGCGAACTTGGGTTATTTCGTCAAACCCTTTTTCCTAACTATTTTATCGGTACGTTTAAGGGGTGGCTTAACATACACTTTGAACTGTCGAGAATTGGAACTTCGCCTTGTATTTTTAAATGGTATTTTATGATGGTATTTGAGAACTATATTTTTGAAAATATTTGAGTATTTATAATATTACCATCATCAGACTTTTTGGCATCTTTAAACGTTTTTGAAATGGTTTTGTAAATGGTTTTTAGCCTGATGGGTTCCGGCGCGGGACCCACGGCGCTGTAATATCCCGGATGGTTTTTGGGGTGTTACAGAAGATGGTATCGGAGCTTGGGTTTTGTGAAACCTGGGTGTGTAATATCCGCAATTTTCGATTTTCGGTAAATTTCTTTTTCAGCCGGAGTCCGTTTTGACGACCTTCTCATGACCGTTTCGTCATTTCAAGAATGATTAATTCTGCACTTTTTGTCATCCGAGTTCGTTTCGGTATCGTTTTGTTGAGTTCCGAGCTTTTTAGCGACTTTTTCCGCACTTGAGTTCGATTCTTGCGAATCTCGTCCGAAACTGTTGTTTCGAGTTTCTCGTAAGTTCATTTAATGTTATTATTCATGTTGCGAGCTTTGGTTTGGTGTTTCGATCGCGTATCGTGATTTTCGGACGTTTTGGGCCATTTTCGTAATTTCCCAAAGTTTTGGGTAATTTCTTCCGTTGTCGAATTCCGAGCCTTCGGGTGGTCGGAATCGTGTGTTCTATTAGCTCTTAGATTCGTCTTTGCGAGTACTTCGTAACCGTAACTTCGATTCGTACTCAGGTTCGGGTTTCGGGGTCGTTTGGATCGTCGTTGTGGTTCGGACGTAATTTTCGGTCTGTCTGGAGGTGGCTGCCCAGACCTGTGCGACACGGCCCTGAAAACGGCGCTGCTGAGCGCCGTGTCCTGCGCCGGGTCGGCCAGGACTGGCAGCGTGCCGAGACACGGCCGAGACACGGCATTGTCTGGGCGTTTCTTTGCGCCGTGTCCGTGAACTATAAATATGGCCGAGCTGTCGTTTTTTTCCCTCATTTCATTTCCTATCCTTCCTATCCGCGGCTGGAGTCTTTGGGAAGTCGAAGACATGTTGTTATACTATGAATACACTAAGTTTTGGAGTTCATAACATCAATTGATCATCACGTAACATCCTTCAATCCAGCGAATCATGGCAAGTTTTCTTAAAATCTAGTTTTGGGGATTTTGTTCGATTTGTCCGTTTAATCCGTTTTAACTCAGAATAGTAATGTATTTATGATTGCTAAACAATATTATGTCGAATTCCTTGCTGTTCCTCGGTTGAATCGCCGAGGATTCATCGTTTTATTGAGTATCTTATCGACGCCTTGAAGGTGTTCGATAAAATGTCGCAAAGAGGATTCGAGCATTCTACGATTATTCTTCCTCGTTCGTTCGTTAATTTATTGATGGTATGATGTTAGGGTCAGTTTTCTCGCAAAGAATTCGAGTCGGAACCCTTCTGTTCGTCGTTTTCTTCAAGCTTTTCGATCGTGGGTGTATTCATTGTCTTCGCTGGAGAATCGTAGGTGTTGTGTAACACCCCCAATCCACTCAGGGATATTACACGCCGTGGACCCTCTCCTCGAGGATCTACCAGGCTGATAACTAAATCAAACATCTAACCATCGCCTTTAAGGCTAAAATGGCTCAGTAGACCGACTTGGTCTTTCAATAGTAACATAAAACTCAATTCCAAACACATACCCACGCAGGGGTCAAAATACAATAAACTCCCGTACAACGGGGAAAAGATACTGCAGCGGAAAAGAAAATACAACTAGACCAATACGACATCAACGGATCCTCGTGTGATTAGTATCGTTCATCTTTCATCATCCTTCGTGCCGACCCTATGCTATGCTCCAAAACCTGAATGCAAAAATAGACATCCACCCCCCGAATGCTCGGGGGTTAGAAAAACTCCACTGTTTTGCTAGTGCAAGAACAAAGTGCAAATACGAGCCATACAATTCACATTCCACAAATAACAATAACCAGGAATCCTCAAAGATCCAAACGTAAAGAAAAGTACTTCCCGAGGCAAGAGTTTGGTTAAACATTTCCAAAACCGAAAGATCGCAAATAAAGGGAAACAATTTATAAAACAGTTTAAAATGCCATCGAGAGTTTTAATAGAAAACAATTTAGGATTATAAAATCCTTCTCTTTCCAAAAATCAATAGGGTCACAGCCCAAATATTTTGTTTTCGCAAATAGGAAACCACCAACAATTTACAGGGTTAGAGCCCAACATCACGTGTCCTCAACGGACATAAAATCAACGAAACATAATCACGCACGCGCATCGCCTAGGACCGGGACGCTGTAACACCCCCAAATCCTATTGGGTTATTACAGTGCCGTGGACCCCACACCAGGAGATCCACCAAGCTAACACGACCAAAAATACAACTAACTGACCAAAAGGGGAATCACAATCCCTACACTGACATCCAACATAATATTCCGATATGGAATTTCAATGACAACAGTGGGCCTACATGGCCCAAATAAATTACAACGACATCCATGAGCCTTGCTCGGATAAGGAGTACTCCAACTGTCTGACTGACATGAACACCAAAACATCTCGGACTAGTATCGCTCGCATGCCTCGTCGCCACGTCATGCCCCTGTGTCTCAACTCTCTCCTCGCAAACACCTAAAACATGAAAACATGTTCCGCCCCCACGGGGTCAGTCATCCAGATAATGATCATCAAATACATGTACAACATGATATGCATCCAAAGGGCAGAATGAATAGTATAGTAATAGTAATACGAGATGCTCACAAACCAAAGTAAGAATCGAGCATTCGTGGAATACTATGCCCACGGCATACAAGCAATACATGCTCAACAGGTTAGAACACAAGTGCCCAACGGCGAATCATCAATACAGAACACAACAATACATCACCCGAAGGTAACCCAAGCCAAACACTGAAATAGATACGAATCACAATGCCCGAAGGCTCCACCAGGAATGCCGATACATCACAATGGCCTAACAGACGAACAACCCGAAGTTGTTTATCATCATAATACCCTGAATGTCATTCAGCCAAAGCTGTCAATCACCACAATGGCCCGAAGCCAAAACAGCCCGAAGCTGTATCAATGAGGGCCGAAGCCACGGCACGAAGCCGTATCACAATGAGATCATCCAATGACCGTGACCTGCTGAATTGCAGGTGCTGGGAAACCAACCGCGAGGGTTCAAGCCCCAGACTTACCCATAGTGAGATCACCCAGTGACCGTGACCTACTGATCTGTAGGTGTTGGGAAACCAACCGCGAAGGTTCAAGCCCCAAGCTTACCCATAATGAGATCATTAACATGACCGTGACCTACTGAACTGTAGGTGTTGGGAAACCAACCGCGAAGGTTCAAGCCCCAAGCTTACCCATAATGAGATCATTAACATGACCGTGACCTCATCGAATCGTAGGTGTTGGGAAACCAACCGCGAAGGTTCAAGCCCCAAGCTTACCCATAATGAGATCATTAACATGACCGTGACCTCATCGAATCAGAGGTGTTGGGAAACCAACCGCGAAGGTTCAAGCCCCAAGCTTACCCATAATGAGATCATTAACATGACCGTGACCCTCGAATCGTAGGTGTTGGGAAACCAACCGCGAAGGTTCAAGCCCCAAGCTTACCCATAATGAGATCATTAACATGACCGTGACCTATCGAATCAGTAGGTGTTGGGAAACCAACCGCGAAGGTTCAAGCCCCAAGCTTACCCATCGAGCACTAGCCGAGACTAGCCTCCAAAACATAATTAATCACAACAGTAACAATCCCAAGATTACCAAATTCACAAGAGTAATAGCGTGCTGACTTGAGTCGGCCAACACGACGACAACAACTCATGGATGGGCACCGTCCACGGCGGTCCCAATTCAAATACCTCGACTGCCTTGGAATGGCCAATCGATCACAACAACTTAACGGACAGAAATTATCCTTGACAGTCCCAATTCAATACGTCGATTACCTTAGAACGGTTAATCGATAACGATGACACAACGGATGGGAATTAACTTCGATAATCCCAATTAAATACGTCGATTACCTTAGAACGGTTAATCGATGACCAATGATACAACGGATGGGAATTATCTTCGATAATCCCAATTAAATAAATCGATTACCTTAGAACGGTTAATCGATAACCAGTGATACAACGGATGGGAATTAACTTAGATAATCCCAATTAAATAAATCGATTACCTTAGAACGGTCAATCGATACACAATGATACGGTAGAGTGGATGTCCGGCGTCTTAAACTGACCACTGAAACAGATATAATAAACGAATATATCAAACGCCTTCAGTCGGCCAATGCAACATCATAGTGACAGTTCCAATTCAATAATAACAATTCAACGATGCCTCAGAACGACATTCACATCAACAATAATAATCGATACATCGATGCCGCGAACCGGCTATCGACAACAAGAATCTCAATGCCTTAAACCGGCCGTTAACGAATAATAATCACATCTGGCATAATCACCGAAGGGTATTGCATCAAACAATTCCCAAATATCAACAAATCACGAAGAGACTAAGTCTCGAAATGATACAATACATTCATACACATATATGATAACATTAATCTCATTGACCAGTACAAGTATAAAACTTGCCTCAAACCGAAGACGAGAAAGTCCTTCCACGATCAACGTCCTGGCACGAAACGACGAACGGCGCCTCCCGACGAACACAACACTCGAACAACCTTGAATGAAAACGATTCATTCAAAAACACAAAATCAATAGAAAATAACGACAAGGACAAAGTCCGATTCAAACACGAATCGATCACACCGCACGAACGAGTATCATAGTTCTAAACTATGAATTCTAACGTCCTCCAACACCTCGATGATCAATTAACATGATCATTACGTTCTTAACACTTGTGAAATCCATTCAACAAGATTCACTTAAGAACAATCATCAAAACAATCATCTCAAGATTATAATATCACCAATATCATCAAATTGATCCTCCTACAATGATAATATTATCACTATTATCATTATCACCCCAAGAACATCATCAACTCAATAATCATGATGTCTGAAAAGAAATCCTTCATCAATGCATCATGAATTCGGATTAAACAACAAGATTCACTCAACCATTTTCAAATTATGATAATCACCTCCTGGATCATCATAAATCCTTACTAAAATGGTTAAAATCTTACAAGAACACCACCAACAATAATAATCATCTCAAGACTATGTTAATCATATAACAATCTTAACATAATCTTTCCTAGACATGATTAAAACCTCCAAACAATCTAAAACATCAAGAACATAATCATCCTCAAGCTATACCAACATGTTCTTCATCAAAAGTTCATCCAAACTATGAAGAATCATGATATACTCCATTAATCAAACAATACCCGAAGAAAACAACAACAACAACTCGAAAATCACTTGAAGAACAAGAGATTGAGGGAACTTACCAAAGAAAAACAAGAATAAGCCTCCAAACACCAAAGGAGCACCAACAAGCTTCCAACTTCAAGCTTCAATCCAATCTAGGATGATCAAGATCGAGTTGGAAGAGGCTAAACATCAATAACAAGTCCAAACGGACGATTCTAGGGAGAGAAAATGTGTTTTGGTTCGTGAGGAAATGAAAGACGAAACCAAGATAAATAGACTGACCATTTCATTACGTACGTTATACACTATGGTTAACGTACGTAAGAGGCATTGCGTACGCTATGCTAAGATATTAACGTACGTAATGAAAAATCCAGAACTAACTGGACTAAAATACGAAGGCCTTAACGTACGTAAACAAGAACTTATTACGTACGTTAACAAGACCTACATTACGTACGTAAAGCTCACCTCTTAACGTACATAAGGGTCCGTTGACTGCAATAGTGAGATCCGATCAGAAGATGCTCGGGACCCACCGGCCGAAAGTGACTACGAGGAAGGTTCCTATCACCTACCAAGCATTACGTACGTAACCTTACAGGCATAACGTACGTAATACTCAGCCCATAACGTACGTAAGTCTACCATGTAGCGTACGTTAAGGCTAGTGTACTTAGCCAAAAATCCAAACTCTCCAACCAACATTCAAACGACGAAACTAACCCGACGACAAGTATAATATTTCGATCCCGAAATATTCCAATACAATATACATTGTATCAGTCCAAAACAACAACACTTGTACAATTCCAAATGAATATGTACAACTCAACAAGAATATCGAAAAAAATTATCCCCGGATATTACATACTCCCCCCCTTAAAAAGAGTTTTGTCCCCGAAACTCAGGGTGCAAAAACACAGGGTACGAACTATCCATCAGGATAAGAAAACAACATCTCCAGGAATACTCCTCACTGCAAACCACTTCGCCTGAGTAATCGGGCCAACCCCACGGGTTCCTGCATCTCCTCTGCCCTAACACGGCGAAAAACAAGGGATAAAAACACTCAACCAATTGCGAGATCAGCCGAAACATAACTCTCCCGCTAGAGACCAGCCAGGAAGTCGTACCAATCGCATGACTAGTAACACCGGCATACACACCCCGCAGGTGCCGCCCATTGTACATGTCTACAATCATCGGTGTACACTCCCCCATTCTCATCAGCATCGGACGCCAATGCAATCACTGACTCATGCCACAAAAGGAAAATAACAACGCACATGTGGTCCTCGGGACCATATCAACTGCACACCCAATTCCTCACGACTCGGCGTCTCGGATTGAAATGAACAATTACCCAGATTATTAAAAAAAATCTCGGGTACAACACCAAAAGGAAGGAAAAATACATCACACGACCTCAAATATCAAGATTCTCAGATACAATCATTACAAGATAGATCAACCATAAATGGTTCGCAACCACAGTACTAAAGTACAGACCGAGTCAAACATCAATCCGAAAAATAAAGAAAGAAATTAAGGCTACATCTCAAATGTATCCAAAATCAACATCCTCCAGGTCATCGAACTCCTCGATCTGATCGACTCGAGGAAGATCCAAATCTGAGCTCGCCGCTCCTCCTCGAGTGTCCATACTTCTGGCTCCCGAACCCCAATACGACCCCTTGGATAGAGTACGGACTGAAGAAACAAAGTCTCTCGAGGCCCGTGATTTCCCTTGAGATCTACTGGCACTAGAACCCCTGCAGTATTTCTGAAGGTGTCCCTGCCTCCCACACAGAAAACAAGCAATAGACCGCATCTAGCACCGAGTACTGCGATGTCCTATTGTATCACAGTTAAAGCAAACAACGGTCGAACCCGTCGCCTGAGAAGAAGATGCTTTCCCAGCACGAGGACGACTAGAAAACGACCTCCTAGATGTCGGAGCCCGATGTCCCTCTGAACGAACCGGTATCCTAGTCCTCTCCCCGGAAGAAACTGAAGGGTTCTTCCGAGAAAGCTCCTTGATCAAAAGCTCTGCTCCAAGAGCCTTCTCGATGAATTCACCAAGTGAATTGCAATTATGGTTGAACAACTGCATCCTCAACTGCGGGTTCAGTCTCTTGCTAAAATACTTGATCTTATCCGCCTCAGTACGGATAACAGATGAAGCAAACTGAAGGATTCCCTGAAACTTCTCAGCGATAACAATAACAGCCTCATCCTCGATGGATTCGGGGTTCAAAACCTCTGACAGTTTGGCTTCACGAAGTGGAGCCGGATAATACCTCTCTAACATGAGAGTCTTAAACTCACTCCAAGCACAATCACGATCGGTGGGTTTTACAGAAAGCCACCAAGAATAAGCGCCTTTACTCAAATGGTAAGCCGCTACTGCCACCCTACTCTCTTCCGGACACTGAACCATGTCAAAGAGTTTATCAAAATGTTTAAGCCAATGAACAATATCAGCTGGTTCCGACGAACCCTCAAAAATAGGCGGCCTCTAACGAGAGATGTCGCCGATAATCTGACTCACTCTCCTGGACTGTCCATAAAACGGCACCTGGGATCCCTGCTGCGGTGGACCACGTACCACTGAGGTCTGTATGGTTTCCATTATCTGCGTCATCTGAGTCATCTGGGTCATCATGCCCCTCATAAGCAAGTAAGGGTCGATGTGGTCACTCTCAGTCTGGTCGACTCCTCGAGTATGACGTTCCGAAGGGGAACCGGTCGCATAAGTCACATCTCCGGCTGAATTTTGATCCCTCTCGGCATCCGCACGCGCATAATCACGAGGTTAAGGTTTGGCTGCTCATGAGACTTTACCCCCTCTGCCACATCCTCGGTTTCTTCTTTCCATACTGAAAGAATAACGCTCGATCATGAACAAAGCTCAAATATGCCTCAACGGCTAATCCCCAATGTTATGTCAATAGCCAAACACGAGTATATATACTAAACAAATAAACAATCACTTCAAACATGCTAATTATAGCCAATACTGAGCCGACACGCTCCAAAGCAATTAATCATGAATGGGTCGTAACATAATGTTACATACAGGTTTCAACAAAACATGTATAATCAATGGCATAATGAATGTATGAGCATACAAGAGAATCGAGTCCTTACACAGGTCATACGAAGCTTCGAGGTCTTGCGATACTAGTCTTCACTGACGACGACTCGATGAAAGAATGACTCATACAGTCGTCCAACTACCACGACTCACAAAACCCAACTGTCCAGATTGTCATAACCTGACAGTTCACTACTACCGCGTCGGTAGAACCGCATAACTCACATATCAGGGTATCTCACAACCCAACGCTCTGATACCATCTTCTGTAACACCCCCAAATCCTATTGGGTTATTACAGTGCCGTGGACCCCACACCAGGAGATCCACCAGGCTAACACGACCAAAAATACAACTAACTGACCAAAAGGGGAATCACAATCCCTACACTGACATCCAACATAATATTCCGATATGGAATTTCAATGACAACAGTGGGCCTACATGGCCCAAATAAATTACAACGACATCCACGAGCCTTGCTCGGATAATACAAAATGACAATAATCGACAAAAGCTGAGTACTCCAACCGCTCGATCGACATGAACACCAAAACATCTCGGACTAGTATCGCTCGCATGCCTCGTCGCCACGTCATGCCCCCGTGTCTCAACTCTCTCCTCGCAAACACCTAAAACATGAAAACATGTTCCGCCCACGGGTCGGGCCATCCAGATAATGATTATCAAATACATGTACAACATGATATGCATCCAAAGGGCAGAATGAATAGTATAGTAATGGTAATACGAGATGCTCACAAACCAAAGTAAGAATCGAGCATTCGTGGAATACTATGCCCACGGCATACAAGCAATACCTGCTCAACAGGTTAGAACACAAGTGCCCAACGGCGACATCAATACAGAACACAACAATACATCACCCGAAGGTAACCCAAGCCAAACACTGAAATAGATACGAATCACAATGCCCGAAGGCTCCACCAAGAATACCGATACATCACAATAGCCTAACAGCCGAACAACCCGAAGCTGTTTATCATCATAATACCCTGAATGTCATTCAGCCAAAGCTGTCAATCACCACAATGGCCCGAAGCCAAAACAGCCCGAAGCTGTATCAATGAGGGCCGAAGCCACGGCACGAAGCCGTATCACAATGAGATCATCCAATGACCGTGACCTGCTGAATTGCAGGTGCTGGGAAACCAACCGCGAGGGTTCAAGCCCCAGACTTACCCATAATGAGATCACCCAGTGACCGTGACCTACTGATCTGTAGGTGTTGGGAAACCAACCGCGAAGGTTCAAGCCCCAAGCTTACCCATAATGAGATCATTAACATGACCGTGACCTACTGAATTTTAGGTGTTGGGAAACCAACCGCGAAGGTTCAAGCCCCAAGCTTACCCATAATGAGATCATTAACATGACCGTGACCTACTGAACTGTAGGTGTTGGGAAACCAACCGCGAAGGTTCAAGCCCCAAGCTTACCCATAATGAGATCATTAACATGACCGTGACCTCTTCGAATCGTAGGTGTTGGGAAACCAACCGCGAAGGTTCAAGCCCCAAGCTTACCCATAATGAGATCATTAACATGACCGTGACCATCGAACAGTAGGTGTTGGGAAACCAAACGCGAAGGATCAAGCCCCAAGCTAACCCAACGAGCACAAGACGACACAAGACTCCAAAACATAAAAAATCACAACATTAACAATCCCAACATTACCAAATTCACAAGAGTAATAGCGTGCTGCCTTGAGTCGGCCAACACGACGACAACAACTCATGGATGGGCACCGTCCACGGCGGTCCCAATTCAAATACCTCGACTGCCTTGGAATGGCCAATCGATCACAACAACTTAACGGACGGAAATTATCCTTGACAGTCCCAATTCAATACGTCGATTACCTTAGAACGGTTAATTGATAACGATGACACAACGGATGGGAATTAACTTCGATAATCCCAATTAAATACGTCGATTACCTTAGAACGGTTAATCGATGACCAATGATACAACGGATGGGAATTATCTTCGATAATCCCAATTAAATAAATCGATTACCTTAGAACGGTTAATCGATAACCAATGATACAACGGATGGGAATTATCTTCGATAATCCCAATTAAATAAATCGATTACCTTAGAACGGTCAATCGATACACAATGATACGGTAGAGTGGATGTCCCGGCGTCTTAAACTGACCACCGAAACAGATATAATAAACGAATATATCAAACGCCTTCAGTCGGCCAATGCAACATCATAGTGACAGTTCCAATTCAATAATAACGATTCAACGATGCCTCAGAACGACATTCACGTCAACAATAATAATCGATACATCGATGCCGCGAACCGGCTATCGACAACAAGAATCTCAATGCATTAAACCGGCCGTTAACGAATAATAATCACATCTGGCATAATCACCGAAGGGTATTGCATCAAACAATTCCCGAATATCAACAAATCACGAAGAGACTAAGTCTCGAAATGATACAATACATTCATACACATATATGATAACATTAATCTCATTGACCAGTACAAGTATAAAACTTGCCTCAAACCGAAGACGAGAAAGTCCTTCCACGATCAACGTCCTGGCACGACACGACGAACGGCGCCTCCCGACGAACACAAACACTCGAACAACTTTGAATGAAAACGATTCATTCAAAAACACAAAATCAATAGAAAATAACGACAAGGACAAAGTCCGATTCAAACACGAATCGATCACACTGCACGAACGAGTATCATAGTTCTCAACTATGAATTCTAACGTCCTCCAACACCTCGATGATCAATTAACATGATCATTACGTTCTTAACACTTGTGCAATCCATTCAACAAGATTCACTTAAGAACAATCATCAAAACAATCATCTCAAGATGATAATATCACCAATATCATCAAATTGATCCTCCTACAATGATAATATTATCACTATTATCATTATCACCCCAAGAACATCATCAACTCAATAATCATGATGTCTGAAAAGAAATCCTTCATCAATGCATCATGAATTCGGATTAAACAACAAGATTCACTCAATCATTTTCAAATTATGATAATCACCTCCTGGATCATCATGAATCCTTACTAAAATGGTTAAAATCTTACAAGAACACCACCAACAATAATAATCATCTCAAGACTATGTTAATCATATAACAATCTTAACATAATCTTTCTTAGACATGATTAAAACCTCCGAACAATCTAAAACATCAAGAACATAATCATCCTCAAGCTATACCAACATGTTCTTCATCAAAAGTTCATCCAAACTATGAAGAATCATGATATACTCTATTAATCAAACAATACCCGAAGAAAACAACAACAACAACTCGAAAATCACTTGAAGAACAAGAGATTGAGGGAACTTACCAAAGAAAAACAAGAATAAGCCTCCAAACACCAAAGGAGCACCAACAAGCTTCCAACTTCAAGCTTCAATCCAATCTAGGATGATCAAGATCGAGTTGGAAGAGGCTAAACATCAATAACAAGTCCAAACGGACGATTCTAGGGAGAGAAAATGTGTTTTGGTTCGTGAGGAAATGAAAGACGAAAACAAGATAAATAGACTGACCAATTCATTACGTACGTTATACACTATGGTTAACGTACGTAAGAGGCATTACGTACGCTATGCTAAGACATTAACGTACGTAATGAAAAATCCGTAACTAATCGACTAAAATACGAAGGCCTTAACGTACGTAAACAAGAACTTATTACGTACGTTAACAAGACCTACATTACGTACGTAAAGCTCACCTCTTAACGTACGTAAGGGTCCGTTGACTGCAATAGTGAGATCCGATCAGAAGATGCTCGGGACCCACCGGCTGAAAGTGACTACGAGGAAGGTTCCTATCACCTACCAAGCATTACGTACGTAACCTTACAGGCATAACGTACGTAATACTCAGCCCATAACGTACGTAAGTCTACCATGTAGCGTACGTTAAGGCTAGTGTACTTAGCCAAAAATCCAAACTCTCCAACCAACATTCAAACGACGAAACTAACCCGACGACAAGTATAATATTTCGATCCCGAAATATTCCAATACAATATACATTGTATCAGTCCAAAACAACAACACTTGTACAATTCCAAATGAATATGTACAACTCAACAGTAACACGAAAAAAAAATTATCCCCGGATATTACAGACGCTACCACAGACATCCCACCCGAGGCCTCGAAGGACCCTCCCGAGCTGGCTAGCGAAACAAATCACACACATCTCACGGTTGGATCAATCGCTTGTTGCATCCTGGCCACATGATCGCATGCCATGTGCCACCGTAGATTATCTCAGGCTCTCACGGTTGGATCAATCACTTGTTGCATCCTGACCACATGATCACGTGCCATGTGTCACCGTAGACCTTTAACCATATCCACACATTCACACAAATAACACAATGCAACAAAGATATCCAAACAATTCACTCAGATGCATCAAACACTTAGCAAAACACCACGTCAAACCACAACGCACTGAAATGAAATAATATACATCCACACGCAAATACCAAGTGCATCATCAACACCAAATATATCCATAGGATCCACATAGTCATTTACAAGACACATCATTCACAAAACACGCGTGTTTTGAAAGCAAGCCTTTAACAAGGCTAAACCGAATCTTTTGAAAGTTCAATTCAAACGACCAAACAACCACATTTAGACGATCACTAATCATCATATCCATAAAACGAGATTAGTATGGGCAAGGTACTTGCCTCGAATAACCACAACGCGGAGAATCGGCCGAAGTAGGTTGGCACGAACCGACTACGAACTCGCCGACTCCACCGAACGACAATCCACAACAATGAACTACGAACGAAAACAATAACAACGAAAATGAATTCCAAAGTACGACCCAAAGCCGCTAAATTCAAAGAACAAATGACGAAGGTTCAAGGATTTCCCCAAACGGCAAGAACACGATTCGTTAGTCAAATCACGAAAACGGAATTCCAAGTTGAAATATGGATATACAATCCATAGAATATGTTTAACAACATCATTTAACCATAATCGATCCATCGAAAACGGATGAAAAATGAGATCGAGGACAAATCCCCCAAAAAGTCAATTCGAAGGAGATCAAGAAATATACTTCGATTCGACGAAGAATAATGGATTAAATGATGTTAAACACAAGAATACTACCAACATTAATCATACCCATCGTGTATTAATCAACAACACGGAACGAATCGGACAAAAACGCAAAAACCCCAAATTTTCCCAAAATAGGGTTCTAGGAAATCTCACCTTGATTCGCTGGATCAAAGGAGGTTATGGAGGGATTAATCGATGATATGAACTCCCAATCTTCGTGGATTAGTTGCTTGACAACATGTCTCCTGGATCGCCAAGTCTCCAGCCGCGGAGAGGAAAATATGGAAATGAAAAACGGGTGAAAATATGGCTACTCTGTCATATTTATACAGGCACGGCCTAGCGTGCGCTACACCTTCCGGACTAGCGCGCGCTAACGGGCAGCCTCGGCCGATAACCCTCGGCCGTGGCCCGCAAGGCCCTGGTACTGAAGACTCAATCTGCCGGCCGGATCCTGCCTGCCCGACCGCGATAGCGCGCGCTGCGCGGACGCTAGCGTGCGCTGCGCGGACGCTAGCGTGCGCTAGCCGATCTGTCCAGAACCCTCTGGACTGAACTGCCCGGCCAGGTAACGTACGCTAGCCGGCCGACAGCGTGCGCTACGCCTGCCGACTAGTGCGCGCTACGCTTGGCGTAGCGTGCGCTACCTGCCGATCTTTCCTGATTCCAGAACCCCAGAAACCCCACTGTCCGGCCCGATAGCGTGCGTTGGTCGACCAAGCTAGCGTGCGCTATACCTGCCGAGCTAGCGCGCACAGACTTCCGGCCGTAGCGTACGCTACGCCGGTTCCTGCCGCACTCGTCCGGCCGGTACCCGCAATCATCCGGCCAGAACCCACAACCGTCGGCGATCCATAGCCGTCGGCCGGATCCATGGCCGTCAGGGCTCGACGACTCGATTTCCGAAAACGTACGGAACGAACACGACGAAAAGTTCGCGGACAACATCAACGACCCGGAATGAAAACATAATACCATAATTAGTCATACGCGACCAATAAACGGGTCGAGACAACAATTACAGATACGGATACCCGTAACTTTCAAGAAATTACAAAATGGCCCAAAACGCCCGGAAATCACGATACGTGATCGAATAACCAAACCGAAGTTCACAACACGTCTAACAAAGTTAAAAGGACTTACAGGAAACTTGAAACAGCAGTTTCGAACGAGATTTGCAAGAATCGAACTCAAGTGCGGAAAAGTCGCTAAAAAGCACGGAACTCAACAAAACGACACCGAAACGAACTCGGATGTCAAAAAGTGTATAATTAATCATTCTCAGAATGACGAAACGGTCATGAGCGAGTCGTCAAAATGGACTTCCGCCGAAAAAAGAAAATTACCGAAAATCAAAAATTGCGGATATTACATTCTACCCTCCTTAAAAGAAGTTTCGTCCCGAAACTTAAAATAAGTAGGGAGGAGCAACATCCCGCCAGAAAATACTCAACGAGATACACAAGAACCGAAACTCGCGCCAACGACGGAACGCCACAAGCAATGCAAAGAGACATACGGCGTGAAAACACGCCCCACGATGACCAACACAACGCCACAGGTAGAAACATAATAAAATCAACAAGTGACAAGCGTCATCAAACAGACAATACAATCGAGTCGATTATCCGGACAATCACAAAACACAACGAACGAAAATCAATAGGATTGACCAACCCAACGGTACATCAATCAAAACGCGAGCCAACCGCTGAACAAATACGGAATTCCACCGCCCAAGGGTTGGAAGATTGAAAACGAGACTAACTTCCCGAACTTAAGGGAATTAGGAAGGATCCTGAACGCTCAACAATCACGAAACGAGAACAAAACCGAACAAACAAACGATCGAGACAACAAAAATCGAACAATCATGTCCGAAACACGAAGGATAATAAAATTCAAACAACAACTCCCAGGACGATCTGGTGAGAACTACAAGACATGCATTCCCATAAGATCCACTGGAAAAGGAATAGCGATTGAAAAGTCACAACGACAAACGAGTTATTCCGAAATAATACCACACTCGTTCCATCAACAAAAGCAAGGGGCAGGACAAGTCCAGAAATGTCAACGAACATAAACGAGTCGACAGAGTCGAAAACACAAGAGTTCCAAATCCGATCCACTTCGAATAAAATAACTAATAGAACCAGATGATGTCACTCCCGAACAAGGTTCACAAGAATCGAACCGAACTAGAAAAAAATCACAGCGATAACCAGATCGACCCACAACAAGATCACAGTTCGTTCGGACGATGAAACCGAAATACAGAACAAGTTCAGAAAGTAACAACGAACACGAGCGAGTCGATAGAACTGAGAAAGAGAAAATGCAGAAGCCAAAAATAATACGGGTATTATATTCGACCTCTTCTAAAAGAAGTGTCGTCCCCGAAACTCACAACAACGAAATCAAGATGACGACACAACAGGAAACCGACAGAAACATCCTTCGAAGGCCTCTCAAAGACGATTATGATAACTGTGCTGAAGCGCGAACTCCGAAAGTCTCGGTAGCCAATTCGCAAAACTGAATTCGGTGTCCCTCGAGTCCACACTCGAAATGTGTTACCGAAGAGAAGGACAATTTACACGTGCATGTGCCAGCACATCACGGTTGAAACGTCTCGGCTCGGCATACCGAAAATACAAAATGCTAGATATAATGGGGCATAACGTCGCAAAACAACATAGCAGAGATGCCAACTCAGCACAACAAAGAATCATAACACATATTATATACAACGATTTCCATCGTAAAGTAATACACACACAAACAATACAACAACAACGGTATCGTTCGGCAACTTTAACGGCCCGAACAATAACCAGCACATAATTACAAACATCATGAAACAATCACACATGTACACAAACGTACAAACCCAAGCTTTAACAGCTCACACAGGTGCGATAACACGCAAGTCACCACGAAATGACAACATTAAAGATCGTCATCACACCTCCCACAAAGGGACAACAAAAACATATGTGTGGCGAACGACTCAACGTTCACACCACCAATTCAATCACAATTCGGAGGGCTAACACCCTAACAACAATACCAACATAATACACACCTTCTCCGACCACAAGCAGGAAATGATGGGTTTTAAAACGAAAACCACCTTTTGAAGACAGTTTGGAAACACGAGTTAATCTTGAGTATCATTTTACAAAAAGTTGAACAGACATCATTTTCGAGACTTTGAAAATCATCTTGCGTTTGAACAAAAATGAGGACACCTTTCTTTTAGTGAAAAACTTTCAAAAATATTCGACCCTTGGGTCTAAGCAACTGCATTTGAGAATATCTCAAAATGTTTTTGGTCCTCAACTGGAAAATTTTTGAAATGTATTGCAGCATTAGAAAGCACCTTAAAAACACCGCAAGAAAATAATTCGTTTTAAAAGTACGTCTTGAATTTGAATTTTCTAAGATACTCAAGGTTTTCAAGGATAATTCAATGGGCTAAAATGCCCAAAAATTTCGGGTAATTATACGGAACATTATCGCGCCGTGGGTCCCGTGCCGGAACCCACCAGGATAAAAACCATTTACAAAAACGCCAAAAAGGCCGATGACGGTAATATTTCAAAAACTCACAAAAGCCATTTACAAAATACTAAGTACCGTCACAAGAATTTTGCCAAAACGATCAAGGCCATTACGCCAAAAACTCGGTTAAAGGAATCGGTTTTCGAATTCAAACTCAGTTGGCAAAAGTCCGAAAGCCATTTGAAAGAACTCACGTAGCGGAAAAAATTACAGTCCAAGATACACAATCCAGCAACACTACTCCTCATATGAACGAAATATGAGAGTCCACATATCAAGAAATCAAAATCCATAAGAGGATTCCGTCATTAATCAAATAATCATAAAAATAGCTCGTGTCACATGAGGCACAATACAAAGAAGGGAGACTTACATCCACAGGTCGCACGAAGATGATGATCGCCCACGATACTAATCACGACCAACAAACTCAGACGACGCGTCGCGACACTACTCAGTCAGATAAAATCCGACGAAACAAGAGTCAAACAACACGACTTGACCCGACAGCCTAGGTTTCCTCAACCTAAGCTCCTATACCATTTATGTAACACCCCCAATCCACTAAGGGATATTACACGCCGTAGACCCTCTCCTCGAGGATCTACCAGGCTGATAACTAAATCAAACATCTAAACATCGCCTTTAAGGCTAAAATGGCTCAGTAGACCGACTTGGTCTTTCAATAGTAACATACAACTCAATTCCAAACACATACCCACGCAGAGGTCAAAATACAATAAACTCCCGTACAACGGGGAAAAGATACTGCAATGGAAAAGAAAATACAACTAGACCAATACGACATCAACGGATCCTCGTGTGATTAGTATCGTTCATCTTTCATCATCCTTCGTGCCGACCCTGTGCTATGCTCCAAAACCTGAATGCAAAAATAGACATCCACCCCCCGAATGCTCGGGGGTTAGCAAAACTCCATTGTTTTGCTAGTGCAAGAACAAAGTGCAAATACGAGCCATACAATTCACATTCCACGAATAACAATAACCAGGAATCCTCAAAGATCCAAACGTAAAGAAAAGTACTTCCCGAGGCAAGAGTTTGGGTAAACATTTCCAAAACCGAAAGATCGCAAATAAAGGGAAACAATTTATAAAACAGTTTAAAATGCCATCGAGAGTTTTAATAGAAAACAATTTAGGATTATAAAATCCTTCTCTTTCCAAAATCAATAGGTCAAAGCCCAAATATTTTGTTTTCGCAAATAGGAAACCACCAACAATTTACAGGTCGAGCCCAACATCACGTGTCCTCAACGGACATAAAATCAACGAAACATAATCACGCACGCGCATCGCCTAGGACCGGACGCTACCACGTACATCCCACCCGAGGCCTCGAAGGACCCTCCCAAGTGGCTAGCGAAACAAATCACACACATCTCACGGTTGGATCAATCGCTTGTTGCATCCTGGCCACATGATCGCATGCCATGTGCCACCGTAGATTATCTCAGGCTCTCACGGTTGGATCAATCACTTGTTGCATCCTGACCACATGATCACGTGCCATGTGTCACCGTAGACCTTTAACCATATCCACACATTCACACAAATAACACAATGCAACAAAGATATCCAAACAATTCACTCAGAGGCATCAAACACTTAGCAAAACACCACGTCAAACCACAACGCACTGAAATGAAATAATATACGTCCACACGCAAATACCAAGTGCATCATCAACACCAAATATATCCATAGGATCCACATAGTCATTTACAAGACACACCATTCACAAAACACGCTCGTTTTGAAAGCAAGCCTTTAACAAGGCTAAACCGAATCTTTTGAAAGTTCAATTCAAACGACCAAACAACCCCATTTAGACGATCACTAATCATCATATCTATAAAACGAGATTAGTATGGGCAAGGTACTTGCCTCGAATAACCACAACGCGGAGAATCGGCCGAAGTAGGTTGGCACGAACCGACTACGAACTCGCCGACTCCACCGAACGACAATCCACAACAATGAACTACGAACGAAAACAATAACAACGAAAATGAATTCCAAAGTACGACCCAAAGCCGCTAAATTCAAAGAACAAATGACGAAGGTGCAAGGATTTCCCCCAAAACGGCCAAGAACACGATTCGTTCCGTCAAATCACGAAAACGGAATTCCAAGTTGAAATATGGATATACAATCTGTTGTGTCAAGAATTACACTCTCCGACCGGCGATCGCCTCGGAGATCGGGCGACCTAGCCACTGCCGAGTAGCCAAGGCAGAACTGCCGACCAACGACCAGGCGGCCGAGCCTTTACCCAGCAGACAAGCTAAATCGACCGACCGAAGGTCCCAGGACGAGTCCCGGGGCCGAGCGATCGACATCAAATACGATCGTCTCTCGGTACTCGGCGACCGACTGGAGACGATCATCTCTCGGCACTTGCCGACCGACCCTTGGTGACCGACCAATGCCAACCCTCGGCAACTGGCCGATGGCGACCTCTGATGACCAGCTAGAGACGACCGCCTCATGTCGATCAGCGCCGATGGCCATCCAGTCGGCAAAGGCCGAGCCTCAGGACAGACACCACGTGTAAGATCCGAGACAAGATCCGCGAATCTCGGATCATTGACCACAGCCTGGCAGAATCTTTCCACCAGCCGACAAGCCGCCGAAATCTGTCAGTAGGGCCGCATGTGACAGTGAGTCCGCCGAAAGCTGTCAGTAGGGCCGCATGTGACAGTGACTCCGGACGCGCGCTGGCTCCTCATTGGACCGCCCAGCTGGCGCCGGCACCTACCTTGGACTTTAGCCCGATAGCCCGGGTGATCGCCCCATTATAATATTGGCCGGCGGATGATCGCCCCATTATTATAATGGCCGGAAGGCGATCGCCCACCAAAGGACAAGACTCGGCTGCCACTATAAATACACGGCTCCCTACACTTGTCCAAGAGACCGAGATTTTGGCTCACAAAACACTCTTTGCATTTCCACGAGATTCAACACCCAGCACTTGGCTATCTCCAACTCTTGGCAACAGCTATCATTCGGTACTTCTTCTCTCGGCCTCTCTCATCAAGAAGACGATCGGCAGGGACGAAGAACACCGAGCTTCGCTCAAGAGCCGGATTAACAGAGTCTTTTTACACTCATTGTATTTAGATTTCTCTCATTAATACTTGTATCCACGAATATTTGTATTAATATCATCTCGCGAGAGCATTCAAGCCCGGGCCTAACAAATCCGGCAAATCTTGTATTATATATCTTCTCTCGGAAGTGCTCCCGTGTTGTGGGAAAATCCCTCACAATATGCCGCAAGTGCACGGTGTCAACAAGTAATAAAGTGATGAGTAAAGTATCGTTCTCTCGAGGACTGATTTCACTAAGTACCAAAATTTAGTCAACTCACAATTTTATTTGAAGAACAATTAAATGGATTTTATATCTAAACTAATTGCAGAAAGTAAATAATAGTACTAATAATAATAATAATACTAATAAGGGGTAGGATATTGATTTTCACCTCAAACAATCGGGAATGATATTTATTCGATTCAATTCACTGTTATTCAATTGATTGTAAGTCAGGAATTCCTAAATTATTCTAAAGCCTTTCCCAAGGTCGATAGAAAATACTACAAATTACTAACTCGATATATCCCTATTCGAATCAGATAATTAATAGCTAAAATAGTTCAAGAATTCCCACAATAACAGGCTTCACAATTCGCATGAGTATATTCCTATCTCACGAAAATTATGATTCGTCTCACAAGAACTATGCCTAAATTTCATCTCCCGAATCCATAAAGACATTCAAAACAAATTAATTGTTGGCCAGACAATTAAAAAGCATTAAGAACAGTAAGAAGAATCCAATTCAATAGAATAACGAGTAAATCGAAATAATAATAAATAATCAAACCGTCATGAAATTGGCTGCAATCAAAATCCTACTCAAATAAATCTAAAAACTAAGATGCAGAAAAACCGTAGGGATCCGTGGTCTTGACGTCGCCCCGAAATCTACACCTTCTTTTCTACTTTATTCCTTCCTTTTCCGCCCCAATACCCTCCTGCTTCCGTTCTCCTCTCATGCTGTTCTATCATGTCCCCTTTTTATATTAGTTCTCTTTCTATCATCCAGTAGTTTTTTTTTTCTCCCAAATCTCCTCACGGCACCACACAAACAAAAGCCCAAGAAGCCCAATTATCAACTTCAGCCCATTTTTAAAACCCACAGTGCCGCTGCTTTTTGTGCTTTTTCCCAAAGTGCTCCTCACGTCTTTTTGCGCTTTATGTGCCGCGGCTCACTTAATGTGTGCCGCGGCACACAGTACAGTATGCATATTATTTGCTGGTTGTCTTCGTGTGCCGCGGTTCACTTGGTGTGTGCCGCGGCTCATGACTAAAAACTGCTATTTTCGCCCGTTTTTCATCGTTTTGGCTTCTGAACTCCGATTTCCTGCAAAACATATAAAAATAATGCATTAAAAGCTCATTTAGATTGATTTAGGCTCAAGATGGATATAAAATAATGATATAAAAATGCATAAAAATACACCTAACAAATACCCCCAAACTTGAGCCTTTGCTTGTCCTCAAGCAAAAATTATAATTTTAAACAAAATGTATCGTGAATAATCATGCGAATCCATAGTGCTCAACTTAATCAATACTACCCTGAAAATTTCAAAGAATAATACAAGTATCGTAATAGTGAGTCACATCCAGGACACTGATTCCACTAAGTAACCAATTTCAGTCCTAATCAATCGTTCATGGAGAAAATCAAGCTCAAAGATTAACTAGCGTGAATTTAACCGACCGTCAATATGAAGGGTTAGATTAAACAAGCCAATTCGCCCAATCCCACAGTCTAGAGGCAAAATTCAAGAGTTTCATTATTAAACTTACTCCTCGGACAGCATTCCCCTATGTATGATCAATAATATGATTCGAGTTAACCACTAGGTTTTGGCTCTCGGGATATTTCATCGGGATGATCCTAAGGTGGATTTCCATTCTCATGTATCGGGGAACCGTTTGACGTAAAAGACACTCATGGGGCACATGGATGCTTCTAGTTACTAAGTCCCCCTCTACAAATGGAGAAAAACTCGAATAGCAATTCCCGCATGTCAAGATTGCCGCTTTACGCGAGAGTAGACAACGGGTCACGTGAATACCCCTTACTAGGCTTCCCATCATCGGTAATGCGATATTTCTAAATTATTAATCTATTCAGTGGTCGCTGCTTTACGCGAGAGTAAACAACGGTCACGTGAATACCCCGGTTACTAAACTTCCCATCAAAGAACAAAAAAAAACTCGACTTTTTCTAGGGAAAAACTGTCCGACTCTAAACTCAATTTAAATGCCAACAAGACTCATGGTACTGGACGACGAGCTACGCGAAAAGTTTAACCAAACGTATAAACGGTGATTTGAAAACACGTATGTCTCTTTTCTCATCTGCTAAAATTTCTACAAAAATGATAAAATTTCGGACCTAATTGAATACTCAACAGAAACAGATATCGCTGATTGCAACTCGACTAAAACTCAACCGTTTCTTCCAAGAGAAATCGATCGTAATATCGCTTTACACACTAAGCACGCAAAATTCACGAAAAATTCAAGCTTGCAAAAACCATCAACAAAGATGCAAAATAAAGTCCACTACACATAACATTATCAATAATAAAACTCATGTGAAAATAAAAGAGATAAGGAAAAGTGAAACTTATTCCAAATGTCTTCTTGAACACCAGCACATGTCTGAGTGGAAACGTCGATCAATCCATACTTCAAATAACGCTCAGCATCACAAGGGACCCCCAAACTTATTCTCTAGTCATGAGATAACAATAGACATTAAATCAAGAAAGACTAGAATATGAAGAATAATAACTCATAGGGGTTAAAAAGAAATATCAGAGAAATAAGGGCCAACAAGAATACACGAATCCAAACAAAATAACAAACAAAAGGAAAAATTAAAAACGAAAAATCAAATAAAAACAACTAACTAGAAAGCAAGTAAAAATGATGGGTTGCCTCCCATCAAGCGCTCTATTTTACGTCTTGAGCACGACGTGGCAAAAAGAATTTAATGTGGCTTCATTCTAGGGAGATTGCCAAATACCCCCTTCTTGCAATCAATAAGCCTCTTACTCCATAGGGGAGGCTTTGGCTCATGCCCGGTTGCCGAAAATAAAGAGTAAGAATAATTATGCAGGCAACCAAAAAATGAAGGAAGAATATAATAATCGTAAGGCACGAAAAAATAAGCAGAGTTCGAATGGGTAAATAATAAAGAATTATCATGCGCAACCTCATTAGAACTCGAAGAATCAGCCTCAACAAAATCATGAGTAATGGGATCAATCTCTCCCATTATGGATTTAGGAAAAATTATGCGTGGCACCGTTAATAAAATTTTTGGCACAAAAGTATTCACCTTATTAGTCGAAGTTTGATGACAATTTAATGGAATTTCTTTGGAAACATCATCAATGGTAACTTCTTCTACAGGCTCATCACACTTTATGTAATTATCGGGTGCTGGGGGATCGACCCTAAAACTCAACATGTCATTCTTCTCAACCTCCCCCTCAACTTCACTACTAAATAAATGAGCTGGAAAATAACCGTAGTGACCCTCAAGACCACGATGTGCGCATTGTAGCTCAAAAAGGGTACTATCAGGATTTTTAAGAACGTCTACATAAATTTCAAGCATGGTCTTTTGTTTTGGGGGAGGGGGCTGGCTGACCCTAAAACTCAACATGTCATTCTTCTCAACCTCCCCCTCAACTTCACTACTAAATAAATGAGCTGGAAAATAACCGTAGTGACCCTCAAGACCACGATGTGCGCATTGTAGCTCAAAAAGGGTACTATCGGGATTTTTAAGAACGTCTACATAAATTTCAAGCATGGTCTTTTGTTTTGGGGAGGGGCCGATCAATTTATTTGGCAGATTATTAAGAGCATCGAAATTTATGAAATGCCAAGGGTCACGATACTCATAGCAAAACATAATGAAGAAAATAAAAATAAAGAGACTAAACAAAGAAAAAAAACTTCAAATTAAAATTAGAGTCGCTTGGTATTGATATTAGCGAAAAATCAGTCCCCGGCAACGGCGCCAAAAACTTGTTGTGGGAAAATCCCTCACAATATGCCGCAAGTGCACGGTGTCAACAAGTAATAAAGTGATGAGTATAGTATCGTTCTCTCGAGGACTGATTTCACTAAGTACCAAAATTTAGTCAACTCACAATTTTATTTGAAGAACAATTAAATGGATTTTATATCTAAACTAATTGCAGAAAGTAAATAATAGTACTAATAATAATAATAATACTAATAAGGGGTAGGATATTGATTTTCACCTCAAACAATCGGGAATGATATTTATTCGATTCAATTCACTGTTATTCAATTGATTGTAGTTCAGAATTCCTAAATTATTCTAAAGCCTTTCCAAGGTCGATAGAAAGTACTACAAATTACTAACTCGATATATCCCTATTCGAATCGATAATTAATAGCTAAAATAGTTCAAGAATTCCCACAATAACAGCCTACACCCGCATGAAGATATTCCTATCTCATGAAAATTATGATTCGTCTCACAAGAACTATGCCTAAATTTCATCTCCGAATCCATAAAGACATTCAAAACAAATTAACTGTCACGCATAATTAAAAAGATTAAGAATAAAGAAGAATCCAATTCAATAATAACGAGTAAATCAAATAATAATAAATAATCAAACCGTCTTAAATTGCAATCAAAATCCTACTCAAATAAATCTAAAAACTAAGATGCAGAAAAACCGTAGGGATCCGTGGTCTTGACGTCGCCCCGAAATCTACACCTTCTTTTCTACTTTATTCCTTCCTTTTCCGCCCCAATACCCTCCTGCTTCCGTTCTCCTCTATCATGTCCCCTTTTTATATTAGTTCTCTTTCTATCATCCAGTAGTTTTTTTTTCTCCCAAATCTCCTCACGGAACCACACAAACAAAAGCCCAAGAAGCCCAATTATCAACTTCAGCCCATTTTTAAAACCCACAGTGCCGCTGCTTTTTGTGCTTTTTCCCAAAGTGCTCCTCACGTCTTTTTGCGCTTTATGTGCCGGGCTCACTTAATGTGTCTTGCCGCGTAAGATCTGATATCGTATTATTTGGTGGTTGTCTTCATGTGCGCCATGGCTGCATGTCCATGACTAAAATCGCTATTTTCGCCTGTTTTTCATCGTTTTGGCTTCAACTCCGATTTCGCAAAATATATAAAAATAATGCGTTAAAAGTTTCATTTAGATTGATTTAGGCTCAAGATGGATATAAAATAATGATATAAAAACACATAAAAATACACCTAACAAATACCCCCAAACTTGAGCCTTTGCTTGTCCTCAAGCAAAAATTATAATTTTAAACAAAATGTATCGTGAATAATCATGCGAATCCATAGTGCTCAACTTAATCAATACTACCCTGAAA
Organism: Orobanche coerulescens; assembly: GCA_033398695.1. NCBI lineage: Eukaryota > Viridiplantae > Streptophyta > Magnoliopsida > Lamiales > Orobanchaceae > Orobanche > Orobanche coerulescens. Next base: position 63,811,713 of record CM065801.1, read on the forward strand.
ATTTCAAAGAATAATACAAGTATCGTAATAGTGAGTCACATCCAGGACACTGATTCCACTAAGTAACCAATTTCAGTCCTAATCAATCGTTCATGGAGAAAATCAAGCTCAAAGATTAACTAGCGTGAATTTAACCGACCGTCAATATGAAGGGTTAGATTAAACAAGCCAATTCGCCCAATCCCACAGTCTAGAGGCAAAATTCAAGAGTTTCATTATTAAACTTACTCCTCGGACAGCATTCCCCTATGTATGATCAATAATATGATTCGAGTTAACCACTAGGTTTCGGCTCTCGGGATATTCATCGGGATGATCCTAGGGTGGATTTCCATTCTCATGTATCGGGGAACCGTTTGACGTAAAAGACACTCATGGGGCACATGGATGCTTCTAGTTACTAAGTCCCCCTCTACAGCGGAGAAAAAACTTGAATAACAATTCCCGCATGTCAAGATTGCCGTTTTACGCGAGAGTAGACAACGGGTCACGTGAATACCCCCGGTTACTAGGCTTCCCATCATCGGTAATGCGATATTTCTAAATTATTAATCTATTCAGGGTCGTCGTTTTACGCGAGAGTAAACAACGGGTCACGTGAATACCCCCGGTTACTAAACTTCCCATCATAGAACAATTAATATCTCGACTTTTTCTTGGGAAAAACTGTCCGACTCTAAACTCAATTTAAATGCCAACAAGACTCATGGTACTGGACGACGAGCTACGCGAAAAGTTTAACCAAAAGTATAAACGGTGATTTGAAAACACGTATGTCTCTTTTCTCATCTGCTAAAATTTCTACAAAAATGATAAAATTTCGGACCTAATTGAATACTCAACAGAAACAGATATCGCTGATTGCAACTCGACTAAAACTCAACCGTTTCTTCCAAGAGAAATCAGTATCGTAATATCAGTTTTACACACGGAAGCACGCAAAATTCACGAAAAATTCAAGCTTGCAAAAACCATCAACAGCATGCAAAATAAAGTCCACTACACATAACATTATCAATAATAAAACTCATGTGAAAATAAAAGAGATAAGGAAAAGTGAAACTTATTCCAAATGTCTTCTTGAACACCAGCACATGTCTGAGTGGAAACGTCGATCAATCCATACTTCAAATAACGCTCAGCATCACAAGGGACCCCCAAACTTATTCTCTAGTCATGAGATAACAATAGACATTAAATCAAGAAAGACTAGAATATGAAGAATAATAACTCATAGGGGTTAAAAAGAAATATCAGAGAAATAAGGGCCAACAAGAATACACGAATCCAAACAAAATAACAAACAAAAGGAAAAATTAAAAACGAAAAATCAAATAAAAACAACTAACTAGAAAGCAAGTAAAAATGATGGGTTGCCTCCCATCAAGCGCTCTATTTTACGTCTTGAGCACGACGTGGCAAAAAGAATTTAATGTGGCTTCTTTCTAGGGAGATTGCCAAATACCCCCTTCTTGCAATCAATAAGCCTCTTACTCCATAGGGGAGGCTTTGGCTCATGCCCGGTTGCCGAAAATAAAGAGTAAGAATAATTATGCAGGCAACCAAAAAATGAAGGAAGAATATAATAATCGTAAGGCACGAAAAAATAAGCAGAGTTCGAATGGGTAAATAATAAAGAATTATCATGCACAACCTCATTAGAACTCGAAGAATCAGCCTCAACAAAATCATGAGTAATGGGATCAATCTCTCCCATTATGGATTTAGGAAAAATTATGCGTGGCACCGTTAATAAAATTTTTGGCACAAAAGTATTCACCTTATTAGTCGAAGTTTGATGACAATTTAATGGAATTTCTTTGGAAACATCATCAATGGTAACTTCTTCTACAGGCTCATCACACTTTATGTAATTATCGGGTGCTGGGGGATCGACCCTAAAACTCAACATGTCATTCTTCTCAACCTCCCCCTCAACTTCACTACTAAATAAATGAGCTGGAAAATAACCGTAGTGACCCTCAAGACCACGATGTGCGCATTGTAGCTCAAAAAGGGTACTATCAGGATTTTTAAGAACGTCTACATAAATTTCAAGCATGGTCTTTTGTTTTGGGGGAGGGGGCTGGCTGACCCTAAAACTCAACATGTCATTCTTCTCAACCTCCCCCTCAACTTCACTACTAAATAAATGAGCTGGAAAATAACCGTAGTGACCCTCAAGACCACGATGTGCGCATTGTAGCTCAAAAAGGGTACTATCAGGATTTTTAAGAACGTCTACATAAATTTCAAGCATGGTCTTTTGTTTTGGGGGAGGGGGCTGACTGACCCTATTTGGCAGATTATTAAGAGCATCGAAATTTATGAAATGCCAAGGGTCACGATACTCATAGCAAAACATAATGAAGAAAATAAAAATAAAGAGACTAAACAAAGAAAAAAAACTTCAAATTAAAATTAGAGTCGCTTGGTATTGATATTATCGAAAAATCCGTCCTAAGAATGGCGCCAAAAACTTGTTGTGGGAAAATCCCTCACAATATGCCGCAAGTGCACGGTGTCAACAAGTAATAAAGTGATGAGTAAAGTATCGTTCTCTCGAGGACTGATTTCACTAAGTACCAAAATTTAGTCAACTCACAATTTTATTTGAAGAACAATTAAATGGATTTTATATCTAAACTAATTGCAGAAAGTAAATAATAGTACTAATAATAATAATAATAATACTAATAAGGGGTAGGATATTGATTTTCACCTCAAACAATCGGGAATGATATTTATTCGATTCAATTCACTGTTATTCAATTGATTGTAAGCCAGGAATTCCTAAATTATTCTAAAGCCTTTCCCAAGGTCGATAGAAAGTACTACAAATTACTAACTCGATATATCCGTATTCGAATCAGATATTTATTAGCTAAAATAGTTCAAGAATTCCACAATAATGCGCCTACAATTCGCATGAGTATATTCCTATCTCACGAAAATTATGATTCGTCTCACAAGAACTATGCCTAAATTTCATCTCCGAATCCATAAAGACATTCAAAACAAATTAACTGTTGGCATTAACAATTAAAAAGACAAGAAGAAGAATCCAATTCAATAGAATAACGAGTAAATCGAAATAATAATAAATAATCAAACCGTCGTAAATTGGTAATCAAAATCCTACTCAAATAAATCTAAAAACTAAGATGCAGAAAAACCGTAGGGATCCGTGGTCTTGACGTCGCCCCGAAATCTACACCTTCTTTTCTACTTTATTCCTTCCTTTTCCGCCCCAATACCCTCCTGCTTCCGTTCTCCTCTCATGCTGTTCTATCATGTCCCCTTTTTATATTAGTTCTCTTTCTATCATCCAGTAGTTTTTTTTTTCTCCCAAATCTCCTCACGGCACCACACAAACAAAAGCCCAAGAAGCCCAATTATCAACTTCAGCCCATTTTTAAAACCCACAGTGCCGCTGCTTTTTGTGCTTTTTCCCAAAGTGCTCCTCACGTCTTTTTGCGCTTTATGTGCCGCGGCTCACTTAATGTGGCCGCAAGACAAGATATGCATATTATTTCTTTGGTTGTCTTCGTGTCTGCGGTTCACTTGGTGTGTCTGCCATTACGACTAAAACTGCTATTTTCGCCCGTTTTTCATCGTTTTGGCTTCCGGACTCCGATTTCCTGCAAAACATATAAAAATAATGCATTAAAAGCTCGTTTAGATTGATTTAGGCTCAAGATGGATATAAAATAATGATATAAAAACGCATAAAAATACACCTAACATCCCGCAATTGTTGTTTGTTGTCCGTCTTCCAGCAGTATTTAATCTTCGGATAAATATTTTGGGCAACAACAATTGGCGCTAGAGGAAGGGGATCTAACCCTCAAATTTTTATACCTACCGTCCCGAAGAACACTCATTGTTCTCGGGGCAGATACTTGAAGTGACACTCACTGCACTTCAAAGAAATCTTTCAGAAATCATGTCTTCCGCCTCCGCGTCGAAGAAAGCCACCGACTGTGGCCGGACCCTGCTCCGTCCCAGTCCGATCCGCAGCCAATGGTGGAAGGCAGCCGCCGCGGTCAGAGACGCTCGATCCCATCCCTGGACGGCGGCCCAAGCCTCTCGCTCGATCAGCTCCGAACCAAGTGTAATATCCTAGAATTTCACTATGAATTTTTCGCATTATTTTATCTGGGATGTACTGTACAGAGTGGGACCGACACGATATGAGCGTATAATTTTGGAAACCGTGACAGTTGTGCCAGTATGTCATCGAGGTTATTTTGATTCTAGGATATTACATGCTTGGTGTGTTTTTAGATGTCGGTTATACCGTATGAGTATTTGTATGATTGCCGTACTTGGTCGACAGTTGTAATTGAGGATATCGTGCATCAGATGTATCATATGAAAATGTTATCGGAACGAGTATATGTATTCGGTATGTCGCGTGTATGTGTTCGGTTTATTGAGACGACAGACAGGGGCGGAAATGGCTAAGTATGGATTTGTTAACGTACGTTAAGACCTTGAGATAACGTACGCTAAGTGGTACGTGTTACGTACGTTAAGAGTAAGGTATTACGTACGTAACAAGAGGAATCGGACAGTTGGGCCCGGTGTCGGCAGCTTTCGGCGGAGGATGTTGACAGGTGAGTCAACGTACGTGTTACGTACATTATATAGGACGTGTTACGTACGTAACACGACCATCAGATCGTAGCAAGTCAACGCACGATACGACGCAACGGAATAAGTGTTACGACGTTACGGGCGGCCGCCGAGTCGTGGCCGAGTGACTGTAGTGGCCGAGCATGGTTAGCGTGACTCAGGATGGCCGATCACGGTCGGCAGTGACTGGCCGGGGCTAGGATCGCCGACACGTACGTAAGACAGATGGCCGATTACGGCCGTAGGGCCGATTACGACGTAAGCCACCGCCGATTCGTACGTAAGGGTGCCGAACAAACTGGACAGTATGGTAGGCCACTGCCGGTTACGTACGTAAGCCACGGCCGGTTACGTACGTAACTGGCAGCTGGACCGAGTCATCTGGTCATTTCTTCGTTTTTCTCGGTCTATATAAGGCCTGGACCGAGACATCTGGTCATTTCTTCGTTTTTCTTCATTCCTTCCGCGATTTCTTCAGCAAATATGATGGTTTTGAGTAGAATCAACTTATAACAACATGTTTTGGAAGTTGGAATCATGGATTAACATCATCCTCCACCCGGATCGAAGGTAAGAACACATGAACTTTTGGTTTTTGGATGTTCTTGAGGTTTCTTGGTGTTTTGGCCGATTTGCTCCATTTTGATTCATATTATTGGTAGAACTTGATTGTATACTCGTAATCATTCAATACTCTTGAAGTTTTGTGGAACAAATTCGAGTATTTCTTTGAATAATCGATTGAATTGGACTGTGCCTTCAAAGTGTTCGATGAAATGCCTCAATGAGTAGAACTTGGGAAATTCTATACGTTTTCCTACGAATGGTGATTGAATTGATATTATTGTGATTTAGGAATGAACTTTTAAAGGAAGTTGAATCGGTACCCTTCCCTTTTGTCGATCTCTTCGCACCGTGCTATTCAAAACAAGTGATTACTTGTGTATTTCATCTTCTAGAGGTATGTTCGATAATCCTCTCCTTGAATTCGGATTTTGATGTTATCGTTGAAGAAGGATTCATATGAAGATGATTATGGTTTTGTTGTTACGATTCTTGCGGTTATACGAACTATATGTTGAAGACATTGTTAGGATTATTGAACACTGAATTTCGGCTTGTGTTCGTATTGTTAAGAGTTGATACGGTTTGGTTTCGTATGATCGAGATGTCGTTGAACCATCGAGTTTGATTAGTTGGTCATTTTGGTTGATTGTTATTGAACGTATCGTTGATTGATTATTGTATTAGGTTGCATTAGGTGATCATTGATATTAACCGTTGTGCTGCGGAGCTTGTAGACGAAGACGACAGGATTGATAGTGGCTTCGTCGAATTGGTATCGAGGCAAGTTATGCTTGCTCAATTCATAATGTTAATAAATGATTTCGTTTTCATTTCATTTATGATTCATATAGCAATGGTATTATGGAATATATGAATTGTCGGAATGGTGGTATGTAAGATAAATCATAATGTATATGATTTTAAGGATGTCTAGTGGAAATGGGAACGTGAATTATAATTTGGTCTATTGCATGAGAAGTTGGATATCAAGGTTAGTTATCGTGTCGATGTTGAACTCGGGATGGTGGTTTGGTATTAGTTATGGACTGTACTTCATTTTGGATTGTCGGATAAACCGTATTCGCTCGGGCGGTTGGTCGTGGAAAGGTTGGCGTCTCCAGCTTGAGGTAAATTAATATTGTTAGATTATGATAATCATCATGTTGCATTATTGCATGTGTGTGTTGATATTCCATGCGGTGACTGTGCACCATTGTTTGTTACGTTTTGTGAAGTGCTCTTTCTTGAGCCGTAATCTGTGGGGCCGGTGTGTTGGGGATAAAACCTGTATGGTACCCGAATGGAAATGTGTTAGGGGATAAAACCTAAATGGCACCTATGTCCGGAGTATTCCTGAGTAGATGCTTCAGTGACCCTCGGCTGTTGCCTTGGGAGTTTATGCGATATTGTCCGGAGTATTCCTGAGTAGATGCTTCCGTGACCCTTGGCTGCTGCCTTGGGAGTTTATATGCTATTATTATATGCATTGTTGAGCATGCTGTGGACTACTGTGTGACGGAATACGACATTGTTGTCATGTCAGTCTTTCATGATCAAGTTATTGTTGCCTTCTTGGAAAATCTTCTAATCCTTGTTGGATATGCGTTTCTTCGAGATCTGTTGTCATGTTGTATCGTGGCATATCTGGAGTCAGTTACGTTTTGATCGTTCATGTGTAGGATTTTTTGGACGGGCACGTGTAGCATATGTTGGTTTCGACCTCATATTGAATCGTGCACACGAGACGTACTTCGTGAGGCTGATTAGGTACGAGACCAGACGTGTATTGATCAATACCCGTGGTTGGCTTGTACACGGACACATGTCCGGATCGAGCGTATCGTGACGTCCATCTTGAGTCTTATTGATTGGTCGTTCACAGTCCATGTATAATTGGGTCTGTTCGATATTCGGGTTGTCTTTGAAACCCCGTATATATGAGTTGTATATGGTTGATGATTTTATTCTCTCGTGTATCTGTCGCCGTTGAACCTTTACTAATCTCGTTTGGAGTTACCATATCGATGGTCAACTCATTGATGTCGATCCTTTATAAATCTCGTTTGGAGTTCACCCTGTCATTGGTAATCTCGTTCGTTATTGATCCTTATTGATTCCGTTTGGGAGTTGTCTCACCATTGGTATTCTTGGTTATTAGTCCTTGATTGATGTTATTGGAGTTTACCATGTCGTAAGTATTCTCGGTTGTCGATTCCTTATTGCTCTTGTTGGAGTTTACCGTATCGTTGGTATTCCCGGTTGTTGGTCCTTATTGATCTTGCTAGAGTTTACTTTGTCGTCAGTATTCTCGGTTATTGACCCTTTATTGTTCTCATTTGAGTTTATCGTACCGTTGGTAATTCTGGTTGTCGTCTCTTATTGGCCTTGTTAGAGTTTACCGTGTCGTCGGTATTCTCGGTTATTGACTCTTCATTGATCCTTACCGTGTCGTCAGTATTCTCGATTATTGATTCTTCGTTGATCCTTACTGTGTCGTCGGTATTCTCGGTTGTCGAAATTTTATTGACCTTGTTGGGATTTGTCGTATTGCCGGTATTCCCGGTTATTGATTCTTCATTGATCTTGTTGGAGTTGCCACATCATGGTACTCTCGTTCGTGGTTGATCCCTTTGTCGATCTTGTGTGGAACTATCATGTCATTGATATTTCTGGTGTGATGCATTGTTTGTTATCATTATTGATTGTGTGAGCATTCATGCTTTGTATTGATATTCGGGACTTGCCATTATTTCGGGACAGTTGATTTGTAGATGTATCATGTGATATCAGTTCCTATCAGTATTGGGTTCCGATTGTGCGACCCAGCCGACAGAATCGAACTTGACCAGATTATTCTATACTCGAGATATGTTTCTGTTTGGAAATCTTGGTAGTGTTTCGGATACAGTACAGGTGATTATATTTGAATTCGTTCATTACTTAAGGACACGAGGCGTGTGATATGGTAAGATTTGATTGTTATGGTTGTGACAGGTTGGTAAGGTTACTTCGGTGAGATCATATCGGAATTATTCTTACCTTGTAATTACATTGATATGTATTGTTTTTGTGATGTGATCGTTATCATTGTTGAGTATTATGGCTGACCCCGTTGTGGGCTTTATCTTTTAGGTACTCGGAGTTCGAGCTAGTAGCGGTCGTGAAGGGAGGAGCTTTCCGGTGATACTGGCTATGGCGTAGTTGTTGGGATTATGTATTCTTTTCTGGTTTTCTAATTCCGCTGCAAATGTAATTAATTGTGTTTTTATCCGCTGCGTGTGTGTGTACTTTCAAAGGGCCTTTTGGCATTTTTAAACGTTTGCGAAAATGATTTTAGCCTTGTGGGTTCCAATATGGGGCCCACGGCGCTGTAATATTCCCGGTCGGTTTGGGGGTGTTACAGAAAATGGTATCGGAGCTTGGGTTTCGTAAAACCCGGGCGTGTGTGTTATGTGGCTCTACCGGTGCGGTAGTAGCGTGACTTTTAAAAATGATTTTCTGACTTTTGAGTCAACCCGATTTTGGAGGTTTCAAAATTTTTGAAATATTTTCAAATTGTTGTATTTGCGATGCCAGTGTGTTGTTAGTATGTTGAGCTTTGTATGGGAGTCGTATGCTGGTATCACGGAAGATCATCGACTTCACGGACCTGTAAGTATGTTCTTTCAGTTATTTCAATTTTGATGATGATTATTTGAGCATGGTGTCGCGATTTTGAGATATTTTGGGACTGAGATACTGATTATGACAGGTGTTGAGTTTCGAGGACGAAACTTATTTAAGTGGGTGTATATGTAATATCCTAGAATTTCACTATGAATTTTTCGCATTATTTTATCTGGGATGTACTGTACAGAGTGGGACCGACACGATATGAGCGTATAATTTTGGAAACCGTGACAGTTGTGCCAGTATGTGATCGAGGTTATTTTGATTCTAGGATATTACATGCTTGGTGTGTTTTTCGATGTCGGATATACCGTATGAGTATTTGTATGATTGCCGTACTTGGTCGACAGTTGTAATTGAGGATACCGTGCATCACATGTATCGTATGGAAATGTTATCGGAACGAGTATATGTATTCGGTATGTCGCGTGTATGTGTTCGGTTTATTGAGACGACAGACAGGGGCGGAAATGGCTAAGTATGGATTTGTTAACGTACGTTAAGACCTTGAGATAACGTACGCTAAGTGGTACGTGTTACGTACGTTAAGAGTAAGGTATTACGTACGTAACAAGAGGAATCGGACATTTGGGCCCGGTGTCGGCAGCTTTCGGCGGAGGATGTTGACAGGTGAGTCAACGTATGTGTTACGTACGTTATACAGGACGTGTTACGTACGTAACACGACCATTGTACTGTAGCAAGTCAACGTACGTATTACGTACGCAACGGAATAAGTGTTACGTACGTTACGGGGCGGCTGGCCGAGTCGTGGCCGAGTGACCTGTAGTGGCTGAGCATGGTCGGCAGTGACTCGTAGGGATGGCCGATCACGGTCGGCAGTGACTCGCTGGGGGCTAGGATCGCCGACACGCACGTAAGGCAAGGCGATTACGGCCGTAGGGGGCCATTACGTACGTAAGCCACCGCTTACGCATTTAAGGGTGCCGAAAAAACTGGACAGTAAGGTAGGCCACTGCCGGTTACGTACGTAAGCCACGTGTCACACTTTGGCTATGGAAGCTTCTAGAAGGGTCGAGACTCTTCTCCAGAATTCTAGTATTTACTTGATAGATGTTGTAACATTCCGGAAGCCCTCCGGAATGATCATAGAAAGGATTAGAAGGATGTAGATTGACTTGTAATCTCTTGTATGTTCTAGATACTTGTAGATTCTTGTACATTCTAGAAGATGTAGATGGAGACCTATAAAAGGAGCTCCAAGCCCCTCATTTGTACATCATCCGAAGTTGAGCAATAAAAGTTCCTTTCTAAAGAGCAGTTTCTCTCTCTAACTTTCTCTCTCTAAAATACTTCAATCTTCCGCACTTAACCGACAAGGGTTGGGAAAGCCTGCCTTAGTGGCCGAAGGACTGAGTTGCTAAGGGGCGCACGGCATAACTCGACGGACTGAAGTTTGCCCGTGACACGTGGTATCGGAGACCGGTTTGTTGGTAAAGTGAGAGAATGAGCGGAAACAGCAGCATGGTCGAAGGGAACAATGCTGGCGATGATGCTCGCAAGACCAAGAAAGGTGGTAGGGACAAGTCCCGAGATTTTGCATCCTCGAGGGAAGTAAGGATGACCAAGATCGAGGTGGCTGTTGGAGAAACCATCGAACGGATGGATGTCCTAGAGGAAAATGCCAGCGGAATTGAGGACAAGGTGTTGCTTGCCCTTAACGAGTTGAAGTCCACACTTCTTGGCGAGGTAGCCAAACTGCGGGAAGAACTGACCGCACGGATGGATAAGACCGAGGAGGATTGCGCATTGTGCAAGGCAATGCAAGGTGTGGCACCATGGCAAGGGAAGTGCCGCGCATTCGGGCACCAGAACCTCCAAAGTACTCAGGTAAGCGTAATGCCAAAGAACTTGATAATTTCTTTTGGTCTCTCGAAACCTATATGGATGCAGTACGTATAAGGGAGGATGAGGACAAGATCAAGTCGGCGATCTTGTACCTAAGTGATGACGCTGCCTTATGGTGGAGACGGTGCCATCAAGACATTGCACGAGGGACATGCAGGATAGATACTTGGGAAAAATTCAAGGCGGACTTGAAAAAACAGTTCTATCCGGAGAATGCCGAGAGTCTGGCCATGAAGAAGCTGCGTGGCCTGAAGCAATCGGGGAGTGTGAAGGATTATGTCAATGAGTTCTCCTCACTCATGTTGGAACTTCCCGAAATGTCGGACAAGGATCGATTGTTCTATTTCTTGGACGGGTTGCTGTCCTGGGCAGCCCTTGAGCTGAGAAGGCAGAAGGTCCAAGACCTGTCGGAAGCAATTGCTGCGGCCGAGGAAATTTTGGAATTTCGAAAGGACTTCGCGCAGCGAAAGGACAAGAAGGGAGGCAAGGAAAAAGGTGGGGGAGACAGGCCTCATAAGACGGGATACAAGCCAACCTTCAAAGGGAAAGAAAAGACCCATGAAGTTAAGAAGAGAGAGTGCTTCTTATGCGGGGGTCCACACTTCGTCCAGGAGTGCCCGAAGAAGAAAGCACTTAATGCCATAATAAGCCAACAGGAGGAACGGGCCAAAGAAATGCAGATGGGGTCGATGCAACTCCTCAATGCAATGAAGGCGAAGGAAGAAACCGTGATGGTACCCAAGGCGGAAAAGGTCAGGAATGGTCTCATGTATGTTGAGGCAAAAATAAATAAGGGAGTCATAAAGGCCTTAGTAGACACGGGAGCCACTCACAACTTCTTAGCTGAGGACGAGGCGATCCGACTGGGTGTAAGAGTTACTAAGGAAATGGGATGGATGAAAACAGTAAACACTCCATCAAGACCCATAATTGGCGTGGCTAAACAAGTCCCGGTCCAGCTGGCGGATTGGCAAGACAAGCTTGACTTGACTGTGGTCCGAATGGATGATTATCGGATGGTACTAGGCATGGAATTCCTCGAAAGGATGAAGACGGTAACCATCCAAGATGCCCAAATTCTGAGCATAACGCCGAACAAGGTAACCTTTGATAGTCCATTACTTCGTGGAAAGATCGAGTCCCGTATGTTGTCGGCCATGCAGGTCTCGAAAGGGTATAAGAAGGGGCAAGAGACATATCTTGCTGCCCTAAAGACGGAGGACCCAATCGTCGGGAAGGAAGTCCCGGCAGAAATCGGTGAAGTATTGGCCGAATTTAAGGATGTAATGCCTCCCGAATTGCCCAAAAAGTTACCACCGAGGCGGGAGGTAGATCACGAGATTGAGCTGGAACAGGGGGCGAAACCTCCTGCAATGGGGCCTTACCGGATGGCTCCGCCAGAGTTGGAAGAACTTCGAAGGCAATTAAAAGATTTACTTGATGCTGGCTATATTCGTCCTTCCAAAGCTCCTTATGGCGCCCCGGTGTTATTCCAGAAGAAACAAGACGGTAGCTTGCGGATGTGCATTGACTACCGGGCGCTTAACAAGGTTACTATAAAGAACAAGTACCCAATACCTTTGGTGGCTGACCTATTCGACCGCTTGGGGAAGGCAAAGTGGTTCTCAAAACTAGACTTGCAGTCGGGGTATTGGCAAGTCCGTATCGCGGAAGGAGACGGACCGAAAACAACCTGCGTGACGAGGTATGGTTTATTTGAGTTTTTGGTTATGCCCTTTGGCTTGACGAATGCTCCTGCGACTTTCTGCACTCTCATGAATAAGATATTTCACCCATTCTTGGACAAGTTTGTTGTTGTGTACTTGGATGATATAGTGATATACAGCGAGTCCTTGAATGAACACGCTGAACATCTACGGAAAGTGTTCCGAGTCCTGAGGGAAAACGAATTATACATAAAACTGGAAAAATGCTCGTTTGCCCAAACGGAGGTAATGTTCTTGGGGCACAAGGTGAAACAAGGAATGATCTTAATGGACACAAAGAAAGTGCAGGCCATTGCCGAGTGGGAGCCTCCTCAGAACGTCTCTGAGCTTCGGTCGTTCTTAGGCTTGGTAAACTACTATCGGCGATTTATTGATGGATATTCGGCGAGGGCGACACCATTAACTAACTTACTCAAGAAGAAGGTTGCGTGGGATTGGACAGACGAATGCCAAGCATCCTTCGAAGATCTGAAGGTGGCGGTCATGAATGACCCGGTGCTGAAACTTCCGGACTACACAAAGCCTTTTGAGTTACATTCGGATGCCTCCGACTATGCCATTGGAGGAGTCCTAATGCAGGATGGGCATCCTGTTACCTACGAGTCCCGGAAGCTAAACGAGACGGAATGGCGGTACCCGGTCCATGACAAAGAAATGACGGCGATAATCCATTGTCTTCGTACGTGGAGACATTACTTGCTCGGGAGTCACTTCGTGATCAAAACGGACAATGTAGCGACTAGCTATTTCCAAAATCAGAAGAAGATCACCCCGAAGCAAGCACGGTGGCAAGACTTCTTGGCTGAATTTGATTATTCTATGGAATATAAGCCAGGAAAAACGAACGTTGTTGCGGATGCTCTAAGTCGGAAGGCCTCACTGGCATCTATCACCCAAGTACAGTGCGACCTTGCCGACCGGATAAGAGACGGCATTGCCCAAGACCCCTTGGCCAAGAACCTGGTGGAACTGGCAAAGGAGGGCAAAACAAGGAAGTTCTGGCAAGAGAATGGCTTACTTTTCACTGTTGGAGATAGGTTGTATGTACCCCGGTGGGACAACCTTAGAAGGGAAGTACTGAAGGAGTGCCATGACTCGAAATGGGCGGGACACCCAGGTACTCTTCGTACTAAAGCGCTTGTTGAGCAGTCATTTTACTGGCCTAACTTGCAGGATGACGTGAACGCCTACGTAAAGACCTGCTTGGTCTGCCAACAAGACAAGGTGGAACAAAGTAAACCGGCAGGACTACTAGAGCCATTGCCTATTGCTGAACGTCCGTGGGACAGTCTTACGATGGACTTTATATCGGCACTACCGAGATCGGAAGGATGCGGGTCGATAATGGTAATAGTTGATCGGTTCTCCAAGTATGGGACATTCATACCGGCAACAAAGGATTGTAAGGCCGAGGAAGCTGCCCGCCTATTCTTGAAACATGTGGTAAAATACTGGGGAGTTCCTCGGAGTATCATAAGCGACCGAGACCCGAGATTTACAGGAAAGTTTTGGAGGGAGCTATTCAAGTTGATGGGGTCAAACCTCCACTTCTCGACAAGCTTTCACCCCCAAACGGATGGCCAAACTGAACGAGTAAATCATTTGCTGGAGATTTATCTCCGACACTTTGTAAGTGCCAACCAGTCCGACTGGGCTCGTTTACTTGATGTTGCGCAATTTTCTTACAACTTGCAGCGGAACGAGTCCACACAACGAAGTCCGTTTGAACTAGTGATGGGGCAACAACCAACGACACCCCAGGAACTAGTCCGAAAATACGAAGGTGCGAGTCCGGCAGCGTACAAACTTGCTAAAGGTTGGAACGAGGAACATGACATAGCAAGGGCGTATCTTACTAAGGCTGCTAAACGAATGAAGAAATGGGCGGACGACAAGCGCCGTCCGAGGGAATTTCAAGTAGGGGACCAAGTGTTGGTCCGAATGATCGGAAGAAATGTTAAGGCGATCCGTCAAGTACACAAAGGCTTGATCCGGCGGTATGAAGGACCCTTTGAGATAGTGAAGAAGGTCGGAACGCGGTCCTATCGGCCCAATCTTCCTAATGACTTCAAAATTCACCCGGTCTTCCATGTGAGTCTTTTGAAACCATACTTCAAGGATGAGGAAGACCCAACTCGAAATAAGTCAGATCGAGCCCCGCCTGCCCACACGGTGTCCTTTGAGAAGGAAATCGAAGAAATCCTGGCGGATCGACAAGTTGGAAAACGGGGAACACCCCGCTGGACGGAGTACTTAGTACGCTGGAGAGGTTTACCAGACAGCGAAGCTTCGTGGGAAAAGGAGCAAGACTTGTGGCAATTCAAAACCGAAATTGAAGCATACAAGGCAAAACCTTGACGGGGACGTCAAGACTCAGGTGGGGTAGAATTGTCACACTTTGGCTATGGAAGCTTCTAGAAGGGTCGAGACTCTTCTCCAGAATTCTAGTATTTACTTGATAGATGTTGTAACATTCCGGAAGCCCTCCGGAATGATCATAGAAAGGATTAGAAGGATGTAGATTGACTTGTAATCTCTTGTATGTTCTAGATACTTGTAGATTCTTGTACATTCTAGAAGATGTAGATGGAGACCTATAAAAGGAGCTCCAAGCCCCTCATTTGTACATCATCCGAAGTTGAGCAATAAAAGTTCCTTTCTAAAGAGCAGTTTCTCTCTCTAAAATACTTCAATCTTCCGCACTTAACCGGCAAGGGTTGGGAAAGCCTGCCTTAGTGGCCGAAGGACTGAGTTGCTAAGGGGCGCACGGCATAACTCGACGGACTGAAGTTTGCCCGTGACACACGGCCGGTTACGTACGTAACTGGCCGGCAGGTCTCGGCCTATATAAGGCCTGGACCGAGTCATCTGGTCATTTCTTCGTTTTTCTTCGTTCCTTCCGCGATTTCTTCAGCAAATATGATGGTTTTGAGTAGAATCAACTTATAACAACATGTTTTGGAAGTTGGAATCATGGATTAACATCATCATCCACCCGGATCGAAGGTAAGAACACATGAACTTTTGGTTTTTGGATGTTCTTGAGGTTTCTTGGTGTTTTGGCCGATTTGCTCCATTTGATTCATATTATTGGTAGAACTTGATTGTATACTCGTAATCATTCAATACTCTTGAAGTTTTGTGGAACAAATTCGAGTATTTCTTTGAATAATCGATTGAATTGGACTATGCCTTCAAAGTGTTCGATGAAATGCCTCAATGAGTAGAACTTGGGAAATTCTATATGTTTTCCTACGAATGGTGATTGAATTGATATTTTTGTGATTTAGGAATGAACTTTTGAAGGAAGTTGAATCGGTACCCTTACCTTTTGTCGATCTCTTCGCACCGTGCTATTCAAAACAAGTGATTACTTGTGTATTTCATCTTCTAGAGGTATGTTCGATAATCCTTTCCTTGAATTCGGATTTTGATGTTATCGTTGAAGAAGGATTCATATGAAGATGATTATGGTTTTGTTGTTACGATTCTTGCGGTTATACGAACTATATGTTGAAGACATTGTTAGGATTATTGAACACCGAATTTCGGCTTGTGTTCGTATTGTTAAGAGTTGATACGGTTTGGTTTCGTATGATCGAGATGTCGTTGAACCATCGAGTTTGATTAGTTGGTCATTTCGGTTGATTGTTATTGAATGTATCGTTGATTGATTATTGTATTAGGTTGCATTAGGTGATCATTGATATTAACCGTTGTGCTGCGGAGCTTGTAGACGAAGACGACACGATTGATAGTGGCTTCGTCGAATTGGTATCAAGGCAAGTTATGCTTGCTCAGTTCATAATGTTAATAAATGATTTCGTTTTCATTTCATTTATGATTCATATAGCAATGGTATTATGGAATATATGAATTGTCGGAATAGTGGTATGTAAGATAAATCATAATGTATATGATTTTAAGGATGTCTAGTGGAAATGGGAACGTGAATTATAATTTGGTCTATTGCATGAGAAGTTGGATATCAAGGTTAGTTATCGTGTCGATGTTGAACTCGGGATGGTGGTTTGGTATTAGTTATGGACTGTACTTCATTTTGGATTGTCGGATAAACCGTGTATTCGTTCAGGGCGGTTGGTCGTGGAAAGGTTGGCGTCTCCAGCATGAGGTAAATTAATATTGTTAGATTATGATAATCATCATGTTGCATTATTGCATGTGTGTGTTGATATTCCATGCGGTGAATGTGCACCATTGTTTGTTACATTTTGTGAAGTGCTCTTTCTTTAGCCGTAATCTGTGGGGCCGGTGTGTTGGGGATAAAACCTGTATGGTACCCGAATGGAAAAGTGTTAGGGGATAAGACCTAAATGGCACCTATGTCCGGAGTATTCCTGAGTAGATGCTTCCGTGAACCTCGGCTGTTGCCTTGGGAGTTTATGCGATATTGTCCGGAGTATTCCTGAGTAGATGCTTCCGTGACCCTTGGCTGCTGCCTTGGGAGTTTATATGCTATTATTATATGCATTGTTGGGCATGCTGTGGACTACTGTCTTACGGAATACGACATTGTGGTCATGTGAGTCTTTCATGATCGAGTTATTGTTGCCCTCTTGGAAAATCTTCTGATCCTTGTTGGATATGCGTTTCTTCGAGATCTGTTGTCATGTTGTATCGTGGCATATCTGGAGTCAGATACGTTATGATCGTTCATGTGTAGGATTTTCGGGATGGGCACGTGTAGCATATGTTGGTTTCGACCTCATATTGAACCGTGCACACGAGACGTACTTCGTGAGGCTGATTAGGTACGAGACCAGACGTGTATTGATCAATACCCGTGGTTGGCTTGTACACGGACACATGTCCGGATCGAGCGTATCGTGACGTCCATCTTGAGTCTTATTGATTGGTCGTTCACAGTCTATGTATAATTGGGTCTGTTCGATATTCGGGTTGTCTTTGAAACCCCGTTTATATGAGTTGTATATGGTTGACGATTTTATTCTCTCATGTATCTGTCGCCGTTGAACCTTTACTAATCTCGTTTGGAGTTCACCCTGTCATTGGTAATCTCGTTCGTTATTGATCCTTATTGATTCCGTTTGGGAGTTGTCTCACCATTGGTATTCTTGGTTATTAGTCCTTGATTGATGTTATTGGAGTTTACCATGTCGTAAGTATTCTCGGTTGTCGATTCCTTATTGCTCTTGTTGGAGTTTACCGTATCGTTGGTATTCCCGGTTGTTGGTCCTTATTGATCTTGCTAGAGTTTACTGTGTCGTCAGTATTCTCGGTTATTGACCCTTTATTGTTCTCATTTGAGTTTATCGTACCGTTGGTAATTCTGGTTGTCGACTCTTATTGGCCTTGTTAGAGTTTACCGTGTCGTCGGTATTCTCGGTTATTGACTCTTCATTGATCCTTACCGTGTCGTCAGAATTCTCGATTATTGATTCTTCGTTGATCCTTACTGTGTCGTCGGTATTCTCGGTTGTCGACCTTTTATTGACCTTGTTGGGATTTGCCGTATTACCGGTATTCCCGGTTATTGATTCTTCATTGATCTTGTTGGAGTTGCCACATCATGGTACTCTCGTTCGTGGTTGATCCCTTTGTCGATCTTGTGTGGAACTATCATGTCATTGATATTTCTGGTGTGATGCATTGATTGTTATCATTATTGATTGTGTGAGCATTCATGCTTTGTATTGATATCCGGGACTTGCCATTGTTTCGGGACAGTTGATTTGTAGATGTATCATGTGATATCAGTTCCTATCAGTATTGGGTTCCGATTGTGCGACCCAGCCGACAGAATCGAACTTGACCAGATTATTCTATACTCGAGATATGTTTCTGTTTGGAAATCTTGGTAGTGTTTCGGATACAGTACAGGTGATTATATTTGAATTCGTTCATTACTTAAGGACACGAGGCGTGTTATATGGTAATATTTGATTGTTATGGTTGTGACAGGTTGGTAAGGTTACTTCGGTGAGATCATATCGGAATTATTCTTACCTTGTAATTACATTGATATGTATTGTTTTTGTGATGTGATCGTTATCATTGTTGTGTATTATGGCTGACCCCGTCGTGGGCTTTATCTTTTAGGTACTCGGAGTTCGAGCTAGTAGCGGTTGTGAAGGGATGAGCTTTCCGGTGATACTGGCTATGGCGTAGTTGTTGGGATTATGTATTCTTTTCTGGTTTTCTAATTCCGCTGCAAATGTAATTTATTGTGTTTTTATCCGCTGCGTGTGTGTGTACTTTCAAAGGGCCTTTTGTCATTTTTAAACGTTTGCCAAAATGATTTTAGCCTTGTGGGTTCCAATATGGGGCCCACAGCGCTGTAATATTCCCGGTCGGTTTGGGGGTGTTACCCCAAGGAACAGATCGACGAGGTCATGGCCGTCCTACAGGAGCGACGGAGTGCTCTCGACGCGCCTCCTGCTATTACCCCCTCGGCCGCCCGCCGGAAGTCCAAGCGGAAGCTCAAGGCGTTACTGGCCGAGCGATCGCTAGGAGGCTCTCGTCCGCATGAGGAGGCGCTCGGCAGCCGGGGCACCTCTGTCTTCGATCGCCTGGGCAGTGACCCGACCTGGCGACCGGGGCAGTCTGGTCCCAGCTACGAGACGACAGAGTTTGAGTCCGTCACCAGGAGCTCGGCCTACCCGGCTCCCAGAAGGCAGCCCAGCCGTCTGGCTCCCCCTCGCCAAATTGCCGAGGTCGGCAGCAGCGGAGTCCGGAGATCGGTACACGATCGCCTCGGCTCCCGCTCCCAAAGCCGATCCGCAAGCAACCGAGCCACGACGATTGCTGCATTACAACGTTAGCTCGACGACGTGAAAGCGCTCCTGGAATCCAGGGCAGGCGCCATGAAGACGATCGCCGAGCCAAGCGAGCCGCTCGCGATCGACATCGAGCTCGCCCCCGTGCAGCACAGGATCGCTCCTCCGCAAACACCCGTGTACGAGGGGCGATCGGACCCCCAGACGCACCTGAGGAAGTTCAACATCTACATGACCGGGTGTGGGGCATCTGACGCGACCAGGTGCCGAATGTTCCCTATGACGCTGGACGACCTCTCCCACCGGTGGTACACTTCATTGCCACATCGGTCCATTGGCTCCTTTAACGAGCTGGCGCACGTCTTCACGGAATACTTCGCCACCAGAGTCGTCCGGCTAGAAGGTCCCCTTCGCATGATGCAAATCAAGCAGGGAGAAGAAGAGTCCGACTCGGACTACATCGACCGGGTAGACATGGTCATCCTCAACGGCGAGCCCGTAAGCGATGAGACCGCCCTCTACGCGGTCCTAGGAGGATTTCAGGGTTTTTCGCCTATGTTCAGGCATCTCACGAAGACCCAACCGACGACCTACGCAGCCTTCCGGGCTAGAGCCGCAGATTTCCTGGCTAGGCAAAGGCTTCTTCTTAGCCTAGGAGTAGAGCGATCGGCGCCCGAGCGACGACCTCCAGTATCCCAGCCCGGTCACTACTATCCAGCAGAGCCGGAGGACTCGCTCACCGCCTACAGTCCATCATTTAACATGAGGGACTAAGGCTCGCGATCGCCTCCACCGCACATCATAAAGCCATGGTCCTGGTAGTCGATGGAACCGGCTGCTTCGGCCATGCAAGGTCCCTTTCGGCCGAGATCGCCCACCCTTCGTTTAAATACGAGGTCGGCGTAGTCTAAGGGCTCTCCAACGTTAATCAGTGGACACGATCGCCCGCCCTCAAGGTTCACCATCTAAAGATGATCTACCCGGACAAAGCGACACGTGCCACAACCCCCGTCTCAACGTACACCGTCGAGGTTCGCCATCTTCATGGTTGGCCAAGGTGGAAGCAGAGCCGAACAAGCCGCGGAGGTGGAGTTGATTCATCCAACGCTGCCCCGCGCAAGGACTCCTCTAGACCGAGACCGCACGCCCTTCGTTTAAATACGAGGCGAGGCGCAGCCTAACAGAGGACCCTCATAATAAAGTGAGTCAAGACACACTCAATGTCTTCGCGCATCAAGACACGGTCATGGAGTCGGTCCATCGAATTCCGCGACTGTGCACGAGTCCTCAAACAAGCGAAACCACCAAGTTTCCGAGGGGGATCGGCCAATGTTGTTTTTGCAGGTACAAGACCGAAAGATAGCTAGCCAATCGACCATGATAGCCCAAGTCCGAATCCTAAGTCAGCTCAGCAAGATCGCCCATCCTCATCCTTACACGATCGCCAGCAAGAACCATCTCACCCCATGTCTACAACATAGGAGTAAGCTGGGGGGCAATTGTTGTGTCAAGAATTACACTCTCCGACCGACGATCGCCTCGGAGATCGGGCGACCTAGCCACTGCCGATCAGCCAAGGCAGAACTGCCGACCAGCGACCAGGCGGCCGAGCCTTTACCCAGCGGACAAGTTAAATCGGCCGACCGAAGGTCCCAGGACGAGTCCCGGGGCCGAGCGATCGACATCAAATACGATCGTCTCTCGGTACTCGGCGACCGACTGGAGACGATCATCTCTCGGCACTTGCCGACCGACCCTTGGTGACCGACCAATGCCAACCCTCAGCAACTGTCCGATGGCGACCTCTAATGACCAGCTAGAGACGACCGCCTCATGTCGATCAGCGCCGATGGCCATCCAGTCGGCAAAGGCCGAGCCTCAGGACAGACACCACGTGCAAGATCCGAGACAAGATCCGCGAATCTCCGATCATTGACCACAGCCTGGCAGAATCTTTCCACCAGCCGACAAGCCGCCGAAAGTCAGCAAGAGGGTCAGTATGTGACAGATGAGTCCGCCGAAAGCCGCAAGAGGCCGCATGTGACAGTGACTCCGGACGCGTGCTGGCTCCTCATTAGACCGCCCAGCTGGCGCCGGCACCTACCTTGGACATTAGCACGACAGCCCGGGTGATCGCCCCATTATAATATTGGCCGGCGGATGATCGCCCCATTATTATAATGGCTGGAAGGCGATCGCCCACCAAAGGACAAGACTCGGCTGCCACTATAAATACACGGCTCCCTACACTTGTCCAAGAGACCGAGATTTTGGCTCACAAAACACTCTCTGCATTCCCACGAGATTCAACACCCAGCACTTGGCTATCTCCAACTCTTGGCAACAGCTATCATTCGGTACTTCTTCTCTCGGCCTCTCTCATCAAGAAGACGATCGGCAGGGACGAAGAACACGGAGCTTCGCTCAAGAGCCGGATTAACAGAGTCTTTTTACACTCATTGTATTTAGATTTCTCTCATTAATACTTGTATCCATGAATATTTGTATTAATATCATCTCACGAGAGCATTCAAGCCCGGGCCTAACAAACCCGGCAAATCTTGTATTATTTATCTTCTCTCGGAAGTGCTCCCGCAATTGTTGTTTGTTGTCCGTCTTCCAGCAGTATTTAATCTTCGGATAAATATTTTGGGCAACAACACAATCCATAGAATATGTTTAACAACATCATTTAACCATAATCGATCCATCGAAAACGGATGAAAAACGAGATCGAGGACAAATCCCCCAAAAAGTCAATTCGAAGGAAATCAAGAAATATACTTCGATTCGACGAAGAACAACGGATTAAATGATGTTAAACACAAGAATACTACCAACATTAATCATACCCATCGTGTATTAATCAACAACACGGAACGAATCGGACAAAAACGCAAAAACCCCAAATTTTCCCAAAATAGGGTTCTAGGAAATCTCACCTTGATTCGCTGGATCAAAGGAGGTTATGGAGGGATTAATCGATGATATGAACTCCCAATCTTCGTGGATTAGTTGCTTGACAACATGTCTCCTGGATCGCCAAGTCTCCACCATGAGAGGAAAAGATGGAAATGAAAACGGGTGAAAATATGGCTACTCGTCATATTTATACACGCACGGCCTAGCGTCGCTACACCTTCCGGACTAGCGCGCTAACGGACAGCCTCGGCCGATAACCCTCGGTCGTGGCCCGCAAGGCCCCGGGCATCAAGACTCAATCTGCCGGATCCTGCCGCCGCGATCAAGGAGAAGGCTGCGCGGATGCTAGCGTGCGCTAGCCGATCTGCCCGTAACCCTCTGATCGAATCGCCGGCAGTAACGACGCTAGCCGGCCGGCAAAGATGCGCTATGCCTGCCGACTAGCGCGCGCTACGCTCGGCGTAGCGTGCGCTACCTGCCGATCCTTCTTGATTCGAGAACCCCAGAAACCCCACTGTCCGGCCCGATAGCGTGCGTTGGTCGACTAAGCTAGCGTGCGCTATACCTGCCGAGCTAGCGCGCGCAGACTTCCGGCCGTAGCGTACGCTACGCCGGTTCCTGCCGCACTCGTTCGGCCGGTCCCCGCAATCATCTGGCCAGAACCCACAACCGTCCGGCCAGTCCCGCAATCGTCCGGCTAGTCCCGCAACCGTCAGGGCTCGACGACTCGATTTCCGAAAACGTACGGAACGAACACGACGAAAAGTTCGCGGACAACATCAACGACCCGGAATGAAAACATAATACCATAATTAGTCATACGCGACCAAGAAATAGGTCGAGACAACAATTACAGATACGGATACCCGTAACTTTCAAGAAATTACAAAATGGCCCAAAACGCCCGGAAATCACGATACGTGATCGAATAACCAAACCAAAGTTCACAACATGTCTAAAAAAGTTAAACAGACTTACAGGAAACTTGAAACAGCAGTTTCGAACGAGATTCGCAAGAATCGAACTCAAGTGCGGAAAAGTCGCTAAAAAGCACGGAACTCAACAAAACGACACCGAAACGAACTCGGATGTCAAAAAGTGTAGAATTAATCATTCTCAGAATGACGAAACGGTCATGAGCGAGTCGTCAAAACGGACTTCCGCCGAAAAAAGAAAATTACCGAAAATCGAAAATTGCGGATATTACATGTTCGAGGTGTCCCGAGTGATCCGTGATTGTGGGAGTGTCTGGTATCGATTATCGAGGCAAGTATCTTGCCCATACATTACGTGTTTTGTGGATATAATGGTTGTTAAGTGTCGATATGTGCTAAATAAATATTTATAATCATTTTTCAAAAGAATCGCTATATTTACCATCATGGTTTTCGTAAAGGTGACCCGTGTGGGTCGGGAATTAATATGCTTAGTTGATTATGTGTGCTAGTTTCGAGTATAGGATCACCTTACTTTCGTATTCAGGTTCGGGTTTCGGGGTCGTTTGGATCGTCGTTGTGGTTCGGACGTAATTTCTTGGCCTGTCTGAGGTGGCCGCCTGCACTGCGGCGACACGGCCTCGAAAACGGGCGCCGAGCGCCGTGTCTCGCCGGTCGGCCAGATCGGCACTGCGAGACACGGCCGAGACACACGGCGCTGTCGGGCTGCTTTGCGCCGTGTCCGGCAGGCCTATAAATATGGCCGAGCAGTCGTTTTTTTCCCTCATTTCATTTCCTATCCTTCCTGTCCGCGGCTGGAGTCTTTGGGAAGTCGAATACATGTTGTTATACTATTAATACACTAAGTTTTGGAGTTCATAACATCAATTGATCATCACGTAACATCCTTCAATCCAGCGAATCAAGGCAAGTTTTCTTAAAATCTAGTTTTGGGGATTTTGTTCGATTTGTCCGTTTAATCCGTTTTAACTCAGAATAGTGATGTATTTATGATTGCTAAACAATATTATGTCAAATTCCTTGCTGTTCCTCGGTTGAATCGCCGAGGATTCGTCGTTTTATTGAGTATCTTATCGACGCCTTGAAGGTGTTCGATAAAATATCGCAAAGAGGATTCGAGCGTTCTACGATTATTCTTCCTCGTTCGTTCGTTAATTTATTGATGGTATGATGTTAGGGTCAGTTTTCTCGCAAAGAATTCGAGTCGGAACCCTTCCATTCGTCGTTTTCTTCAAGCTTTTCGATCGTGGGTGTATTCATTGTCTTTGCCGGAGAATCGTAGGTGTTCGAGGTGTCCCGAGTGATCCGTGATTGTGGGAGTGTCTGGTATCGATTATCGAGGCAAGTATCTTGCCCATACATTACGTGTTTTGTGGATATAATGGTTGTTAAGTGTCGATATGTGCTAAATAAATATTTATAATCATTTTTCAAAAGAATCGGTATATTTACCATCATGGTTTTCGTAAAGGTGACCCGTGTGGGTCGGGAATTAATATGCTTAGTTGATTATGTGTGCTAGTTTCGATTATAGGATCACCTTACTTTCGTGTGATGTCATTATGTATGATTATGGCGTCGGTAAATGTAAAGTGTAATTCTCTTGTCAAATTATGTGCTTGGAGTCCCGTGGTTATGGATGAATATGTGAGTTTTTGTGATATTAGTTGTGTCGTTCGGTGCTGTTGAGATCTTGTGCTCCCTTGTGAATTGATATAGTTATGGGTCGTGAGTACGTGTTGGATAATTTGGCCATTCTAGCAAGGTACCTCGACTATATATATTTTGTGTGTTTGACCTTTGAGAGTCGTGGTTTTGTAATCTGTGAATTGTTACTCTTCCACCTGGGGATGGCATGTGGCCTCTGGGGGCCGATACTAATGGGTACGGCCACGGAAGTGGACATGGGTGCGTGTGTTGATGTTCTTCCACCTGGGGACGGTTCGACGGGACCTCTGGGGGCCGATACTAATGGGTACGGCCGCGGAAGTGGTTTCCTACCTGGGACAAATTGACGGCCTCTGGAGGCCGATACTAATGGGTACGGCCACGGGTTACCAAGTGTGGTTTCTGTGATATTGATGTTGATGTTTTGATGATTAATTGTGATATTGTCCAGAGTATCACAATGCTTTGCGCTCGGGGTCGAGAGACATTATATATCGAGTCTTGGTGCTTGGCTAGAATGGCATAAGAATAATGTGTTATGTATAATGTGTCCTTGTTAGTGAATTGCAGTGGGTGATCGGGTCGTTGGCCCTGTGTTTTGTGATCGAAATGGTTGGGCCGTGGACCCCGTATTTTGTTAACGGATTTATATTTTGGAAAAAGAACTTTGGGGCTGTGACCCTAAATGACTTTCGAGGAATTAAGAACTTTTCAATTTCAAATGTTTTCAAAACTCCCAAGATTTGGAAGTGTTTTCAAAGTGCTTACTTACTTCATTTCTACTTTCAAGACTTGAACTATTTTTAACTAAATATACCTCGGGAAGTCTTTCGTTGTATTCTCGGAATGTGTTGTGTATGGCTCGTATTTGCACTTTATACTTGCACTAGCGAAACAGTGGAGTTTTCTAACCCCCGAGTAATCGGGGGGTGGATATCTGTATTGTGTCCAGGTACATGCAGGTTTTCGGGAGCAAGACACAGGATCGGTACGAGGGATGATGAAAGACGAATGATACTAATCACACGAAGGCCAGTTTTGGGTTCAGTTAGTCGGAGTCCATTGTATTGTCTTTTCCGCTGTCTTATTTTTCGTTGTTGCAAGTATTTTACCCTTGCGTGGGTATGAGTCTGGATGAGTTTCTGTATTTTGATTTGTAAGTCAGTGACGAAAGACCAAATCGGTCTGTTGATCCGTTATTTTGATTCGTCGGTATGTAATGTAATGTGTTGTTTTGATGTCTAGCCTGGTGGATCCTCACGGAGAGGGTCTGCGGCGTGTAATATTCCCGGTTTGATATGTGGGTGTTACATTTATGGTATCAGAGCTTAGGTTGAGGAAACCTAGGCTGTCGGGTCGAGTTATGTGTTGTTGAGTCTTGTATTGTCAGATTTTGTCTGACTGAGTCGTGTCGCGATGCGTCGTCTGGGATGTCGGCCGTGATTAGTATCAAGGTGCAGCCATCATCTTCGTGTGATCTGTCGATGTAAGTCTCCCTACTACATGTTGTACCACGAGCTATACGAGCCTGTATGATTCTGTGTTATGTAGTAGTATTTGAGGGTGCATCGTGAGTAAGTGACATATATTTGTTAATTCCCGTTTTGTGCTAGAATGAAGAATGATATGGCCAAATGTATCCTTGTATGAACTGTTTTTCTTGCAAGAGCAACAACCTTGGAATTTTTAGTTTCGAAGGCTTCCGGGGAGCCACGTAAATTTTTAAAATGTTCTCCAAGGGAGGAAAATTTTTGATTTTTGTATGATGACCTCAAGGTCGAAAATTTTTAGACTTCAAACTACCGATATTTCATTCTCATCTCATACTATAAGTTTTCAAAACTCGAGTTTTTAACTCAAATAAGGTCTTCAAAATATACTCAAGACGTGACTCTCGTTTGTAACTTTTCGATTTCATGAATGTTGGTCAGAAGATGCGTATTGATGATGCTCTCGTTGTTGAGCAGTGGTGCCAGTCTTATGATTAAAATAGTAACGTGAATGTTAAGTCCATCGGTATGTATGTGTTGAGATAGTCCTCTTTATTGAGAAGTAAAATTTTCGTTTTTGTAGGATGATTTTCTTTTGATGGTTGCTTGTGAGATGTTATAATTATGTGAATCGATGACATTTAGACTCGTATGTTGTTGCTTATTTGTAACCTTCGAGTCTAGTATTACCTCATATATGTTTGCAATCGTGTTGGTGATTAGAGCAGTTAGCACAGGCTTAATACGAGCCTAACGCGCGCTAACGTGGCGCGTTTAGCGCACGTTAATCTTTGTTGTAACGCGCGCTAAACAACCTGGGCAGAGGCTATGGAACCGCATTATAGCCGTTAGGTCTAACTTTTGCGGCCAATCACCTGTAGTTGTATTCTCTACATGGTGTCTAGTGATAACAACTGTTGTGCATGAATGTGTGTTAAGACTTTTCGTATTGCTAGGTGATATTTGATTGTATTTGATGAATTGATAAATTATGTCTGATGTGTGTGTTCAAAAACACTTTCCTGGAAACTTCACAAAGTTTTGACGGTTCGATTAATCGGCGGCTCTGTGTATACTTTGAAAATTATTTGGAATTGGCAAGCCGGCCATGGATTCTCAAATAAAACCTCGATGGTATTTGAAAGAGTTGTTTTAAAGTACATGTAGACATTTTGTAAAAAATTACCGTCGTTGATGTTTGTGAAGTGTTGGGAGAATTTTCGAAAATGATTTTTAACGTATTGTTGTATTTTCAAATAATTCGAGTGAATGATTTTCAAAAATCTTTCACACCATAAAAATATTTTATTTCAAAAACCAATGCGATTTTTATTTTCAAAAAAAAATATAGTGAAAGATGAAAAATCTCACTCGATGTAAAGTTCAAACTCGGATTTGGAAATGTTAGAGTATGTAAGAATGATTTGATGATCTTGCATGGTTAACTTGTTAGTTGTTAACGGTGATGATGATACGTAGAGGCATGATGACTTCAAATGATTTCAAATGAGACGGTTAAAGTATGTTGTTTACAAGTTTTGATGAAACAACCCGAGGTACCAAAAGTACTTTTAAAGTTTATTTTAAATAGCAAACAAATCCAAGGATTTTGAAAAGATTTCCTTTAAAAGGATACCTCGTGGATTTTCTTTTCGAGTTGTTATTGGTTACCTTATGTGATATGTCGTGCTGAGTTGGTACTTTAGTATAATATTTTGCGAAGTTGTGCAATCGTATTGAGTGGGAATCCGCTTAGTATGCCGATGGGTAGAGGATACAGTTGTGACCACGATACTAATGGCCATGAAGATCGGATGTGGACCAAGAGGATATGGTCGGGAAGGTTGCTATTCCAGCACTTCGTTCTCGTTGTTTAGGTTTCGGGACGAAACCTCTTTTAAAGGTGATATGATGGAATACCCACATTTTTCTTTCTTTCTCTTCTGTTTTGTCCAACCGTAACGACTCGACTGTGTTCGTTGATGCTTCTGACCTGGTGTTGTTTCTCACCTTTGTCATTCGAGCGAGTTCTGATATTGTCCCAAATTGATCTATATATCGTTGTGACCTTTCCAAGTTCGGAAAATTAGTCTCGTTTTCGATCTTCCAACCCTTGGGCGGTGGAATTCTGTATTTGTTCAGCGATTGGCTCGCGTTTTGATTGATGTACCGTTGGGTTGGTCAATCGTATTGATTTTCATCCGTTGTGTTTTGTGATTGTTCGGATAATTGACTTGATTGTATTATCCATTTGATGACGCTTGTCACTTGTTGGTTTTGTTATATCCCTAACGGCGACGTTGTGTTGGTCGTCGTGGAGCGTGTTTTCACGCCGTATATTCCTTTGTGTTGCTTGTAACGTTTCGCCGATGGGCGTAAGTTACGCGTTTCCTTGCGTATCTCGTTGAGTTTTTCTGGCGGGATATTGCTTCTCCCTACTTGTTTTAAGTTTCGGGACGAAACTTCTTTTTGAATGTAATATCCGCAATTTTCGATTTTCGGTAAATTTCTTTTTCAGCCGAAGTCCGTTTTGACGACTCGCTCATGACCTTTCGTCATTTTGAGAATGATTAATTCTGCACTTTTTGTCATCCGAGTTCGTTTCGGTATCGTTTTGTTGAGTTCCGAGCTTTTTAGCGACTTTTCCGCACTTGAGTTCGATTCTTGCGAATCTCGTCCAAAAATGTTGTTTCGAGTTTCTCGTAAGTTCATTTAATGTTATTATTCATGTTGCGAGCTTTGGTTTGGTGTTTCGATCGCGTATCGTGATTTTCGGACGTTTTGGGCCATTTTCGTAATTTCCCAAAGTTTTGGATAATTACTTCCGTTGTCGAATTCCGAGCCTTCGGGTGGTCGGAATCGTGTGTTCTATTAGCTCTTAGATTCGTATTTGCGAGTACTTCGTAACCGTAACTTCGATTCGTATTCAGGTTCGGGTTTCGGGGTCGTTCGGATCGTCGTTGTGGTTCGGACGTAATTTTCGGTCTGTCTGGAGGTGGCTGCCTGGACACATGCGGCTCTGACCACGGCAGCGCTCACGGCGCCGTGTCTGCGCCAGGTCGGCAGATCGGGTCTGCCGAGACACGACCGAGACACACAATTGCAGGCCGTTCTTGTCGCCGTGTCCGTGAACTATAAATATGGCCGAGCAGTCATTTTTTTTCCCTCATTTCATTTCCTATCCTTCCTGTCCGCGGCTGGAGTCTTTGGTAAGTCGAAGACATGTTGTTATACTATGAATACACGAAGTTTTGGAGTTCATAACATCAATTGATCATCACGTAACATCCTTCAATCCAGCGAATCAAGGCAAGTTTTCTTAAAATCTAGTTTTGGGGATTTTGTTCGATTTTTCCGTTTAATCCGTTTTAACTCAGAATAGTGATGTATTTATGATTGCTAAACAATATTATGTCGAATTCCTTGCTGTTCCTCGGTTGAATCGCCGAGGATTCGTCGTTTTATTGAGTATCTTATCGACGCCTTGAAGGTGTTCGATAAAATATCGCAAAGAGGATTCGAGCGTTCTACGATTATTCTTCCTCGTTCGTTCGTTAATTTATTGATGGTATGATGTTAGGGTCAGTTTTCTCGCAAAGAATTCGAGTCGGAACCCTTCCGTTCGTCGTTTTCTTCAAGCTTTTCGATCGTGGGTGTATTCATTGTCTTTGCCGGAGAATCGTAGGTGTTCGAGGTGTCCCGAGTGATCCGTGATTGTGGGAGTGTCTGGTATCGATTATCGAGGCAAGTATCTTGCCCATACAATACGTGTTTTGTGGATATAATGGTTGTTAAGTGTCGATATGTGCTAAATAAATATTTATAATCATTTTTCAAAAGAATCGGTATATTTACCATCATGGTTTTCGTAAAGGTGACCCGTGTGGGTCGGGAATTAATACGCTTAGTTGATTTTGTGTGCTAGTTTCGAGTATAGGATCACCTTACTTTCGTGTGATGTCATTATGTATGATTATGGCGTCGGTAAATGTAAAGTGTAATTCTCTTGTCAAATTATGTGCTTGGAGTCCCGTGGTTATGGATGAATATGTGAGTTTTTGTGATATTAGTTGTGTCGTTCGGTGCTGTTGAGATCTTGTGCTCCCTTGTGAATTGATATAGTTATGGGTCGTGAGTACGTGTTGGATAATTTGGCCATTCTAGCAAGGTACCTCGACTATATATATTTTGTGTGTTTGACCTTTGAGAGTCGTGGTTTTGTAATCTGTGAATTGTTACTCTTCCACCTGGGGATGGCATGTGGCCTCTGGGGCCCGATACTAATGGGTACGGCCACGGAAGTGGACTTGGGTGCGTGTGTTGATGTTCTTCCACCTGGGGATGGCATGTGGCCTCTGGGGGCCGATGCTAATGGGTACGGCCACGGAAGTGGACTTGGGTGCGTGTGTTGATGTTCTTCCACCTGGGGACGGTTCGACGGGACCTCTGGGGGCCGATACTAATGGGTACGGCCGCGGAAGTGGTTTCCCACCTGGGGACGGTCCGACGGGGCCTCTGGGGGCCGATACTAATGGGTACGGCCACGGGTTACCAAGTGTGGTTTCTGTGATATTGATGTTGATGTTTTGATGATTAATTGTTATATTGTCTGGAGTATCACAATGCTTTGCGCTCGGGGTCGAGAGACATTATATATCGAGTCTTGGTGCTTGGCTAGAATGGCATAAGAATAATGTGTTATGTGTAATGTGTCCTTTTTAGTGAATTGCAGTGGATGATCGGGTCGTTGGCCCTGTGTTTTGTGATCGAAATGGTTGGGCCGTGGACCCCGTATTTTGTTAACGGATTTATATTTTGGAAAAAGAACTTTGGGGCTATGACCCTAAATGACTTTCGAGGAATTAAGAACTTTTCAATTTCAAATGTTTTCAAACTCCCAAGATTTGGAAGTGTTTTCAAAGTGCTTACTTACTTCATTTCTACTTTCAAGACTTGAACTATTTTTAACTAAATGTACCTCGGGAAGTCTTTCGTTGTATTCTCGGAATGTGTTGTGTATGGCTCGTATTTGCACTTTATACTTGCACTAGCGAAACAATGGAGTTTTGCTAACCCCCGAGTAATCGGGGGGTGGATATCTGTATTGTGTCCAGGTACATGCAGGTTTTCGGGAGCAAGACACAGGATCGGTACGAGGGATGATGAAAGACGAATGATACTAATCACACGAAGGCCAGTTTTGGGTTCAGTTAGTCGGAGTCCACTATATTGTCTTTTCTGCTGTCTTATTGTTCGTTGTTGCAAGTATTTTACCCTTGCGTGGGTATGAGTCTGGATGAGTTTATGTATTTTGATTTGTAAGTCAGTGACGAAAGACCAAATCGGTCTATTGGTCCGTTATTTTGATTCGTCGGTATGTAATGTAATATGTTGTTTTGATGTCTAGCCTGGTGGATCCTCACGGAGAGGGTCTGCGGCGTGTAATATTCCTGGTTTGATCTGGGAGTGTTACAGGGTGTGTGTGTTATGTGGCTCTACCGGTGCGGTAGTAGCTTGGCTTTTGAAAATGATTTTTCTGACTTTTGAGTCAAATCGATTTTTGGAGTTTCCAAAATTTTTGAGATTCTTTTCAAATTGCTATTTGTGATATTGGTGTGTGTTGGTTGTGTTGAGACTTCGTATGGGAGTCGTGTGCTAGTATCACGGGAGATCATCGGCTTTACGCACCTGTAAGTATATTGGTTTGGTTATTTCGCTTGTGGCGACGATTGATTGTTTTCATGATGAGTTGGAAGTTTTGGATTTATCTGTTGTTAGTGACAGGTCGCAAGTTTCGAGGATGAAACTTATTTTAAGTGGGGTAGTATGGAATACCCGGATTTTCAGTATAAATTTTTTGTGTTATTTTATCTGAGGTATATTGTATAGCTTGGTGTCTATACAATATGGATAAAATAAATTGAGGACCGAGACAGTTATACTTGTGTAATTGACATTTTGATTGACAGTTATATTGAGGATTTGTTGTATCAGGTTGAACTGATTTGGATATCAGGTATATCGTATGAGAATATTTTTTTGGATGAGTATATATGTATTCAGTATACCGTATGTTTGTATTATGTATGTCGATACGTCGGATAGGAACAGTTAGATTTTGGCTAAGTATAGAGCCCTTAACGTACGCTAAGTTTAAGGACTTACGTATGCTAAATTATACGCTTTACGTACGTTATGCATAAGGCATTACGTACGTAACAGAAGGAATCAGAATTGTGATCTATTAGTGGGGCCCGTGGTCGGCGGCTTTCTACGCGGATGTGGACAGGTGAGTCAACGGATGGATTTATGTATGCTATACAGGGTGTATTACGTACGTAATACGATTATAATACTGTAGCAAGTCAACGTACGTATTACGTACGCAACGAAATAAGTGTTACGTACGTTACGGGGCAGCTGGCCGAGTCGTGGCCGAGATGACCTGTAGTGGCCGAGCATGGTCAGCAGTGACTCGCAGGGATGGCTGATCACGATCGGCAGTGACTTGCTGGGGGCAAGGACTGGCCGATGACGTACGTAAGGTCGCGGGCTTGCCATTTACGGCAGAAGGGCCCGTTACGCACGTGGCGTACCGCCAATTACGTACGTAAGGGTGTCGGCCAAAATGGACAGTATGGTAGGCCATGGACGGTTACGTACGTAAGCCACGGCAGGTTTCGGCCTATATAAGGCCTGGACATGGATCACTTGCCATTTTTCATTTTTTCTTCGTTTCTTCGCGATTTCTTCAGCAAAAATGGATGGATTTGATTGATAACATCATGTAGCAACATATTTTGAAAGTTGGATTCGTGTTTAACATCTTCTTTTGTCCGGATCGAAGGTAAGAACACCTAAACTTTTGGTTTTGGATATTCTTGAGGTTTCTTGGTATTTTGGCCGATTTTATTCGTTTATTTCAGATTATTGATTGAACTTGATTGTATACTCGAAATCATTCATTATCCTTGAAGTTTTGTGGAACAAATTCGAGTATTTCTTTGAATAAACGATGAAATTGGACTATGCCTTCAAAGTGTTCGATGAAATGTTTCAATGAGTAGAACTTGGGAAATTCTACACATTTTCGTATGAATGGTGATGGAATTGATGTTGTTGTGATGATTCTTGGTATTTACGGGAATTTTGTTAAGGGAAGATAATGAATTGATGAGCAAATGCCTTGATTATGTCGTTATGATTATGGAATCATAGTATTCTCGATGTTCTTGGTAGTTTGTTGCGATTCATGATGTTATGAGAAGTATATATGTTGAAGAACATGATTAAATACACCTTGAATTGTGAATAAGGATTTTTTAGATGTTAGAACACATCGGATTATGCCGTATTGGAGATTTTGGATTTGATTTCGGAATTAGTTGTGTTCTTAAGAAACTCTTGGATTATATGAATTGCTGAACATGTTTAAGAGGTGTTGGTATTTTAGATATGAATATGGAATATTCATATCTAGAACTAAGTTATGTGTTTTGGTACAATATTCGTATAGGAATACGAATATGGTTCCGGGTTTGATAAGATTATGATTCACTTTTGAGTTTGAGAATTTATACGTATTGAACAAGTGTTCAATTCGGATAATGGAAATATTTGAAACCTTTGGAATATGGTTATTTATAATGTTGAATTAATTGGATTGTCTGGATTGATGATGATAATTGGGAATGGATTTTTATTATGTATGTACAAGGAGGAAACTTGTAATTGTATTTAAGATTAAATTTGGAATCGGTAATGCTTAGACACTTGGTCAAATTGATTATTGATGTGATTTTTAGATTGTGGAATCGTATTGTGGTTTGGAGTTCGTGTTTGATTGGTTTGGGTTGTTTAGATTTGTATTTAATCGGGATATTGTAGAACCATTGTGTTTGTTGATCGGTTATTGATTTTTATTTGTGATCATCGAGTTACGGCTTGTATTGTGGATATGAGTTCGTATTTGTTGAGTTGGACTATTTCGTTTTATGTATATGACCGAGGTTTTGTTGAGCCGTTGAGTTTGATTGGTTGGCTATGTCAGTTAATGATTGTTATAAGATTGTTGTTAATTGATTATTGCAATAGGTTGTGATGTTCGATCATGGATTATGACCGTTGTGTTGCGGTTGAGGTTGAAGAGTTCGTATATTGCTTTGTTCGGGGCTGAGGAGCTCGTGGACGAAGGCATTGGATTTTGGTAACGGCTTCGTGGTATCGGTATCGAGGCAAGTTTCTACTTGTCCAGTTTATAATATTTGATGAATAGTTTCGTTTTCATTTCATTTATAATTCGTATAGCAATATTGTTAGAAATGTAAGTTGTCGGGATAATGGTTTGTATATCGTACTCTGGTTGTAATAAATCATAAGGTATATGATTTCATTGTGTTCAAGGAAGACGTGAGTTATATTTGGTCAAGGATATAGAATATCGAATATCGAGGATAGTCATCGTGATGACATAAGTATCGGGATAAAGGTTTATTGGTACTGAGTGGATGGTATCTTATTTGAGATTATTTGTATAACTGTGTATTCGTTCAGGGATGTTGTTCGTGGAAAGGATGTTGTCTTCGGCTTTGAGGTAATTTATGTATTGTTCAGTTATGAGATAATTATTATGTTGAGTTGTTGTATATGTTGTACGTTGAGGCTTCGTATATTGAGATTCGTATTGGTTGTTCGTTGAGGGATGTTGCTCCCAGGACTATTGTTGGTATTAATGGTTGTGTTGATCGTTGATAAGTGTCAATTTTATTAACGGCTTCGTTGATCAAAAGGTTGTGATAGGTACTCGTGAACCTTCGACTTGAGGATTTAGTAGGGATGTGCTTGTGATGTCAAGATTTTCATTAGAGTAGTTCGACCCTATAAACCGGGAGGTGGAGGTCAACCTCGACGTGCATCTTGATGGGCAAGTAGCAGGTCCTACTGAATACCAAGATAGAATTCTTTCTCCCGTTAGTGAGAGGGTTATATGTCCTATGCGGTTATTGGCAGATGAGATCATGTAATAACTGTGTATTTTGCGTGTCGTTTTGGATTTATCTTGCTGTATTGTGACTAGTTGAATTTGAGGGACATGAGGACTATTATTGATGCATTCATGGTTGATAATCACGGAATTTAGTGATTTTCGGATTTTGTTCGTTTTGGCCGATTTTCGTGAATTTTGTGCTGGAAGCAACAGTAGCGCGCGCTAGACTGTATTTCTAGCGCACGCTATCAGCGGGTAAGTAGCGCACGTTACCCTTGTGAGTAGCGTACGCTAGGCTTACTTGGCAGTGAGGCCTGGAGAGTTTCTGGACTCTGGAGTGGGGCGTTAGCGCACGCTATGGTCAGACTAGCGTACGCTATTTCATCACTCTAGCGCACGCTATTATTAGGTTAGCGCGCGCTGAGTCGGCAGGGCAGTAAGGACAGATTGTTCTGGACTGCGGGCGATAGTAGGTAGCGCACGCTATGTTCCGAGCTTAGCGCGCGCTAGTCATGCTCGATAACACGCGCTAATATTTCTGGGTAGCGCGCGTTACCGAAGTCGAACAGTAAGTTTTGTACTGCCTGTCTAGCCCGTTAGCGCACGCTAACTTTTAGCCTTAGCGCGCGCTGGTTTCTCCCCAATATATATATACGCTGGGCATGTTCTAATCGTCATTTTCATTCCCTTCTTCTCCTTCTCCGGCGGCTGAGCAGTCTTGGGCGTAGAAAGTTCAGATTTTGGTCGGATTTCTTCATCTAACAATAACTTTGAGTTCCTAACACCAAATTGTCAACATCTCATCAACTTTCACAGTCCAAATCAAGGTAAAATCCGCTGGAACCCTAGTTCTTCATATTTTGGGAGTTTTGTTGAGATCTTCGATTTTAATCTAGTTTATCTCAGATTTGTGCTAGATTATGATGTTGTAATCATAATCCTTCGCTTTTCCCCAAGATTCACGGATTAAATCCTTAATTATCCTCCGTTGTATGGATTCAAACTATGTTGTCTTCGTAGTGTTTGAATAAAGGCCCCTAAGGGCAAAACTTAGGCTGAATCCTTCCATATTTATAGTATGGTATTTGATTTGGTATTTTGTTGAACTAGGATCGAATCGTTGAAAGGTTTTGGACCGTTAACATTCCCGTTCATTATCCTCGTGTCGTTTCCAACCAAGGCAAGTACTTTGATTTCGTTTATTGTACTTCGTTTGAATATGTACAAATATGATTTTCGTGAAACTGTGATTTGTGCCATATGTTTATTGAGTGTGTGAGAGCCGAGTAAAACCAGCGAGGGTCCCCTGGGATCCGTTAGACTTCGAGTATCTGTGGATCACTTGGTTGGGTTGTACACCGGGGACGGCCTGACGAGGACTCTCTGGGGTGTGTATCCCGTGTGGGTACAGGGCCAGTACAACTCGGGAGGCTATCTTGTGTTGATGATTATGGCATTGTATTCGGGAATATTTGGATTGGCACTGTGATTTATATTGTTTATTCATTTGTAGTACATATTCTAGAATCGTTGTACTTGCACCGGCTTCTTGCTGACCCCTTCTGGGGTGGATATACTTTTGTGTATTCAGGTACAGGTCCAATGGGAGAACTAGCAGAGGGCGGACACAAGCTTGGTGGGCAGCAGTGATATCGTGTCCTAAATTGAGTTGGTGGTTGTTTGGTCATGGTTAAAGTCATGTTTTGGTTTTGCACTCGCGCGTGTACTGTCTGTTTTGTATGTCGTCTCAGATTTTATGGTTAATGGTGTTGTTGTACTACCGTTTAAATGGTTGTGTTTTATGATCCTACGGGACGATTTGTTATTTGGTATTGTGGTGTACAACTTAACGAGTTGAATTTGGTGTCTTTTAAATGGATGAATGTCCTAGTTTTGTTATCGTTTAATGTATTTTGTGTTGGTCTTAGCCTGGTAGATTCTCTAAAAAGAATCTACGGCGCTGTAATATCCCTGTAACTCATAGGGGTGTTACGGAATATGGTATCAGAGCGTAGGTTTATGGATACCTAGGCTGTCGGCGTTTTTGGGTCTGTTAAATTGAGTCAGTTGTTGTCTATGATATCATTGGCATGCTACCACCTCGTGTTGCCTGTGCTGGAAGACTCTTCGGATGTTGGTTGTTTCTTTACTTCGGAAATAATTACCTTAATATTGTGCAATCTATTATTGTAATCTTTTCCTTGTTGAACCATTCTTATTCCTCAGTATGCCGAGAGGTATAGCTATCCGCCAACGCGGTCGTGGTCGAGGCCGTGGCAGAGTAGTAGTGTCTGAATCCGAGAGGACCGTTTCAGAATCGGCATCTCGTTCTGCGACTAGATCAGACCCGATCCCTTCGGGAGGTTCAGACGGAGGTTCGGAGGCCGAAGTACCTAACGTTTTGCAACAAGTCGTCACACAGGTGCACCAACTGGCCCAAGTGGTGTAGAATATTAATACTGGCAGGACGATGGAAGTTCGGTGGCTTCAGGAAGTTATGAAGATGAACCCTCCCAGATTCGATGGTTCCGGAGATGAGAACAACTGGGATCATTGGTTAGTCGAGATGGAAAAGATCTTTGACAGTATTGGCTGCCCTGAAGCCAAAAGAGTCCCGATTGCTCAATATCTGACGGTTGATGACGCGTCGGACTGGTGGAGGGCTGTTAAGCCCAGAGACCATGACGTCACTTGGGAAGAATTTAAGGAACTAATGGAAGATCAGTATTGTCCAGCGCCGGTACAATTAGAAAGAGTCAATGAATTTTTCAGAGCACAACCCAAGGACGTTCCCATTTCCGAGGCAATCAACAACAAGCAGTTAGTGTAACACCCCCAAGACATTCAGGGCATATTACAGCGCCGTGGACCCCACACTGTGGAATCCACCCGGCTAACATACCAACAAGACCTTTGCCAACGACAACAATCATCAATAAAATGACGACTCAAAATAAAAGACTACAATCCGACCAATAGGATCCAACAACAATCCATTTCCCAAAACGGGAACACAACATTAACAATTTTACAAAAGAAGTACTCGAGTACTTAAACCAATTTTTATAATACATAAATCCCAAAATCAGACATCAATAACAATAACCGACAGACATGACACCGAAAATCATTTACTGGACAATATCATGCTTGCCCATCATCCTCATACGGCTCGAGTGCTCGCTTGTCCCCACGATCAATACCGAAATACAAAAGTATTTCCCCATTTAAGGGGTTAGCGACAACTGCTAGTGCAAGTACAATCCATTTGAAC
Organism: Orobanche coerulescens; assembly: GCA_033398695.1. NCBI lineage: Eukaryota > Viridiplantae > Streptophyta > Magnoliopsida > Lamiales > Orobanchaceae > Orobanche > Orobanche coerulescens. The sequence goes on from CM065801.1 coordinate 63,850,237, forward strand.
TACATTCTAATCGGATGAATAATGCGCCAAAATCATTTTAGAAGGCATTTTATATTCGAATATTTACGATGCACAAGCACAAAACACATTTTCCTCCAACCAAAACAATTCAAAGTTAACCTTGGTACGTGACTCACGGCCACCGTACCCGCAGAGCCCCGTCGGACATCCTGGGTGGTCAACCACGCTCGTGATACGCACACACACGGCAATACGTATCCCTAGAGGCCCCGCTGACCGTCCCTAGGTGAACATACACATATCCTCCCACAACAACCACGTATAGCCATAATTCAAATACTAGAACATGTAAACAAATGTAAAGTACTTGCCTTTGAGACATTCTTGAAGAAACAGAGATGAAACACGACTACGAACGGTCCGGGTGGAAAGCGACGGTTCCTAAACGAAGGATCAAGCACAACCACGAGGAACCGACGAGAATGAACCTAACGATTCGAATAGCACAATCACAACCACTTCTAAACGATTACGGAAATGGAATACACCCGGAAACCCGCCTACGATTCATGTATATTCATACAAAAATAACAACGAGGGCGGACCACAACCAAACCCTCTCGATTTCGCAAAACCATGAAAATATACCATGAATCCGTAGGGAAACTAAGAATACCAACAAGAATAATCATATTCATCATGAATCCATCAACGAAACGGAAAGAATCGGACAAAACCCCAAAATCCCCAATTATCCAAAAAAAGTAGGGTTTTAGAACATTACCTTTGGAGATTCAAGAACTAAGATCTCGTAGAACTCGCTAGATTGATTATCCGAGCCTCACAACCGAAAAGAAATGATGAAAAATCGACCCCGGATGAAGAACTCTCCCCTCTATATCCTCTCGCGATGCAAAGGAAGAAAAAGAAGAAATGAGCCGTTTCACGCTCAAAACGACACATTTATAATGTAACTCACAGAACCTATCGGCCGATAGCCGGGCCGATGTGCCCAACCGATACCCATACGTAAATGCCGGCAGAGAGTCTATCGGCCCACCCTATCGGCCGAAAGGCTCCCGAAGTGATCGGCCGATACCCATACGTAAATGCCGGCAGAGAGTCTATCGCCCACCCTATCGGCCGAAAGGCTCTCGGACGGTGCCCGACAGTGATGCCTTCCACTAAAACGACCATAACTCTCTCGTCCGACTCGATTGACTCACCGCTTGAACCATTGGAAAGCTAACTCGATGTTCTATAATATTGCAAAGATTTATAATTTTTGGAGTCACCAAAAATTAATGGTGATCTAACAAAGTCGAATTCATATGAGGAAAGTTGAAACAATGAACAATAACGAGAATACAATTCAACAGTTTGACAGGAAGGACACGCTGAAAGGTACACGAGGGTCACTACAATCGAGAAACACACCAAAAACGAAAACACAAGGGAAAGAAAAAATACGGATTTTACATTCTACCCCTCTAAAAATAAGTTTCGTCCCGAAACTTAAGAAACAAACAACTCCGGGTACTTAGCACGCATGCTATCCTCGGTTTCCCAAGTTGCCTCCTCGACACCGTGTCTCGACCACTGAACTTTGACCAAAGGGATGGTCTTATGCCTCAGTCGTTTCTCACGATGCTCCAAAATTTTCAGAGGACGCTCTTCAAAAGTATTATCTTCGAGAATATCAATCTCGCCATAATCGATGACGTGACTAGGATCTGGAACATATTTCCTCACCGGGAAACATGAAAACGCTATGAACATGACTCAAGGCCGGGGTAACGCCAAACGGTATGCTAATCCACCGACTCGCCGAGAATCTCAAGGGTCCAATAAATCTCGGACTCAACTTCCCTTCTTCCCGAAACGGAAAACTCCTTCGTCGGCGACACCTTCAAAGAAAACGTGGTCTCCCACCTCGAATTCCAAGGGTCGACGACGGATGTCGCATACGACTTCGCCGACTCCGCGCCAACATCCGTTCTCGAATTAACTCTATCTTCCGCCTCGTCTCTAAAACGACATCCGGCTCGGTCCCGACTAAATCGGACGCCTCATTCCAACAAATCGGCGATCGACATCGTCGCCCATAAAGTGCCTCATACGGTGCCATCCGAATCGACGCGTGCCAACTGTTGTTGTACGTGAATTCAATCAGCGGTAAATGTTCCTCCCAGTCACTACTCCAGTCGAGAGCACAAGCACGTAACAAGTCCTCGAACGTTTGGATAGTGCGTTCCGACTGTCCATCTGACTGGGGATGAAAAGAGGTACTCAAACGCAACCGGGTACCCAACGCCTTATGCACCGCCTGCCAGAAGTGCGATACAAAACGGCCGTCACGATCCGAAACAATAGACTTCGGAGTACCGTGAAGCCTCACAATCTGTGCGATGAATATACGAGCCAGCTTTTCTGGACCCCAAGTATCCTTGATGCCCAGAAAATGTGCCGACTTAGTCAGTCGGTCTACAATCACCCATACCATATTCATACCGGTCTTCGTCCTCGGTAAACTCGTAACAAAATCCATAGAGATGTCCTCCCACTTCCATTCCGGACGGAAGCGGTTTCAATAATCCGGCCGCCGATGCTCAATCTTGAATTTCTTAAAATTCAAACAATTATCTACAAACTGAACTAACTACTTCTTCATATCTCTCCACCATAAATTCTTCCTCAGGTCTATATACATCTTACTCGAGCCCGGATGGATCGAGTATGGTGACGCATGAGCCTCTCGCATAATGCTCTGTCTCGCCTCCGAGTCGCTCGAACACACAACCGACCTCGGAATCTCAACACGCCGTCCTCATGAATAACGAATCCCGGCTTTCCCCTTTCCTACACTCTCTCGAAGCCGAATAAACATCGGATCCTCTAACTGTCCCGACTTAATGTCTTCGACCAGAGATGAAGAAATCTCAAGAGTACGCAATCGCCCGAACTCTCGGGCAAGACAATCTCAATGCTCAACCTCATAAACTCGCCAAGTCCCGATCCGGGCCGTAAGTAACTCAAGCGTCCGAAGCGACACGATTTCCGGCTCAAGGCATCCGCCACCACATTAGCCTTGCCCGGATGATAAAGGATCTCAAGATCGTAATCCTTAATCGCCCAACCATCTCCTCTGTCTCATATTAAGCTCCTTCGCGTGAAGATGTACTGTGCTCTTGTGGTCGGTGAAAATCGACACGACGAGCCATACAAGTAATGACGCTGATTTTCAACGCAAACACAATCAAGCGCCAACTCAAGATCGTGCGTAGGTAATTCAATTCATACGGTTTCAACCGACGGAAGCATAGGCAATCGTCCTCCCGTGCCGCATAAGTACGCATCCGAGCCCTTGGCCCGAAGCATCACTATAAACGGAGAAACCATCATTACCACTCGGTAAAGCCAACACGGAGCGGCCAACCGCTTCTTCAACTCCTCAAAACTATTCGCCTCTCATCGGTCCACACAAACTTCTCCGACTTCTGTAACAACTGAGTCAGCGGTCGAGCGAGCTTAGAGAACCCCTCGACGAATCTACGGTAATACCCGGCTAATCCCAGAAAACTGCGGACCTCTTTCACGTTCTTGGCGGCGCCCAATTTAACACCGCTCTACCTTATGTGGGTCCACACGAACACCTCCGAGATCACATGACCGAGAAACATCACCTCCGTAGCCAAAATTACATTTCGAGAACTTAGCAAAAGATGCCGAGTTCTCAAAATGTCTAACACAATATGTAAATGACGGCATGCTCCTCCTCGCTCCTCGAGTAAATCAGATGTCGCCGATAAAAACGACTACACACTTATCGAGGTACTCGATAAAGACTTTGTTCATAAGTCGCATGAACACGGCCGTGCGTTAGTTAGCCCAAAAGGCATAACCACAAACTCGTAGTGACCGTATCTCGTCCGAAAGGCCGTCTTGAATATCGGTATCCTTCACTCGAGCCGATAATACCCCGATCTCAAATCAATCTTCGAAAACACGGTTGCCCCTCGCAATCGATCAAACAAGTCATCAATCCTCGGAGCGGATACTTGTTTTTGATGGTCACTTTGTTCAACTCTCGGTAGTCGATACACAAACGAAGTGACCCATCCTTCTTCTTTACGAATAGGACCGGTGCGCCCCAAGGCGAAGCGCTCGGTCGAATATATCCCATGTCTAGCAACTCTCCCAATGTTTCTTCAACTCAAGCATCTCGGCAGCGCCATACGGTATGGCGTCTTAGAGATAGGTGCCGCACCCGGCTCTAAATCGACGGTAAACTCAACCTCTCGGCCCGGCGGCAAACCCGCAACTCATCCGGAAAAACGTCAGATACTCACATACTACCGGAATAGACGAGAGTTCAACTCCCTCTTCTTCCGATCTCAAAGCGTAACACCAATAACCCGGCAACCTCCTCGAAGAAGTCTCACCGCCTCAAAGCGCTCGATCGGTAATCTCTGCTACCCCGCTTACGCCCCACAAAAGAATGCTCGGTACCATCGAGGCTAACATCGAAACAGTCCTCGTTCTATAATTCATGATCGCCCATGACGGTCCACCCAATCCTCACCCGTAATCAAATCCTCATCTCTAATATCTACCGCAATCGATTAGAAGGCCAAACCCTCCCCGCGATACTCACCGGAAAATCTCTAACCTCACGATCCCCACGATGCTATCCCCACTAGGAAGTTTAACAACAAAAGGCTCACAAGTAACAAGGCAATCAACATGCAAAGGACGCACACAATCCATAGATATAAAAGAATGCGTAGCACGGAATCGAACAATACGGAAACAGGATGATCAAGGATGTGGACGGTACTGTGGCCACCGTCGCGTCAGATCTCCGCTCGTCTCATCTCATACACACGGGGCGGAATGCACTCCCGCACTAGAAGCTCCTCTAGAAGGTGACCACGACCTCGACCTCTACCAAAACTCTGCTGCGGCCGAGGAACTGCTTGTGCTCGATTCACACTCGGCTCTCCCGCACCGGAGCAGATATCTCGAGTAATCGGAGCCCGAGCCGCATCCGTACAAAACTTAGCACGGTGACCCATACGACCACAAGCAAGACACTAGATCGGAGGCCTATCACACTCACTCATCATGTGGCCCGGACGACTGCAGTTGAAGCACGTAGGACCACGAACGGAACCAGCAGGAGCAGATCTAGAACCGTTTCCTCGACCCACTGATGGCAACTGACTCCCGAAGACTCGCGAACCAGACTGAGTCCTCGGATATCCTCCTGACTTGCCTCCCGAAAACTGACCGGTGGTTTTCTGCTTCTTTCCTTCTGCCGTCTGCCGCAGAAAACGACATCTCATAAGCCATAGCTTTATTTTGATATTCCTTCAAAGTCGTGCACCCTGCACTGGACATGTAGTGGCGCACTCTCGGTTTCATCCGCATGTCAAAGTGGCGGATCTTATCGAGCTCATCGCGGACTTGGTTTCTCACGTAATGTAATTGTTGATTGTAGTCTTTGATGGCTTGAGATATAGGTACATCTTGGGGCTTAGCCTCAAAGAAGGCTCGGATCCTCCTCTTTCACCGGCCACTGGCGCACTGTCTTCCATCGATCCCGAACTCGCCCACGTGGCTGCCCGGCCACGCGGTTTCACCGCTTGCCACCACGCCGTCAGCTCCTTGGCGAGGAAGTACCGAGCAATGGGTACTTTCCTCTCCTCGGGGCAATTAGCGCCTCAAACACTTTCTCCATCTCAAACAACCAACTCTCCCAACCTAAGGGTCGGAAGCACCATCAAAGCTGGAGGACGATACGAATCACGCCCCGAAGTAGCTTATCATTGCCGGACCCAAGAGGCGGAACCGGGTTGGCATTAGCATGGCCGACCGAACGGCCTGAGCCGATGGCGTCATCCGGTTCGCTACTTGCCGCAATATGTTGGCCACTCCAACATTCTCATGAGCATTACACGAGCTAGCAGATCGGGTCCCGCCGACTCCGAACTAGGGGGAACACTGCTCGACAAAGAGGGCATCGCGACCGCCTCGAGTGATCGGACATGGCCGCCCACCGGCCGCGCACGCCACGCTCTCGCTGCGACCGCTGGCCCGCGTCCTCTACCAAAGCAGGAATTTCAAGGAGCAACGGGTAAGTACTATTCAAACTCAAAACGCAAAAGATACTAAGACGAAATAGAACAACGGGAAACGAGTCAAGTTAGAGAAACTTACGAGCACCGGCGCATCGAGATGATGGCATAGCAAAGATACCGTCCCAAAACGACACTTAACTAGACCCAAATAACCGACTCTAGGTATCCATAAACCTAAGCTCGATACCATATTCGTAACACCCCCAAGACATTCAGGGCATATTACAGCGCCGTGGACCCCACACCGTGGAATCCACCCGGCTAACATACCAACAAGACCTTTGCCAACGACAACAATCATCAATAAAATGACGACTCAAAATAAAAGACTACAATCCGACCAATAGGATCCAACAACAATCCATTTCCCAAAACGGGAACACAACATTAACAATTTTACAAAAGAAGTACTCGAGTACTTAAACCAATTTTTATAATACATAAATCCCAAAATCGACATCAATAACAATAACCGGCAGACATGACACCGAAAATCATTTACTGGACAATATCATGCTTGCCCATCATCCTCATACGGCTCGAGTGCTCGCTTGTCCCCACGATCAATACCGAAATACAAAAGTATTTCCCCATTTAAGGGGTTAGCGACAACTGCTAGTGCAAGTACAATCCATTTGAACTACATTCTAATCGGATGAATAATGCGCCAAAATCATTTTAGAAGGCATTTTATATTCCGAATATTTACGATGCACAAGCACAAAACATATTTTCCTCCAACCAAAACAATTCAAAGTTAACCTTGGTACGTGACTCACGGCCACCGTACCCATGAGCCCCGTCGGACATCCCTGGGTGGTCAACCACGTCGTGATACGCACACACACGGCAATACGTATCCCTAGAGGCCCTCGGACCGTCCCTAGGTGAACATACACATATCCTCCCACAACAACCACGTATAGCCATAATTCAAATACTAGAACATGTAAACAAATGTAAAGTACTTGCCTTTGAGACATTCTTGAAGAAACAGAGATGAAACACGACTACGAACGGTCCGGGTGGAAAGCGACGGTTCCTAAACGAAGGATCAAGCACAACCACGAGGAACCGACGAGAATGAACCTAACGATTCGAATAGCACAATCACAACCACTTCTAAACGATTACGGAAATGGAATACACCCGGAAACCCGCCTACGATTCATGTATATTCATACAAAAATAACAACGAGGGCGGACCACAACCAAACCCTCTCGATTTCGCAAAACCATGAAAATATACCATGAATCCGTAGGGAAACTAAGAATACCAACAAGAATAATCATATTCATCATGAATCCATCAACGAAACGGAAAGAATCGGACAAAACCCCAAAATCCCCAATTATCCAAAAAAGTAGGGTTTTAGAACATTACCTTTGGAGATTCAAGAACTAAGATCCGTAGAACTCGCGTTAGATTGATTATCCGAGCCTCACAACCGAAAAGAAATGATGAAAAATCGACCCCGGATGAAGAACTCTCCCCCTCTATATCCTCTCGCGATGCAAAGGAAGAAAAAGAAGAAATGAGTCGCTCACGCTCAAAACGACACATTTATAATGTAACTCACAGAACCTATCGGCCGATAGCCGCCGACAGCCCAACCGATACCCATACGTAAATGCCGGCAGAGAGTCTATCGCCCACCCTATCGGCCGAAAGGCTCTCGGAAGTGATCGGCCGATACCCATACGTAAATGCCGGCAAGAGAGTCTATCGGCCCACCCTATCGGCCGAAAGGCTCTGGACGGTGCCCGACAAATTGATCTTCCACTAAAACGACCATAACTCTCTCGTCCGGACTCCGATTGACTCACCGCTTGAACCATTGGAAAGCTAACTCGATGTTCTATAATATTGCAAAGATTTATAATTTTTGGAGTCACCAAAAATTAATGGTGATCTAACAAAGTCGAATTCATATGAGGAAAGTTGAAACAATGAACAATAACGAGAATACAATTCAACAGTTTGACAGGAAGGACACGCTGAAAGGTACACGAGGGTCACTACAATCGAGAAACACACCAAAAACGAAAACACAAGGGAAAGAAAAAATACGGATATTACATTTAGTGTATGTCCAAGATCGAGTTAAGGATGAGATAGACAAGATACTGCACTTTGATGCAAGGATGAAACCGGAGGTCCAAAAGTATATGGCGGGCCTTGGGTGTACTACTCTGAGGGAATATCAGGACAGAGTGATTGCTTATGTGATGGTGTCAGTTCCGACTCCTACGGTTCCGAATGCGAAGAAACCAAAATTTTCTAGTAGTTTTCGAGGCAGCGGATCGCGTAAACCTCAACTCTCTGTGCAATCTTCCGTTGGTCCTCCGAAACCCAGTGGAGGAGCGCCGAAAGTTTTTTTTAATTGTGGAGTTCCTGGCCATATCAATTCCCATTGTGCATCGCGCCCTGTTATTTGTTTCACGTGCGGAAAGCCGGGACATCGGGCATCATATTGTGAGAGAGCGAGTAGAATCCTTGCCAAGTCGTCCCCAGTTCCTGCAAGCACCATCTCGAGTCAGCCAACTACGAGTGTTAGACGTGGTAGAGGCAAGACCGAGCATAAGGATGCATCTAGCATTGGATCAGCCCCACCCCGATTGTATGAGATGAGGCGGACTAACGACGTGGGGGCTGCAACTACGTCAGGTATTGTTTATATTCGTGCGCACCCGGTAGATGTATTATTTGATTCTGTAGCTACACATTCCTTTATATCATTGTCTTGTGTGAATCGTTTAGGTCTTATTGGCCTCTCTGCATGTGAACCTTTTGTCGTTGGATTACCGAGTGGGGAAAGGATAGTTGGGGATCGAGTGATTGTCAATTGCCTTGTAACCATCGGTGGTAGAGATTGGCCATCTGACTTGATTGTTATTGATATGAAGGGAGAAGATTTAATTCTAGGTGATAACTGGTTAGATCATCATAGAGCAGTAATGGATTATCGTCGAAAGATAATTTCGATCATTGATCAGGATGGCGCAGAATATGTTTTTGAAGGACAGAAACCCGGTAGTACTGGGAACATTATTCGAGCTATGAAAGCTGTGAAATTGTTGAACCAAGGTTGTACCGGTTATTGGTGTTACGCAATGAAGACAGAAGCTGGCGGAGTTCAATTAGCTTCTATTCCAATTGTGAACGAATTTCCAGATGTATTTTCGGATGATTTTCCAGGATTGCCACCACATTGTGAAGTAGAGTTCGTTATCGAACTAGAGCCCAATGCGGTGCCAATATCCAAGGCACCATACAGAATGGCCCCATCGGAAATGTTAGAATTGAAGAAACAATTGGGTGAATTGCTGGACCAAGGTTATATTCGGCCTAGTGTGTCGCCATGGGGTGCACCGGTATTGTTCGTACGGAAGAAAGATGGATCCTTACGGCTATGTATTGACTATCGTGAGTTAAATAAACTCACTATCAAGAACAAGTATCCGTTGCCAAGAATCGATGATCTATTTGATCAATTACAAGGGGCTACAGTTTTCTCCAAGATTGATTTGAGGTCAGGATATTACCAACTGCAAATTCGAGATTCGGATACCCCCAGGTCAGCATTTCGAACGAGGTATGGGCATTACAAATTCGTAGTTATGCCATTCGGTTTAACAAATGCTCCGGCGGCCTTTATGCAGCTTATGAACAAAACCTTTATCGAATATCTCGATAAATTTCTGGTGGTGTTTATTGACGATATATTAATCTGTTCCAAAAGTGAGACGGAGCATGCCGAACACTTGAGGATCGCGTTGAGTATTTTGAGGGCTGATAAGCTTTATGCTAAATTTTCTAAGTGCGAGTTCTGGCTTAGAGAAGTTGCTTTTCTGGGGCACATCATATCAGCCGATGGTATTCGGGTAGATCCTCAGAAGGTTGAAGCGGTTTTAGCTTGGGAACCCCCAAGGAATGTTAAGGAAGTTCAGAGTTTCTTGGGGTTAGCTGGTTATTATCGTTCATTTGTTGATGAATTCTAGAAAATTGCTCGACCACTCACCCGACTTTTGCATAAGACACAAAAATTTGAGTGGAGTGATGAATATCAGAAGGGTTTTGACGAGTTGAAAAAGCGGTTGACTACGTCACCGATCCTAGCCTTACCGCAAGGAACGGAAGGTTTCGTTATTTATTGTAATGCCCGGTTATCCCCTAAGCCAATAACCATTTAATACCTAAATGCATTTATATAATATGCATTATGAAAGCATGGCATACAAGTAGACATTTCATGAGCATGAATAACTGCTATGTCCCTTCGCATTACGTTTTATACGACATGTTAATTATCTCCTCTAACATGATAAAAGGTCATTGTGAGATGTTTTGTTGCAGTGAGGAGCTCAGTTTCTCAGTAAGGAGATCGATGTGCTAAATGATTATAAAATAATAATTGTAATACCCTAAAAATTTCAAAGACTTAATTAAGTGCTATTTATTTTGCTAATGGTCATGGATTTCAATAATTACAAGTTGTCCAATACTTGGATCGATATGTTTCCAACATAAAATGAAAGATTTAAAAAGTAAAGATTTCAAAATAAATTATAAGGATTATTTTAGAATTTATGAAAGTAATTTCGAAAATTTTCAACGAATTGATACGATAAAATTTTCATTACAGAACACTTATACTGCAAAAATAATATTAAATTATTATTTTAAAATTATCGAAAATTGGTTCCGAGCATATCGAAGATTTAACTCATTTAGTCCGAACAGTCGGAAAATCGAATTTGAACATCGGGAAGGGTTCGAACCGGCCGAGCTAAGTTGACGGACATTTGCGGCCACCACGGACACGCCGATCGCAATCACGGTCATGGCCGATGAAGCTTCTAGGCCACTATCCGGATAAGGTCGTCCAAATGTCCGATAAGGTCGGTCACGACCGAGAAGCTTCGACCACTATCCGGATAAGGCCGCCCATTGTCAGGATAAGGTCGGTCACGACCGATGAAGCTTCTCGCCACCGTCCGGATAAGGGTTCCAGCTGTCCGGGTAAGGTTGATTTTCAACCGACTTTGAGCCCTTATTTATACATGTTCCCGGACGTGGTTTTGTACATATCATATATCATTTTAAAGATGTGAAACTCTACTTTAAAACGCCCGAAACATAATTTCCTTCCAAAAATTATAAAAGCCACAAAAATCCCGATAAACTGATAGTTCAAATCTGACAGTTTTTCAAAAGTGTTTGATAAAAGTCCCCAAAGAGGTTTCAGAATTTCTTCAAGGATTTTAGCACATCCATCTATAGAAACTGATCTTTTCACATCAACAGGCACAGGACTTGAGGTAAGATGATGCTTTTCCTTGCTGTATCATAAGGATCATATATTGATTGATATTTGCATATGTGACTGTTATTGAACGATCATGCATAACATGTGTATGTGAAAGAATGTTTAAGAACAGGAAGTATGGTACTTGATTGATGGCGGGTAGGCACGGGACGCGGGGGACCGGCGGACCCAAAACATGGTGGCAAATACTTGCGGCTGAAAGTCGGTCAAGGAAAACCACACTGAATGAAAAAGTTGAATACGGCTAATACCATTGGTTGAAAAACCAGTATGGGAACCCCCGTATACATCTTTTATTGGCCAATTATATGAACAGGTTCCGAAAACCATGGCCTATCACTATCAGTCGAGTATCACACTTCAAGGGTACCCGAAGAAAGGATTTTACAAGAACATGACTATATATATAGTAGTTATTCATTGATAAAAGTGCTACGTGATACTTTGCTATTACAGAAGTCTCATCTTACTGAGCCATTAGCTCATTAGATTCTTATGATACAGGTGAAGATGCTCATGTTTAGGAGTTGACTATCTTCTTCAGTATTGACAGCCGGAGACTTGTCCATATGCCATTCCCAGCTATTTCTCCCCTATGCTGGAAGACTATGTTTTGTTTTTAATAAGATCACTCTATTATGGTTTTGTTATGTATTAAACCTAAGGTTATGTAATGTTTTGAATAAATAATACTGGTTTGCATTATTTCCCTGAGTACTCGCATTACCAATTGATTTTTCAAAGTTTAAAAGCGTGAGACTCCCCAACTTAGTAGCACGGACCCCTTTGCGGTTCAGCTGCTAGGTTAGGGGGTGTTACAGTTGTGGTATCGGAGCGAAGGTTTAAATCTTTCCTGCAGACAGAAGATGGCATATGGGCATTCTCGACTGAAGGATATGGTCAACTTTTATCTATTAAGTATTATGTTTAATAAATTACAATATATTAGTTGTCATCATCATCGTTATGTGATCGTTATTGGCTTATGAATGGGTAAGATTGGGCAGTACAACGAATGTGATGGCACCCAAAAGAAAGGCAAGAGATGATCCAAATCCAAACCATAACCTTCTTGAGAATTTGGCTGAGCTGATGCAACAACAGACAAGGATGTATGGTGAACAAATGCAACAATTGCTGAACATGCAACAAAGAAACGTAGAACAAAACCGACAACCTCCACCAAGAAACAATAATGGACCAGCGGTGTATGAAAAATTTAGAAAAATGGAACCTCCTGATTTTCATGGTGGGGATGATCCTAGGGTTGCGGAAGAATGGGTCAAATCACTTGATGTTATCTTTGACTACATGCACATCGATGATGCTGAGAAGATACTTTGTGCGATCTTTCAACTCAAAAAGGATGCCAGAACTTGGTGGGAAGGAGCCAAACTTACAGTCAACTTGGAAGGGTTGACGTGGGAGAGATTTAAAGTAATATTCTATGATAAATACTTCACCAGGGATGCACGGTCTCTCAAGGTCAAAGAGTTTTTGGAGCTGAAACAAGGGGATATGTCTGTTTGTGAATATATTCGGAAATTTGAAGAAGGTTGTAGGTATGTTCCCTATATTGCTAGGGATAATGCTGAGAAGGTGGATCATTTCCTAAGAGGCCTCCGACCTGAAATTAGAAGAGATGTGAGGATGTCTACATCAACTGAGTTCAGAGAAATAGTTGACAAAGCGTTGCTCGCAGAAGCTGACGAAAAGGAGATACAAAGGTCTTATCAGCAGAAGAGGCAAGCATTTGCTTCAAAAATTCAGCACATTGGAAGAAATCGGAGCAAAACCAGTAAAGCCAATCGAAGCATCCTACAGCGAGAGATGCTCCAAATACAACTGAGAAGCCCAAGTGTACTAAATGTGGGAAAAATCACTTTGGAGAATGTTTTGTTGGGTCCAATAATTGTTTCAGATGCAAGAAGCCCGGACATATGGCGAGAGATTGCCCAAACACAGATAATAAAGTTCAGGGAAGGGTCTTTGCAATGACTCGAGAAGAAGCTGATGCAAATGCTTCCGTAGTCTCAGGTACCATTCTGATCTCAGGAATTCCTGCACTTACATTGATAGACCCAGGATCTACACATTCATTTGCATCATATGCATTTATGAGAAAATCGGGCATTAAACCAGAACTCTTGAAAGTTGGTTATAATGTGGCTGCTCCGTTTGGAAAAAATATGGATTCTGACCAAATGTTGAGGGCCTGTACAGTTCGAATTGGCGGGAGGATACTCTACGCCGACCTTGTTGTCCTACCAATATCTAATTTTGATGTTATCCTTGGTATGGACTGGCTATCTAAATATTGTGCAAATGTTGATTGTAATAAGAATATTGTGGCCTTTCAACCAGTAAATGGAGGAGGGTTTATTTTTAAAGGTAATTCATATTCGTGCTCTTTGCCAATTATAATTGCACTGAAAGCTAGGAAGATGTTAAATAAGGGGTATACTGGCTATTTGGCTAATGTTTTGGACACCTCCCTTGAAATGAAATTGAAGCCTGAAGATGTAGAGGTGGTTAGAGAATTTCCTGAGGTGTTTCCAGATGATCTACCAGGGTTGCCCCCAGATCGGGAAATTGAGTTTGCAATCGATGTAATGCCAGGGACTACCCCTATTTCTAAAGCCCCATACAGAATCGCACCAACAGAATTGAAAGAATTAAAAACCCAGCTACAAGAATTACTTGATAAGGGATTCATTCGTCCTAGTTGTTCACCTTGGGGAGCCCCTGTCTAATTTGTGAAAAAGAAAGATGGCTCATGGCGATTATGCATTGACTATAGGGAACTGAATAAGGTGACCATCAAGAATAAATATCCTCTTCCAAGGATAGATGATTTATTTGATCAGTTGCAAGGAGCATCGGTATTCTCAAAGATTGATTTACGTTCCGGATATCATCAACTGAAGGTCAAAGAAGAAGATATCCAAAGGACAGCATTTAGAACGCGATATGGTCACTATGAATTTTTAGTGATGCCTTTTGGTTTGACAAATGCTCCAGCAGCATTTATGGATCTGATGAACCGGATATTCAAAGAGTTCCTTGATAAATTTGTGGTGGTGTTTATTGATGACATCCTTATCTATTCACATGATAGAGATGAGCATAAAGAACACCTCAGAATTGTGCTTCAAATTCTCAAAGAAAAACGGTTATACGCTAAATTCAAGAAATGTGAATTCTGGATAGAACAAGTGGTATTTTTAGGGCATGTAGTATCCAAGGATGGCATTTCAGTTGATCCAAACAAAATAGAAGCGGTGAGTAACTGGCCAACACCAATGAATGTATCAGAGGTTCGAAGTTTCTTAGGACTAGCCGGCTACTACCGACGATTCGTACAAGGATTCTCGAAGATTGCAACCCCATTAACATTGTTTACAAGAAAGAATACAAAGTTTATTTGGACTGATGCTTGCGAGGGGAGTTTCCAGGAATTGAAGCGTAGATTAACTACGGCTCCTGTCCTTGCCACTCCTATGGGAACAAGTGGCTTTGTAGTTTACACTGATGCTTCTAAGAATGGTTTGGGTGCTGTATTAATGCAACATGGAAAGGTAATAGCCTATGCCTCTAGGCAATTAAAAGAGTATGAGAAGAATTATCCAACACATGATCTAGAACTGGATGCTGTTGTCTTTGCACTAAAAATTTGGAGGCATTACCTATATGGTGAAAAGTGCGAAATCTATACAGACCATAAGAGTTTGAAGTACTTTTTCACACAGAAGGAGCTGAATATGCGACAGCGGAGATGGTTAGAATTGGTGAAAGACTATGATTGTGCGATCAATTATCATCCTGGTAAGGCAAATGTGGTTGCAGATGCATTAAGTAGAATACCATTAATTTAATTCATGGATATAATTATTTCTTGGAGAAATTAATTATGTTATTATGTATTTGATATGATTAATTGATTGAATTAATTAATCGATATAAATACATCGGAACGGAATCGGAGTTTATCTGTTTGGACTCATGGGAGTCCGAAACGGACCGAACTTGTTCGACTCCTTCTAGATGGCCGCCCCAAGTCACGTACTCCCTCCATTGTCTTGGTCTTCACTTGGTGAGGTACTAGTTTTGTAACAATTCAAGGGGACAATATATCACTTTGGGTGATTTTGTTAAATGGGAGGTGATTTGGTATGATATGATGAGAATATAAGTGTGAAGACCAGATCTCCTTGGCCATAAAATTCATCTCACGTTTTTGGATGTGTAAGGAGAGAGGAACATTTTTTTCCAAGGCTTCACATATTCATCATCATCTTCATAATAAATTAATAAGTTTTTCTTGAAGAAAAATATTTGTGAGATAGAGAGATTATAGATTAAACACTTAGAGTGTTGTAATCTTGTTTCTACAAAGCTTCTACAACCTTGTTGTAGCCGTATCCTTGGAGGGTAACGAGGTTTAGTCATTCCGGTCGTTTCTCCGACGCGTGGCAAGTAGAGATGCGGTCCTTTCGGCGTTGGATCATCCAAGAGATTGGAGCGGATTGGATCGTAGGGAAAGCAATCTAAAGCTTGGGGAATAGCTCAAGAGAAGGAATCCATTTAATCAATGGACTACAAGGGTGAGTTTCTATATCTCTTGTGTTTCGTATAATATTCGTATATACGTAGTTCGATCGATCCTCGTAGGGATTCAGATCGAATTAATTTTCATTTTACCGCTTCCGTTGGGCCTTTGTTTTAGGCACCAAATCCCAACATAAAAGGCAAGTAAATATTTATGATTGTGCGTTCTCAACTTTGAAAGTAAGATATACGAATGGCATGATTGTTTATATCTACTCTGGGATGGGCCGACGGGTCCTCTGAGGGTTTCGTAGCCTCTGGTGTGATTCCACGAATAATATAATTTAACCACTCTGGGACGGACCGACGGGTCCTCTGAGGGTTCCGTAGCCTCTGGTGCGGTTCCACGGTTGATCATGTATGTATTTATGTGATGCTATGAGATTTAGTTATTCCAGAATACTAGTCTTGAAATGATGAATTGACGGTTACATTTACTTTATTGTCGAGGAGTATTGTGTTTCATATTCGATATACTTGCACTATCTATTCGACGGCTAACCCCTTTATGGGGGAAATACTTTTTATGTGTTTCAGGTTTCCGGAGAGCGGACATTCAGGTATCGGGCCGGCATGAATATGATGGACAAGCGTGATACTGTGTCTTGTCTCTGGTTACATTTTGTGTTTCCTCCATTCAGTGTTGTTGTACTGAAATGGCTTTTGAATACTCGAGTATTGTTTTCTGTTTCCTTGATGTTCCGGCCTGTGTTGCCGAGTTATTGATCCGTGACGTGTTGTATTTGGATACATTGGTTATGGTTTGAATACCATTTGTATTGTCTTCCATTACATTGTATTTGGACCTTCTCGGTCAAATTTTATAATTCCGCGTATGTATAGCCTTGTGGGTCTGATAGCGGGGCTCACGGTGTTGTAATATAACCTAAATAACTTGGGGGTGTTACAGAATATGGTATCAGAGCTTAGGTTTATGGATACCTAGGATGTCGGTCTTTTGGGTCGATTGAGTCATTGTTTATCTACAGTATCACTACTTTGCCATCATCGCAGTGCGGCCGGTACTTGTAAGTCCTCTTACTCTTCTTGTGTTTTCTTAATCGCTTCGATTTTAGTTTGATATTCTTGGGAATCAATCACTTTGAGGACGTGCGATTTGGATTGTACTTACGTACTTTGTGTATCCTTCAGAATGTCTGCTGACAAGGGACATAGACGAGACAGTGGTCGCGGACGCGGACTTTTTTTTTGAGATATTTTCAAAATTTCTAATTGCGGTATTGGTGTGTGCTTTTATTATGTTGAGACTCTGTATGGGAGTCGCATGCTAGTATCATGGGAGATCGATTTCGGCAGAACTTGACCACACCCGAACCATGCCGTACGGAGAGAGGTTTCGGCTCCGATACCATCTGTCACGGGACGGGAGTTCCGAAGCCCGTGCGGCATCCCGGGGGTCCTCACACCCCGGGACCAGCCTATCCCACATAGCATGCCAACTGGTTTCGTCCTGCCATGAGCTCATCAGGGAGACGGCATTAGTCACCGACCAGTTGTGCCCTACCCGCAACAATCCCCTTCATAGTCAAGTCCTCGACCAGTGACAAGCTCTCCGGTCTGGCCGAGTCAGGCATGCCGACCCGGTTTAGTCCGGAGAGCTTGTCACTGGTCGAGGACTTGACTATGAAGGGGATCGTTGTGGGTATCATCGACTTCACGCACCTATAAGTATACTGTTTTGGTTATTCGCTCATGGCGATGATTGATTGCTCTTTTGATGAGTTTGGAAATTTTGGGTTGATCTGTTGTTGGTGACAGGACTGCAAGTTTCGAGGACGAAACTTATTTTAAGGGGGGTAGTATGTAATATCTGGATTTTCAGTCTAAATTTTTCGCGCTATTTTACCTGAGATGTACTGGATAGCTTGGTGTCTATATAGTATAGATAAAATAATTGGAAGACTCAGACAGTAGTATTTGTACAATTGACGTGATTGGTTGACAATTATAATTAAAGATATTGTGTATCGGGTTGTTTTAATTTTGATATCGGGTATATCATATGAGAATGTTATTGAATCAAGTATATGTATTCAGGATGTCATATATACGTGTCTATTATGTCGAGACAACGGATAAGAAAAATTGGAATTAGCTAAATGTAGCCTAATTAGCGCACGCTAATATTGAAGCATAGCGCACGCTAGTGTACAAGCTTAGCGCACGCTAAAGGCTTAGACTAGCGCACGCAAGGCCATGTCAGAACTTATCCGAGTAGTTGGCAAGGGTGTCGACAGCTTCCGATTTTCATGCATCAATGACATTTAGCGCACGCGGGACATAAGAATTAGCGCACGCTAAATGTAGATCAGTCAAGGGAATCCTGGCAATCGCGGGTGCTTTCGGCATGTGAGGCATAGACATCTTCTGGGTAGGTGCAGACTGTCGAGTCAACTATGATTAGTGCACGCTACGGGTGGATAATAGCGTACGCTAATGAGACTTTTACTGTAGCAAGTCAACACTATGTTACGTACGCTATGGCAAGGATTTTACGTACGTAACATATGGCACGAAATGAGGCAGTAACCTCTGGACCTCGATAGCGCACGCTAACAAAGTCAGTTAGCGCACGCTATGGCAAGTAACGCGCGCTATTTTGTGAGAGTAGCGCACGCTAGTAGTGTGCAATTGAGTAATGTTATCCATTTCGGCCCGTTCCTTCATTTACACCGATAGAGAGAGTTTTTAGAGGATAGTTTGAGGTTCTAAACACTTGTGTAATCATGGAGTTGATCATTTTAACAACACTAAGCTTGGAATCGACTGGAAATGGATTCAACCTTGAGAATCAACCCATTTCTTCGAAGAGGTAATTAATATTCACTATGGATTTTGTTTTGGATTGAATATCGTTGTTCTTGAGTTGATAATCATCATGTATATGAGTTGATAAGTATGATTATGGATGGATTACCGAGTTATGTTGATATCATTGTTGAAGTGCGGATATTGATATGATTTGTGTGGTTTTGAATGGTGTTGTTTATCTTCAAGAGGTATGTGGGTTAATATCTCGAGACATTACGACTTTGACGTTGTTGTTGATGACCAGTTCGTATGATAATAGTTTGTGGAGGCGTTATGATGATTATTGGTATTCCACGGGAAGTTTGTTAAGGAAGATGATGACATGATGACTTATATGTCGGATTACTTTATGTTGTCATAAGCATGGTTAGGGAATCATAGTGTTCATGGCGGTATTGTTACGATTCGTGATGTTATGATGATATATGCCTTAGACTATGAGTTAGATGATGGCTTAGATGTTAGAACATCGGATTTTGTCGTTTGATCGATTGTGGACGTGATTTCGGATTAATTTGTGATTCTTGAGCGACTCTTGAATTATATGAGATGATGAACATTTATAAGAAGTGTGGGTGTTTTGGATATGAATATGGAATATTCACATCTAGTGCTGAATTACGTGTTTTGATATAATTTTCGCATAGGAATATGAATATGATTACGAGTTTGATGAAATTATTATTCATCTCTGAGTTTGGAAGTCCATACATATTGAACAAGTGTTCAAGTCGAATGATTGGATTGGTTGATAACCTTAGAATATGATTGTAACACCCCCAGATCCGACCGGGAATATTACAGCGTCGTGGACCCCGAAATAGAACCCACAAGGCTAAATAAAATTTCGCAAACATTTACAAATGCCCAAGAGGACAATGACGGTACTATCTTTAAAACATTTGAAGATTATAAAAAATCTGTTTATCAAAACCGTCGTAAAATCTCGTTTGAAAGGACAAGGCCTGAAATTCCAGAACTCAACAGTTTTAAAAACATACGTTAAGCTATCACTTATATGTATCGAAAAAATAGTTTAGAAAACAGATGCCAAAGTAACCTAAGTTACCAGATACCAAACGGCCAAAAATACTCACGCAGCGGAAAAGATAAATAATTTAAAATACTCTAGCAGCGGAATGCAACATCTGATCAGGAAGTTCAATACATAATTACATGCCCTAGCCAGTATCCTCCGGGAAGCTCATCTCTCCACGACCGTTACAAGCTCGATATCTCAAGAACCTAAAAAGAAAGCCCACGACGGGGTCAGCCATAAAATCCAACAATGCTAACCGTCACATCACATTAATAATTACATACCAATGAGAATGCAAGAATAAGAATACGACTAATGTAATCTTATCGTCATAACTTTACCAAAATTCACATCTCGCACAGTACCCAAGGATCTCAAAACATCATCATAACTCACTATTATGAAATCTACTAACTCTGTCTAACCCAAATCCGTCGGGTAACATCATCACATCTCGATACGAAAACCAATTATCCATCAAAGACAAATACTAATGGAAAATACGGAACATACCTCGAGGTGCACAATACCACGACAATCATATCAGTCTAATCCAATATCAGATCAATGCAACATACGAGCACGGTCCTAACACAAGATCTACAAATGCATACTCATATGACAACGTCAATATGCTCAACACAATAACAACAATGTATAATCGATGGAAATCCTATGATCCAACGCCCTCAGCATAGATCCCAGATGATCCTACTAGATCAACATGAAACGGATAACCAATAATATACATATGCACAATAACATATGATAAAATCAATGATGCGAATCTACATGATTCCATCAACACAACAATGGGTAATCCAACGATCTACCACCCTCAGCATAGATCCCCATGATGATCCGTTCGGACCAACGCATGGTGGAAAACCTGTCCAACGATCCAACGCCCTCAGCATAGATCCCATGATCTCACAGGATCAACACAACATAAACAATACAATTATGCATACACATATGCAACTCAATATGTTCATCAACATGAACAACATATGAATCAAAACATGAAAGACACTATGATGACACAACTAGGACGACTTCATGTTCAGCAACATGAAGGACAACCTGCATGATCAACAACATCAACACTAAACCGAATCAAACTAAGATACTTGTCCCGAGTCCTTCAGGAGAAATCTCGTTGTCAAATCATCACCGACGATTATCCTTAATGCTTGGCGATCTAAACGTACCATGAACTATAGAGATTTATATCCTCATATTTATCGCAGCGTAACCTTGATACCCGAATATGCCAATAACCGAGATAAAGCATATACATTATGGTTTAACTCCCAGAATCGGAAGTCATCAGGCAGGGTAGTATATTCTGTTTCGGTTATCAAGAACACTATGTGATTCTGAACCATGTTCAAAGCTATCAAAACAACGAAATCCGATATCCTTTAACCTACAAACAATCATTCAACTTATAATCCAAGTCCTATATCCATATATCATCTTCCTCAATATCAACATCATGAAACATTAAGAACGTAACAACACTTCCATAATCTATCATTACAGGTAGTAATTATCAACAACAACATCAACATTCGAAACTGAGGAGAAGAATTAACCAACTAATCTCAAGAAGACGAGTCAATACGATTCAAACCATACGAATCACATTAATATCATCATACTCCGGTAATCCATCTCATAATCATGCTTATCAACTTGTTTATATAATAATCATCAACTCAAGAACATCAACATTCAATCCAAAACAAAATCCAAAGATGAAGAGTGATTACCTTTTTGAAGGAATGGATTGATTTCCAAGGTTGAATCCATTTCCAAGAATCATCAATGATTTAAACAAAACTTTAATCCATGATTTCCATCTTTAATCTTGTTAAAGAGGATCATCCCTCAGTGTTTAGGAACTCCAAATGTCCTCCCAAGGTTCTCTCTATCGGTTGCAAGAAGAGAATGGACGAAATGAGGAATGACAGCCAACTACTCATATATATACACTGTACATTATTAATGAACGCTAACCTCTTCATTTAACGTACGTTATCAGTTTAGCGTGTGCTAACATTCTTTGTTAGCGTGCGCTATCGAAGTCCAGAGGCTACTGTCTTACTGCATGAAATGAATTACGTACACAATGCCCATCCAATATACACTGTACATTATTGATGGACAATTGATTGTCGTCTTGGGATTTGATGATGTTATCCGATGGATCGTATTGGTCAGAACTAGTATATTTCCGTATCGTGAGTTGGTGATGATAGTTTGAGAACCTTGAGTATTGTTTGAGGTACAATACAGACATTATGTTCGAATTGATTGGTTAATTGAGTACGAGATGTGAAATGTGATAATGGTTGTTCTGTTGAGAATTATTTGAGTAAGTAAAGTTATGACGATAAGATTACATTGGTCGTATTCTTATTTTGTATTCTCATTGGTATGTAATTATTAATGTGATGTGACGGTTATCATTGTTGGATATTATGGATGACCCCGCCGTGGGCTTTCTTTTTAGGTTCTTGATATATCAATCTTGTAGCGGTCATGGAGAGATGAGCTTCCCGGAGGATAGTGGCTAGGGCATGTAATTGTGTATTGAGTTTCCTGATCAGTCGTTGTATTCCGCTGATAGAGTATTTTTAATTGTTTGTCTTTTCCGCTGCGTGAGTATTTTTAAATGACCTTTTGTTTCTGGTAATTTGAGTTACTTTAGAAATCATTTTCTAAACTATTGAGTTTCGGTGGTTTGGCCTTGCCCTTTTCAAAACGAGATTTCACGACGGTTTTGATAAACAAATTTAATATAGTCTTCAAATATTTTAAAGATAGTACCGTCGTCGGCCTCTTGGGCATTTGAAAATGTTTTAGCCTTGTGGGTTCCATCTTGGGGCCCACGATGCTGTAATATTCCCGGTTAAATCTGGGGGTGTTACATATATTAGTCACATTTTTAAAACCAGTCCAAAATCATATAGTCTCATCAGTAAGACAAATTTTCAGAAGTTCTTTCAAAAATTTCAAAACTCAAAACATAAATTTTCGTAAGACCACGAAATCTATTCTCGAAAAGATTAAATTGGCTCGTTGGTGCCAAGTATTCGATAACAGTTTCCTTTGAATCCACACGATTTCGAAGTTTTAAAATAAAAACTATGCAAATGATTGACCACATTCATACTCCTGTATACCAATTCGGGTCGTCACCAATATCCACTGACATTCCATCGGAAAACCACACGATAAATTTCCATAATCTCAATGTATAGACTCCGACAAAAACTCCTTTTTCCACATATGACTCGCAACGTTAACCATTATCCCATCCTGGATCACCTCAATATGCTTATGACAAAACATTGAAAGATCGAAAGATCAAACACAATGAAAGACTACCCAAGAAGTTTCATTTGTACCAATGAACCAAAACCCCGAAAGGCCAGTAATAAAATAGATAAACAATTGGTAAAGTGTTTTACAAATCTTGGGAGTTTTAGAAAACAGAAAAGCTTCTTTTGAAACATTAGGGTCTCAGCCCGTATCTCGTTCCACATTACAAGAAGTTTATAAAGTAGAAAACCCTTCTGGACCTCAAGTTCTGAGTTATAAATCTATTTCAAAATCGATTGGGTCTCGGCCCAAAAATCATCTTCCGTAAAACATCCGTGAAATATTAATTTTGAAAAGTATCATTTTCAAATGCTCAAAAGCAGTTCATATATCACAAAATGTACTAACATGACTACATGTTCTTCTCAACCATCCACAACATTCTCCCAAATGCACAATTCCGTTCCAAAATCTTCCCAGCATACTAATTTCCAAAATTATAGTTTCTCAAGATCATCATTCTTGTCCCAACTCTGTCATCTCATACGGTAACACATAACATCTGCTGAATCTCAAAACATATCAACTTAGAATGGCAATAAATCTCAATGCAATTCAAAAATCCACATACTTACAGATCGTGAAGCCGACGATTACCTGTGATACTTGTAACATCCCCAGAACCATATGGGAATATTAGACGCCGTAGACTTTTTCCACAAGGATCTACCAGGCTAAACATCCATAAACAACCAAATGCTTGCCCAGCCAGGGTCAAACAATAAAATGATACAGACCGATATGGTCACTTACACGTGAATACACAGACCGATGAGGTCACACAACCCAATCGATAAAACTGACTTAAATAACATTACCCACACAGGGGTCGAAATACAATACAGCGGAAGACTGAAATGAACTCTGACAACACAACAAAAATCAAAACAACTCTCGACTCATGATTAGTATCGCAGCTCGTCATCCTCTTGTGCCAAACCTGTGACTGCTCCCCTCAATCTGCATGTACCTGGACGCAAAACAGACATCCACACCCCGATTACTCGGGGGTTAGTAAAACTCCACTGTTTTACTAGTGCAAGTATCAAACCATACGAAATGTAACAAGCAAATAGCAACTACGAATTTAATACGGAAATCAATTATCAAAATGTTCCCGAGAAGTTTTAGAATTTTGAACTCAAGTAAGAGATATTTGAAAAGGAACACATCATCTCGGGGATTTTTAAAGCAGAAATTCTTTTGGACCTCGAGTCCCAATTTACAAAACCTTTTCGTAAACATTAGGGCCTTAGCCCGATTCTCGTTTCAAAGCATACTAAATAATATATCATTATGAGTCCGAGATCCATATTTAAAATGTTACCCGAACAATCACTGCTACACGATCATTGTACGTACACATCATGTACCGAACTCCGGAGGCCTCGACGGACCTTACCCGGACCACACACACTGTTCGTACACATCATGTACCGAACTCCGGAGGGCTCAACGGACCCTACCCGGCCACAACATCGTTCGTACACATCATGTACCGAACTCCAGAGGCCTCGTCAGACCCTACCTGGATCACACACCTTGTCTGTAATACCCGAGATTTTTGTTATGTAATTGGAACTTGTGATATTGTAATGATTGTACTTTTGTCTGAGTACTATTCTCCGTATTTCATAATCCTTTGTTGTCGAGCGTATAATTTCGTGTATGTGACTTAAAGATTGAAATTCTGTGCATGTAGCGCACGCTACAGGCTACGGGTAGCGTACGCTAACATGGATTCATAGCGCACGCTACAGAGTGTCATTAGCGCATGCTATGCGTGGTCAAATTGATTGAGACGTGCGGTAGGTGAGATCTGGCCGGGGGACCCTTGTCGGATTGCGTCGAATGAACCTGGACGGATTTCGGGAAAAGCCAAGTCAACGACTTAGCGCACGCTACAGACATGTGAATAGCGCACGCTAAGTGCTGACTTCAGTTAAGTCAGACAGCCGTTAGCGCACGCTACGATCAGGGACTAGCGCGCGCTAATAACCATTTATTATAAATAGGACAGCATCCTATTCGTGATTTCAGTTCTTCTCCTCCCATAACCCAAACTCTTACACTTAGAACATAACTCCCTTCGTCCTAAACACTTCGTATCAACCTCCTAGTTCGAGATTGAAGATCGTATATCATTGGAGATTGGTGTTCAAGCCTTCGGTGTTGGATTGCTTCATTTTCCTCCGTGTTCTTCACTACTTTGAGGTAGGTGATTCTTCACCGATGATTAGTAATGTTCCTAAGGAAGTTTGAATCATGTTTGGCTAGCAAGTATTTCGTTTATAATCGGTCATCACATGTTAGAAGGATACTTTTGACGTATCGGTACTATATATCGTATGAACCTTTGAACCATCTTATTATAAGGACTCCTAAGCATGTTCAAATCGATTTATGATCAGTAATCGGATATTACCCAGTTGCTACGTTGTACACATTGGAATCATGTGTTTTGGAACGTAAGACGATCGAAACAAAGATTATTTCTTGAAGATCGTAGATGGATTATGATATTGAGATGACTATCCGTATATTTGTATTTCATAATCATAAAACTTCCACAAACCTTATTAGCATGATATGCCCGAAGATAACTTGTATTATCACGGTAGAATTCATGAGTTCTTCACCATTCAACCCAGTTTTCGGTTTGCAGTATTCTGCCATGCAAGATTAGCGCACGCTAACTTGTGTGAGTTAACGTGCGCTATCGGGGGTTGATTAACGCCCGAAAGCGTCGTAGCGTGCGTTATGAGGCGGCCAGTCGATCGCGATCCGTGGCTAGCGCCACGCTAGTCTTATACGATAGCGTCGCTATGATCCGGCTTAAGCGCACGTTACGTGAGTACGTAGCGCGCGCTAAGCAATCCAGCATTGTTTATTTTAAGCTTTTCGGCCGTAGGCAATTGTTAAACCATTGTTCGACTTGAGATGATTTATATATCATTCCTTTTGTTAAGGTTCGAGCTTGTTACGTTGATCGAAGGAGGTGGCCTTCGAGTGTGTTGAGATCATCGAAGTATTTCGTTCTTGCCATTTTCGAGGCAAGTATCATATGTCGAGTTCGATTTATATTGAATCTTTGATCATGCTTATGGTTTTGCTCATATTGTTGAATATGAGATGTATTTCTGAAAATTCTCATGATATTCGTTGTTGTTTGTTCGTATTGATGAACATATTGAAATGCATATGTGTATGCATAGTTGATTGATTTATGGTATAAATGATCCGAGGGGATCATGAGGATCTATGCTGAGGGCGCTGGATCGAATGTCCACCATGCGTTGGTCCGACGGGATCATCATGGGGATCTATCTTTGAGGCGCTGGATCATTTGGACGGGTTTTCCACCATGCGTTGGTCCGACGGGATCATCATGGGGATCTATGCCAAGGGCGCTGGATCGCTGGATTACCCTGTATTGTGTTGATGGAATCATGAGGATTCGCATCGTTGGATTCCGGTAGCGGAAGTCCGTTTGCATGTTTTGTGACGCATTGATGATTAATTGTATTATGATACTTGTACTAGCATTGTTTTGCTAACCCCTTCGGGGGTGGACATTGTTTTGATGTTCAGGTAGCCGAGGAGCGGGGAGGCAACCACAGTACCGACAGGACGATGAAATAGCTCAGTAATGTGGTTGATGTTATTATTATTGTGATTTGTCTTCTTGGTTCGTTTAGTACTCGAGTACGTCTGTATTAATAAAGTCTTTTCAATATGGTTGTATTAGTTAACTCATTTGATCGTTTGAATCAAATCTATATTTGAATTCCAGTTGTTCGATTGGTTTATTTTTATACTTCTTTTAAAATTAGCCTTGTAAATCCTTATCTAAAGGGTTTATGGCGCTGTAATTATTCCGAATATCTCGGGGTGTTACAGAATATGGTATCAGAGCTAAGATTTATGGATATATTGGCAGTCGGGTTAGTTGGATCTGTTTACGTTATTGGATTATTGGTCGTTCGTAACATCACTGCTGAGCCAGCATCGTCGCGTGGACTGTGGTTGTAAGTTTCCTAATCTCAAATACTACCGTTTTATTTTATTCATGATTTGTGAACATTGATGGATGTACTTTTAGAAAGTTTGCCCTGGATATTGAGTATTTATGTTTACAGTATGTTGAGAGGAGGTCGTGGGCCGGGCCTTGTCGTGGGCCGGACGTGGAAATGCGAGACAAGAAGAGTCGGTATCTACCCCAGAGATAACCGCTAGTCGAACGGATTCCCATTCTGGGGGACAGCAGGGATCGGCAAATAATGATGCAGATCCTAACGTGCCGGGAGTGCTTCAGCAAGTGGTTGCCCAGATAAACCAATTTGCTCAGGTTGTGGATCGCATGCAGACAGCGATGGGGCAGCAACATAACGTGGAAAATCGGGGAGATAAATGGCTTACCGAAGTGATCAAATTGCATCCTCCGAAATCTGATGGTTCGACTGAGACACTTTCTTGGGATCACTGGCTGAAGGAATTAGAGAAGATTTTTGCGGGGATTAATTGTCCCAACGATAGGAAGGTTCCGATCGCCCAGTATCTTCTGACAAGGGAGGCTTTCGACTGGTGGGAGGCCATTCGACCGGAGGAGTATAATGTCGACTGGACAGAATTCAAATTGATGATGGAGGCACAGTATTGTCCTCGCCCAGTTAGAGAGGCCCGAGTTCGGGAGTTTTTCTCACCACAAAATTCAGAAGCAACTGTGACGGACGTGATTAAGACTTTTAATCACCAGCTGACTTATGTGCGCCACTTGGTCAGGACCGAGGCAGAGAGGATTTCTCACTTTGACATACGAATGAAGCCGGAAATTCAGCAGTACATGTCCGGATTTGAATGTACCACTTTGCGACAATATCAGGATAAGGCGTTGGCCTATGATATGAAGGAGGCAGTAGTAGAGAAATCGGCGGAAGCAAAGAAACATAAGGTGTCTGGCAACTTCACGGAGAATAAGAATAGCGGGCCCCGCCGGGGTCAGTCCTCTTTTCACTCATCCAGGAGACCTCCGCATCCTTCTCGAGGAGGAAAGAAGTTCCGAGCAGCACCAACTGTTTCAGACACAGGGAAGAAGTGTTACAACTGTGGCAAGGCGGGACATGTTCGACGTGATTGTTTCGCGCCTGCTGTGACCTGTTTCAAGTGTGGACAGGAAGGACATCGCGCAACATTTTGTGGGAATGCGACCCGATCTTTTGGTACTCGCACTCCAGCTCCAGTTCCGAAGGAGACGAGTGTGAACCGAGGCCTTAGTGGATTTCAGCAGAATGTTGGGAAGAGAGAGGCATCGATCTTTGGGCCCGTTCCTCCGCGTATTTACGAGATGAAGAAGGATGGTCAGAACACAGCTGTTGCATCAGGTACAATTCAGATCCTTTTGCAACCAGTTAGTGTTTTATTCGATTCCGGAGCTACACATTCTTTTGTGTCATTGAACTGTGTTAATCGTTTGAAAATCTCGTGCTTATATGATTGTGAACCTTATGTTGTGGGATTACCAAGCGGAGAGAAAATTGTGGGAACCCTAGAAGCTAGGGATTTTCCAGTAACTATAGGAGGGAGAGATTGGCTATCGAACCTTATTGTGGTTGACATTTACGGTGACGATTTAATTCTCGGAGATGATTGGCTCAACCGTTATGGAGCTATTCTGAATTACCGAGAGAGAGTCATTTCTATCATTGCGGATGACGGATCTGAACATTTATTCCGAGGATGGAGACCGGGAAGCTCGGGAAAATTGATTAAGGCAATGAAAGCCGTGAAATTACTGAAACAGGGATGTCAGGGACTCTGGTGCTATGCCATGAAGAAAGAGGAAGGAGTAGAGCTCTCATCTATTTCAGTTGTAAATGAGTTCTCAGATGTTTTTCCTGACGAACTACCTGGTTTACCTCCGCAAAGAGAAGTGGAATTCACTATCGAATTAGAGCCTGGAGCAGCTCCTATTTCCAGACGCATGGCGCCAACCGAGATGTATGAACTCAAGAAACAACTGGAGGAATTGTTGCAGAAGGGTTATATTCAACCGAGCGTTTCCCCTTGGGGAGCGCCCGTTCTCTTTGTCCAGAAGAAAGACGGATCCCTCCGACTGTGTATTGATTACAGGGAGCTCAACAAGATGACAATCAAGAATAAGTATCCTATACCTCGGATCGACGACTTGTTTGATCAACTGCAAGGGGCAAGGATATTCTCTAAGATTGACTTGCGATCAGGATACCACCAGTTGAGAATTAAGGAATCGGATATACCGAAATCTGCTTTCAGATCCCGGTATGGGCATTATGAATTTGTAGTAATGCCATTTGGACTTACCAATGCTCCTGCGGTATTCATGCAATTGATGAATCGGGTATTCTTGGAATACTTGGATAAATTTGTGGTCGTCTTCATTGACGACATCTTGATATATTCGAAAGACGCAGAGGAACATGCTGAACATTTGCGTGTGGTTTTAGGCACCTTGAGGAAGGAATAGCTGTACGCAAAATTTTCTATATGCGAGTTCTGGCTTAAGGAAGTAACTTTCCTTGGGCATGTGATATCATCCGACGGAGTTCAGGTGGACCCGAAGAAAGTCGAAGCAATCTTGGAGTGGGAAGCTCCTAAAAACGTGAAAAAAGTCCGAAGCTTCTTAGGACTTGCTGGATATTATCGCCGCTTTGTAGAGGGATTTTCCAAAATTGCTCGTCCGCTCACTCAGCTGTTACAGAAAATTCAAAAGTTCACGTGGAATGAGAAGTGCCAGGCTGGTTTTGACGAGCTTAAGAGGAGGCTGACGACAGCACCTATATTAGCGCTACCAGAGGGAACTGATGGATTCATGGTATACAGCGACGCTTCAAATCAGGGTTTGGGTTGTGTATTGATGCATAAGGATAAAGTGATTGCTTATGATTCTCGACAATTGAAACCGTACGAAGTTAATTACCCGACTCATGATCTGGAGCTAGCGGCTGTGGTTTTTGCCTTGAAAATTTGGCGACATTATTTGTACGGCACTCATTGTCAGATCTTTACAGATCATAAGAGCCTCAAATACATTTTCAGTCAGAAAGAATTAAACATGAGGCAGAGAAGGTGGCTGGAATTGATCAAGGATTACGACTTGGAGATTCTCTATCATCCGGGGAAAGCAAATGTAGTAGCCGATGCTTTGAGCCGTAAACCTGTTTCTCTTCGAGTGTTGGAAGCTATTACGTCTCAAACCAGTATTCAATGAGAACTGATCCGCGAGGGGATTGAAGTATGGGCACCAGGAATCCAAGGGCAACTGTATGTGATGGAACTGACTTCATCACTAGTCGAGGAGATCAAATCTAAGCAGTTGGACGATTCTTTAATCCTTCGATTATGTGATGAAGTAAAGAAAGGAAAAGCCCCAGGATTTGTGATACAAGATGATGGAGTTCTGAGATTTCAGAGTCGACTTTGCGTTCCCGAGGATGATGATTTGAGACGGACAATTTTGAAGGAAGCTCATAGCGTGCCCTATTCTATTCACCCAGGCAGCAGTAAGATGTATAAGGATTTAAAGCAAAACTTCTGGTGGGGGAATATGAAGAAGGACGTAGCGGAGTACGTTTCGAAGTGTTTGACTTGTCAGCAGGTTAAGATTGAACATCAGCGACCTGCCGGGATGTTAAATCCGCTTCCGATCCCTGAATGGAAGTGGGAGGACATTTCGATGGATTTCATCACCAGTATGCCAAGGACTAGAACAAGAATGAACATGATTTGGGTTGTAGTTGATCGACTAACCAAGTCGGCTCATTTCCTAGGGATCAAAGATACATGGGGACCCGAGAGATTGGCGCAAGTATTTATTGCGGAGATAGTCAGATTGCATGGGACGCCGAAGACCATTATTTCGGATCGAGATGGTCGTTTCGTGTCGCACTTCTGGAAAGCAGTTCACAAGGCTTTGGGGACTGAGCTCAACTTTAGCACAGCTTATCATCCCCAAACGGACGGTCAGTCCGAAAGGACTATTCAAACTGTAGAAGACATGCTTAGAGCCTGTGCTTTGGATTGGTCAACTGATTGGGAAGTTCATTTGCCATTAGTTGAATTCACCTACAATAATAGTTGGCATGCTTCAATTAAGATGGCACCATTTGAAGCTTTATACGGGAGAAGATGCCGATCACCCCTATGTTGGGATGATTCTTCGGATTTGATCGGGACGGAACCGGAATTGATTATTCAGAATCAAGAGAAGATAGATTTGATTTGAGAAAGACTGTTGACTGCCCAGAGTCGACAGAAGTCTTATGCAGATGTACGTCGTCGCCCTCTAGAGTTCGACGCTGCGGACCATGTACTATTGAAGGTGTCTCCTACACGAGGGATTTTCCGTTTTGGGAGAAGAGGTAAGCTAAGTCCGAGATATATCGGACCATTTGAGATCCTAGAGAGAGTTGGGGATTTAACATACAGGTTGGCCTTACCGCCATCGCTGAGTCATGATCACAATGTGTTTCACGTATCCCAACTGCGGAAGTATGTACCGGACCCCAGTCACGTCATTGATTTCGACGAGATCGAGATAGCTAATGATGGCACCTTCGAAGAGAGACCAATCAAGATACTTGAGAGCCGGATCAAACAATTGAGGAATAAACCAATACATTTGGTTAAAGTATAATGGTCACGACATGGAGTCGAAGAGGCCACTTGGGAAACGGAGGACGGTATGAAGGCTATATATCCGGAGTTGTTTTCATCCTAAGTTTCGGGACGAAACTTATTTTTAGGGAGGAAGGATGTAATACCCGAGATTTCTGTTATGTAATTGGAACTTGTGATATTGTAATGATTGTACTTTTGTCTGAGTACTATTCTCCGTATTTCATAATCCTTTGTTGTCGAGCGTATAATTTCGTGTATGTGACTTAAAGATTGAAATTCTGTGCATGTAGCGCACGCTACAGGCTACGGGTAGCGTACGCTAACATGGATTCATAGCGCACGCTACAGAGTGTCATTAGCGCACGCTATGCGTGGTCAAATTGATTGAGACGTGCGGTAGGTGAGATCTGGCCGGGGGACCCTTGTCGGATTGTCTCGAATGAACCTGGACGGCTTTCGGGAAAATCCAAGTCAACGACTTAGCGCACGCTACAGACATGTGAATAGCGCACGCTAAGTGCTGACTTCAGTTAAGTCAGACAGCCGTTAGCGCACGCTACGATCAGGGACTAGCGCGCGCTAATAACCATTTATTATAAATAGGACAGCATCCTATTCGTGATTTCAGTTCTTCTCCTCCCATAACCCGAACTCTTACACTTAGAACATAACTCCCTTCGTCCTAAACACTTCGTATCAACCTCCTAGTTCGAGATTGAAGATCGTATATCATTGGAGATTGGTGTTCAAGCCTTCGGTGTTGGATTGCTTCATTTTCCTCCGTGTTCTTCACTACTTTGAGGTAGGTGATTCTTCACCGATGATTAGTAATGTTCCTAAGGAAGTTTGAATCATGTTTGGCTAGCAAGTATTTCGTTTATAATCGGTCATCACATGTTAGAAGGATACTTTTGACGTATCGGTACTATATATCGTATGAACCTTTGAACCATCTTATTATAAGGACTCCTAAGCATGTTCAAATCGATTTATGATCAGTAATCGGATATTACCCAGTTGCTACGTTGTACACGTTGGAATCATGTGTTTTGGAACGTAAGACGATCGAAACTTAGATTATTTCTTGAAGATCGTAGATGGATTATGATATTGAGATGACTATCCGTATATTTGTATTTCATAATCATAAAACTTCCACAAACCTTATTAGCATGATATGCCCTAAGATAACTTGTATTATCACGGTAGAATTCATGAGTTCTTCACCATTCAACCCAGTTTTCGGTTTGCAGTATTCTGCCATGCAAGATTAGTGCACGCTAACTTGTGTGAGTTAACGTGCGCTATCGGGGTTCAGTTAACGCCCGAAACGTACGTAGCGTACGTTATGAGGCCAGCCGAGTCAGACTGCCAGTCCGTGGCTAGCGCACGCTAGTCTTATACGATAGCGTACGCTAACAGTCCGGCTTAGCGCACGTTACGTAGAGTACGTAGCGCGCGCTAAGCAATCCAGGCAGATTGTTTATTTTAAGCTTTTCGGCCGTAGGCCGAATTGTTAGGCCATTGTTCGACTTGAGATGATTTATATATCATGCCTTTTGTTAAGGTTCGAGCTTGTTACGTTGATCGAAGGAGGTGGCCTTCGAGTGTGTTGAGATCATCGAAGTATTTCGTTCTTGCCATTTTCCAGGCAAGTATCATATGTCGAGTTCGATTTATATTGAATCTTTGATCATGCTTATGGTTTTGCTCATATTGTTGAATATGAGATGTATTTCTGAAAATTCTCATGATATTCGTTGTTGTTTGTTCGTATTGATGAACATATTGAAATGCATATGTGTATGCATAGTTGATTGATTTATGGTATAAATGATCCGAGGGGATCATGAGGATCTATGCTGAGGGCGCTGGATCGCTGGACGGGTTTTCCACCATGCGTTGGTCCGACGGGATCATCATGGGGATCTATACCAAGGGCGCTGGATCGCTGGATTACCCTGTATTGTGTTGATGGAATCGTGAGGATTCGCATCGTTGGATTCCGGTAGCGGAAGTCCGTTTGCATGTTTTGTGACGCATTGATGATTAATTGTATTATGATACTTGTACTAGCATTGTTTTGCTAACCCCTTCGGGGGTGGACATTGTTTTGATGTTCAGGTAGCCGAGGAGCGGGGAGGCAACCACAGTACCGACAGGACGATGAAATGGCTCAGTGATGTGGTTGATGTTATTATTATTGTGATTTGTCTTCTTGGTTCGTTTAGTACTCGAGTACGTCTGTATTAATAAAGTCTTTTCGATATGGTTGTATTAGTTAACTCATTTGATCATTTGAATCAAATCTATATTTGAATTCCAGTTGTTCGATTGGTTTATTTTTATACTTCTTTTAAAATTAGCCTTGTAAATCCTTATCTAAAGGGTTTATGGCGCTGTAATTATTCCGAATATCTCGGGGTGTTACATTGTCCGTACACGTCATGTACCGGACTCCAGAGGCCTCGTCAGACCCTACCTGGATCACACACTTTGTTCGTACACATCATGTACCGAACTCCAGAGGCCTCGTCAGACCCTACCTAGAACACACACATATCGACACGACACAATTCATAATCATTAAATGTCAAGCCATTCCACATTACACCGAAATGTGCAATCAAGTATGTAAACCAAAACAACACAAACATCATGATCATCACAATGACTCTTAACCAACATAACACACATTCGGTACACAATACATTGAACAAACACGTGTACAACCATCTCATATGTACATCGCAATCCTGCACAAATGGCACAACGCCTAACACGTATACCAATATATCACTATTATCACAAAGCCTTCAAATTTCGGAAAACACAACCAACTCAAACGGAACATATTTACGGAGGCAAGCTAAATCGTCATACATATCATACATAATTACTATTCACAAGATACAAGTCGTATAATAAGATACCTGCCTTAAT
Source organism: Orobanche coerulescens (assembly GCA_033398695.1). Classification (NCBI taxonomy): domain Eukaryota; kingdom Viridiplantae; phylum Streptophyta; class Magnoliopsida; order Lamiales; family Orobanchaceae; genus Orobanche; species Orobanche coerulescens. The sequence continues at coordinate 63,885,135 of CM065801.1, forward strand.
AACCGCTACCAAACGCTCCGAAGAACACGGTTCGACCGGGAAGCTCGGACCCCGAAGAAGACAACGAACGAAAGGGTTCCGACTCGAGTTCTTCACAAGAATTCGACCCTAACAACATATAATCAATAAATCATCGATCATACGAGGAAGAATAATCGTAGAACGCCCGAAAACCCCTCTATGATATTTTACCGGACACCTTCAAGGCGTCGATCAAGAACTCGATCAAAATAACGAATCGATACGATCCAACCATGGAATAACAAGGGAAATGATATAATACATCTAAATAATCATCAATCCATCACTATACTAAGTTAAATCGGATAAAACGGACGAAATCGAACAAAATACCCAAAATCCCCAAAATTAGATTATCAAGAAATCTAACCTTGATTAGGTAGATCGGAGGAGGTTATGGGGTGATGGATTGATGTTAGAAACTCAAGAACTTCGTGGATTGATATATAAACAACATCTAATCACGTACTCCAAGCCCCAGCCGTGGAAGGAAATGAGAGGGATGAGAAAAATGGGTGTAAACCCGACTGCTCGAACATATATATACTCCCCAGCATCCTGCCGACCACTTACGGCCGTAACCGGCCGACCTTACGGCCATAACCGGCATTCGTCAAAATCCGCCCAGCGCATGCCGATCGCTTACGGCCGTAACCGACAGGGCCTTACGGCCGTAACTCGGGACTTACGGCCGTACACGGCAGGTCCTTACGGCCGTAACCGGCATTCGTCCGGAAGTTGCCTGGCACCCGTACGGCCGTAACTCTCGACCCTTATGGCCGTAACCGGCATTCGTCAGGCCATGCCTGCCGAACACTTACGGCCGTAACCGGCACCTTACGGCCGTAACTCGGCCAGACCAGTACCTGCTGCGGCCGTCTCGGTCGTGGCCACTCCGACGGTCCGAACGACCCCGAAACACGAACCTGAATATGAATCGAAAATACGGTTACGAAGTACTCACAAAGACGAACCCAAGCGCTAAGAGAACACACGATTCCGACCACCCGAAGGCTCGAAATTCGACAACGGAAAATAATTACCCCAAACTTAGGGAAATTACGAAAATGGCCCAAAACGTCCGAAAATGACGATACGTGATCGAATAACCAAACCGAAGTTCACAACACGTCTAACAAAGTTAAACGGACTTATGGGAAACTCGAAACAGCAGTTTCCAATGGGATTCGCAAGAATCGAACTCAAGTGCGGAAAAGTCGCCAAAAAGCACGGAACTCAACAAAACGACACCGAAACGAACCCGGATGACAAAAAGTGCAGAATTAATCATTCTCGAAATGACGAAACGGTTATGAACGAGTCGTCGAAACGGACCTCCGCCGAAAAAAGAAAATTACCGGAAATCCAAAATTGCGGATATTACATTCTACCCTCCTTAAAAGAAGTTTCGTCCCGAAACATAAATCAAGTAGCGAGAAGCAATATCCCGCCAGGAAAACTCAACGAGATACACAAGAACTAAAAAATTGCGCCCAACGGCGAAACGTTACAAGCAACGCAAAGGAATATACAACGTGAAAACACGCCCACGACGACTAACACAACGCCACCGACTATGTTTCAAAACAACAACGAGTAATTAACAACACATCACATGTACACATTTAATCAAAGAAACGCACGGACAACAAGTCGCACCTGACCACAACGACTATGCGGTAGAAACAAATATAGTATTATGATAGAATTCACTCCAATTCTCGTCAACAAGAAAATGTCCGACGTCAAGACACAAACAATTCAAGATAACAGAAAACGAGAATACTGGACATTACATTCTATCCTATTAAAAATAAGTTTCGTCCCGAAACTTAAAATAATCTATGAAGGGAAGATAATCTATGAAGCATTCGAAAATAAGATTATCATCTCGGGAATTTTTTTTTAGATTTTCAAAACCTTTAAGACCTCAAGTCCTGATTCACAAAACCTTTCGAAAAAATTTAGGGCCTTAACCCGATTCTTGTTTCAAAGCACACTAGATAATATATCATTATGAGTCCGAGACCCATATTTAAAATGTTACCCAAATAATCACTGCTACACGATCATTGTTCGTACACATCATGTACCGAACTCCAGAGGCCTCTACGGACCTTACCTGGACCACACACACTGTTCGAACACATCATGTACCGAACTCCGGAGGCCTCAACGGACCCTACCTGGCCACAAACATCGTTCGTACACATCATGTACCGAACTCTAGAGGTCTCGTCAGACCCTACCTGGATCACACACCTTGTTCGTACACATCATGTACCGAACTCCAGAGGCCTCGTCAGACCCTACCTGGATTACACACCTTGTTCGTACACATCATGTACCGAACTCCAGAGGCCTCGTCAGACCCTACCTGGATTACACACCTTGTTCATACACATCATGTACCGAACTCCAGAGGCCTCGTCAGACCCTACCTGGAACACACACACATCGAGACGACACAACTCATAAGCATCAAATATCAAGCCATTCCACATTACATACAACAATGAGCACAATTAATCAATCACATTGATCACCACAAAATCGTACATCCCACGCACATAACACAATCTCAACACTCGCAACAACTATCGTCAATCAACGACACATAACCAGCATAACACACGTTCGGTACACAATACATTGCACAACCGAGTGTACAACCATCCCATATGTACGTCGCAATACTGCACAAATGGCACAACGCCTAACACTTATACTAATATAACATTATTATCACAAAGCCTTCAAATTACGGAAAACACAACCAACTCAAACGGAACATAATTACGAAGGCAAGCAAAATCATCATACATATCATACGTAATTACTAGTCGCAAGATACAAGTCGTATAATAAGATAATTGCCTTAATAACCGCTACCAAACGCTCCGAAGAACACGGTTCGACCGGGAAGCTCGGACCCCGAAGAAGACAACGAACGGAAGGGTTCCGACTCGAGTTCTTCACAAGATTTCGACCCTAACAACATATAATCAATAAATCATCGATCATACGAGGAAGAATAATGGTAGAACGCTCGAATTCTCTTTGTGACATTTTATCGAACACCTTGAAGGCGTCGATAAAATACTCAATAAAACGACAAATCCGTGGCAATCCAACCGTGGAATAACAAGGAATTAGATATAATATAGCTTAACAATCATCAATCCATCAATATTCTGAGTTAAAACGGATTAAACGGACAAATCGAACAAAATCCCCAAAACTATATTTTAAGAAAACTTCCCTTGATTCGGTCGATCGGAGCAAGTTATGGAAGGATTAATCGATGTTATGAACATAAAAACTTCATGAATTTAACCCCTAACAACATACCTCCATGATCATCAAAGCTCCAGCCGCGGAAGAGGAAGAAACGAGTGAGAAAAATGAAGAAAAACCCGACTGCTCTGCCATATTTATAGCCCTGCCGGACACGGCGCAGCAAACGGCCCAGATCAGCGCCGGGTGTCTCGGCCGTGTCTCGGCAGGCTGCTGGTCCTGGCCGACCCGGCGCAAGACACAGCGGCCCAGGCGGCACCGTTTCGGGGCCGTTTTCGCAGTCGGCCGGCCAGACTCGGTCGTTCGACGGTCGAAAAATCCGAAACTCGGACACGAGCGTGAACCGAAAGCACGGTTACGAAGTACTCGTAAAGACGAATCCGAACACTGAGAGAACACATGATTCCGACCACCCGAAGGCTCGAAATTCGACAACGGAAAGTAATTACCCCAAACTTTGGGAAATTACGAAAATGGCCCAAAACGTCCGAAAATCACGATACGTGATCGAATAACCAAACCGAAGTTCACAACACGTCTAACAAAGTTAAATGGACTTACGGGAAACTCGAAACAGTAATTTCGAACGAGATTCACAAGAATCGAACTCGAGTGCGGAAAAGTCGTTAAGAAACACGGAACTCAACAAAGCAATACCGAAACGAACTCGGATGACAAAAAATGCAGAATTAATCATTCTCAGAATGATGAGACGGTCCCAAGCGAGTCGTCGAAACAGACTTCCGCCGAAAAAATAAAATTACCGGAAATCCGAAATTGCGGATATTACAATGACATCACACGAAAGTAAGGTGATCCTATACTTGAAACTAGCACACATAATCAAATAAGCATACTGATTCCCGACCCACACGGTGTAACACCCCCAATCCGCTCAGGGATATTACACGCCGTAGAACCTTTCCTCAAGGATCTACCAGGCTGGTAACTGTAACACCCCCAAACCGTTCGGGAATATTATAGCGCCACAGACCCTCTCCGTGAGGATCTACCAGGCTAAATACAGAAAACAAGACAACACACTATATGCCGACATGGCTAAATAACGAACCATTAGACCGATTTGGTCTTTTACCACAACATACACATCGTCCATACATTACTCTTTGTCGTAGTTCATACCCACGCAGGGGTTAACATAAATCAACAATCCCGCAAAATGGGAATAATAGACACAATGGAAGGACAAACAACAAGACATCGCCAAAATACTCAACACCGGTCTTCATGTGATTAGTATCGTCGTCTTCCATCATCCTTCGTAACGATCCTGTGAATTGCTCCCCAGCAACCTGCAAATACCTGGACGCAAAATAGACATCCACCCCCCGAATACTCGGGGGTTAGCAAAACTCCACAGTTTTGCTAGTGCAAGTATAAATACAAAGACAAGCCATACATATCATACTCCAAGAACATAGAAATTGTGAATATACTTCCCGAGATAATTCACTTGCTCAAAACAGTTTGAATTATGAAAGATAGGAATAAAACCATTTTACATCTTACAAGACATTTTACGATCTCGGGAGTTTTTGAAAGCATTTGGAGTTTAAGAATTTTCAAGCCTTTCGAAACACTTAGGGACACAGCCCCAAAATCATTTATTTCAAAATACGATTCCGATAACAAAATACGGGGTCCACGACCCAATCGTAACATTCCAACCACAATCACAGGGGTCCGTGAATCAACTTATTCACATCACATACTCACAAGAATAACCCGGCATAAACTACAATGTGTCCAACATTACCAGGACAACGGTCTCACAGAACGACAACAGAGAGCACAACTTTGCAACTTGACCATACGGTCGAACTCAACACACCACAGAGCTACAATACACAGAGCAACCACAGGACTCACGTACCCTTACCAAATTATCACAGTCAAGGGACAAATCATACACAACACATTTATTGGTGTCATTCCAGCTAAGTACCCTACCATTTGGACTGCCATTCTAATCAGACGAAATATGCGCCAAAAATCACAGTTCTCCAACAAAACATTTCAAACTTAACCTTGGTACGTGACTCACGGCCACCGTACCTCGCAGAGCCCCATCGGACATCCCTGGGTGGTTAAACATAGTTCGCGATACGCAACTCACGACAACGTACCCCTAGAGGCCTCGTCAGACCGTCCCTAGGTGAACATACACATATCATCCACAACGCCACGGGAAGCCATAATTCGAATACTAGAATATGCATACAAATGCTAGGTACTTCGCTAGAATGGCCACTTTAGTCGACGTACATGTAACACTCCCCGAGATATTCGGAGAATATCACAGCGCCGTAAATCCCGACCTGGGATTCACTAGGCTTATCTCACTCACAACGTATTAAATTTGATAAAATCCACTTGGGAATCAATAAATTCGATACAAACAAGGAAGTTCAACCACGGACAAATAATACCATGAAGAAATACAAGAAGTTGCACGACAATGGAAAAGGACTTTCCTAAAGTACTCGAGTACCACTTATTATTACAAGGATAAAATGGACCGAAGAGAACAACGACCAAACAAAGTAGAACACAACTAGCCACAGTATCACGCCTCGCCATCCTCATCGTATCATCCCGGCGCTTGCTCGTATGATTCCTTAGGACCTGAAAAACACAAAAGTAATTTTCCCCAAACGAGAGGGGTTAGGGCAAGTATTACAAGTGAAATGTCAAGTCTTATACATAAAAGCATATGCACCAATTCAAAGCCATGATAATGATTTTCCGGAAAATACAATTATCCAAACATATTTGGAAATGATGATATCTCTTGATTAACCGTGGACTCGACAATGCGCGAATCCCTCCTCGACCCCGTCGGATCATCTCGGAGTGGCTAACCCAAATGTTCACGGAACCGACATAAGCGGAACCCTCCTCGACCCCGTCGGGTCCTCTCGGAGTGAACGAAAGCAACTCTCACAATCATATGCATTACTTTTCACATTTAAGAACATAACTTTCACAAGAATCACTTGCCTGGAATCGCGAGGAAAAAGGGTACGAACGACAAGGTACCAAGATTGAAGGATTCGACAACTCTGAACCTAGACAAGTTCGTAATTCAATTGTCAAAACCCCATCGGTATGAAAATAAGTTGGAATCACCCGAATTTACTACCCCGATACATGTGTTCCGGGAATAATTCTCTTGGATAGTGAATCGCAAGTCAAATATCCCAAACACTCGTAATCGATATATTCTAACATAACAACAAGCTGGATCGAAGAAATCGGATGGAAAATCCCCAAATCCCGAAAATCTAGGGTTGTGAGAAGTTTACCTTGATTTGGAGCGGTGGAGAGGATTAAACGTTGATAAATCCGAACTAGAAACTCAAAGATGTTGCTAGATAATTGCAGCTCGAAGAACTCCTCACAAATCGCCCGGAATCACTAAAATCGACCAAGGAGGTGAAGGTAGGAAGAAATGACGATTTGGGAACAGAAATGTCCTATTTATACTAAATAGGGACTAGCGTGCGCTAACCATGAAAAATAGCGCGCGCTATCGGATTCACCAGGTAATCCAGTAGCCTCTGCCAGCTCCGTCAGCGTACGCTAACACCAGCTTATAGCGTGCGCTAGTGACTTCAATTAGCGTGCGCTAATTATTTCTAATAGCGTGCGCTACCAGGTAGTCAGTGCTCAGTCCAGAACTTACTGTCCCCAGCTCTGCTCTCTTTAGCGCACGTTACTCTAGTAACGTAGCATGCGCTACCACCAAAATCTAGTGTACGCTACCAGTCACACCTAGCGTACGCTAGTGATAAGTGGTAATTTTACCACTTATTTCTAGGATTTTATACTAGGTTTTTATCTCGTTTCGTGATTAATGTGCTCGTATTTGGCTTATTTATGATTAGTCGAGCCGTATTACGCGTTTAGGTTGGTTTTAGTGTGTTTGCAGGTTTTTAGAGCCAAAAGGACCCAAAACGAGACAAAGGACCGAGAGTCGAGTCACGGACGGAAGAAACGGATTTTTTGCAAGAGACAGACCACCCTATCGGCCTAGCCTATCGGCCGATAGGTGCGTCCGAAAGGTGTTCCTGCCCTACCGAGTGAAGTCGATCGACGAACCAACTATCGGCCAGCCTATCGGCCGATAGGCCAGTCCGATAGGCTGCCCAGCGGACTCTCGTGTTTTGACGGATTATAACTCTTTTGGAGAGATTTTGTTTCCTAGATTAGGGCTAATCGGGATTTTAACCCCCTTAGGCTATATAAACCTCCAGCTAGACCTAGTTTTACTATCTATCATCATCTTGGATCATTCTTTTTCATCTTTTATCATCTTTTGCAATCTTTTACATATTTTGGCAAGATTAATTCTTGGGATACAAGAACTTTTTGGAGGCAGCAATTATTATTGTTTTTCGGAGATTGAAGATTCGGAGTTCATCCGTAAGGGTTGTAATCTCTCTTTTCATATTAATAATATGCATTCTTCATCTATTTCTTGTTTAATTTCAATTATGTCTGGCTAAATTCATTGATTGATTCTATGGTTAGTGATTTTAATTGATGTTCACATGATGTTCCTTTGATTACCTTTTTACCTTTCATCCTAGGCCTGTGATCAAGATGTGTTAAATCTCATGCTAGATTAAAGGGCCCTTAATCGATGCATGCTAGCTAATTGATTTTGCCCGGAAGGAGTAATTAATTAGTGGAAATACTTGATGCACAATATGATTTTATCTTAAGACCTAAGTGGAGTAAGATAAATCATAGATAAATAAGTTGGCGCTTTTTAAGTGATTTAAATTCTTTGAGCCTTAGCGGGAAAAAGGGTTTAAAATTAACTATCTTTCTAGGTTGCCTTGAGCGGAATTCTAGATCGGCTGAGTGATTATTTCTAGGATTGAATTAAAATTTGGGGAAAAGGAATCAAGTGAATGGATTGTGTGAACTCAATTAGATGACACTACCCTAGGATCAATTACCTTTCGACTTGTGATTTTATCTTGCTAATTTGGTTTATTTGCTTGATTTAGATAATTCATCTTTTATTTAATTTTTATATTTCGATTTTTGAAGTTAGATAATTAGAAACAAACAAAATTTTCGGATTCCTAAATAGCAGTCAAATTTTGAGTAGAGTTACTTCCTTTATTTTCGACACATCAATTCCCTTGGGTTCGACACCTTGGAAATACTCCGAGGTTTTACAAATTTTAAAATTGATCGGATTTGAAAACCATACTACGCGAATACCAGCGATCAATTTTTGGCGCCGTTGCCGGGGAATTGATAGAAAACTTAAGGGGATAATTCGAAAAAGAAGAGATTGTTACTTTAGGCTGTTTACTATTATTATTAATATTCGATCTCGTTTCCTCACATCTTGTTTTCTCTTCCTTGTAGGCGGTGCATGATCACGAGATCCCAAGGAAAGGACTTATTTCCTTTGGATCCGGAAATCGAGAAGTCTTTGAGGAGGAAGAAGCAAGAAGTGAGAACCGAGACTATTTCCATACCTTTCGTTGATACCATGGACGGCATTGTTGACCCACCACGAGAACTCGCTCGTCCCGAGAAGATCCCTTTGAATGCCCGCTTTCGACCTAAGCTGGACGATTATCAAGAAGGAGGTTGGGGAAAGATTGATGCCAACAACTTCGAGCTGAAGCCGTCCCTCATCGCTACGGTGAAGTCTCAAACATACGGAGGAGGAGTTAATGAAGATCCAAACGCTCATCTTGAGTCGTTTTTGGACATATGTGCCACCATCAAGCAAAACGGAGTGCCTCCGGATGTCATTAAGCTCTGCCTATTCCGGTTCTCTTTAGAAGACGATGCGCTAGATTGGTACAAGAGCCTAGATCGGAAGGAAATTGGTACTTGGAGAGAGATGACTCGGTTGTTCTTAGCACAGTTCTATCCTCCCTCGAAGGTGCAAAAACAAATCAACGATATCTTGCAATTCGAGCAATATGAGGATGAATATTTATACGAGGCATGGATCCGATTTAAGAAGCTACTTCGCAAATGCCCACAGCATGGAATTGACAAGGAGGAAATCTACATTCGGTTTTATCGGGGTTTGACAAGGAAGGCTAGAAGAGAGTTGGACTATTCATCGAAAGGGGGATTTCTTGCTAACGATTATGAAGAGGCTAAGAATCTCATTGAGCTAGCGGTCAACAATGATTACGAGGACGTGACCGATAGGAAGATGACGAGAAGAAAGGTCCCATCCGGTGACGAGGACGTTTACGGTGATTTGAAGGCGAAATTTGAAAGACAACAAAAAGAGCTTGAGATACTAAAAAAGAAGACTTTGGGAGTCAATGCAGTTTTTGAAGAGCTAAACGAGCCTATTGCAATTGAGGAGGATGTGAATTACGTGCAAGGAGGAAACATCCGGCAAGGGGGAAATAGGGGAAACTACTATCCGAACAATCGAAACCACCCTAATTTCTCCTATGCCAACCCGAACAATGCTCTCCAGCCACCACCGGGATTTAACGTGAAAAACGGGGTTATTCAAGAGCCGATTGCTAAGACACCGATGGAAGAGATGTTGGAACGGTTGGAGGCGAGTCAAAAAGATTTTATTTATAAAGCAGACAAGAGGTTCGAGGCTCTCGAGCATAGTGTGACATCTATTGGAAACTCAGTGATAGCCTTGACAAAGCAGATGTCGATGGTGGAGACCCAAATGAGTCAAATGGCGAACGCCCAAGCCGGATTTCATAAGCCGGGCCATTTTCCGAGCAGCACCGAGACTAACCCGAAGACGCAACAATGCAACGCAATCGAGCTTCGGAGTGGGACAAGGTACAGTAATCATGGAGCTGGAGTTACGGAATCTGGAAACGAGGATGTATTAGAAACGGGAGCCGAGAACGAGAAAGAAGATGAAATGCATCAGGCCCATCGGCCAAGCCTATCGGCCGATAGGCCCACCCGATACCCAGACAGAATGCCGGCAGTTGATCCTATCGACCCCATATCGGTCGAAAGGGTCCTGGAAGTTCGAATGTGAAGGATTTTGAGGTAAAAGTTCCATTTCCACAGCGATTGGCCAAGTCGAGACATGATGAAAAGCTTCAACGATTTATCGACATGTTTCAAAAGGTGAATATCAACATTCCACTTCTAGACGCTTTGAGAGACATGCCGGGGTACGTGAAATTCTTGAAAGACACTGTGGCAAGCAAGAGGAAGTTGGGAAAGTTTGAAACAATAAATTTGACAGAGGAGTGCAGCGCTATCATTCAAAACAAGCTACCGCTCAAGCAGAAGGATCCGGGACGTTTTACTTTTACATGCATGATTGGCGACCAAACGTTCAGTAATGTGTTGTGTGATCTCGGGGCAAGCATCAATCTTATGCCTCTATCCATCTTTAAGAGGTTGAAGATTGGGGAGATGAAGCCGACTACCATTTCTCTACTCATGGCGGACCGGTCGATCTCTTATCCGAGGGGAGTTGTGGAGGATGTGTTCGTTAGAGTCCAACACTTAGTATTCCCGGACGATTTCGTAGTTCTTGACATGCCCGAGGATGAGAATCAACCATTGATCTTTGGGAGACCGTTTCTAGCGACGGGGAGAGCACTTATCGACGTCCAAGAGGGTGATCTTACCTTCCGGGTTAATGATCAAAATCTGAAAATTTCCATCTATGACGCGATGAAGAAGCCCGAGGATGCGCCCGAGGAATGTTATGCAATTGAGTCTATTATGCCACCCCCGACCGACTTGTTGGAGCATTGCATTTCACACTCCATTTACTCATATTCCGATGTTGAAGAAATTTACGAGGAATTGCCAGAGTATGTTCGAATGTTGGAGGCGTACGAGTTTCGATCTACTGAGAGGGACGTATGCTATCTTGATGTCAACAAACCCGTTCAAGGGGGAGTTGTCGCTGAGGACCAATCGATCGAGGTACCGAAGTTAGAACTTAAGCCGTTGCCGGATCACTTACAATATTGCTTCTTGGGCGAGAACGAGTCTTATCCCGTGATAGTTTCTTCTTCTCTCGGACCTACTAACTTGGAGAAGCTATTACGGGTGCTGCGAAAACACAAAGGGGCGATTGGATGGACGATTTCGGACATTAAGGGAATAAGCCCTTCTATTTGTATGCACCGGATTTTGCTAGAAGATGATCATAAGCCGAGGGTGCAGCCGCAACGAAGATTAAATCTGGCAATGCAAGAGGTTGTGAGAAAAGAGGTGCTCAAATTGTTAGATGCCGGGATGATATATGCGATTTCCGATAGTGAGTGGGTGAGTCCTACTCAAGTCGTCTCTAAGAAAGGGGGTATGACCGTGATCAAGGACGAGAAAGATGAATTAATCGCGACAAGGCTAGTCACGGGATGGAGAGTTTGTATTGACTACCGGCTACTTAATGCGGCGATGAGGAAGGATCATTTTCCACTTCCATTTATTGATCAAATGCTAGATCGTTTGGCCGGATACGAGTATTATTGCTTTTTGGACGGGTATTCGGGGTACAATCAAATTGCTATCGCTCCGGAAGACCAACACAAGACCGCTTTCACGTGCCCTTATGGGGTATTCGCTTACCGGAGGATGCCGTTTGGCTTGTGCAACGCACCCGCAACTTTTCAAAGGTGCATGATGGCCACCTTTCACGGATTAGTCGAGAACATAATGGAGGTCTTTATGGATGATTTTTCAGTTTTTGGTTCATCTTTCGACCATTGCTTGAAAAATTTATCTTTGGTACTTGCCCGGTGTGAGGAGACGAACCTTGTTCTAAATTGGGAGAAATGTCACTTCATGGTGCAAGAGGGAGTAGTGCTGGGGCATAAAGTATCTTCGGAAGGATTGGAGGTTGATCGAGCAAAGGTGGTTGCTATCGAGAAATTACCGCCTCCAACCAACGTTAAATCGATTTAAGCTTCCTAGGCCATGCGGGGTTCTATAGACGGTTCATTAAGGATTTCTCAAAATCACGAAGCCGTTATGTTCCTTGCTCGAGAAAGACGCGAAATTTCAGTTTGATGATGATTGCTTAAGGGCGTTTGAGACATTGAAACGAGCCTTAATTTCGACGCCGGTCTTGATCACTCCGGATTGGGGTGCACCATTCGAGTTGATGTGCGACGCGAGCGATTGGGCCGTTGGGGCGTTTTGGGTTAAAAGCGGATAAGCTTTTCCGGTAATTTATTATGCGAGTAAGACGATGGATTCGGCCCAAATGAACTACACCACGACGGAAAAGAGTCGCTCGGCGTGGTCTATGCATTCGACAAATTCCGACCCTACCTAGTGGGCACTCACACTATTGTTCATACCGATCACGCGATTCGCTATCTATTTTCCAAGAAGGATTCGAAGCCGAGATTAGTGAGATGGATACTCCTTCTACAAGAGTTCGACATGGAGATCCGGGATAGGAAGGGGTGCGAGAATGTTGTTGCCGATCACCTTTCCCGTCTCGAGAAGCCGGTTGAGGGAGAAGATCCGAGGGTCGAAATAAAGGAGAACTTTCCGGACGAGCATATCCTAGCCTTGGCCGATGATACACCATGGTACGCGGACTATGTTAATTTCCTTGCTATCAAGCATGTTCCAACGGGTCTTTCTTCTCATCAAAGAAAGAAATTCTTCCATGATGTTAAATTCTACTATTGGGAAGACCCTATTCTTTATCGGAGGTGCGCGGACGGGATTATTCGCATGTGTGTTCGACAAAGCGAATGGCAAAGGATAATTGAAGAATGCCATAGTGCACCGAGTGGGGGTCATTTTGCAGCGAATCGAACGGCCATGAAGGTGTACCAATGTGGTTTCTATTGGCCTTCTATTCATAAAGATTGCCAAGCTTTTGTGAAACATTGCGATAGATGCCAACGATTGGGGAACATAGCAAAAAGAGACGAGATGCCGCAGCACACTATTATGGAAGTAGAGTTGTTTGACGTATGGGGTATCGATTTTATGGGTCCGTTTGCAAAATCACGAGGCTATTCGTATATTTTACTTGCGGTCGACTATGTGTCGAGATGGGTTGAGGCAATGCCGACAATTACGAACGATTCGAAAGTGGTGATTAAATTTCTTAATAAGAACATTTTGACTCGTTTCGGAACTCCACGAGCTTTGTTGAGTGACGGGGGGAGCCACTTTAATAATAGGTGGTTAGGAACCCTTCTTGCAAAATATGGAGTTAAACATAAGATTACGTCCGCCTATCATCCACAAGCTAATGGACAAGCCGAGCTCGCCAATCGGGAGATCAAACAAATTTTAGAGAAGACGGTCACGAACAAGAAGGATCAAGCTAAATATCTAGATGATGCACTTTGGGCTTATCGGACCGCGTATAAGACTCCAATTGGAATGTCTCCATACCACTCGTCTTTGGGAAATCCTGTCATTTACCGGTGGAGCCGGAAGTTAAAGCGTATTGGGCCACTAGACGGATTAATTTCAATTTCTTGAAGCTAGTGGATCAAGAAGAGAGAAGTCACTGAAATCGACGAATGGAGAAACGAGGCTTTCGAAAATGCAAGGATTTACAAGGAAAGAGCGAAAAAGTTTCACGATGATCGCATTCGGAAGAAGGACTTCGTCCCGGGAGACGAAGTGCTCGTTTTCAATTCGCGGCTTCGTCTATTTCCGGGGAAGTTGATGTCAAAGTGGACTGGTCCATACACCGACTTTCAAGTAAATCAAAACGGATCATGTGTCGTGATGAAAGAAGATGGGAACAAGTTTATTGTAAACAGACATCGGATGAAGCACTATTTCAAGCCCTTGCACCACGAAGAGAAGTATGTTACTTACCTCGAAGACCCGGAATGAATGAGGTATCGTCTAGCTAAAGACGTTAAACGTAGCACTTGTTGGGAGGTAACCCAACGTATGTATATTAGTTCGTTTTATTTGCTTATTTTCGATTTTTCGTTTGCGTGATTTTTGTAGTTTCTAGTTTCATAGTAGCTTTGTTATTTTTGTTAAGTTCTAATCCATGCACGCCGAGTTTTGGATACTTGCAGGTCTTTAATCGCCATATCCAAGCAAAAACGGGACCAAGTACGAAATAGAACGAGTTGAAAAAATTTTTGAGACAGAAGATACTATCGGGAGAGCCTATCGGCCGATAGGCCCGGCCGATAGGCTGAGGAAAATTAAAAGAATTTTTATGTTGCAAGCAGTGGTCGATAGGCAGACCCTATCGACCGATATCCCACCCGATATGAGGTAAGTTTGAAGTTCTATCGGTCCGGCTATCGGCCGATAGGCCTGGCCGATAGGACATACCCGGCCCAGTATCCACTTCGACCCGGTTGATTAATACCCCTTTTAAACACCTTCACCACCCGATTTTCTCACACACACACACATATCGGCCGATAAGAGAAAGGGGCGATTTCTTTCTACTTTTCTTCCTTCAAAACTCGATCAAGGTACCTAATTTCGACTCTTAATCCTCTTGTTTTTCAATTCTATACATGTTTTGAAGCACTTTGACGGATTCTTTTTGGAGTTTTGATGCATTTCGAATTGGGGATCCACTTTTTGGGGCTTTTGTTAGACTTTCATGTTCTTTGAATTTTATGCCCGATTGTTGATAGAATCTTGATGGAAACATGTTATCTGTGCTTGATTGTTCATGGGTACTTCGAATTGGGGGATTAATTGATGAAATTGAACGAATTTTGAAAAAAACCCCCAAATTGGAAGAACCCTAATTTCGCATTTTATTGGAATTGGGTATATTTGTTGAACTGAATTGTTAATTGGGATTGATATGAGTTGAATTGTTGATGAATTAGATTGGATTGGAGAGAATTTGCCCTAATATGATCGTAGTGTGTTGTTTTGTTTTTGTGGGTTGTGATTCTAATCCTTTGAATATGAAATGGGGGAGTCGAAGTTTGGGGGGAGGTTGTGTGATTTATTGATCGTAGTATATGGATGTCGGGTCTATGATTTTGATGTTTATTGGGCATTATAGGGGTCTTAGTTGATATTGTGGGATTATTGGATTATGTTGATGCTCGTTGAATGTTTGTATTATGAGTTGCTTATTGGATATTGATTGGATGGTTGTTTTGTAGGAACTTTGAAATGGGAAAGCAAAGCAAGAAGTCGATGCCGAGTACGGCCGGAAAGTCTAAGGCAACCACAGAGAAGGAAAAGGCTCCGACGAAGGTAGTGCCGGCTATTCCGATCCCGGCTGCGCTCGACCCGAAGAAATTCAAGCTAAGATTGACTGGGCCAGAGTCTAAAAGAAGGTGGTCGCACCTTATCGGAATGTCACACAAGCATTGCCGATTTTTAAATGAGGAGACGGCTCGGGGGATGGGAATATATGATGATATTCTGTTACTAGCAAGACAGTGCGGGTTTGAGAGCATTTTTCGGGCAAACTATCTCGCTTACCACGTGCTCACCGTGGAGTTTCTGTCCACACTTGAGGTTTTTAGGGAGAACGGGACTCCGGCATCTATTCGCTTCAACCTCGACAACATAGAAAGGGAGCTCTCGGCCGACGAAGTTAATGCCATTATCAACGGGGCCGAGGACGGGTCATTCCAGCAGGGCGATCATGCCAAAGAAAACTTAGAGCTGTGGTCCAAGATGATTTACCGCAGAGAGGAGTCGCTTCTCATTTATAATCCGACGTATGCCAAGGCCTCCTCGATGAGGAACCCAGTTCTCCGTTATATCCACCATCTGTTCACCTCGACGATTTTGAGCCGCACCGACTCGGGGACGTGCTTGTCCACTGATCTTCACCTTTTGTGGTCGGCCTTGAACGGTACACGGAAGCACGCCGGATGTTTTCTGATTGAGCACATGGAGAAACAAGCCCGGCTGACCGGGAAGCAGAGGATTGGGATTGGGGCGTTCGTGACCCCTATCGCGGAGCATCTTGGGGTGCGCATTGGAGGAGAGCCGGTGTCCCGAGACGTCTATTTGGATAGACCGACACTACAGAGGCAAGAGATGCTTGCCTTCACCGAGGGGTTCGACTGGAAATTGCACGGTCAGAACAAAACCGTGTCCCTCTTCCGACTCCCCTCTCCGACCTTGACTTCTGTGATGGGCGACGCGCCCGATGTATATGCGAGGTGGAGTATGAGCTCCGAGGCTCATTTGGCACTTATCCGACCGTTGGATGCGTCTCGTAAGAGGCAACGCCGGGAGGTGACCATTGATGAGCCGTTCTTGGAGGGAGCCGAGGAGGAGCTGGATGATATACCCGAGGGGGGTAGCCGTGACGAGATTCCCACCGGTGGAGGTAGTAGTTTTGGATGAGAGCTCGGATTTTGATGCTTTTGAGTCGAGATTTTTTGAGAGAGAGAGAGAGATGCACGAAGAGAGTATGCAGGCGCAAGATAATTATCATTTGGCGAGTATGCGTTCTTTGACAACCGAGTTTGGTTCTTTGGGAACTCGGCTGGGCGAGGTTGAGACTCGGGTGGGTGTTGTTGCCACTCGGGTCAATGAGTTGTACGAGCTCGTGGAGAAACGAGCCGAAGAGGACAGAGTGTGGCGACAGGAGGAGATTGCTTGGAGGGAGCAAGAGAGGAAGAGGCAGGAAGATAGGTGGGCCCAGGAGGACCACTACAACCGAATGCTACACGAGATGTACCACTTTACTCCTTTCCCTGATTCACATGCCCGCTATGATCCGAGCTCGCCGACAAACCCGCCATTTCCGCCACAGTGATCAGGTACTCCATTAACAAAGCCACTCCTTTCTCTTTTCAAACTTATTCCTCCTTTGGGATGCGAAATAAGTTTGGGGGGGGGGGGGGGGGGGAGAAGTGCGGCTTTGTTAATTTCTTTACGTATGAGTACCTTGTTTGCCTTGTATCTTTATTTGCTTGTGTTGGTGCCCGTTGTTTTTATTTGTCCTTATCATATTGGTGTTGCGTGGTTTTGGCTTTTGTTGCTTAGTTTTTAGTTTTTGTTATGTTCATTTTCGTTTGGTGTGTTTGCTAGTTTCTATTTTTTTTTAGGTCGTAGTAGTTTTTTGCTTTCGTGTTTACTTTTATTTGCTTTTCGTTGCTTGCTTGGGTAGATTTTTACCACTTTTTTTTTAGATAGCCTTGCTTGTCTTAGTTTTTCTTTATTCGTGAATTTTTCGTGCTTCTATTTGTGTGATACCGATGTTACGACACTGTTTTTCTCTCTGAAGAAACGGTCGAGTTTTAGTCGAGTTGTAGTCAGTTATTTCTGTTTTGCATAGTATTCATTTAGGTCCAAAATTTTTCGTGATTGTAGAGGTCTTGGCAGATAAGAGACGATACATACTTGTTTTAAAATCACCGTCAATACGTTTGGTTACATCTTAGGATAGTGAGTAAATCTGTTTCTTTAGTCGTGTTGGCACTTAGATTGAGTTTAGAATCGGTCAGTTTTTCCCAAAAGTCGAGATAATGTTGTTCTATGAAGGGAAGTCTAGTAACCGGGGCATTCGCGTGACCCGTTGTTTGCCCTCGCGTAAAGCAGCGACTGATTAGACTAGTGATTTAGATATTTCACATGTGCCAATGATAGGGAGCCTAGTAACCGGGGTATTCGCGTGACCATTGTTTACTCTCGCGCAAAACGGCGACCTTGATTCGGACATGCGGAAATTATATATATTCGAGTTGTTTCTCCGCTGTAGACGGGAACTTAGTAACTAGAAGCATCCATGTGCCCCATGAGTGTCTTTTACGTCAAACGGTTTCCTAATACATGAGAATGGAAGTTCCACCCTAGGATTACCCCGATGAAACATCCCGAGATCCTAACCTAGTGGTCAACTCGAATCAAATTCTTGAACATATATATAAGGGAATACTTTCCAGGTTTATTTGTTATGAAACTCGTGAAAATTGTGCCACTAGGCGTATGTAACGGGCGAACTAGCTTGTTTATTTTAGCCGCTCATATTGACGGTCGATTTGACTCACGTTTTGTTAATCTTTGAGTGGATTTTCTTCATGAACGAATGATTAGGGTGAACTTGTCTACTTTGCGGAATCATTATTCGAGTGCGGCTCGCTTTACGACACTCGGATTATTTAGAGAGAATTACAGGATAGTATTGATTAGGTTGAACACTATGAGTTGCACGATGAATCACGACATTCTTTTTCTTTTCTTTTTGTTGTTCGGGACGAACAAGGCTTAAGTTTGGGGGGGTTTGATAAGTGGTAATTTTACCACTTATTTCTAGGATTTTATACTAGGTTTTTATCTCGTTTCGTGATTAATGTGCTCGTATTTGGCTTATTTATGATTAGTCGAGCCGTATTACGCGTTTGGGTTGGTTTTAGTGTGTTTGCAGGTTTTTAGAGCCAAAAGGACCCAAAACGAGACAAAGGACCGAGAGTCGAGTCACGGACGGAAGAAATGGATTTTTTGCAAGAGACAGACCACCCTATCGGCCCAGCCTATCGGCCGATAGGTGCGTCCGAAAGGTGTTCCTGCCCTACCGAGTGAAGTCGATCGACGAACCAACTATCGGCCAGCCTATCGGCCGATAGGCCAGTCCGATAGGCTGCCCAGCGGACTCTCGTGTTTTGACGGATTATAACTCTTTTGGAGAGATTTTGTTTCCTAGATTAGGGCTAATCGGGATTTTAACCCCCTTAGGCTATATAAACCTCCAGCTAGACCTAGTTTTACTATCTATCATCATCTTGGATCATTCTTTTTCATCTTTTATCATCTTTTGCAATCTTTTACATATTTTGGCAAGATTAATTCTTGGGATACAAGAACTTTTTGGAGGCAGCAATTATTATTGTTTTTCGGAGATTGAAGATTCGGAGTTCATCCGTAAGGGTTGTAATCTCTCTTTTCATATGAATAATATGCATTCTTCATCTATTTCTTGTTTAATTTCAATTATGTCTGGCTAAATTCATTGATTGATTCTAGGGTTAGTGATTTTAATTGATGTTCACATGATGTTCCTTTGATTACCTTTTTACCTTTCATCCTTGGCCTGTGATCAAGATGTGTTAAATCTCATGCTAGATTAAAGGGCCCTTAATCGATGCATGCTAGCTAATTGATTTTGCCCGGAAGGAGTAATTAATTAGTGGAAATACTTGATGCACAATATGATTTTATCTTAAGACCTAAGTGGAGTAAGATAAATCATAGATAAATAAGTTGGCGCTTTTTAAGTGATTTAAATTCTTTGAGCCTTAGCGGGAAAAAGGGTTTAAAATTAACTATCTTTCTAGGTTGCCTTGAGCGGAATTCTAGATCGGCTGAGTGATTATTTCTAGGATTGAATTAAAATTTGGGGAAAAGGAATCAAGTGAATGGATTGTGTGAACTCAATTAGATGATACTACCCTAGGATCAATTACCTTTCGACTTGTGATTTTATCTTGCTAATTTGCTTTATTTGCTTGATTTAGATAATTCATCTTTTATTTAATTTTTATATTTCGATTTTTGAAGTTAGATAATTAGAAACAAACAAAATTTTCGGATTCCTAAATAGCAGTCAAATTTTGAGTAGAGTTACTTCCTTTATTTTCGACACATCAATTCCCTTGGGTTCGACACCTTGGAAATACTCCGAGGTTTTACAAATTTTAAAATTGATCGGATTTGAAAACCATACTACGCGAATTCTAGCGATCAGCTAGGAATTCCCTTTTCCAGTCCAGTAGCTACTGGACTGTCCGCCTCCAATACATTAGTAGCGTGCGCTAATTAT
Source organism: Orobanche coerulescens (assembly GCA_033398695.1). Classification (NCBI taxonomy): domain Eukaryota; kingdom Viridiplantae; phylum Streptophyta; class Magnoliopsida; order Lamiales; family Orobanchaceae; genus Orobanche; species Orobanche coerulescens. Next base: position 63,905,170 of record CM065801.1, read on the forward strand.
AACGGATAGCGTGCGCTACCCTCACTAAGTTAGCGTGCGCTACAAGGTGTGCGTAGCGTGCGCTACCCATTACACGAAGGTAGTATAATCGCATCAAGGATCCGAAAACAGTGACGATCCGAACAAGAAAAGGGGTAAATCCAATTGACAAGAGTTCCAAGATCAATATAAGCTTACCAAACACTTATACGAGCGTAAACATTACAAAGCACAAGAGTAGAAGATTTACAAAAAGTACGGGTATTACATCCTCCCCCTCTAAAATGAAGTTTTGTCCCGAAACTTAAGAAATGAATAACTCTGGGTATCTAGTGCGCATGCTCTCTACGGTTTCCCACATCGCTTCCTCAACTCCGTGTCGTGACCACTAAACTTTAACCAACGGTATGGTTTTTTGCCGGAGTTGTTTTACTCGATGCTCTAGTACTTTCACTGGCTTCTCTTCAAATGTGACATCCTCTGCGATCTCGATGTCCCCGTAATCAATGATATGGCTCGGGTCAGGGACGTACCTCCTCAGTTGGGAAACATGGAACACACTGTGAACATGGCTAAGGGCTGGAGGTAAAGCCAATCGATAGGCGATTCCCAATTCATCGAGAATCTCAAAAGGTCCAATATATCTCGGACTAAGTTTGCCCCTTTTTCCGAACCTGAAGACTCCTCTAATCGGTGATACTTTGAGTAGGACATGATCACCCACATCAAATTCCAAGGGCCGACGACGATTGTCAGCGTAGGATTTTTGTCGACTCTGAGCGGTTAACAGTCGGTCTCGGATGATGGAAATCTTCTCTTTGGTTTCCATCAACATATCGGGTTCCGTCCCGACTAAATCTGAAGCTTCATCCCAACAAAGTGGAGATCTACACCGCCTACCATACAATGCCTCAAAAGGTTCCATCTTGATCGATGCGTGCCAGCTATTATTGTAAGTGAACTCGATCAAAGGTAGGTGTATTTCCCAATCGGTACTCCAATCCAGGGCACACGCCCTCAGCATATCTTCCAATGTCTGGATCGTCCGCTCAGTCTGACTGTCAGACTGTGGGTGGAAGGAAGTACTAAACCTCAATTCGGTGCCCAAGGCTTGATGGACCGCCTTCTAAAAATGCGACACGAAACGGCCATCACGATCGAAAACAATAGACTTTGGCGTACCGTGTAATCTCACAATCTCCGATATAAAAATCCGGGACAATCGCTCCGGTCCCCACGTGTCCTTAATGCCAAGAAAATGTGCCGACTTAGTCAATCGATCAACAACAACCCAAATCATATTCATCCCCAACTTAGTCCTCGGCATCCCGGTGATGAAATCCATGGTAATATCCTCCCATTTTCATTCGGGAATAGGGAGAGGTTTCAACAGCCCGGCCGGTCGTTGATGCTCAATTTTGACTTGTTGACATGTCAAACACCTTGACACAAACTCGGTGATATCTCTCTTCATATTATTCCACCAAAAACTCATTTTAAGATCCTTGTACATTTTACTCGTACCAGGATGGATCGAGTAAGGTGTAGCATGGGCTTCTCGTAGTATTCTCTGTCTCAGCTCTGAGTCGTTCGGAACACAAATCCTACCCTGAAATTTCAAAATGCCATCCTCGTGGATCATAAAACCAGGGGCTTTCCCTTTTTCCACGTCTGCCCTCAGTTGGACAAGCATTGGGTCATTCTCCTATTTTTCCCCAACATCGTCGATCAAGGACGGAATAGCCTCAAGAGTACACATTTGACCCTGAACCCGTTGGATCCGTACTTCGACTCCCTGATCAATTAACTCCCGTCTGATCTTAACTTGAGGCGTAAGGGCCTCAAGCATCTGAAGAGATATCGACTTCCGGCTCAACGCATCAGCTACAACGTTAGCCTTTCCTGGATGGTAAAGGATTTCCAAATCATAATCCTTTATCAGCTCTAACCAATGTCGTTGTCTCATATTCAGCTCTTTCTGGCTAAAAATATACTTTAGGCTCTTGTGGTCGGTATAAATTCGACATGAAGAACCGTACAAATAGTGACACCAGATCTTCAGTGCAAACACTACAACAGCTAATTCCAAATCATGGGTAGGATAATTTAGCTCATATGGTTTAAGTTGCCGTGAAGCATAGGCAATCGTCTTATCATGCTGCAAGAGTACGCACCCAAGTCCTTGTCCTGATGCGTCACAATAAACCGAATACCCACCGACTCCCTGAGGTAGGGCTAAAACCGGCGCGGTAGTCAGACGCCTTTTCAGCTCTTCGAAACTCCGTTGTCTCTCTTCATTCCATTCGAACCTTTCGGACTTCTGGAGTAATTGAGTAAGTGGTCAAGCAAGTTTGGAGAACCCCTCGATGAACCTCCGGTAGTATCCGGCCAGACCCAAAAAGCTACGAACCTCCTTCACGTTCCTGGGTGGAGCCCAATCTAACACTGCCTCAATTTTCTGGGGATCTACCCGAACCCCTTCCGCTGAAATCACATGTCCGAGAAACATGACTTCCTTCAGCCAGAATTCACACTTAGAAAACTTTGCATAGAGGTGTTGAGTCCTCAAAATCTCCAATACCAATCGCAAATGCCGAGCGTGTTCCTCTTCATCTCGAGAGTAGACCAAAATATCGTCGATAAAAACGACTACACAATTATCAAGATGCTCAATAAATATTTTATTCATCAGTTGCATAAATATCGCCGGTGCGTTGGTTAACCCAAAAGGCATAACCACAAACTCATAGTGTCCATACCGTGCGGAAAGCGCTTTAGGAACGTCGGATTCCTTAATGCGAAGTTGATAGTAACCGGACCTCAAATCAATTTTCGAGAACACCGCGGCTCCCTGCAATTGATCAAACAAATCATCGATACGCGGCAAAGGGTATTTATTCTTAATGGTCACTTTTTTCAGTTCCCGATAATCAATACACAAACGTAGTGAATCATCTTTCTTCCTTACGAACAAGACCGGTGCACCCCATGGCGAGGCACTGGGTCTAATATACCCTTTATCCAACAATTCTCCCAGTTGTTTCTTCAACTCTTGCATTTCTGAAGGTGCCATACGATACGGTGCCTTAGAAATCGGGGTTGATCCTGACTCCAAATCAATTGTAAATTCAACTTCCCGCCCCGGTGGTAGTCCCGGTAATTCGTCTGAGAAAACATCCGGAAAATCACTTACAACAGGAATCGAGGGAAGTTCAACTTTCCCATCTTCGACTTTCATGGCATAACACCAATACCCAACACAGACCTTTCTAATAAGTTTTGTCACCTTCAAGGCACTAATCAAAAATTTCTGACATCTCCTCTTGTACCCCGTAAAATGGTGTTCGGTACCGTCTTTGGCTAACATTGATATGATCTTCGTGCGATAATTCATTACCGCACCATGTCTATCGAGCCAATCGTCACCGAGGATTAGATCTTCATCAACAATGTCTACGACTATCAAATTCGAAAACCACACTCTCTCAGCGATTAACACCGGACAATCTCTAACTTCCTTGTCTCCCACGATTCTATCACCACTGGGTAACTTAACCACAAAGGACTCACAAGGGGACAAGCCCTCAATATCCAATCGACGTACACAATCCAAAGAGATGAACGAATGAGAAGCACCGGAATCAAAAAGCACTCTAACTGGATGAGACAAAAGAGAAATGATACCTGTCGCCACGGTAGCCTCTGGATCTCCACCTTTCCTTATCTCATAGACACGAGGTTGCACCGAACCAGCACTGGGAGCTCCCCCTCTAACAGACTGACCACGGCCTCTGCCTCGACCATAACTCTGGGATGGTTGACCCGTAGATGACTTCTGATTAACACTTGGTTCTCCAGGCGTAGGGGCTGTTGCGTGAGTTCCAAGTGGAGTTTCTTCTTCCGTACAGTACATGGCTCTGTGGCCTTCCTGGCCGCAATTAAAACACTTCAATGGGGGTAGACCACAATCACGATTAATATGGCCCTGTTGGCCACAATTAAAACATGTCACAACCCGGTTGGACGCATTAGCACCAGCTTTGAAATTCCGTTTACCTCCCGATGCACGGGAAGACCCTTTGGTTTTATAGCTTGCCGACTGCGATCCCCGCTGGTTGCCACCTCTACCGCTAGAAAACTTTCCAGTGGTCTTTTGCTTCTTACTCTCACTTGTCATTTCGGTAGTAGTGAAGGACATATCATAGGCTAGTGCCCTATCTTGATACTCCTTCAATGTGGCGCAAGCGAAGCCCGACATATAGTGCCAAACTTTTGGCTTCATTCGCATGTCAAAGTGACGAATTCTATCTCTCTCTTCCTTCACTTGATTTTTCACATGGTTGAGTTGACGGTTGTATTCAATGATTGCCTGAGATACAGGGACATCCTGGGGTTTAGCTTCATAAAAGGCTCGAATTCTGGCTTCCTGAACAGGCCACGGGCAGAACTCGGCCTCCATCAATTCCTTAAACTCGTCCCATGAAACCTCACGATCCTGAGGTGCAACAGCTTGCCACCAGCTAGCCGCATCCCTTGATAGGAAGTACTGGGCAACTGGCACCTTACGTGCCTCTGGACAATTCACGGCCATGAAAACTTTATTCATCTCATTAATCCAATCTTCCCAGCCGATCGGATCATTGGCACCAATAAATTGGGGAGGGTGCATACGAATAACATCTTGTAACCACTTCTCAGCCCCAGTGTCAGTAACAGGAGGAGGTTGGTTAAGCTGTACCGCCTGGGTTAAAAGAGCCATTTGGTTCGCCACTTGTTGCAGTATGGTGGCAACACCCACATCCGGTTGGCTCCCTGTAGAAGTTCCCAGACTGGCTGACGGCTCCTGATGACTACCGGTGCTAGGTTGAATAGAGTCCGACAAGCTAGGCGTAGCTGAGCCTTCTACTGAGCTGAGGGACATGGCCGCTCCACCGGCTGCGCCACGCCCTCGGCCACGACCACGGACGCATCCACGTCCTCTACCAGTTGACATTCTAAAGAAAAAAATGTAAGTAAAATCATAAGAATAGCTCGAAGCAATGCCATCTAGAATATGGACTTCTCATGTCCCATAATCGAATGATAGTGAGTGAATGAAGAGGGTAAATAAGATAGGGAACTTATGAGTACCGGTCGTACGAGATGACGGCAGCACATGATACCGTGTCCTCGAATAGTACATTTAGACTCAAAGAATCCGACAGCCTAGGTATCCATAAACCTAAGCTCCGATACCAAATTCTGTAACACTCCCCGAGATATTCGGAGAATATCACAGCGCCGTAAATCCCGACCTGGGATTCACTAGGCTTATCTCACTCACAACGTATTAAATTTGATAAAATCTACTTGGGAATCAATAAATTCGATACAAACAAGGAAGTTCAACCACAGACAAACAATACCATGAAGAAATACAAGAAGTTGCACGACAATGGAAAAGCACTTTCCTAAAGTACTCGAGTACCACTTATTATTACAAGGATAAAATGGACCGAAGAGAACAACGACCAAACAAAGTAGAACACAACTAGCCACAGTATCACGCCTCGCCATCCTCATCGTATCGTCCGGCGCTCGCCGTATGGTTCCTTAGGACTAAAAACACAAAAGTAATTTTCCCCAAACGAGAGGGGTTAGGGCAAGTATTACATGTGAAATGTCAAGTCTTATACATAAAAGCATATGCACCAATTCAAAGCCATGATAATGATTTTCCGGAAAATACAATTATCCAAACATATTTGGAAATGATGATATCTCTTGATTAACCGTGGACTCGACAATGCGCGAATCCCTCCTCGACCCCGTCGGATCATCTCGGAGTGGCTAACCCAAATGTTCACGGAACCGACATAAGCGGAACCCTCCTCGACCCCGTCGGGTCCTCTCGGAGTGAACGAAAGCAACTCTCACAATCACATGCATTACTTTTCACATTTAAGAACATAACTTTCACAAGAATCACTTGCCTGGAATCGCGAGGAAAAAGGGTACGAACGACAAGGTACCAAGATTGAAGGATTCGACAACTCCGAACCTAGACAAGTTCGTAATTCAATTGTCAAAACCCCATCGGTATGAAAATAAGTTGGAATCACCCGAATTTACTACCCCGATACATGTGTTCCGGGAATAATTCTCTTGGATAGTGAATCGCAAGTCAAATATCCCAAACACTCAAGAACTCCGGAAATACACCATTAAATCCATAGGAAAACATGTATCCAAGGTAGATAACTCGTAATCGATATATTCTAACATAACAACAAGCTGGATCGAAGAAATCGGATGGAAAATCCCCAAATCCCGAAAATCTAGGGTTGTGAGAAGTTTACCTTGATTTGGAGCGGTGGAGAGGATTAAACGTTGATAAATCCGAACTAGAAACTCAAAGATGTTGCTAGATAATTGCAGCTCGAAGAACTCCTCACAAATCGCCCGAAATCGCCTAAAATCGCCCAAGGAGGTGAAGGTAGGAAGAAATGACGATTTGGGAATGGAAATGTCCTATTTATACTAAATAGGGACTAGCGTGCGCTAGCCATGAAAAATAGCGCGCGCTATCGGATTCACCTGTGCAATCCAAGAGCCTCTCACAACTCAAGATATGCTAACACCAGCTTATAGCGTGCGCTAGTGACTTCAATTAGCGTGCGCTAATTATTTCTAATAGCGTGCGCTACCAGGTAGTCAGTGCCCAGTCCAGAACTTACTGTCCCCAACTCTGCTCTCTTTAGCGCACGTTACTCTAGTAACGTAGCGTGCGCTACCACCAAAATCTAGCGTACGCTACCAGTCACACCTAGCGTACGCTAGGAATTCCCTTTTCCAGTCCAGTAGCTACTGGACTGTCCGCCTCCAATACATTAGTAGCGTGCGCTAATTATAACGGATAGCGTGCGCTACCCTCACTAAATTAGCGTGCGCTACAAGGTGTGCGTAGCGTGCGCTACCCATTACACGAATGTAGTATAATCGCATCAAGGATCCGAAAACAGCGACGATCCGAACAAGAAAAAGAGTAAATCCAATTGACAAGAGTTCCAAGATCAATATAAGCTTACCAAACACTTATACGAGCGTAAAAATTACAAAGCACAAGAGTAGAAGATTTACAAAAAGTACGGGTATTACAGTACACTCACAACTAATGTCACACAACCACAAGTAAATACCAATACCAAACAACACCAAGTGTCACAACCTCCTCACGAAGGAATAACAACCAATATCACACACATTACGTTCTTACCGAACAAGTACACATAACATTACGTAATCCCCGGCAAAGGATTACGGTCTATTAAACTCAGTCAAAGTGATCATAGCATCTTTCAACATACAAAACCAACACATATATTCCGAGAACACATATATTCACGAAGTACAAGAATTATCGTTGAAAGACAACATTTATCGAGAACATACCGATCCCTTTTTACGTTCATTAAACATTGGATTTCGCATAAAATCATTTATCAATAATTATGCCTACGAAACATGAGACGTATGGACAAGATACTTGCCTCGATAGTCGGTACCCGAATATTCCTACGAATACGGCACAAGCCGGAAAACCCCGAACACCTACAATCCTCCGTGAAATCCAACAGAAACACGGTTACTATGAGAATAACAATTGAAAACAAAGGAAAACACGGTCAAGAATTGAAGGGAACCCTTTGAGACATTTAATCGAATACTAAATGTTCAAGGTTCCTTAGAAAACCAAAAATCCCGATTGGATTCCAACGAAATCGAAATACGGATATGCAATCCGTAGAATACGTCCAAAACAACGTTTATACAACAACTAATTGATTAGAAACGGATTGGAATCGAAATAAAAAGGAAAATCCCTAAAATCTTCAAAAACAAGGGTTCAAGCCAAAATACCTCGATTTGGACGAAGAACACGGATTAGATGATGATATAATCAACACAAGCCTTCCAAAAATGATGTTCTATGATGTTCCCGATCAAAAACCCTCAAATTCCGTCGAAGGGTCGCTAAAAACGAAGGAAAATGGAAAATGGCCGAGAGATCCACGTCCAGGCCTTTAAATAGCCGACCATGGCCGATCACTTACGGACATAACCGGCGGGGCCTTACGGCCGTAACTCGGCACTTACGGCCAGAATCGCATTCGTCCTAAGCCGCTGGCACCAGACGGCCAGAACTCCGGCTTACGGCCAGACCGAATTCGCTGTGCCATGCTCGCGATCACTTACGGCCAGAATCGCACGATTCCGACCACCTGAAGGATCGAAATTCGACAACGGAAAGTAATTACCCCAAACTTTGGGAAATTACGAAAATGGCCCAAAACGTCCGAAAATGACGATACGTGATCGAATAACCAAACCGAAGTTCACAACACGTCTAACAAAGTTAAACGGACTTACGGGAAACTCAAACAAATAGCTTCCAACGAGATTCGCAAGAATCGAACTCAAGTGCGGAAAAGTCGCCAAAAAGCACGGAACTCAACAAAACGACACCGAAACGAACTCGGATGACAAAAAGTGCAGAATTAATCATTCTCGGAATGACGAAACGGTCATGTGCGAGTCGTCAAAACGGACTTTCACCGAAAAAAGAAATTACCGGAAATCGAAATGACGGGTATTACATTCTACCCTCCTTAAAAGAAGTTTCGTCCCGAAACTTAAAACAAGTAGGGAGAAGCAATATCACCACCAGGAAAACTCGACGAGATACACAAAAACCGAGAACTCGCGCCCAACAGCGAAATACTGCAAGAAACGCAAAGACACATACGGCGTGAAAACACGCTCCTCGACGACCAACACAACGCCACCGATAGAGACATAATAAAACCAACAAGTGACAAGCGTCATCAAACTGATAATATGGTCAAGTCAATTATCCGAACAATCATAAAACACAACGAACGAAAATCGATATGATTGACCAACCCAACGGTACATCAATCAAAACGCGAGCCAGTCGCTGAACAAATACGGAATTCCACCGCCCAAGGGTTGGAAGATTGTAAACGAGACTAATTTCCCGAACTTAAGGGAATTACGACGGAGTCTGAACATTCAACAATCACGGAACAAGATCAACAGAAACCGAACTATCAAACAATTGAATTGCAACGATCGAGACAATGACAGTCGATCAATCATGTATGAATCATAACGAATAACGAAAATCGAATAGCATCCCCATAGTTCACAGCTCGACTCAAGACAATATATACGATCCGGTGAAGACGACAAGATATGAATTCATATAAATTCACAAGAGCGGAACCGAATTCGGAAAAAGTCACAACGACAATTGGATTAACCCAGAACAACACCGCAACTTGTTCAAACAACAAAAAGTGAAGAGTAGAAAAAGTCCAGAACGACCCGGCATAAACTACAACGTGTCCAACATTACCCGGACAACGGTCTCACAGAACGACAACAGAGAGCACAACTTTGCAACTTGACCATACGGTCGAACTCAACACACCATAGAGCTACAATACACAGAGCAACCACAGGACTCACGAACCCTTACCAAATTATCACAGTCAAGGGACAAATCATACACAACACATTTATTGGTGTCATTCCAGCTAAGTACCCTACCATTTGGACTGCCATTCTAATCAGACGAAATATGCGCCAAAAATCACAGTTCTCTAACAAAACATTTCAAAGTTAACCTTGGTACGAGACTCACGGCCACCGTACCCCGCAGAGCCCCGTCGGACATCCCTGGGTGGTTAACCATAGTTCACGATACGCAACTCACGGCAACGTACCCCTAGAGGCCTCGTCATACCGTCCCTAGGTGAACATACACATATCATCCACAACGCCACGGGAAGCCATAATTCGAATACTAGAATATGCATACAAATGCTAGGTACTTCGCTAGAATGGCCACTTTAGTCGACGTACACTCACAACTAATGTCATACAACCACAAGTAAATACCAATACCAAACAACACCAAGTGTCACAACCTCCTTACGAAGGAATAACAACCAATATCATACACATTACGTTCTTACCGAACAAGTACACATAACATTACGTAATCCCCGGCAAAGGATTACGGTCTATTAAACTCACTCAAAGTGATCATAGCATCTTTCAACATACAAAACCAACACATATATTCCGAGAACACATATATTCACGAAGTACAAGAATTATCGTTGAAAGACAACATTTATCGAGAACATACCGATCCCTTTTTATGTTCATTAAACATTGGATTTCGCATAAAATCATTTATCAATAATTATGCCTACGAAACATGAGACGTATGGACAAGATACATGCCTCGATAGTCGGTACCCGAATATTCCTACGAATACGGCACAAGCCGGAAAACCCCGAACACCTACAATCCTCCGTGAAATCCAACGGAAACACGGTTACTATGAGAATAACAATTGAAAACAAAGGAAAACACGGTCAAGAATTGTAGGGAACCCTTTGAGACATTTAATCGGATACTAAATGTTCAAGGTTCCTTAGAAAACCAAAAATCCCGATTGGATTCCAACGAAATCAAAATACGGATATACAATCCGTAGAACACGTAAAAAACAACGTTTATACAACAACTAATTGATTAGAAACGGATTGGAATCGAAATAAAAAGGAAAATCCCTAAAATCTTCAAAAACAAGGGTTCTAGCCAAAATACCTCGATTTGGACGAAGAACACGGATTAGATGATGATATAATCAACACAAGCCTTCCAAAAATGATGTTCTATGATGTTCCCGATCAAAAACCCTCAAATTCCATCGAAGGGTCGCGAAAAACGAAGGAAAAATGGAAAATGGCCGAGAGATCCACGTCCAGGCCTTTAAATAGCCGACCATGGCCGATCACTTACGACCGTAACCGGCGGGGCCTTACGTCCGTAACTCGGCACTTACGGCCGTAACCGGCAAGCCCTTACGGCCGTAACCGGCATTCGTCCAGAAGCTGTCTGGCACCCGTACGGCCCTAACTCTCGGCCCTTACGGCCGTAACCGGCATTCGTCAGGCCATGCCTGCCGATCACTTACGGCCGTAACCGGCACCTTACGGCCGTAACTCGGCCAAAGCGATCTGCTGCGCTGCCTCTTGCCGTGGCCACTCCGACGGTCCGAACGACCGCGAAACCCGAACCTGAATATGAATCGAAAATACGGTTACGAAATACTCAAAAAGACGAACCCAAGCGCTAAGAGAACACACGATTCCGACCACCTGAAGGCTCGAAATTCGACAACGGAAAGTAATTACCCCAAACTTTGGGAAATTACGAAAATGGCCCAAAACGTCCGAAAATCACGATACGTGATCGAATAACCAAACCGAAGTTCACAACATGTCTAACAAAGTTAAACGGACTTACGGGAAACTCGAAACAGCAGTTTCCAACGAGATTCGTAAGAATCGAACTCAAGTGCGGAAAAGTCGCCAAAAAGCACGGAACTCAACAAAACGACACCGAAACGAACTCGGATGACAAAAAGTGCAGAATTAATCATTCTCGGAATGACGAAACGGTCATGAGCGAGTCGTCAAAACGGACTTTCGCCGAAAAAAGAAATTACCGGAAATCGAAATTACGGGTATTACAGTAACAACATATAACAACTCAACCATGCCTTTAAGGCTAAAATGACTCAGTAGACCGATTTGGTCTTTCAATAAATACATGCAACTCAAATATAACTCATGCCCACGCAGGGGTCAAAATACAACCACACCGCATAACGGAAAAATATAGCAGCGGAAAATAAAGTACAACTGAACCAATAAACAATATACGGTTCCTCATGTGATTAGTATCGATCATCTTTCATCATCCTTCGTGCCGACCCTGTGTTATGCTCCAAAACCTAAATGCAAAAACAGACATCCACCCCCCGAATACTCGGGGGTTAGCAAAACTCCACTGTTTTGCTAGTGCAAGAACAAAGTGCAAATACGAGCCATAATTCACATTCCATGAACGATAATAATTCGGAATCCTCAAAGATTCAAATACAACAAGATGAACACTTCCTGAGGCAAGAGTTTGAGGAAAGACTTCCCAAAATTTCAAGATCAAAATATCAAGGGAAACAATTTATAAAATGATTTGAAATACCACCGGGAGTTTTAATAGAAAATGATCTAGGATTATCAAATCCTACTTTTCAAAAACCCAAAATACGAAAGGGGTCACCGCCCCAAATGTTTACTTTCCAAAAAAAATGACCTTTACCAAACTGTTGGGATTTTAGCCCCAAATCAGTAAAATGACTTTTACAAAACCGTTGGGATTTTAGCCCCAAATATCATCAACTCACAGTACACGAGAACGACAACAAGGTCCGTCTCCCAACATCAAAATCCACAAATAAAGGATTTAAAACAATCAACAAAATACTCTAGTGCCATCCTAGCCAAGTAAGCCAAACGAACAACTTACCTCTTACACACTTAGTCGATGCATGCAATCATGAAAACCATTCAAAAGCACTCATTTCCGGAAATGCCATAATCAAATCACATTTGTAAAACGCACCACAATTAACCGTCGATCCACGTCTCTGTGGACCCCTACCGAGACCCCGTTGGATCTAACCCGTAGTGGTTAAAGCTCGTCGATCCACGTCTCTGTGGACCCCTACCGAGACCCCGTCGGATCTAACCCGTAGTGAGCATACACACACACGTCACTCATGCAATACTAATATGCTAAGAATGTAAGCTCATCAAGAATACTTACTAGAGATGGCCACTTATCCGACACCATTACCAAACTCTTCAAAACATAATAACAAGATTAAACACGGAATACACGATTCCATAACTTTAAACAACAGGGATATCATCAAAGCCTTCAACGTTCAAAATAATCAAGTCATAATCAATTCCCGGAACACACTGTTCACAAAACACACGCGCATTTTGAAAGAGAGCCTTTAACGAGGCCAAACCGAAATCTTTTGAAAACACATTTCAAACAAACAAACAAATACACCAAGACGATCACCAATTATTATATCCAAAAAACAAGAATAGTATGGGCAAGGTACTTGCCTCGAAATCACGATCGCAACAAGACGACGGATAGGACGCGGTCGAATAGCCCCGAACCCCCGAACAATATCAAGAACGCGATAGCACCACGAGTATTACGAGAATAACACCACACGAATCATCAATCACCAAACGGGATTCAACATCGGAATCCTCGAACACCTATAAACCTCCGGAAGGAACAATAACACATGGTTACGACGAGAATCAAGGCCAAAACAACGGAAATCCCAACAAACTATCGAAGGGAAACTCATTGGGACATTTAATCGAACACTAAATGTTCAATAATTCCCAAGAACACTCGAATCGTCAATCGAGTTAAACAAACTCGATATATGGATATACAACCCATAAAACCCGATTAATAACATCATACTACACCAACCGATGTATCAAAATCGGGCTAGAATCGAAATCAAGAACAAATCTCCGAAAAGTCAACTTGAAGGAAAATCAAAAAATATACCTTGATTCGACGAAACACACGGATTAGATGATGATAGAATCAACAAGGATCTTCCAAAATGCCTTGGAAATGATTAGAATCGGCCAAGAACTCCATTACCCGTCGCACCCGTCGCCAGTCGCCGAAAGAAGGAAAAAAATCGAGTAAAATGAAGTCTGGCCGAGCCCAGGCTATATATAGCCGGCAGGGTTACGGCCGTAACCGGCAGTGCCTTACGGCCGTAACTCGGCCCTTACGGCCGTACTCGGCAGGCCTTACGGCCGTAACCGGCATTCGTCAAAAAGTCTGCCCAGCACCTGCCGGACACTTACGGCCGTAACTGGCACACATTACGGCCGTAACCGGCCTTCGTCAAAAATCTGCCCAGCGCTCGTACGGCCGTACCCGATCACGCTTACGGCCGTAACTCGCACACATTACGGCCGTAACCGGCACCTTACGGCCGTAACTCGGCCAGGCCAGGCCCTGCTCCGGCCGTGACTCGGCCGTGGCCACTCCGACGGCCCGGACGACCCCGAAACCCGAACCTGAGTAAAAATCGAAGATACGGTTACGAAGTACTCGCAAAGACGAATCCAAGCGCTAAGAGAACACACGATTCCGACCACCCGAAGTGTCGGAATTCGACAACGGAAGTAATTACCCCAAACTTTGGGAAATTACAAAAATGGCCCAAAATGTCCGAAATACACGATACATGATCGAAACACCAAACCAAAGCTCGCAACATGAATAACAACATTAAATGAACTTACGAGAAACTCGAAACAACAGTTTCGGACGAGATTCGCAAGAATCGAGCTCAAGTGCGGAAAAGTCGCTAAAAAGCACGGAACTCAATAAAACGACACCGAAACGAACTCGGATGTCGAAAAGTGCAGAATTAATCATTCTCAGAATAACGAAACGGTCATGAGCGAGTCGTCAAAACGGACTCCGGCCGAAAAAATAAATTTACCGAAAATCGAAAATTGCGGATATTACATTCTACCCTCCTTAAAAGAAGTTTCGTCCCGAAACTTAAAACAAGTAGGGAGAAGCAATATCCCGCCAAGAAAACTCAACAAGATACGCAAGAAACGTGTAACTAACGCCCAACGGCGAAACGTTACAAACAACGCAACGGAATATACGGTGTGAAAACACGCTCCGCGGCGACAAACACAACGTCGCCGTTAGGGATATAATAGAACCAACAAGTGACAAGCGTCATCAAATGGATAATACAATCAAGTCAATTATCCGAACAATCACAAAACACAAAGAACAAAAATCAATACGATTGACCAACCCAACGGTTCATCAATCCAAACGCGAGCCAAACGCTGAACAAACACGGAATTCCACCGCCCAAGGGTTGGAAGATCGAAAACGAGACTAATTTCCCGAACTTAAGGGAATTACGAAGGAGCCTGAACGCTCAACAATCACGAAACGAGAACAAAAACCGAACAAACAAACGATCGAGACAACAAAAATCGAACAATCATGTCCGAAATTACGAAGGATAATAAAATTCAAACAACAACTCCCAGGATGATCTAGTAAGAACTACAAGACATGCATTCCCATAAGATCCACAAGAAAGGGAATAGCGACTGAAAAGTCACAACGACAAACGAGTTATTCCGAAACAATACCACACTCGTTCGATCAACAAAAGCAAGGGGCAGGACAAGCCCAGAAATGTCAACGAACATAATGAGTCGACAGAGTCGAAAACACAAGAGTTCCAAATCCGATCCACTTCGAATAAAAGAACTAATAGAACCAGATGATGTCACTCCCGAACAAGGTTCACAAGAATCGAACCGAACTCGAAAAAGTCACAGCGATAACCAGATCGACCCACAACAAGATCACAGATCGTTCGGACGATGAACCGAAATACAGAACAAGTTCATAAAGTACCAACGAACATGAGTGAATCGATGGACTGGAGAAAGAGAAAATACAGAAGTCAAAATAGTACGGGCATTACCTCCGACCTCATCCACGAAATTCACAAAAACAGGAGCAAGGTAACAAGACATTAAACAACTGACACATAACGGAACGATCACCGATGCACACGGCCATACCAAACCAAGCTCTAACAGCTCGCACATGCGCGACAACGCAGAAATCACCACGAGGCGACAACATTCAACACCAACATCCCGTCTCTCACAAGGGGCTAACACAACAAATGTATGGAAAACGACTCAACGCTCACACCGCCAATTCGATCATACTCGGGAGCAAATATCAAAATGACAACGCGAACATCATACATACATACCCAGCCCTCAAACGGGACTGGATAGATTTTAAAAACGAAAACCTCATTTTGAAAATAATTTGAAGAATACCGGTTGATCTTGAGTATCACCTTTCAAAAAAAATACAAACGTGAAACATCGTTATCGAGACTTTGGAGAACCATTTCGCATTTGATAAAAATGAGGACACTTTATCTTAGTGAAAACTTTCAAAATATTCGACCCTCGAGTCTAAATAAAAGTGTTTCTAAAACATTGAAAATATCTCAAAGCATTTTGGTCCTCGAAGTAGAAATTTTTTGAAATATATTGTGCACCTAGGATGTACCACAAGAAAATAACTCATTTGAAAAGTATGTCTCGAAATTTATTTTTCTAAGATACTCAAGGTTTTCAAAAATCCAATAGGCCAGAATGCCCAAAACTCACACATATCGACGTTCACTAAAACAACTCCTAGCACACGCATCAAAAAGTTTAAAATCAAGACAATACATGTCTTTAAACGGAAATAAACGATAAAATACCACAGTCGAAGACCGCCTGCGATTCAGAACAACACCACTGACCCCATTCGAGGCCTCTAAGGACCCTCCCGCACTGGCTAGTGAACAAGTCGAATGCGTATAAGCACAAAGCTTCCACAATAGAACTTGTAAAATGTGCAAATCGATTCGAAAATCATCAGCAACAGACAAAAACAACAGTAAAAAGGCATCACAAGCGACGACACTCCTCATATAAATCAAATACGAGAGTCGACTAAATACATATTGTGAAATCAAAATCCACATAAGGATTCCACCACTTAACAAATAATCATAAAAATAGCTCGTGTCACACGAGGCACAACACAAAGAAGGGAGACTTACTTCCACAGGTCGCACGAAGATGATGATCGCCCCACGATACTAATCACGACCAACAAACTCAAACGACGCGTCGCGACACGACTCAGTCAGATAAAATCCGACGAAACAAGACTCAAACAACATGACTTGACCCGACAGCCTAGGTTTCCTCAACCTAAGCTCCGATACCATTTATGTAACACCCCCAATCCGCTCAGGGATATTACACGCCGTAGAACCTTTCCTCAAGAATCTACCAGGCTGGTAACAACATATAACAACTCAACCATGCCTTTAAGGCTAAAATGACTCAGTAGACCGATTTGGTATTTCAATAAATACATGCAACTCAAATATAACTCATGCCCACGCAGGGGTCAAAATACAACCACACCCGTACAACGGGAAAAATATAGCAGCGGAAAATAAAGTACAACTGAACCAATAAACAATATACGGTTCCTCATGTGACTAGTATCGATCATCTTTCATCATCCTTCGTGCCGACCCTGTGTTATGCTCCAAAACCTGAATGCAAAAACAGACATCCACCCCCCGAATACTCGGGGGTTAGCAAAACTCCACTGTTTTGCTAGTGCAAGAACAAAGTGCAAATACGAGCCATACAATTCACATTCCACGAACGATAATAATTCGGAATCCTCGAAGATTCAAATACAACACGATGAACACTTCCTGAGGCAAGAGTTTGAGTAAAGACTTCCCAAAATTTCAAGATCAAAATATCAAGGGAAACAATTTATAAAATGATTTGAAATACCACCGGGAGTTTTAATAGAAAATGATCTAGGATTATCAAATCCTACTTTTCAAAAACCCAAAATACGAAAGGGGTCACCGCCCCAAATGTTTACTTTCCAAAAAAAATGACCTTTACCAAACCGTTGGGATTTTAGCCCCAAATCAGTAAAATAACTTTTACAAAACCGTTGGGATTTTAGCCCCAAATATCATCAACTCACAGTACACGAGAACGACAACAAGGTCTGTCTCCCAACATTACAATCCACAAATAAAGGATTTAAAACAAACAACAAAATACTCTAGTGCCATCCTAGCCAAGTAAGCCAAACGAACAACTTACCTCTTACACACTTAGTCGATGCATGCAATCATGAAAACCATTCAAAAGCACTCATTTCCGGAAATGCCATAATCAAATCACATTTGTAAAACGCACCACAATTAACCGTCGATCCACGTCTCTGTGGACCCCTACCGAGACCCCGTCGGATCTAACCCGTAGTGGTTAAAAGCAAGCTCGTCGATCCACGTCTCTGTGGACCCCTACCGAGACCCCGTCGGATCTTACCCGTAGTGAGCATACACACACACACGTTACTCATGCAATACTAATATGCTAATAATGTAAGCTCATCAAGAATACTTACTAGAGGTGGCCACTTATCCGACACCATTACCAAACTCTTCAAAACATAATAACAAGATTAAACACGGAATACACGATTCCATAACTTTAAACAACAGGGATATCATCAAAGCCTTCAACGTTCAAAATAATCAAGTCATAATCAATTCCCGGAACACACCGTTCACAAAACACACGCGCGTTTTGAAAGAGAGCCTTTAACGAGGCCAAACCGAAATCTTTTGAAAACACATTTCAAACAAACAAACAAATACACCAAGACGATCACCAATTATTATATCCACAAAACAAGAATAGTATTGGCAAGGTACTTGCCTCGAAATCACGATCGCAACAAGACGACGGATAGGACGCGGTCGAATAGCCCCGAACCCCCGAACAATATCAAGAACGCGATAGCACCACGAGTATTACGAGAATAACACCACATGAATCATCAATCACCAAACGGGATTCAACATCGGAATCCTCGAACACCTATAAACCTCCGTAAGGAACAATAACACATGGTTACGATGAGAATCAAGGCCAAAACAACGGAAATCCCAACAAACTATCGAATGGAAACTCATTGGGACATTTAATCGAACACTAAATGTTCAATAATTCCCAAGAACACTCGAATCGTCAATCGAGTTAAACAAACTCGATATATGGATATACAACCCATAGAACACGATTAATAACATCATACTACACCAACCGATGTATCAAAATCGGGCTAGAATCGAAATCAAGAACAAATCTCTGAAAAGTCAACTTGAAGGAAAATCAAGAAATATACCTTGATTCGACGAAACACACGGATTAGATGATGATATAATCAACAAGGATCTTCCAAAATGCCTTGGAAATGATTAGAATCAGCCAAGAACTCCATTACCCGTCGCACCCGTCGCCAGTCGCCGAAAGAAGGAAAAAAATCGAGTAAAATGAAGTCTGGCCGAGCCCAGGCTATATATAGCCGGCAGAGTTACGGCCGTAACCGGCAGTGCCTTACGGCCGTAACTCGGCCCTTACGGCCGTACTCGGCATGCCTTACGGCGGTAACCGGCATTCGTCAAAAAGTCTGCCCAGCACCTGCCGGACACTTACGGCCGTAACTGGCACACATTACGGCCATAACCGGCCTTCGTCAAAAATCTGGGCCACGGCCGTATTCTATCACGCTTACGGCCGTAACTCGCACACATTACGGCCAGAATCGCACCTTACGGCCGTAACTCGCCAAAGCAGCCTCGCCCGGCCGTGACTCGGCCGTGGCCACTCCGACGGCCCGGACGACCCCGAAACCCGAACCTGAGTAAAAATCGAAGATACGGTTACGAAGTACTCGCAAAGACGAATCCAAGCGCTAAGAGAACACACGATTCCGACCACCCGAAGTGTCGGAATTCGACAACGGAAGTAATTACCCCAAACTTTGGGAAATTACAAAAATGGCCCAAAATGTCCGAAATACACGATACATGATCAAAACACCGAACCAAAGCTCGCAACATGAATAACATCATTAAATGAACTTACTAGAAACTCGAAACAACAGTTTCGGACGAAATTCGCAAGAATCGAGCTCAAGTGCGGAAAAGTCGCTAAAAAGCACGGAACTCAATAAAACGACACCGAAACGAACTCGGATGTCAAAAAGTGCAGAATTAATTATTCTCAGAATGACGAAACGGTCATGAGCGAGTCGTCAAAACGGACTCCGGCCAAAAAATTTTTTTTACCGAAAATCGAAAATTGCGGATATTACACACGGGTCACCTTTACGAAACCCGTGATGGTAAATATACCGATTCTTTTGAAAAATGATTATAAATATTTATTTAGCACATATCGACACTTAGTGTAACACCCCGAGATATTCGGAATAATTACAACGCCGTAAACCCTTTAAGTAAGGATTTACAAGGCTAATTTAAAAGAAATGTAAATATAAGACGTCAATACTGCGGAAATTCAAGTTTACAAAACCATTCAACTGGTTCAACGAGTGATTAATACAACCATATCGAAATGATATTAATACGACACGCGTACTCGAGTACTGAAATCAAAACAAGAAAACAAATCACCAACGACAACAAACATCACTGAACCCCTACGTCATCACGCCAGATCGTGGTCGCTTTCCCTGCTCCTCGGCTACCTGAACATCAAAACAAATGTCCACCCCCGAAGGGGCTAGCAAAACGATGCTAGTACAAGTATCATTTAAACAAACCAAATATGCATCAATAATACATAACAAGATACATCACACGGACTTCCGCTACCGGAATTCGACAATGCGAATCCACATGATTCCATTAACACAACAAGGGTATTCCAATGATCCAGCGCCCTCAGCATAGATCCCAAGATGATCCCGTCGGACCAACACGAGGTGGAAATAACCCGTCCAATGATCCAGCGCCCTCAGCCTAGATCCCAAGATGATCCCGTCGGACCAACACGAGGTGGACATCCGATCCAGCGCCCTCGGCATAGATCGTACAACGTACACAAATACAACTCATGCATACACATATGCCAAATCACTATGTTCATCAACATGAACACACAAACACTAGATAACGAATATCATGACAATTCAACGAAATAAATCTCATGTTCAACAACATGAACAATCACACGCATGCTCAAAATACCAATATTAACATATTACGATACTTGCCTCGAAGATGGCAAGAACGAAACACTTCAATGATCTCAACACACTCGAAGGACGCCTCCTTCGATCAACGTAACAAGCTCGAACCTTAACAAAAGGAATGATATACAAATCATCTCAAGTCGAACGATGGCCTAACAATTCGATCTACGGCCCAAAAGCTCAAAATATGTAGTCAGCCTGAACCCACTTAGCGTACGCTACGTACTCTACGTAGCGTGCGCTAAGCTTGCCTGTTAGCGTACGCTATCGTATAAGCCTAGCGTACGCTAGCCATAGACTGACAGTTCTCTCCAAACAGTCGACTGACTCGGCTGATATCCTAACGTACGCTACGTACTCTACGTAGCGTGGGTTAACTTATCCCCGATAGCGCACGTTAACTTACATATGTTAGCGTGCGCTAACAATGCATGACAGATTACTACAAACAGAAAATTGGATATAATGGTGATGAAATCAAGAATTCTATGGTGATAAAACAAGTCATCCCCGAGCATATCATGCTAATAAGGTTTGCGAAAGTTCTATACGTATTGAATGACTATGAGATAGAAAGATAAAGATAATCATCTCAACACCATAATTCATCTTAGATCTTCAAGAAAATATTCCAAGTTCCGTTCGTCCTACGTTCCAAAACGCATGATTCCAATGTGTAAAACATAACAATCTAGGTAATATCCGTTTACTGATCACAAATCGGTTTGAAAAATGCTTAGGAATCCATTTACTAATACGGTTCAAAGGTTCATACGATATATAGTGCCGATACATCAAAAGTATCCTTCTAACAAGAGATGATCGATTTATAAACGAAATAACTAGCTATCAAAACATGATCAAACGTCCTTAAGAACACTACTAATATTGGTGAAGAATCACCTACCTCAAAGTAGTGAAGAACACGGAGGAAATCGAAGTAATCCAACGTCGAAGGCTCGAACACCAATCCTTAATGATCTACAATCTTCAATCACGAGCTAGGATGTTGATATGAGGTGTTTAGGATGTAGGAAGTTATACTCTAAGTATAAGAATTCGGATGTGGGAAAAGAAAGGACTGAAAATACGAAAAGGGTGCTGTCCTATTTATAGGAAATGATTATTAGCGCGCGCTAGCCCCTGCACGTAGCGTGCGCTAACGGCTACTGACTTTACTGTACTCGGCACTTAGCGCGCGCTATGCACATGCCTGTAGCGTGTGCTAAGGCGTTGACTTGGCTTTTCCCGAAAGCCGTCCAGGTTCATCCCGACACAATCCGATAGGGGTCCCCGGCCTGATCTCACCTACCGCACGTCTCAATCAAATTGACCACGCATAGCATGCGCTAATGATCCTTTGTAGCATGCGGTATGGATCCATGTTAGCGTACGCTACACATAGCTGATAGCGTGCGCTACATGCGCAGAATTACAATTTAAATCACAATCATGAAATCATACGCTCGACAACATCGGATTATGAAATACGGAGAATAATACTCAGACAAAAGTACAATCATTACAATATCACAAGTTCCAAATACATAACAGAAATCTCGGGTATTACATCCTTACCCCCTAAAAAGAAGTTTCGTCCCGAAACATAAGATGAAAACAACTCCGGATATCTAGTCTTCATACTGTCCTCTGTTTCCCAAGTGGCCTCTTCGACTCCGTGTCGTGACCATTGTACTTTAACCAAGTGTATTGGTTTATTCCTCAACTGTTTGATCCGAATATCAAGTATCTTGATTGGTCTCTCTTCGAAGGTGCCATCATTAGCTATATCGATCTCGTCGAAATCAATGACGTGACTGGGGTCCGGTACATACTTCCGCAGTTGGGATACGTGAAACACATTGTGAACGTGACTCAGCGATGGAGGTAAGGCCAACCTGTATGCTAAATCTCCAACCCTCTCAAGGATCTCGAATGGTCCGATATATCTAGGACTAAGCTTGCCTCTCCTCCCAAAACGGAAAATCCCTCGTGTAGGAGACACCTTCAACAGTACATGGTCCCCAGCGTCGAACTCTAGAGGGCGACGACGTACATCTGCATAAGACTTCTGTCGACTCTGGGAAGTCAACAGTCTTTCTCGAATCAAAGCTATCTTCTCTTGAGTCTGAATGATCAATTCCGGTTCCGTCCCGATCAAATCCGAAGAATCATCCCAACACAGGGGTGATCGACATCTTCTCCCGTAAAAAGCTTCAAATGGTGCCATCTTAATAGAAGCATGCCAACTATTATTATAGGTAAACTCGATCAAGGGCAAGTGAACTTCCCAATCAGTTGACCAATCTAATGCACAAGCTCTAAGCATGTCTTCTACCGTTTGTATAGTCCTTTCGGACTGACCGTCCGTTTGGGGATGATAAGCCGTACTAAAGTTGAGCTCAGTCCCCAAAGCCCTGTGAACTGCTTTCTAGAAGTGAGACACGAAAAGACCATCTCGATCCGAAATAATGGTCTTCGGCGTCCCATGCAATCTGACTATCTCCGCAATAAATATTCGCGCCAATCTCTCGGGTCCCCATGTATCTTTAATTCCTAGAAAATGAGCCGACTTGGTTAGTCGATCAACTATAACCCAAATCGTGTTCCTTCCCGTTCTAGTCCTTGGCATACTGGTGATGAAATCCATCGAGATGTCCTCCCACTTCCATTCAGGGATCGGAAGCGGCTTTAACATTCCGGCAGGTCGCTGATGTTCAATCTTAACCTGCTGACAAGTCAAACACTTCGAAACGTACTTTGCTACATCCTTTTTCATATTCCCCCACCAGAAGTTTTGTTTTAAATCCTTATACATCTTACTGCTGCCCGGGTGAATAGAATAGGGCGCGCTGTGAGCTTCCTTCAGAATAGTCCGTCTCAAATCATCATCATCGGGAACGCAAAGTCGACTCTGAAATCTCATAACTCCATCATCTTGTATCACGAATCCTGGGGCTTTTCCTTTCTTTACTTCATCACATAACCGAAGGATCAGAGAATCGTCCAACTGCTTAGACTTGATCTCCTCGACTAGTGATGAAGTCAGTTCCATCACATAAAGTTGCCCTTGGATTTCTGGTGCCCATACTTCAATACCTTCGCGGATCAGTTCTCGTTGAATGTTGGTTTGGGATGTAAGAGCTTCCAACACTCGAAGAGAAACAGGTTTACGGCTCAATGCATCGGCTACTACGTTTGCTTTTCCGGGATGGTAGAGAATCTCTAAGTGGTAATCCTTGATCAATTCCAGCCACCTTCTCTGCCTCATGTTTAATTCTTTCTGACTGAAAATGTACTTGAGGTTCTTATGATCGGTAAAGATCTGACAATGAGTGCCGTACAAATAATGTCTCCAAATTTTCAAAGCAAAGACTACAGCTGCTAGCTCCAGATCATGAGTCGGGTAATTAACCTCGTATGGTTTCAACTGCCGAGAAGCATAGGCAATCACCTTATCTCTTTGCATCAACACACATCCTGCACTCGATTTGAAGCGTCAGACACTATGAATCCATCAGTTCCATCTGGTAATTCTAATATAGGTGCTGTCGTCAGTCTCTTCTTAAGTTCATCAAAACCAGCCTGACATTTCTCATTCCATGAGAACTTTTGAGATTTCTGTAACAGCTGAGTGAGTGGACGAGCAATTTTGGAAAATCCCTCTACAAAGCGGCTATAATAACCAGCAAGTCCTAAGAAACTCCGGACTTCTTTCACGTTATTAGGAGCTTCCCATTCCAAGATTGCTTCGACTTTCTTTGGGTCCACCTGAACTCCGTCGGCTGATATCACATGCCCAAGGAAAGTTACCTCCCTGAGCCAGAACTCGCATTTTGAAAGATTTGCATACAACTGTTCCTTCCTCAAGGTGCTCAAAACCACACGCAAATGTTCGGCATGCTCCCCTGCGTCCTTCGAATATATCAAGATGTCATCAATGAAGACGACCACAAATTTATCCAAGTATTCCAAGAATACCCGATTCATCAATTGCATGAATACCGCAGGAGCATTGGTAAGTCCAAACGGCATCACTACGAATTCATAATTGTATCACCCCTAACTAGGCGGATATTACAGTGCCGTAGATCCCCAACTGGGACCCACCAGGCAAATGAAAATGGATGAATTACACAGGATAAATGTAGTACCGAACCACATTACAACAATAATTACTCCGATGAGGAGTTTAGTTACAACACACCAGGACAATACCGAATACTAGTGTATTTTATATGAAGATAAAATACACAACACTGAATGAAACGGAGTATCCAAATGAAAGTCTGCAGCGGAAAATAAAGGACAATAACATGAATAACTGAAAGATCGGGGCCCCCTACTAGTATCATTGGGACTCCTCGACATCAACATGCTATTCCCGTGCTTTTGCCTTGCCATGACCTGAAAAACAAAATCCCAAATGGGGTCGATTACGTAACAACAATCATCAAGGGTTGAAAATACACAATCATGATTATATATGAAGTTATGAAATATCCTTAGTTATGAATTACGCTGAAGAGGAGTACCATAGTACGCCCGTAGTGTTCTGTGCAAGTGTACAAGACGGATGACCGGACACACCCGTCCTTGTACCTAATTAGTCTCACGGAGGTAAACGTTACCGTGTGCACAGTCCAATGTATCACTCCCAATACATGGCCATCATGTGCCCGACTAAAAATTCCACACATCCGCACCCGGCCACGCTATATGAACCCAGAAGGTCATATGAACGAGAATGACCATAATGAATATCAATGAATAATAATAACCTGGCAACGTCAAGAATGACTTACCGAGATGAAAGTGATAATGAAGTGATTGATAGTTTCAATGAAATGATTGGAACCGCCGTTCCTCGTTAATGAAGTGATTATTCGACAATTACAAGTCTCAATATGATTAATACAATGATGAATGAGTTATGATTATGAATGATCAACAACAAAAGGAATAAATATCCTTTTAACCGAGTAAGAATTAACTTACTCAACACCAGTGACAATTATCCTTCCACGAACAACATCCTAATAGAGATATCGATCGCTCGAACAACCTTGAATAACACAATAACCAACAATCCGTTCAACATACGTAACAAACATGAATATAACGAACTCAACACGTCGATACGATTAAACCAAGTCCATTGAGGCATTAAATCAAACACGTTGCGTCCAAACTCCGATTGTTTACAATCAAACCTCAATATACCAATATCAAATCCCCCAAGAAGTGTTTCAAACCAACAAAACATCTTCAATACGATTAATAATCCAAAACGAATATCCAAAAACGTGATTATAACAACAATTAATCGAAAACCCCCAATTTCAACTCGATAATCAAAGTGTTCTTGAATAATCCCTCAATAATCCAATGAATCCTTATACAAACTCATAATCATATACATATCCCTTCATATAACATGATTATAACGTCCAAAACATCATATCTCAACACAAAATCGAAATCCAAGGTGTTGAAGAAATTACCTCTTGAAGATCCAACCACTTCGATCCAATGAAAACGTGTTAAATCGACTATCCAAGCTTCCCAACAAAATAGGATGATGAAATCCGAATACACAAGTGATTGATGATGCCAAAATATCTCCCTCAAGCTCTCTCTCTGACAAGATGAAGGAAATGAGAAAAATGAGGAAAAGTGTCCGGACAAACCATATATATCGCCGGAAGTTACGGCCGTAATCGGCCCTCTTACGGCCGTAACATCCTGTGTCAACGGCCTTACGGCCGTAATTCACCAACTCAGACGGCCGTAACTCGGCTTCGTCCGAAAGCTTGCCGACAGACTTACGGCCGTAACCGCTCCTGAGTTACGGGCGTAACCCGCCTTCGTCAAAAACATCCGCCGACATCCTTACGGCCGTATCCGCACACCTTACGGCCGTAACTCGGGTGATACGGCCGTATCCGGCCAACCTTACGGGCGTAAGCCCTCTTCGTCGAAAATGACCAGGCACCTTGCCTGCAGCGTACGGCCGTATCCGGCCAAGTCTTACGGCCGTATCTCCCTCGCCTTACGGCCGTATGCCGAAACCCTTACGGCCGTAACTCGCCTTCGGCCAAAAACGTCTGGGCACCCTGCTCGACACGTACGGCCGTAACCGGCCAGCCTTACGGCCGTACCTCCCAACTTACGGCCGTATGCCGATATCCTTACGGCCGTAAGTCCCGCTCGTCCGAAATGGCCCGGAAACAACGAACGTCAATTACGGCCGTATCCGACACTCCTTACGGCCGTAACTCGTTGCTGGACAAGATGAAATTCCGACAACTCCGATTTCTCGCTACGATCGATGAATGATTCGACATACCAAACGTTTGCGAACGCGAACAAGTCCAACACATGCCAAAATGATACTTCCAGCACAAGACTACCAATCACCATGATAATGATAATACTCCCGTTCTGACACTCAAACGGAGATGAAATGGCGATCGGTAACTGATACACGGTTACAACATGCCAAATGAACGCAAATGAATGAATCATGACTGATGAATGATTATTAATGAGTGAAAATTACTGAGTGATGATTACTGACTGATAGTTACTGAATGATAATGAATGAATTACAACCGGGTATTACATACTCCCCCCCTTAAAAAGAGTTTCGTCCCCGAAACTAAGGGTCAAACAACTCGGGATGACTCTCCCGCATACTCTCCTCGGTTTCCCAAGTAGCCTCTTCGACTCCGTGTCTAGATCACTGAAACTTAATCAAAGGAATCGCCTTATTCCTCAACTGTTTGATTTGCCGCTCGAACACTCGTATGGGACGCTCCTCATACAATGATCATCTGCGATCCCGATTTCATCGAACTGAAGTATGTGACCCGGATCGGCAACATACTTCCGCAATTGCGAGACGTGCAATACATTATGAATTTGGCTCAACACCAGAAGTAAAGCCAATCGGTAAGCTAACTCGCCTATTCGATCCAGAATCTAAAACGATCCAATGAATCTCGGACTCAATTTCCCCCGTTTTCCGAAACGGAAGATACCTCGACTCGGGGATACCTTGACCAAAACGTGGTCACCCATCTCGAACTCTAGTGGTCGACGATTATCTGCATATAATTTCGCCGACTCG
This sequence comes from Orobanche coerulescens, assembly GCA_033398695.1. NCBI lineage: Eukaryota > Viridiplantae > Streptophyta > Magnoliopsida > Lamiales > Orobanchaceae > Orobanche > Orobanche coerulescens. The sequence continues at coordinate 63,932,997 of CM065801.1, forward strand.
AGCGATCAACAGACGAATCCTGATCAAAGCTACCTTCTCCCGAGCGGCTATAAGTATATCGGGCTCGGTGCCGATTGACTCTGATGGGTCGTCCCAACACAAGGGAGATCGACAACGACGACCGTACCAGGCCTCGTAAGGTGCTACCTTCATCGCAGCATGCCAACTAAACTGTACGTGGACTCAAACAACAGTAATTGGGCTTCCCAATCGTCTACTAATCGAGGACGCATGCCCTCAACATGTCCTCCAATGTCTGAAAAGTCCTCTCTGATTGTCCGTCGGACTGAGGATGAAAAACGGTAATGATATTAAGCTGAGTTCCCAAAGCACGATGAACTGATTTCCAAAATGAGACACGAATCACCCGTCACGATCAGAAACGATACTCTTAGGAGTACCGTGCAATCTAACTATCTCTTTGATGAACAGCTGGGCAAGTCTCTCGGGACCCCACGTATCCTTAATCCCAAGGAAATGAGCTGACTTAGTTAAGCGGTCCTCGATCACCCAGATCGAATTCATGCCATGACGACTCGAGGCATCGGCAACCACGTTCGCCTTACCCGGGTGGCACAGGATCCCGATATCATAATCTTCGATTAGTTCCCACCACCGCCTCTGTCGCATGTTTAACTCCTTCTGAGTAAATATATACTTCAAACTCTTATGATCGGTGAATAACTGACAAGTGACGCCATAAAGGTAATGACGCCAAATTCCCAACGCGAAAACCACGGCTGCTAGCTCCAGGTCGTGGGTCGGATAATTAACCTCGTAAGGTCGCAATTGCCGTGAAGCATAGGCAATAACCTTCCCATCCTGCATTAATACACATCCGAGACCGTGTCCGGACGCGTTACTAAAAACCACGAATCCTTCCGTCCCTTCTGGCAAGGAAAAGACAGTCTTGAAATTAACCGGTTCTTGAGTTCCTCAAAACTCCGCTGACACACGTCGGACCACGTGTATTTCTTACCCTTTCGCAAAAGGTTCGTCATTGATTGAGCGATTTTAAAAAACCCTTCCACAATTCGCCGATAACAACTGGCTAATCCGAGAAAGCTTCGGATTTCCTTAACATTCTTCGGAGGTAACCAATCTCGGATAGCCTCCGTCTTCTGAGGGTCGACACGAACTCCGTCTGATGAAATTACATGTCCGAGAAAAGTCACTTCGGACATCCAGAACTCACATTAAGAAAACTTTCCATAAAGTTGCTCTCGTCTCAACACGTCGAGAACCTGATGAAGATGAACCTCGTGTTCCTCTCGGCTACGAGAATAAATCAAAATGTGATCGATGAAGACAACAACAAACTGATCTAAAAAGTCGATGAAAACCCAATTCATTAACTCCATGAATACCGCAGGTGCATTAGTTAGCCCGAACGGCATAACTACGAACTCATAATGACCATAGCATGTTCGAAACGCCGTCCTCGCGATATCCGACTCTCGAATCCGCAACTGGTGATATCCAGATCTTAAGTCGATCCCGAAAATACCAAGCTCCCTGAAGTTGATCTAAAAGATCATCAATACGGGGTAAGGGGTACTAATCTTGATCATCACCCTGTTCAACTCTTGATAATTAATACACACACGAGACGAGCCATCCTTCTCCTTGACAGATCACACTGGTGCTCCTATCGGGGACGCAATCGGTCGGAGATAACCTTCCTCGAACTATTCCTCAAGTTGAATCTTCAACTCCTGCATTCTGGTCGGGGCCATCCGATACGGTGCCTTCGATAAAGGGGACATACCGGCTTCAACTCACTCCTGAATTCCACTACTCTATGTGAAGGCAACCAGATAACTCGTCTGGAAATACATCGTCAATCGATGACAATAATACCACAAATGATTGAACATTTCGATTGACCTAGAATGGTCAATCGATAAAAAGTGACACAATGAATGATTGAACATCTCGATTGCCTTAGAAAGGCCAATCGATGAAAATAGTACAATGAATGTTTGAATAAATCGATTGCCTTAGAAAGGCCAATAGATGAAAATGATACAATGAATGATTGAATAGCTCGATTGCCTTAGAAAGGCCAATCGATGAAAATGATGCAATGAAGCATTGAATAGCTCGATTGCGGAATTTCTCTGCTTCCGCCATAATAATAATTCTACTGGAACAACGGGGATTACTTCCCTGAAGCACACATTCGACAACCAACGGCGGAAAGATAGCGACCAAACGCTAACAAACACTGAGGATAGTATCAAGACGATTAAACCAACTAATACCGAAAATTACATCGTCCTAAGATAAATTCACCACGATTAGGTCCACCAACCAATCGCGGTCACTAACCTTACTTTGGTATGATTTCGAAAATTCTTCCATCGTCAGGTAGACCGATGGTATGAGGTCCACAAGCAATAGGACTATCCCGAAATAAGTCTATTCAAGTATGATTCGAAAATGAATGAATGCGGTGTACCAGCATCAAAAGGTACACACAAGTTGAAATAAAATTACGAGTATACTTGAAATCATTCGGGCCACCGGATCGTCGATCCTCCTCATCACGTGAATCTGGGACTTGCCGGCCCCCGAACCGGACGCTCCCGTCTGATAAATACGAGCTCCAACTCTATTTGCTTCCATTGTCTTAAACGACGTTGACAAAGCGCCGATTCTCAAACGCTGATTGCTTCGGGCTCGAGATGCCGCGAGCCGACTTGGAGTCCTTTTCGCAAAAACGGGCCTTATGCCCAAAATTCCCACAATTATAGCACGTGATAGACGGTTTGGACACTCAGGTCAGAATGACCCAGCGTTCCACAATTGAAACAGTGATGGTGAACAGCCGCCGGACCGAGATCCCCACGATTTTGCGCCGTAGAGGTCGCCGAAACGACAGGACTCACACGAGGCTTCTTGAAGGTTGACCGACCGCCTTCGGATTGATTACGCTTCGTTGATTTCTTGCCGAGATGAAGGTTGTTGTTCAAGATTTCCTTAGCACTGGCTCATACGGAGAGTTCTCTCGATTAATCCGCCAGTGGCGCAATGATGATTGAGCAATCGCACATGGGTCATCATGGCTCGCATAAAAGTGAGTGGATCAACCCGAACATCTTCTCGATCGAGCGAGTCCCGGCACGATTTCCCGGCAGCGAGTGATTATTTCTCGAGTTTCGGCCCGCACCGCGGCCTCTTCCCGTGCATCCCCTGACAGCTCTCTCCATACTGAAGTAGGAAGGTCACATAATGATTATATTTCCCGCATGATTATCACGTTATGATTACGTCATGAGATGATGAAAATGAGTTTACATGCTCTAACTTAGTGATTATATGAATGATTTACTGAAGTGACATGATTATCTGATGAAATTCTTGAAATGATTATTTTGAATAACTTAACAAGATTAATAATATGATCATCCAGATCGACAACTGAGTAATGAAATGAATTGAGTAATTAATGAATTAACATGATCGTCCTGATCATTAACTGAGTAATGAAATGAATTAAGTGATTAATGAGTTAACATGATCGTCCTGATTATTAACTGAGTAATGAAATGAATTAAGTGATTAATGAGTTAACATGATCGTCCTAATCACAATGAATGATGATGTTTGAGGATTGTTAAATGATGAATGATGAATGAATGACTATTGCCAGAAATTATACCATGGCGTTAGAAATCTTACAGTTCTTCCGGTCTGATTGGCTCGGAATTTGCACAGGTCAAACGTGACGCGAAAGTCCAATGATACTAGTCTGATGACGATGATTTCAAATGAGACATGACTCGGAAGGTAGTATTCAAAACTACGCTCCGATACCAACTCTGTAACACCCCAAACTAGGCGGATATTACAGTGCCGTAGATCCCCAACTGGGACCCACCAGGCAAATGAAAATGGATGAATTACACAGGATAAATGTAGTACCGAACCACATTACAACAATAATTACTCCGATGAGAAGTTTAGTTACAACACACCAGGACAATACCGAATACTAGTGTATTTTATATAAAGATAAAATACACAACACTGAATGAAACAGAGTATCCAAATGAAAGTCTGCAGCAGGAAATAAAGGACAATAACATGAATAACTGAAAGATCGGGGGCCCCTACTAGTATCACTGGGACTCCTCGACATCAACATGCTATTCCCGTGCTTTTGCCTTGCCATGACCTGAAAAACAAAATCCCCAGCCGGGGTCAGTTACACAGAACAACAATCCTCAAGGGTTGAAAATACACAATCATGATTATATCTGAAGTTATGAAATATCCTTAGTTATGAATTACGCTGAAGAGGAGTACCATAGTACGCCGGTAGTGTTCTGTGCAAGTGTACAAGACGGATGACCGAACACACCCGTCCTTGTACCTAATTAGTCTCACGGAGGTAAACGTTACCGTGTGCACAGTCCAATGTATCACTCCTAATACATGGCCATCATGTGCCCGACTAAAAATTCCACACATCCGCACCCGGCCACGCAATATGAACCCAGAAGATCATATGAACGAGAATGACCATAATGAATATCAATGAATAATAATAACTTGGCAACGTCAAGAATGACTTACCGAGATGAAAGTGATAATGAAGTGATTGATAGTTTCAATGAAATGATTGGAACCGCCGTTCCTCGTTAATGAAGTGATTATTCGACAATTACAAGTCTCACTATGATTAATACAATGATGAATGAGTTATGATTATGAATGATCAACAACAAAAGGAATGAATATCCTTTTAACCGAGTAAGAATTAACTTACTCAACACCGGTGACAATTATCCTTCCACAAACAACGTCCTAATAGAGATATCGGTCGCTCGAACAACCTTGAATAACACAATAACCAACAATCCATTCAACATACGTAACAAACATGAATATAACGAACTCAACACGTCGATACGACTAAACCAAGTCCATTGAGGCATTAAATCAAACACGTTGCGTCCAAACTCCGATTGTTTACAATCAAACCTCAATATACCAATATCAAATCCCCCAAGAAGTGTTTCAAACCAACAAAACATCTTCAATACGATTAATAATCCAAAACGAATATCCAAAAACGTGATTATAACGACAATTAATCGAAAACCCCCAATTTCAACTCGATAATCAAAGTGTTCTTGAATAATCCCTCAATAATCCAATGAATCCTTATACAAACTCATAATCATATACATATCCCTTCATATAACATGATTATAACGTCCAAAAAATCATATCTCAACACAAAATCGAAATCCAAGGTGTTGAAGAAATTACCTCTTGAAGATCCAACCACTTCGATCCAATGAAAACGTGTTAAATCGACTATCCAAGCTTCCCAACAAAATAGGATGATGAAATCCGAATACACAAGTGATTGATGATGCCAAAATATCTCCCTCAAGCTCTCTCTCTCTCGGCAAAAGATGAAGGAAATGAGAAAAATGACGAAAAGTGTCCCGGCCAAACCATATATACTGCCGGAAGTTACGGCCGTAACTCGGCCCTCTTACGGCCGTAACATTCCAGGTCAACGGCCTTACGGCCAGAATCGCCAACTCAGACGGCCGTAACTTCGCTTCGTCGAAAGCTTGCCGGCAGACTTACGGCCGTAACCGCTCCCGAGTTACGGCGTAACCCGCCTTCGCTAAAAACATCCGCCGACATCCTTACGGCCAGATTCGCACACCTTACGGCCGTAACTCGGTGATACGGCCGTATGCGGCCAACCTTACGGCGTAAGCCCTCTTCGCCGAAAATGACCAGCACCTTGCTGCAGCTGCATCGCCGTATCCGGCCAAGTCTTACGGCCGTATCTCTCGCCTTACGGCCGTATGCCGAAACCCTTACGGCCAGAATCTCGCCTTCGCCAAGAATGTCTGGGTACTCGCCGACACGCACGGCCAGAATCGCCAGCCTCTTACGGCCGCATTCTCCCAACTTACGGCCGTATGCCGATATCCTTACGGCCGTAAGTCCCGCTCGTCCGAAATGGCCCGGAAACAACGAACCTCAATTACAGCCATATCCGACACTCCTTACGGCCGTAACTCGTTGCTGGACAAGATGAAATTCCGACAACTCCAATTTCTCGCTACGATCGATGAATGATTCGACATACCAAACGTTTGCGAATGCGAACAAGTCCAACACATTCCAAAATGATACTTCCAGCACAAGACTACCAATCACGATGATAATGATAATACTCCCGTTCCGACACTCAGACGGAGATGAAATGACGATCGGTAACTGATACACGGTTATAACATGCCAAATGAACGCAAATGAATGAATCATGACTGATGAATGATTATTAATGAGTGAAAATTACTGAGTGATGATTACTGACTGATAGTTACTGAATGATAATGAATGAATTACAACCGGGTATTACAATAATGCCCGTACCGGGACCTGAAAGCAGACTTCGGTATATCCGATTCCTTATTTCTCAACTGATGGTATCCTGATCGCTAGTCAATCTTCGAGAATAACCTTGCCCCTTGCAGTTGATCAAACAAGTCGTCGATCCGAGGTATAGGATACTTATTCTTGATCGTCATCTTGTTGAGCTCCCTGTAATCAATACACAGTCAGAAGGATCCGTCTTTCTTCCGGACAAAGAGAACGGGCGCTCCCCAAGGAGAAACGCTAGGTTGAATATAGCCCTTCTGTAACAATTCCTCCAGTTGCTTCTTGAGTTCATACATCTCGGTTGGCGCCATGCGGTATGGTGCTCTGGAAATAGGAGCTGCTCCAGGCTCTATTTCGATAGTGAATTCCACTTCTCTCTGCAGAGGTAACCTGTAGTTCGTCAGAAATACATCTGAGAACTCATTCACAACCGAAATAGACGAGAGCTCTACTCCTTCCTCTTTCCTCATGGCATAACACCAAAGTCCGTGACATCCCCGCTTGATAATTTAACGGATTTTATTTCTTTGATAAATTTTCCAGAGCTTCCTGGTCTCTATCCTCTAATAAGTGTTCGATCCGTCATTAGCAATGATAGAAATGACTCTCTCTGAATTCGTAATAGCTCTATAACGGTTGAGCCACTGCCTCCGAGAATTAAATCGTCACCGTAGATGTCAACTACAATAAGATTCGATGGCCAATCTCTCCTCCTATAGACACCGGAAAATCTCTAGCCTCTGTGGTTCCCACAATTCTCTCTCCACTGCAAACCCACAACATATGGTTCACAATAAAATAAGCACGAGATTTTTAAACGATTTACACAGCTCAATGATACGAAAGAATGTGTAGCTCCTAATCGAATAAAACACTAATCGGTTGCAAAAAGATCTGAATCGCACTGATGCAATAGCAAGTTCGATCGCCGATTTCCTCATCTCGTACAGGCGCGGAGGAACGGACCCAGCACTGGATGTCTCTCTCTTCCCAACGTTCTGCTGCAGAAATCCACTCTGTTGTGTCTGGTTCACACTTACCTCCTTCGGAACTGGGGCTGGAGTGCGAGTACCAAAAGATCTAGTAGCAGCTCCACAGAAGGCCGCACGGTGCCCTTCTTTTCCACAATCGTAACAAGTCACAGAAGATGCGGGGCAATCACGTCGAATATGCCCTGCTCGACCACAATTGTAGCATTTCTTTGATGCGTCCGAAACCGCTGATGTAGTTCGGAACTTCTTTCCGCCTCTAGAAGGTTGCGGAGGTTTCCTAGCCGAATAAAAGGAAGACTGGCCCTTGCGGGGCCCACCGCTCTTGTTGTCTGAAAAGTTGCCGGTCACCTTCTGCTTCTTTGCCTCTACTTATTTTTCCACCGCCGCCTCTTTCATGTCGTAGGCCAGCGCTTTGTCTTGATACTGTCGCAACGTAGTACACTCGAATCCGGACATGTACTGCTGAATCTCCGGCTTCATCCGCATATCGAAATGAAAAATCTTTTCCGCCTCTGTTCTGACCAAGTGTCGCCCACAGATCAGTTGACGATTAAAACTTTTGATTACATCTGTCACAGATGCTTCCGAACTCTGGGGTGAGAAAAACTCTCGGATCTTTGCCTCTCTAACTGGACGAGGACAATACTGTGCTTCCATCATTAGTTTGAATTCCGTCCAATCCGCATCATGATCCTCGGGTCGAATAGCTTCCCACCAATCAAAGGCCTCCCCAGTCAGAAAATACTGGGCAATAGGAACCTTCCGGTCCTTGGGACAGTTAAGACCCGCGAATATCTTCTCTAACTCCTTAAGCGAGTGATCCCAAGTAAGCGCCTCAACGGATCCGTCAAATTTTGGCGGGTGCAATTTGACCACCTCAGCAAGGCATCTGTCTCCCCGGTTATCCTCATGGTGCTGCTGTCCCATCGCCGTCTGCATGCGGTCGACTACCTGGGCGAACTGGTTTATCTGTGCCACCACCTATTGAAGCACTCCCGGCATGTTAGGATTTGCGTCGTCATTCGCTGATCCTTGCTGCCCTCCAGAATGAGAATCGGTTCGACTAGCTGATAATTCTGGGGTAGTTGCGGAATTCTCCTGTCTCACGTTACCCCGTCCGCGTCCACGACCGCGTCTGCGTCCACGTCCTCCTATCAACATACTGTAAACACAATTCCTCAATATCCAGGACAAAGTTTTCGAAATAAAGCCCGTCAATACTCACAAAACAGTAATTAAATAAAACGGTAGTATAAGAGGTTAGGAGACTTACAACCACGGTCCACATGACGACTTTTGGCTGAACAGTGATGTTACGAACGACTCGTAAATCAATAACATAAACAGACCCAACTTAAAACCTGACTGCCAAGATATCCATAAATCTTAGCTCCGATACCATATTCTGTAACACCCCGAGATATTCGGAATAATTACAGCGCCGTAAACCCTTTAAGTAAGGATTTACAAGGCTAATTTAAAAGAAATGTAGATATAAGACGTCAATACTGCGGAAATTCAAGTTTACAAAACCATTCAACTGGTTCAACGAGTGATTAATACAACCATATCGAAATGATATTAATACGACACGGGTACTCGAGTACTGAAATCAAAACAAGAAAACAAATCACCAACGACAACAAACATCACTGAACCCCTTCGTCATCACGCTTGCATCGTTGTCGCTTTCCCGCTCGGCTACCTGAACATCAAAACAAATGTCCACCCCCGAAGGGGTTAGCAAAACGATGCTAGTACAAGTATCATTTAAACAAACCAAATATGCATCAATAATACATAACAAGATACATCACACGGACTTCCGCTACCAGAATCCGACAATGCGAATCCACATGATTCCATTAACACAGCAAGGGTATTCCAATAATCCAGTGCCCTCAGCATAGATCCCAAGATGATCCCGTCGGACCAACACGAGGTGGAAATAACCCGTCCAATGATCGAGCGCCCTCAGCCTAGATCCCAAGATGATCCCGTCGGACCAACACGAGGTGGACATCCGATCCAGCGCCCTCAGCATAGATCGTACAACGTACACAAATACATCTCATGCATACACATATGCCAAATCACTATGTTCATCAACATGAACACACAAACAATAGATAACGAATATTATGACAATTCAACGAAATAAATCTCATGTTCAACAACATGAACAATCACACGCATGCTTAAAATACCAATATTAACATATTACGATACTTGCCTCGAAGATGGCAAGAACGAAACACTTCAATGATCTCAACACACTCGAAGGCCGCCTCCTTCGATCAACGTAACAAGCTCGAACCTTAACAAAAGGAATGATATACAAATCATCTCAAGTCGAACGATGGCCTAACAATTCGATCTACGGCCCAAAAGCTCCAAATATGTAGTCTGCCTGAACCCACTTAGCGTACGCTACGTACTCTACGTAGCGTGCGCTAAGCCTGCCTGTTAGCGTACGCTATCGTATAAGCCTAGCGTACGCTAGCCATGATCGACAGCTTCTCTCGAGCCGATCGACTCGGCTGATATCATAACGTACGCTACGTACTCTACGTAGCGTGCGTTAACTTATCCCCGATAGCGCACGTTAACTTACATATGTTAGCGTGCGCTAACCATGCATGGCAGATTACTACAAACAGAAAATTGGATAGAATGGTAATGAAATCAAGAATTCTATGGTGATAAAACAAGTCATCCCCGAGCATATCATGCTAATAAGGTTTGTAAAAGTTCTATACGTATTGAATGACTATGAGATACAAAGATACGGATAATCATCTCAACACCATAATTCATCTTAGATCTTCAAGAAACTATTCCAAGTTCCGTTCGTCCTACGTTCCAAAATGCATGATTCCAATGTGTAAAACGTAACAATCTAGGTAATATCCGTTTACTGATCAGAAATCGGTTTGAAAAATTCTTAGGAATCCATGTACTAAGACGGTTCAAAGGTTCATACGATATATAGTGCCGATACGTCAAAAGTATCCTTCTAACAAGAGATGATGGATTTATAAACGAAATAACTGGCTATCAAAACATGATCAAACGTCCTTAAGAACACTACTAATATTGGTGAAGAATCACCTACCTCAAAGTAGTGAAGAACACGGAGGAAATCGAAGTAATCCAACGTCGAAGGCTCGAACACCAATCCTTAATGATCTACAATCTTCAATCACGAGCTAGGATGTTGATATGAGGTGTTTAGGATGTAGGAAGTTATACTCTAAGTATAAGAATTCGGATGTGGGAAAAGAAAGGACTGAAAATACGAAAAGGGTGCTGTTCTATTTATAGGAAATGATTATTAGCGCGCGCTAGCCCCTGCTCGTAGCGTGCGCTAACGGCTACTGACTTTACTGTACTCGGCACTTAGCGCGTGCTATGCACATGCCTGTAGCGTGCGCTAAGGCGTTGACTTGGATTTTCCCGAAAGCCATCCAGGTTCATCCCGACACGATCCGACAGGGATCCCCGGCCTGATCTCACCTACCGCACGTCTCAATCAAATTGACCACGCATAGCGCGCGCTAATGATCCTTTGTAGCGTGCGCTATGGATCCATGTTAGCGTACGCTACACATAGCTGATAGCGTGCGCTACATGCGCAGAATTACAATTTAAATCACAATCATGAAATCATACGCTCGACAACATCGAATTATGAAATACGGAGAATAATACTCAGACAAAAGTACAATCATTACAATATCACAAGTTCCAAATACATAACAGAAATCTCGGGTATTACACTTAGCAACCATTATATCCACAAAACACGTAATGTATGGGCAAGATACTTGCCTCGATAATCGACACCGGACACTCCTATGAACACGGCTCAGTTGGGACACCTCGAACACCTACAATTCTCCGTCGAAGACAATGAATACACCCACGATCGAAAAGCTTGAAGAAGACGACGAACGAAAGGGTTCCAACTCGAATTCTTTGCGAGAAATCTGACCCTAACATCATACCATCAATAAATTAACGAACGAACGAGGAAGAATAATTGTAGAACACTCGAATCCTCTTTGTGACATTTTATCGGACACCTTCAAGGCGTCGATAAGAAACTCAATAAAACGACGAATCCTCGGCGATTCGACCATGCAACAGCAAGGAATTCGACATACTATTGTTTAACAATCATAAATACATCACTATTCTGAGTTAAAACGGATTAAACGGACAAATCGAACAAAATCCCCAAAACTAGATTTTAAGAAAACTTGCCTTGATTCGCTGGATTGAAGGATGTTACGTGATGATAAATTGATGTTATGAACACCAAATCTTCGTGGATTCATAGTATAACAACATGTATTCGACGTCCCAAAGACTCCAACCGCGGACAGGAAGGATAGGAAATGAAATGAGTGAAAAAAAACGACTGCTCGGCCATATTTATACGCCGGACACGGCAAAGAACCGCCCAGCATAGCCGTGTGTCTTGGCCGTGTCTCGAAGGCTGCTACCCCGGCCGACCGCGCAGACACGGCGCCAGCGCTGCTGTGGCCGTGTCGCATGTGTCCGGCCACCTCCGCATGCATCAAAATTACGTCCGAACCACAACGACGATCCGAACGATCCCGAAACCCAAACCTGAATACGAATCGAAGATACGGTTACGAATTACTCGCAAAGACGAATCTAAGAGCTAATGGAACACATGATTCCGGACACCCGAAGGCTCGAAATTCGACAACGGAAGGTAATTACCCCAAAATATGGGAAATTACGAAAATGGCCCAAAACGTCCGAAAATCACGATACGTGATCGAATAACCAAACCGAAGTTCACAACACGTTTAACAAAGTTAAACGGACTTACGGGAAACTCGAAACAGCAGTTTCGAACGAGATTCGCAAGAATCGAGCTCAAGTGCGGAAAAGTCGCCAAAAAGCACGGAACTCAACAAAACAACACCGAAACGAACTCGGATGACAAAAAGTGCAGAATTAATCATTCTCGGAATGACGAAACGGTCGTGAGCGAGTCGTCAAAATGGACTTTCGCAGAAAAAAAGAAATTACCGAAAATCAAAATTACGGGTATTACATTCTACCCTCCTTAAAAGAAGTTTCGTCCCGAAACATAAAACAAGTAGGGAGAAGCAATATCCCGCCAGGAAAACTCAACGAGATACGCAAGAAACGCTTAACTAACGCCCATCGGCGAAATGTTACAAGCAATGCAAAGGAATATACGGCGTGAAAACACGCTCCACGACGACTAACACAACGCCACCGGTAGAGACATAATAAAATAAACAAGTGACAAGCGTCATCAAACAGATAGTACAATCAAGTCGATTATCCGAACAATCACAAAACACAACGAACAAAAATCAATACGATTGACCAACCCAACGGTTCATCACTCAAAATGCGAGCCAAACGCTGAACAAATACGGAATTCCACCGCCCAAGGGTTGGAAGATCGAAAACGAGACTAATTTCCCGAACTCAAGGGAATTAGGAAGGAGTCTGAACGTTCAACAATCACGAAACGAGATCAACAAAAACCGAACAATCAAACGATCTAACCACAACGATCGAGACAACAAAAATCGAACAATCATGTTCGAATCACGAAGAACAATAAAATTCAAACAACAACTCCAAGGTTCACATCTCGACTCGAGACAATATATGATCCGGTGAAAACAACAACATGTGCATTCACATAAGATCCACAGGAAAGTGAATAGAAATTGAAAAGTCACAACGACAAACGAGTTATTCCGAAACAATACCACGCTCGTTCGATCAACAAAAGCAAGCGGCAGGACAAGCTCAGAAAATATCAACGAACATAAACGAGTCGACATATTCGAAAATACAGAAGTTCCAAATCCGATCCACTTCGAATAAAAGAATTAGTAGAATAAAAAGATGTTACTTCCGAACAAGGTTCACAAGAATCGAACCGAACTCGGAAAAGTCACAGCGATAACCAGATCGACCCACAACAAGATCACAGCTCGTTCGAACGATGAAACCGAAATACAGAACAAATTCAGAAAATATCAACGAACACGAGCGAGTCGATAGGCCTGAGAAAGAGGAAATGCAGAAGTCCAAAAACAATACGGGTATTACCTTCGACCTCTTCTAAAATAAGTGTCGTTCCCGAAACTCACAACACGAAATCAAGGTGACAACAGAACAAGCAACCGACAGAAACATCCTTCAAAGTCCTCTCAAAGCCGATTCTGATGACTGTGCTAAGCGCGAACTCCGGAAGTCTCGGTAAACCAATTCGCAAAACTGAATTCTGTGTCCCTCGAGTCCACACTTGAAATGTGTTACTGACGAGAAGGACAATTTGTACGTGCATGCCCCCGGCACACCACGGTTGAAACGCCTCGGCTCGGCATACCGAAAATACAAATGCTAGATACAATGGGGCATAACGTCGCAAAACAACATAGCAGAGATGCCAACTCAGCACAACAAAGAATCATAACACATATCATATACAACGATTACCATCGTAAAGTAATACACACACAAACACTACAGCAACGACGGTATCGTTCGGCGACCTCAACGGCCCGAACAATAACCAGCACATAATTACAAACATCATGAAACAATCACACATGTACACAAACGTACCAACTCAAGCTTTAACAGCTCACACAGGTGCGATAACACGAAAATCACCACGAAATGACAACATTAAAGATCGTCATCACACCTCCCACAAAGGGCTAACAAAACATATGCGTGGCGAACGACTCAACGTTCACACCACCAATTCAATCACAATTCGGAGGGCTAACACCCTAACAACAATACCAATATCATACACACCTTCTCCGACCGCAAGCAGGAAATGATGGGTTTTAAAAATGAAAACCACTTTTTGAAAACAGTTTGGAAACACCAATTGCTCTTGAGTATTACCTTTCAAAAAAATACAAACATGAAACATCGTTATCGAGACTTTGGAGAACCATTTCGCAATTGATAAAAATGAGGACACTTTCTCTTAGTGAAAAACTTTCAGAATATTCGACCCTCGGGTCTAAGTAAAAGTGTTTCTAAAACATTGAAAATATCTCAAAACATTTTGGTCCTCGAGGTAGAAGAATTTTGAAACATATTGTGGCACCTTGGATGTACCACGAGAAAATAATTCATTTTAAAAGTACATCTCGAAATTTATTTTCTAAGATACTCAAGGTTTTCAAAGATAATTCAATGGGCTAGAATGCCCAAAAATTTCACGTATTTACACGGAACATTATAGCGCCGTGGGTCCCGCGCCGGAACCCACCAGGATAAAACCATTTACAAAAACGCCAAAAAGGCCGATGACGGTAATATTTCAAAAACTCACAAAAGCCATTTACAAAATACTAAATACCATCATAAGAATTTCGCCAAAACGATCAAGGCCATAATGCCAAAAACTCGGTTAAGGGAATTGGTTTTCGAAATAAAACTCAGTCGGTAAAATACCGAAAGTCATTACAAAAGAACTCACGCAGCGGATAAAAGAAATACAGTTCAACATGCACAATCCAGCAACACTACTCCTCATATGAACAAAATATGAGGTTCAAATAACCACATATCAAGAAATCAAAATGCATAAGAGGATTCTGTCACTTAACAAATAATCATAAAAATAGCTCGTGTCACACGAGGCACAACACAAACAAGGGAGACTTACATCCACAGGTCGCACGAAAATAATGGCTGCACCCTGATACTAATCACGGCCGACAATCCAAACGACGCGTCGCGACACGACTCAGTCAGACAAAATCTGACAATACAAGACTCAACAACACATAACTCGACCCGACAGCCTAGGTTTCCTCAACCTAAGCTCCGATACCATAAATCTAACACCCCCATATCAAACCGAGAATATTACACGCTGCAGACTCTCTCCGTGAGGATCCACCAGGCTAGACATCAAAACAACACATTACATTACAAACCGACGAATCAAAATAACTAACCAATAGACCGATTTGGTCTTTCGTCACTGACTTACAAATCAAAATACATAAACTCATCCAGACTCATACCCACGCAAGGGTAAAATACTTGCACCAACGAACAATAAGACAGCGGAAAAGACAATACAATGGACCTAGACTAACTGAACCCAAAACTGGCCTTCGTGTGATTAGTATCATTCGTCTTTCATCATCCCTCGTACCGATCCTGTGTCTTGCTCCCGAAAACCTGCATGTACCTGGACACAATACAGATATCCACCCCCCGATTACTCGGGGGTTAGCAAAACTCCACTGTTTTGCTAGTGCAAGTATAAAGTGCAAAAACGAGCCATACACAACACATTCCGAGAATACAATGAAAGACTTCTCGAGATATTTTTAGTTAAAAATAGTTCAAGTCTTGAAGGTAGAAACGAAGCAAGTAAGCACTTTGAAAACACTTCCAAATCTCGGGAGTTTTGAAAACATTAGAAATTGAAAAGTTCTTAATTCCTCGAAAGTCATTTAGGGTCACAGCCCCAAAATTCATTTTCCAAAATGCAAATCCGTTAACAAAACGCGGGGTCCAGGACCCAACCATTACGGTCACAAAACACAGGATCTACGACCCGGTCATCCACTTCAATTCACTTACAAGTGCACATTACACATAACACATTAATCTTATGCAATTCTAGCTAAGCACCAAGACTCGATATATAATGTCTCTCGACCCCGAGCGCAAAGCATTGTGATACTCCGGACAATATCACAATTAATCATCAAAACATCAACATCAATATCACAGAAACCACACTTGATAACCCGTGGCCGTACCCATTAGTATCGGCCCCTAGAGGCCCCGTCGGACCGTCCCCAGGTGGGAAACCACTTCCGCGGCCGTACCCATTAGTATCGGCCCCCAGAGGTCCCGTTGAACCGTCCCCATGTGGAAGAACATCAACACACGCTGTTAGGAATATATGCCCTCGAATGCCACTCAGAGGATGAGAGAGTGAGAGCAATTGTATTGTAATTATGAATATTATATTTAATAAGGCTATTTCTATATTATTGTATATCACTGGCATTGTGATTTGGTATATAGAATAATAGTCCTTGCATTTGAGAGTGAACATTCTACTTCTTATGAAGATAAGGAGATAGGCACTAGAAGTGTTTAGAGCTCGAATGCTTAACTAGTTCGCAAGTCGATAAAACTTAACAGGACATTAAGTTTTAATAAGACTTGTATAATCGATAGGACGTGTGCACGTCTTGATAGCATAGTTATAAGTATATTGGTGGGACCAGTATACTCGAACACGACTCATACTCGATTCAGTCACACGGTATTCACTCTCGGAGAGTCGATGACGAATCGAAAGGTTGTGATAATATACGTGGACCTTTGACTTGAGGGTTCAGTAGAAGATGTGACTATGACGTTTAGTTTGTCATTAGAGTAGTTAGACTCATTTGCTTAATTGCTGAGTCGACCTCGAAGTGCGGACTATACGGGCAGGTAGCGCTTTCGTACGCCAAGAAAGGATTCTATCCCCTGTTAGTGAGCAGGCGAATGTCCTATACGGTTAATGGCGAATAAGATCATAAGTCTTTGGCCAAAGCATTCTGATATAGTCGTATTAGATACACTATTAATCAGTCGGTCTTGATTTGCATTAACACATGTATAGAGTCTAGTTAACAGTAGGGTTTGACTTTACCGTGACACTCAAGATTTGGTAGGAGATCGATGAAGGGTCTATACGTATATGGTATTCATGACATAATGGTTACGGAATGATTCGTTCATTCGTTCTCGATCGGGGTTTACAATGCGGCCGCTAGCCGCTAAGTCTTGCCCGCACTCATTGATTCCTCCCAATTCCGGCTGAGACGAACCTACGGAGTCGTGCAACAGGATCATTGATGGATAAATATGAATTAATAATCTCTCTTATAATATTAGATATTAGTGATTTATCGGATAAATCAAATAGCGGTCTTATGAATTGTAAGTAAGTTACTGGGTGATTACTTTAATTCATAAATTATATTTCTTAGAGAAATGTATATTTGTGTTTGATATAACTAATTAATTGGATTAATTAATTAGTATAAACACATTGGAAATAAAACGGATTCGTTTGACGGACATCCGATTCACGAGGGATTCGTTTGACGAACATCCAATACACGAGCCGAATTAACTCGACCCGTTTCTTGGAAGATTCCCTATAAGGCCCCCCGCTCCTATCTACTTTGTCTCTCTCTCATTATATTATACACTTGTGGGATCATGTGAGGTGTTGAGATGCTTTTAAAAGCATCTTCTACATGTGAGGCTTGTTATCATTGTGAAAAGAAAGTCTTTTCAATCATAAAAGTCTCCTTCTTCCTTCCCCAAGTGAATATTTCGTTTTTTTTAAGAGCTTCAAGAGTGAGAAAAATTTTCTACAGCATATACTTGATCTTAGAGACAAGTTATTAGTAGAAAAGATCGAGAGAAAAAATTCCTACAAGCTTCCCTAGTCGCATTCTTAGAGAAAGGAAGTTTGCTGATTTTTCCGTCAAGTTCCGGCGTGTGAAGTAGAGGCACCATGCTTTCGGTGTTTGGAATGAAGGGATCTTCATCATCATCATCATACGAAGGTTTTTCAGAGACATCAAAGGTATGGGACTTTAATTCCTTGATCTTCGTATTTCTTTTCGTATATACGTTACTTGATCGATCCTCTTAGGGATTCCGTTTATTCTTCCGCTGCATTTATTTTCTATGGAATCCCAACAGTGGTATCAGAGCGAGGTCAAATATATCGTATATACGATCATCTTTGCATTTGGAATGTTTTTTGATGATGTTTATGATTTAGAATCATAATAGATATAATCGAAGAAATTTAATCGTTCATAGTAAGTCAAGTTTCGACTATTTTATGTGAATTATAAATCTGAAAATTTTGATTTTTGTTGATTTATAAGTTCTTCATGAAGTTAAGAAACTTTTTCGTTTTGGAAGTGAGTCGAAAAAATGAGAAAAACGGGGGTTAAACACGAATACCGCGAAGATGCACATTGCCGGCGGCTTCGATCGGCTCTTGCTGGCCGGCCGAGAGTGACTCGGTAGGCTCTTTAGCAGCTCGGCCACGGCTGCCGGCGATGGCCGAGAGTGACACGGTCCTGGCGGCTCTCGGGTTTTCGGCCCGATTTTGAATCGGCCGTGGGTGGGCCTGATATGGATTTTCCGACTCCATTTTTGTGTTTATATTTCGTTGTAATAATTTTCAAATTTAAATTGGATTTAATTGGATTTAATAAAATATTTGGAATATTTTTTATTAAGGGAAATTATTAGACGAGAATATTGTTTTGGCCGGATTACTTTGAACGGATTAAAATGACGATTATAAATATTAATTTTATTAATATTGTAGAAATTAAATAGATTAATTTTTATATTAATTGGATTAATATATTAGTTGATTATTTAATTTCATTTACCGTTACATGTTGTATGGAATGCCTTATGTGATGGTGATATAGCTCGTGGACTTAGTTGTTGATTTGTTCGATTCGATATGGTTGTAAAGGCCGTTTTGAGCCTATTTATTTTTACTAGAAAATATGTATAATAGGACGTATTGTTCAATGATGTAATTATTCATATGGCTATGACGAAGACCGAAGACGACCGACTAGAAGACGAAGAATCAATACTGTATTTTTCCTTTCTTTATTTGGCTTGGCCCAATACTTAGGAAAAAGTCCATGAGCTATATGTTGGTAGTAACTAGGTTGCTATTTATTGTTTTTCATTTTGAATGATTGACAAACCACAAACCGCGCTTATAAACGGATTAATATGCAAAGTGTAACATATAATCGCGTTAATACTCCCACTTACAAATACTAAGTTATAAAGGTTACGAGGTTTCCTACCCTCCGTCAAACTCATGGAAAATTTAAATCTAAACCGGAATATTATTATTCCGAGTATGTCGGGATAATATTTTTGGGGAAAGTTGATAAATTCCTACAGTGCATTAGATGCCTTTGGTTGTGACAAATCAAACCCCTATAAACCGTATGGGTTGCCGGGTAAGATTCAATTGTAAGACTAATAGGAGTTGACGGTTTAAACTTAGATAGTTCAGCGAGCCATAGAAACCGAATGGGTTGAGGGCAAGTGAACTAGGGGTAAAAGAAGATCGAATCATCCATTAGATGGGTTGGTATTAGACACCACTTTATAAAGAATAATAGAATATAAACCGTATGGGTTGCCCTCTATTAAACTTTGTAAAGAAATCGACCACTATGAAGTCACCCAAGACTTCCGGATTTAACATGGGAGTGTGTAAATGCCGATAAAATAGTGGGAGCCGAGTTATGAATAAAGAAAGTCCTTAAATTCTTTACTCGGATCATAATTAAACAAACACTAATGAATCTCAAATTATTCTCTGCAGTTAACAAACCTCTCAATATGGCAATGAACCCACTCGCTATACTACTTGAAAAGAACGTCCTGACTGGTCTGAACTATGTGGACTGGCTTCGGAACTTGAGGATTGTCCTAACTATGGAAATGCTGGGATACGTCTTGGAGGCGGACATTCCAGCGGCTCCTGCAAGAACCCGAGCCAATCAGGAAGATGTCGATGCCCATGAGAAATGGGTAAAAGACGACATAAGAGTGCGAGGGTACATGTTAGGCTCAATAACCAATGAGCTTCAACGTGCCCATGAAAAGATGACGTCTTCACGAGCCATCTTAGTGCACCTGGCTGAGCTCTATGGAGAGCATAGCCGAACTGCTAGATATGAGATATGAAAGCAATTATTCGGCGCCAGGATGAAGGAAGGAGAGAGAGTTGGGGACCATGTCCTCAAGATGATCTCGATGATTGAGAGATTGGAAGCTCTTGATTTTCAGATGCATGCATCTCTCCAACCTGACCTTATCCTACAGTCACTTCCTGACTCCTTTTCACAATTTGTCATGAACTTCAACTGCAATGAGATTGCATGTAACTTAGCTGGGCTAATGAACAAACTGATGACTACCCAGTCCCAGATGAAGATAAAGGGAAAGGAAACTGCACTTGTGATTTCGTCTGGGACTTGGAAGTCCAAGAATAAGAAGAAAAAGAACAAGAAGCAGTTAGGTCCAATAGCCAAGATCGACAAGGGAAAGGGCAAGGCCCCAATGGTTCAAAAGAGCAAGGGGGCCAAGAAAACGGATGTATGCCTCAACTGCGGTGAGCTAGGCCACTGGAAGAGGTACTGTCCAAAGCTTGACCGTAATGCGCCTTCAGGTACAGAACTACTGGTTTTAGAAACAAATTGTTCAGAATCGTATATTCTACTTCTTGGATACTTGATTCTCAAGTGCGAGTTCTCACATTTGTACAATGAATCGGGATCTGGAACGAAGTAGGAAGTCGGATTCGGGAGGTGATGGTCACCGCGGAAGTGGGCATAGTGTCGAGGCTTCTGATATCGGATCCCTTATGTTGGATTTAGAATCTGGTTTTATTCTTACTTTAGATGATGTACTTGTTTTGCCCAAGGGGCACAAGAATATTGTATCAATTCCGGTCATGGACCGAAAGGGATTTCACTTCTTTATTGGAGATGGGTCCTGTCGTATTTATTTCAGAAATAAATTGGTTGGTACTGCTACATTATTAAATGGTTTATACCATTTAAATTTAAAGAATAAAACAACTGTGAACACTATAACTAAGAAGCGTGGTAGGGATGAAACGAACCAAGCACTTAAGTGGCATCTTAGACTTGGTCATATCGGTCAGACCAAGGTTCATAAAATGGAGAAAGATGGGCTTACAGGTCCATTGGGATCAGATCCCCATCCAACTTGTGAATCTTGCCTTCAAGGCAAAATGACTAAGTTACCCTTCGCAGGGACTTTTGAAAGAGCTGCTGAAAAACTTGGATTGATCCATACCGACGTCTGTGGCCCTTTTGAAGTGGCACGAGACGGTTTTCAATATTTCATTACATTCACTGATAACCATACCAGGTATGGATTCATGTACTTAATGAAACATAAGTCTGAAGCTTTTGATAAATTCAAGGAATTTAAAGCCCTAGTTGAAAATCAAACAGGTAACCGTGTTAAGACTCTTCGGTCAGACCGGGGTGGTGAGTACATGAGTACCGAATTTGATGAGTTCTTAAAAGAACTAAGAGTAGTGTCACAATTCACTCCTCCAGCTACTCCACAATTAAATGGTGTATCAGAAAGAAGGAACAGGACCTTGTTGGACATGGTTCGCTCCATGCTTAACTATACTGATCTACCGATTTATCTGTGGGGTTACGCACTCCTTACTGCTGTGCATATCTTGAACAGATGTCCTTCCAAATCCGTTCCTAAGACTCCCCATGAGATGTGGAGAGGTAGGAAACCAAGTCTTAATCACATTAGGATTTCGGGATGCCCTGCTTATGTCAAGAAGACTAAAGTAGAGAAATTGGAAACTAGGTCTGTGAAAGGTCGTTTCATAGTATATCCAGGGGATTCCATGGGATATCTATTCTACATGCACGAAGATCATAGGATCATCATTGCTATACAAGCACACTTCCTGGAAGATCAGTTTATTCAGGAAGGAGGGGCAGGTAGAAATATTTCTTTGAAAGAAATAAAAGAAACACCAAATGAGACACCTATGCAAGATATTAGAACCCAACCTTCTGAAATACAAACACAACCTCGCAAGTCTAGTAGAATTTCTCAAATACCTGAGAGGTATGGATATCTGCATCAAGAGGAACTGGGTGTCCATGAGATGACAGAAAGTAGTCAAGAGAATGATCCTTCTACATACGACCAAGCGATGGTAGACGTTGACTCCACCAAGTGGCAAGAAGCTATGGAAGCTGAGATAGACTCAATGCATGCTAATCAGGTCTGGACTTTAGTAGATCGTCCTAAAGGCATAGTGCCTATTGGAAACAAATGGATCTATAAAAGAAAGACTGATGGAGATGGCAAGGTTGATACCTATAAGGCCAGGCTTGTGGAAAAGGGTTATTCCCAAAGAGAAGGAATCGATTACTTCGAGACCTTCTCGCCTGTAGCTATAATTAAGTCTATTCGCATGATGCATGCTATAGCAGCCCACTTAGATTATGAAATATGGCAAATGGATGTGAAAACGGCATTACTAAATGGATTCCTCGAGGCAGAGATTTACATGGAACAGCCTAAGGGATTCATATATCAAACCAATATTCATAAAGTATGCAAACTTCAGCGTGCCATTTATGGACTGAAGCAAGCTTCACGGAGTTGGAATCTTAGTTTTAACGAGACAGTCAAAGAGTTTGATTTTGTCCAAAACGAAGAAGACCCCTGTATTTACAAGAAGGTTAGTGGGAGCAAAATTGCGTTCTTAATACTATATGTAGATGACATTCTACTTATAGGAAACGACGTAGGAATGCTCAGTTCTGTGAAAGCTTGGCTTTCTAAAGAGTTCTCAATGAAAGACTTGGGAGAAGCTACCTATATTCTGGGTATTCATCTCTACCGGGATAGAGCGAAAAGAATGTTAGGTCTTTCCCAAGCCCTCTACATAGAAAAGATCCTGAAGCGATTTAGGATGGAAGATTCTAAAATAAGATTTCTACCTATGCAACATGGTGCAAAACTTTCCTTAGAGATGTGTCCTCAAGGGGAGGAAGATAGAAAGGAAATGAGCAAGGTACCTTATGCTTCGGCAGTAGGTAGCCTTATGTATGCAATGATTTGCACTAGACCAGACATTGCCTATGCTGTGAGCGTAGTAAGTCGGTTTCAGTCAAATCCAGGGCAGGAACATTGGACTGCTGTAAAGAACATTCTTAAGTACCTAAGGAGGACTAAAAACTTGGTTCTTACATACGGCGGTGGAGAACTAAGAGTGATGGGTTATACAGACTCAGATTTTTCGGGGGACATGGATGCTCAGATGTCCACATCAGGGTATATCTTTATGCTGAATGGTGGGCGATTTCTTGGAGAAGTGCCAAGCAAAGTTCGACCGCTATCTCTACATGTCAAGCCGAATATCAGCACCACGGAGGCTGCTAAAGAAGCTTTTGGATAAAGAAGTTCACCGAGGAACTTCCGGTGGTTCCTAATGCGAGAGAAGCCCGTGACCTTTTTTGTGACAACGACGAGTTGCCGCAGGCTAAGGAGCCTAGGGCTCACCACAACACCAAACATATTGCGAGAAAATATCATTTTGTTAGAGAAATAGTTCGGGATGGGAATGTTACACTGCAGAGAGTAGACACAACAAATAACGTTGCTGATCCGCTTACCAAGCCACTATCTCAGAAGGTCTTAGAGAGACATCTAGAGAGTATGGGTATTAGATACCATAGTTTGTGGCATTGAGTGCAAGTGGGAGATTGTTAGGAATATATGCCCTCGAATGCCACTCAGGGGATGAGAGAGAGAGCAATTTTATTGTAATTATGAATATTATATTTAATAAGGCTATTTATATATTATTGTATATCACTGGCATTGTGATTTGGTATATAGAATAATAGTCCTTGCATTTGAGACTGAACATTCTACTTCTTATGGAGATAAGGAGATAGGCACTAGAAGTGTTTAGAGCTCGAATGCTTAACTAGTTCGCAAGTCGATAAAACTTAACAGGACATTAAGTTTTAATAAGACTTGTATAACTGATGCTATGACGTCTGCACGTCTTGATAACATAGTTATAAGTATATTGGTGATACCAGTATACTCGAACACGACTCATACTCGATTCAGTCACACGGTATTCACTCTCGGAGAGTCGATGACGAATCGAAAAGTTGTGATAGTATACGTGGACCTTTGACTTGAGGGTTCAGTAGAAGATGTGCCTGTGACGTTTAGTTTGTCATTAGAGTAGTTAGACTCATTTGCTTAATTGCTGAGTCGACCTCGAAGTGAGGACTATACGGGCAGGTAGCAGTCTTTACTGTACGCCAAGAAAGGATACTATCTCCTGTTAGTGAGCAGGAAAATGTCCTATACGGTTAATGGCGAATGAGATCATAAGTCTTTGGCCAAAGCATTCTGATATAGTCGTATTAGATACACTATTAATCAGTCGGTCTTGATTTGCATTAACACATGTATAGAGTCTAGTCAACAGTAGGGTTTGACTTTACCGTGACCCGAAGATTTGACCGGGACATCTGATGAAGGGTCTATACGTATATGGTATTCATGACATAATGCTTCTGGAATGATTCGTTCATTCGTTCTCAGTCGGGGTTTACAGTGCGGCCCGCTAGGCTGGCTAAGTGCTGCCCGCACTCATTGATTCCTCCCAATGCCGGCTGAGACGAACCTACGGAGTCACGCAACAGGATCATTGATGGATAAATATGAATTAATAATCTCTCTTATAATATTAGATATTAGTGATTTATCGGATAAATCAAATAGCGGTCTTATGAATTGTAAGTAAGTTACTGGGTGATTACTTTAATTCATAAATTATATTTCTTAGAAAAATGTATATTTGTGTTTGATATAACAAATTAATTGGATTAATTAATTAGTATAAACACATTGGAAATAAAACGGATTTGTTTGACGGACATCCGATTCACAAGGGATTCGTTTGACGAACATCCAATACACGAGCCGAATTAACTCGACCCGTTTCTTGGAAGATTCCCTATAAGGCTTCCCCCTCCTCTCTACTTTGTCTCTCTCTCATTATATTATACACTAGTGGGATCATGTGAGGTGTTGAGATGCTTTTAAAAGCATCTTCTACATGTGAGGCTTGTTATCATTGTGAAAAGAAAGTCTTTTCAATCATAAAAGTCTCCTTCTTCCATCCCCAAGTGAATATTTCGTTTTTTAAGAGAGCTTCAAGAGTGAGAAAAATTTTCTACAGCATATACTTGATCTTAGAGACAAGTTATTAGTAGAAAAGATCGAGAGAAAAAATTCCTACAAGCTTCCCTAGCCGCATTCTTAGAGAAAGGAAGTTTGCTGATTTTTCCGTCAAGTTCCGGCGTGTGAAGAAGAGGCACCGTGCTTTCGGTGTTTGGAATGAAGGGATCTTCATCATCATCATTATCATCATACGAAGGTTTTTCAGAGACATCAAAGGTATGGGACTTTAATTCCTTGATCTTCGTATTTCTTTTCGTATATATTAAAATCAAAATCCGTGATCTTTAGCAAAATAAATAGCATTTTAATAAGTATTGGGGCGTTACAATCTTACCCCCATTTAAAAAATTTCGTCCTCGAAATTGAGCTTCGGAAAGAACTTTGAAAATCTATATCAAACTTTGTATGAGTATTTTCATCAATAACTTTAAAAATATTGTGTCAGCAAAAATTACTTTGAAACCTTTCTTTGAAATCATATTTTGTCCCTTTCGGATAACATTTAAACTTTCATATATCCTTTCAAATCTTTTGCCGACACAATCATTCTATACTCATACCAAAAATTTTAAGTTTTCATAAAAGAGTGAATACTTGAAAACATTACCTCGGAGTCGACGTTGGGCAGCAGCGATGAACCACATATTCTCCCGAAAACATAATCATAATGTAATTATTCGTTATACTTCTAAAAATAAGAAAGTTTTGAAATATCTTGTTTTGTATAAGTAAATCTTTTTTTTAAACCTCCTTAACTGTATAGTCCCATACCTACACAGTCTTGGAATACCTCTCGCTCTGGTGAGAATTTAGTTAAGTCATGTCCCCCTCTGCCTAGAAGCCTTGTCAGGAGCCGCTCGTTGTCCGTGCCCTTTTTCTTATTGCACCGGCGATCACTCCCCTTTCTCGGAGCCGCTCATTGCCCATGCCCTTTTTTATTGCACCGGCGATCACTCCCCGCCCTCGTCGGCCCCGGGTGTCACATGTTCACCAGCTTCCGCTTCGTTCATCCCCAAATCTCACCGTACTGAGAGAGGCCTTGCTCCAATACCATTCTGTAACACACTGGCTTTCTTAATTAATAAGAACGTTACACAGCTCATTTTTTTCCTTAAAAAATTTATATAAATTCTGAGTATTTGCGGATGCATTTTAGTCAGTAAATCTTCAATAAAACTCATTTATTCAACCACCAGTACAGTTTTACAATAACATGGGAAATCAAATATTCGGACATAGTCTATTGAAATTATATTCGTTGAAGAACATCAAGTATTTCGTAAAAATAATAATAATTACGGCGACAACATCTTTTATTATTTAGAACTTCATCGTGTTGGAAGTATGTATTCATCTTCTGCTTGTCCCGTTCGTCAATTCCTTAGTCTGAAAAAGATAAATGACGAGGTGTGAGTACGCGAGCATACTCAGTGAGATGAAACCCTTATAAATCGTCAAAATCATGTTGTGTAATGTACATAAAACATTCTTATCTGTGTGAGACTCGTCTCGTATTTCTTTCATTCTTTCGACCCCTCGTGGGTCGTCATGTTGCACGACACAACGTTGACCGTAACATATTAAAACAGTATAACCTCACCTCGTTTGCTGAAATCTTGAAATATCTTCCTTTGAATATGGCTCGGTTGTCCTTCTTGGATCACGGATACGCTTCTCCTAGCATTTGAAAATACTTTTTCATATTTCCGGTCATGAATTCTTGATGTAAAATCTGAAATCTCTTTGCGGGCTTTTATCAAACACCTTTGAAAAACTGTCAGAAATGAGCTATCTGTTTGACCGGGCTTTTTGAGTCCTTAATAGTTTTTGGAAGGCAGATATGTTATGGGCGTTTTAAAGAAGAGGTTCATAGCTTCAAAATGATATATTATTTGTACAAAAACACATCCGGTAACATGTATAAATAGGGGCTCAAAGTCGGTTGAAAATCAGTCTTACCCAGACAGCTGGAAGCCTTATCCGGACAGCTGGCCGAGAAGCTTCTGTCGGTCGTGACCGACCTTATCCGGACAGCTGGACAGCCTTATCTGGAAAGCTGGCCGAGAAACTACTGTCGGTCGTGACCGACCTTCTCCAGATAGCCTTATCCGGACAACGCCGAGAAACTTCTGTCGGCCGTGACCGGCAGCTGTCGGTAGGCGTGTGCGGCGGTGACCGGCAGATGTCTGGCAACTTGGCTCGGCCGGTTCGACCCTTTGCCGGTGTCCAAATTCGATTTTCCGACCTGTTCCGGACTTGTCGGAGTTAAATCTTCGATATGCTCGGAACGGATTTTCGATAATAATAATAAAATAATCTAATATTATTTTTGCAATATAAGTGTTTTGTAATGAAATTTTATCGTATCAAAGTCGTCGGAACTTTTCGAAATCACTTTCATAAATTCTAAAAATGATCCTTATAATTTATTTTGAAATCGTTTTCTTTTAAGTCCTTCATTTTATGCTAGGAACGTATCGGCCAAGTATCAGACAACCTGTAAATATTAAAATCAAAATCCGTGATCTTTAGCAAAATAAATAGCATTTAAATAAGTATTGGGGCGTTACAATCTTACCCCCATTTAAAAAATTTCGTCCTCGAAATTGAGCTTCGGAAAGAACTTTGAAAATCTATATCAAACTTTGTATGAGTATTTTCATCAATAACTTTAAAAATATTGTGTCAGCAAAAATTACTTTGAAACCTTTCTTTGAAATCATATTTTGTCCCTTTCGGATAACATTTAAACTTTCATATATCCTTTCAAATCTTTTGCCGACACAATCATTCTATACTCATACCAAAAATTTTAAGTTTTCATAAAAGAGTGAATACTTGAAAACATTACCTCGGAGTCGACGTTGGGCAGCAGCGATGAACCACATATTCTCCCGAAAACATAATCATAATGTAATTATTCGTTATACTTCTAAAAATAAGAAAGTTTTGAAATATCTTGTTTTGTATAAGTAAATCTTTTTTTTAAACCTCCTTAACTGTATAGTCCCATACCTACACAGTCTTGGAATACCTCTCGCTCTGGTGAGAATTTAGTTAAGTCATGTCCCCCTCTGCCTAGAAGCCTTGTCAGGAGCCGCTCGTTGTCCGTGCCCTTTTTCTTATTGCACCGGCGATCACTCCCCTTTCTCGGAGCCGCTCATTGCCCATGCCCTTTTTTATTGCACCGGCGATCACTCCCCGCCCTCGTCGGCCCCGGGTGTCACATGTTCACCAGCTTCCGCTTCGTTCATCCCCAAATCTCACCGTACTGAGAGAGGCCTTGCTCCAATACCATTCTGTAACACACTGGCTTTCTTAATTAATAAGAACGTTACACAGCTCATTTTTTTCCTTAAAAAATTTATATAAATTCTGAGTATTTGCGGATGCATTTTAGTCAGTAAATCTTCAATAAAACTCATTTATTCAACCACCAGTACAGTTTTACAATAACATGGGAAATCAAATATTCGGACATAGTCTATTGAAATTATATTCGTTGAAGAACATCAAGTATTTCGTAAAAATAATAATAATTACGGCGACAACATCTTTTATTATTTAGAACTTCATCGTGTTGGAAGTATGTATTCATCTTCTGCTTGTCCCGTTCGTCAATTCCTTAGTCTGAAAAAGATAAATGACGAGGTGTGAGTACGCGAGCATACTCAGTGAGATGAAACCCTTATAAATCGTCAAAATCATGTTGTGTAATGTACATAAAACATTCTTATCTGTGTGAGACTCGTCTCGTATTTCTTTCATTCTTTCGACCCCTCGTGGGTCGTCATG
Source organism: Orobanche coerulescens (assembly GCA_033398695.1). NCBI lineage: Eukaryota > Viridiplantae > Streptophyta > Magnoliopsida > Lamiales > Orobanchaceae > Orobanche > Orobanche coerulescens. Next base: position 63,962,132 of record CM065801.1, read on the forward strand.
TTGCACGACACAACGTTGACCGTAACATATTAAAACAGTATAACCTCACCTCGTTTGCTGAAATCTTGAAATATCTTCCTTTGAATATGGCTCGGTTGTCCTTCTTGGATCACGGATACGCTTCTCCTAGCATTTGAAAATACTTTTTCATATTTCCGGTCATGAATTCTTGATGTAAAATCTGAAATCTCTTTGCGGGCTTTTATCAAACACCTTTGAAAAACTGTCAAAAATGAGCTATCTGTTTGACCGGGCTTTTTGAGTCCTTAATAGTTTTTGGAAGGCAGATATGTTATGGGCGTTTTAAAGAAGAGGTTCATAGCTTCAAAATGATATATTATTTGTACAAAAACACATCCGGTAACATGTATAAATAGGGGCTCAAAGTCGGTTGAAAATCAGTCTTACCCAGACAGCTGGAAGCCTTATCCGGACAGCTGGCCGAGAAGCTTCTGTCGGTCGTGACCGACCTTATCCGGACAGCTGGACAGCCTTATCTGGAAAGCTGGCTGAGAAACTACTGTCGGTCGTGACCGACCTTCTCCAGATAGCCTTATCCGGACAGCGCCGAGAAACTTCTGTCGGCCGTGACCGGCAGCTGTCGGTAGGCGTGTGCGGCGGTGACCGACAGATGTCTGGCAACTTGGCTCGGCCGGTTCGACCCTTTGCCGGTGTCCAAATTCGATTTTCCGACCTGTTCCGGACTTGTCGGAGTTAAATCTTCGATATGCTCGGAACGGATTTTCGATAATAATAATAAAATAATCTAATATTATTTTTGCAATATAAGTGTTTTGTAATGAAATTTTATCGTATCAAAGTCGTCGGAACTTTTCGAAATCACTTTCATAAATTCTAAAAATGATCCTTATAATTTATTTTGAAATCGTTTTCTTTTAAGTCCTTCATTTTATGCTAGGAACGTATCGGTCCAAGTATCAGACAACCTGTAAATATTAAAATCAAAATCCGTGATCTTTAGCAAAATAAATAGCATTTAAATAAGTATTGGGGCGTTACAATCTTACCCCCATTTAAAAAATTTCGTCCTCGAAATTGAGCTTCGGAAAGAACTTTGAAAATCTATATCAAACTTTGTATGAGTATTTTCATCAATAACTTTAAAAATATTGTGTCAGCAAAAATTACTTTGAAACCTTTCTTTGAAATCATATTTTGTCCCTTTCGGATAACATTTAAACTTTCATATATCCTTTCAAATCTTTTGCCGACACAATCATTCTATACTCATACCAAAAATTTTAAGTTTTCATAAAAGAGTGAATACTTGAAAACATTACCTCGGAGTCGACGTTGGGCAGCAGCGATGAACCACATATTCTCCCGAAAACATAATCATAATGTAATTATTCGTTATACTTCTAAAAATAAGAAAGTTTTGAAATATCTTGTTTTGTATAAGTAAATATTTTTTTTAAACCTCCTTAACTGTATAGTCCCATACCTACACAGTCTTGGAATACCTCTCGTTCTGGTGAGAATTTAGTTAAGTCATGTCCCCCTCCGCCTAGAAGCCTTGTCAGGAGCCGCTCGTTGTCCGTGCCCTTTTTCTTATTGCACCGGCGATCACTCCCCTTTCTCGGAGCCGCTCATTGCCCATGCCCTTTTTTATTGCACCGGCGATCACTCCCTGCCCTCGTCGGCCCCGGGTGTCACATGTTCACCAGCTTCCGCTTCGTTCATCCCCAAATCTCACCGTACTGAGAGAGGCCTTGCTCCAATACCATTCTGTAACACACTGGCTTTCTTAATTAAAAAGAACGTTACAGAGCTCATTTTTTTTCCTTAAAAAATTTATATTAATTCGGAGTATTTGCGGAAGCATTTTAGTCAGTAAATCTTCAATAAAACTCATTTATTCAACCACCAGTACAGTTTTACAATAACATGGGAAATCAAATATTCGGACATAGTCTATTGAAATTATATTCGTTGAAGAACATCAAGTATTTCGTAAAAATAATAATAATTACGGCGACAACATCTTTTATTATTTAGAACTTCATCGTGTTGGGAGTATGTATTCATCTTCTGCTTGTCCCGTTCGTCAATTCCTTAGTCTGAAAAACATAAATGACGAGGTGTGAGTACGCGAGCATACTCAGTGAGATTAAACCCTTATAAATCGTCAAAATCATGTTGTGTAATGTACATAAAACATTCTTATCTGTGTGAGACTCGTCTCGTATTTCTTTCATTCTTTCGACTCCTCGTGGGTCGTCATGTTGCACGACACAACGTTGACCGTAACATATTAAAACAGTATAACCTCACCTCGTTTGCTGAAATCTTGAAATATCTTCCTTTGAATATGGCTCGGTTGTCCTTCTTGGATCACGGATACGCTTCTCCTAGCATTTGAAAATACTTTTTCATATTTCCGGTCATGAATTCTTTATGTAAAATCTGAAATCTCTTTGCGGGCTTTTATCAAACACCTTTGAAAAACTGTCAGAAATGAGCTATCTGTTTGACCGGGCTTTTTGAGTCCTTAATAGTTTTTGGAAGGTAGATATGTTATGGGCGTTTTAAAGAAGAGGTTCATAGCTTCAAAATGATATATTATTTGTACAAAAAGAGATCCGGTAACATGTATAAATAGGGGCTCAAAATCGGTTGAAAATCAATCTTACCCGGACAGCTGGAAGCCTTATCCGGACAGCTGGCCGAGAAGCTTCTGTCGGTCGTGACCGACCTTATCCGGACAGCTGGACAGCCTTATCCGGACAGCTGGCCGAGAAACTTCTGTCGGTCGTGACCGACCTTATCCAGACAGCCTTATCCGGACAGCGCCGAGAAACTTCTGTCGGCCGTGACCGGCAGCTGTCGGTAGGCGTGTGCGGCGGTGACCGGCAGATGTCTGTCAACTTGGCTCGGCCGGTTCGACCCTTTGCCGGTGTCCAAATTCGATTTTCCGACCTGTTCCGGACTCGTCGGAGTTAAATCTTCGATATGCTCGGAACGGATTTTCGATAATAATAATAAAATAATCAAATATTATTTTTGCAATATAAGTGTTTTGTAATGAAATTTTATCGTATCAAAGTCGTCGGAACTTTTCGAAATCACTTTCATAAATTCTAAAAATGATCCTTATAATTTATTTTGAAATCGTTTCCTTTTAAGTCCTTCATTTTATGCTAGGAACGTATCGGTCCAAGTATCAGACAACCTGTAAATATTAAAATCAAAATCCGTGATCTTTTGCAAAATAAATAGCATTTAAATAAGTATTGGGGCGTTACAATCCTACCCCCATTTAAAAAATTTCGTCCTCGAAATTGAGCTTCGGAAAGAACTTTGAAAATCTATATCAAACTTTGTATGAGTATTTTCATCAATAACTTTAAAAATATTGTGTCAGCAAAAATCACTTTGAAACCTTTCTTTGAAATCATATTTTGTCCCTTTCGGATAACATTTAAACTTTTATATATCCTTTCAAATCTTTTGCCGACACAATCATTCTATACTCATACCAAAAATTTGAAGTTTTCATAAAAGAGTGAATACTTGAAAACATTACCTCGGAGTCGACGTTGGGCAGCAGCGATGAACCACATATTCTCCCGAAAACATAATCATAATGTAATTATTCGTTATACTTTTAAAAATAAGAAAGTTTTGAAATATCTTGTTTTGTATAAGTAACTCTTTTTTTAAACCTCCTTAACTGTATAGTCCCATACCTACACAGTCTTGGAATACCTCTCGTTCTGGTGAGAATTTGGTTAAGTCATGTCCCCCTCCACCTAGAAGCCTTGTCAGGAGCCGCTCGTTGTCCGTGCCCTTTTTCTTATTGCACCGGCGATCACTCCCCTTTCTCGGAGCCGCTCATTGCCCGTGCCCTTTTTTATTGCACCTGCGATCACTCCCCGCCCTCGTCGGCCCCGGGTGTCACATGTTCACCAGCTTCCTGTCACGGGCTTAGAGTTTGCTATGCTCCTAAGCGTCGTGCGGCCTAGCAACCCTCTTGCTAGTCAGCCTTAAACACTCCGAATTTGGCTAAGAATGAAAGTTGGCACAACGGAAGAGAGGCAATGGGTTGAGGGAAATTACTTCCACTAAGTAACAAAGAGATTACAAGTGTGTCTTACAAGTGAGTTCCCAAGGATGGTTGCAAATGAGCCCCAACTTTCCTATTTATACTACCTCCTATCACTAGAAACTTCCTCCACCTCCTCATTTGGAGGCTTCTAGACCCTCCTATACTATTACATGTTCTAGAGTATTCTAAGTACAAAAGCCTTTACAAATGTCTAGAAAACTCTACTATCTTACAATTCTCTTGACTCATCCAAGAGTCTCCAGCACCTTCCACATGTTTCTGGATCTTCCTGGCTCGTTCGGCCCGACCCGGCCCGTTCGGCCCGACTCGGCCCGTCTCCATGTAACCCGACCCGATTCGGCCCGGCCTTCCACACATGCCTCCGGATTAATCTTTGATGTTCTGGACCATCCCGGTCCGTTTTTGGAATGTTCCGAGTATAACTTCCTCACAGTGGACTCCTCAGCTTTCCAATGTCCACTGCTCTCACACGGCTTTATCCCGCTAAGCCTATTATAGGGGGAGGGTGCTCCGTGCATCCCTCGCGTGCCGCCCGCGCACGCGCCCAGCACCTCGCGCGCACCCCTCGCGGGTGTCCGTCGCCCGTGTCCGAGTCTCGGCCCTCGGATATGCCTCGTCTCGTCATCTTGTCCCGCATTCTCCCGAAGCGGTGTGCCTGTCTGCCGCACTCATCCGTTCGGTTCCCGGCGTGCCTTGTCTCGCCGCCCAGGTAGTCCCGCATCTGGCCTGATGGCCTTGTCCCTCGGTCGGGCACTTTGTTGCCCAGTTGGCCTGCTTGCTCGGCCATACATCCACGCATGCCGCGCCACACGGCTAAGTCCCTCAGTCGGTTGTGCCGCTCCACACGGCCTAGCTATCCCGAACGTGCCCCGTGCACGTTGATCCGTTGAACCTCGCACACCTCTGTGCGGGTCTGTCCGAGCACTCTGTCGGTCATTTCTCTCGGGGCGTGACACTCTCCCCCGCCTGTTCCGTCGACGTCCCCGTCGATGCGTGCTGCCACTCGGTGCTTCGATGTACCGCATTGATCCCATACAGTACATCGACATTTCCTCTTCGGTCAGCTTCTTCTGAAATCGAAGTGTCGTCATCGCTGCGTAGGGAAGTTGCTCCACCGTCAAGGGGATAGTGATGGGTTTGTTCGGACCCTTCACCCATAGTACCTTTGCTTGTGGGAAAAAGGCAAAATCGTTCTTCTCCACGAAGTCCATTCCCAAAATGAGGTCCCGATCGTCCATCGTGGTGACCTTGAAGTGCACTCGGCCTTCCCAGTCTCCGAGCACGATTCGCACTCCATTTGCTGCCCCTGTGACCGGTACTGCTGGTCCGTTGTTGGACTTCATCCATGTAACACCCCCAAAACCATCCGGGATATTACAGCGCCGTGGGTCCCGCGCCGGGACCCACCAGGCTAAAAACCATTTACAAAACCAATTCAAAAACGATCAAAAAGCCAAAGAGGCCGATGACGGTAATATTTTGCAAATACTCAAATATTTTCAAAAACGAAATTCTGAAATACCGTCATAAAATACCATTTGAAAATACAAGGCGAAGTGCCAAATCTCGATAGTTCAAAATGTACGTTAAGCTACCACTTAAACGTACCGATAAAATAATTTGGGAAAAAGAGTTTGACGAAAATAACCCAAGTTCGCAAAGTGCCAAAAGGGCCATTTAAAAATACACACACGCAGCGGATAAATATACCGAAAAGCCATTTTGAGATATACACACGCAGCGGATAAATACAGTTCAAAATACACATTTGCAGCGGAAATAAATGACCGGAATAGAATACTCAATTCTCCGAAAACAAGCCACAGCCAGTACTCGACCGCTACTAGCTCGATCTCCGAGTACCTAAAAATAAAGCCCACGATGGGGTCAGCCACAATACTCAAATAATGATATCGATCACATCATCATAAATAATTACATACCAATGTAATAATATTGTAAGAATACTACCAAAGTAATCTTACCGTAATACCTTACCAATCCGTAACAATCCATACTAAATCAATCCTTGACATATTCCACATTTCATATTCTCAAATGACGAAATGAATTCAACAACAATCATCTCCACTGTATTCCAAAAATACCGACAATCCTCAAAACATCATCATAACTCATAAGTGTGGAAATAATCCAATCTGTGCCAAATCCTGTCCGTCGGATTACACAATCAAATCTCAACATGTATAAACCAATAATACACAACATATCTGTAGATCAACTACCACATGATAATGATAACAAATCCTGAAACATCGACGTACAGTCTGAATGCTCATACGATCAATAACAATGATCAACCAATACATCACTGAAAATATCATCGACATGATAGCTCCAATATGACCAACGAAGGATCAACGATGACTGAGAGTACCCTCAACAAGGTAAACTACAAACACGATCAACAAAGGATCAACTATAACCGAGAATACCCTCAACAAGGTAGACTCCAAATGATCAACAAAAGACCAACAATAACCGAGAATACCCTCAACAAGGTAGACTCCAAATGATCAACAAAGGACCAAAAATAACCGAGAATACCCTCAACAAGGTAGACTCCAAATGATCAACAAAGGACCAACAATAACCGAGAATACCCTCAACAAGGTAGACTCCAAATGATCAACAATAATGGATCTCAAGAAATAACTCTGACTGTCGAACATACCCCTCGGGCGTCTGAACAACCAGTTGCAAACCGTCGAACATATCCAATCATACATGGACTATGAACGACCCAACAATATGGCTCAAAAGATGGACGTCACAGTACGCCCGATCCGGAAATGTGTCCGTGCACAAGCCACCCCGGGTATCGATCAAATACACGTGTGGTCTTGTACCTAATTAGCCTCACGAACTACGTCTCGTGTGCACGGTTCAATGCGGAAATATCCACGCATAACCATCATGTGCCCGGCTAAAAATCCTACACAATAACCAATCGGCACGCAGATATGGCTCCAGATATGTCACGATGCAACATGACAACGAAACTCAAAGAAACACATATCCAATAAAGATCAAAAGACTCACCGAAGTGAACAACAACAGACTGACAATGAAAAGTCGACACGACTAATCAATATCCAAAACATCAATCCTGGGATCATCATCCCAAATGAATGACCAACACGATCTACGATCTCAATACAATAGTCCTGGGATCAACATCCCTCAACGAATAACCGATACGAAACTCATTACACGAAACCTCAACATACACAACAACTCAACATGCTAATTATCCACATAACTGAACAATACATAAATTACCTCAAAGCCGAAGACAACATACTTTCCACGAACAACATCCCTGAACCAATACACAGTTATACCAATAATCTCAAATAAGGTACCATCCATTCAATACCAATAAACCTTTATCCCGATATTTATGTCATCACGATAAACTATCCTCGATATCCGATATTCTATATCCTTGACCAAAGATAACTCACGTCTTCCCTGAACACAATTAAATCATATACCTTATGATTTAATACAACCAGAGCACGATATACAAACCATTATCCCGACAACTTACATTTCTAACAACATTGCTATACGAATTATAAATGAAATGAAAACGAAACCATTCATCAAATATTATAAACTGAACAAGTATAAACTTGCCTCGATACTGATACCACGAAGCCGTTACCAAAATCCATTGCCTTTGTCTACGAGCTCCTTAGCCCCGACCAAAAGCAATCTACGAACTCTTTAGCCTCAACCGCAACTCAACGGTCATAATCCACGATCAAAACATATCAACCTATTGCAATAACCGATTAACACACATTCGATAAAAATCAATAACCGACATACTCAACCAACAAACTCAACGGTTCAACGAAACCTCGATCATATACATAATACCAAATAATCCAACTCAACAAATACAAACCCATATCCACGATACAAGCCGTAACTCGATGATCACAAATAATAATCAATAACCGATCAACAACGGTTCTACAATATCCCGATTAAACACAAATCCGAACAACCAAATCAAGTGATCACGAATTCAAAACCACAATACGATTCCAAAATCCGAAGATCATATCAATAATCAATTTAAACCAACAAGGGTCTAACATTACCGATTCGAAAATCAATCTTAAATATGGATACAAGTTTCCTCCTTGTAAATTCATAATATAAACCAATTACCGGTTATCATCATCAATCCGTACGATCCGATTAATTCAACATCATAGATAACCATATTCCAAAGGTTTCAAATAATTCCATTATCCGAATTGAACACTTGTTAAATACCTATGAATTCTCAAACTCAAAAGTGAATCATAAACTTATCAAATCCGAAATCATATTCGTATTCCTATACGAATATTGTACCAAAACACATAACTTAGTTCTAGATATGAATATTCCATATTCATATATAAAACACCAACACCTTAAAACGTATTCATCAAATCAATGATCAATTCATCTCGACATTAAGGATTTTATAACATATTCGATTCCAACTTCAACTCCAAATACGAAGACAAAACTCCTTCTTGTTCATACTTGTAAATTCGTAGAAAACAATTTATCGATTATTATCGTGAATAATCACATTCCAAATTATCCGAAATCCTTCCAAAATCATAACATGTAACTCAAGAGTTCTTCAAGAACACGAATTATCCAAATTCACGTTCATAATCCATAAAACAACATAACCCGGTGTTTTCTAACATCTAAACAACCCTTAATCATAATTCAAGGTGTATATAATCATGTCCTTCAACATATACTTCTCATAACATCATGAATCACAACAAACCACCAAGAACATCGAGAATACTACGATTCCATAATCATAACAACATAATCGAATCATTTGATCACCAATTCATTATCTTCCCTTAACAAAATTCTTGTAAATACCAAGAATCATCACAACAATATCATTTCCATCACCACTCATACGAAAACGTGTAGAATTTTCCATGTTCTACTCATTGAGACATTTCATCGAACACTTTGAAGGCATAGTCCAATTCAATAGATTATTCAAAGGAATACTCGAATTCTTTCCACAAAACTTCAAGAATAATGAATGATTACGAGTTTACAATCAATTTCAATCAACAGTCTGAATCAAAACGAAGCAAATCGGCCAAAACACCAAGAAATCTCAAGAACATCCAAAAACCAAAAGTTTAGGTGTTCTTACCTTCGATCCGGGTGGAAGATGATGTTAATCCATGATTCCAACTTCCAAAACATGTTGCTAGATGATGATATTACTCAAATCCATCCACTTGGATGAAGAAATCGCCAGAAAAACAAAGAGAAAACATGAAAATGGCCGGATGACTCGGTCCAGGCCTTTAAATAGGCGGACCCTGCCGGACCGTTACGTACGTAACCGGCCACTACCTTACGTACGTAATCGCCACGGCGCTCACCGCCAGCTTACGCCGGAACCCTTACGTACGTATCGGCGGCTAGCTTACGTACGTAATCGCCCTACGGCCGTATCCGCCACCGCCTTACGTCGTAATCCCGCGCCCTAGCCATCCTCGCGAAGTCACTGCCGACCGTGATCGGCCACCCCCACGAATCATTGCCGACCATGCTCGGCCATTCCAACGAGTCACGACCGGCCATGCTCGGCCATCCAGGTCATCTCGGCCACGACTCGACCGGCTACTCCGTAACGTACGTGGCACTTATTCCGTTGCGTACGTAGTACGTACGTTGACTTGCTACAGTATAATACTCGTATTACGTACGTAATACACCCTGTATAACGTACGTAACTCCATCCGTTGACTCACCTGTCCACATCTGCGCCGAAAGCTGCCGACCACGGGCCCCACTGTCCGATTCCTCTTGTTACGTACGTTATGTACACTATATAATGTACGTAAGCTAACATATTTTACGTACGTAAGATCCAAGGCTTAACGTACGTAATGGCTTTTATACTTAGCCAAAAATCCAATTGTTCCTGTCCGACGTCTCGACGTACAAAATACAAACATACGGCATACTGAATACACATACCGAATCCAAAAATATTCTCATACGGTATACCTGATATCCAAATCAGTTTAACCTGATACAACATATCCTGAATATATCTGTCAATCAAAAACGATAATCACACCAGTATAGCTGTCTCGGTTCTCAATTTATTTTATCCATACTGTATAGATACCAAACTATACAGTATATCTCAGATAAAATAATGCGAAAAATTTATACTGAAAATCCGGGTATTACAATCCAGCCCTTGCATGGCTGCACAAGCAGTCCCAATCTCTTGGCTTCGGCCTCAGTGATATAGTTGTAGTCGGCTCCCGTGTCGACCAAGGCCTTGATGGGTTGGTGGTTGATGGTTCCTTCTACGAACATCAACTTGCTTCCTCGCGGTCCCTCGCTGCCACCGACGGCTGCAATTAAGTTGTTGAATCGTGCTTACTGCGCACGTCCTCTCGATCAGCTGGCCCCTCACATTCGGCCATGGCGTTGAGCTTCCCCATTTTCGGACAGTCCTTCATCCGATGATCTCCGCCGCACATAAAGCATCCTCGTTGGTCGGGAGCGCCCCTGCGTTCACCCGAGTTGTATGGCTTGTCCGCGTCGTGTTTCGGTCTTGTTCCGAATCTTCCATGTGATGGTTGGGCTGGTTGTTGTACTGACGTGCGGGTGTCTCCCCCGCCTTTGGCTTGACCCTCAGCTCGCGGCTCCTTCCTTTTCTCAAATTCGGCTAGGGACTCGGCCACTTTGATTGCTTCATTGACAGATTTCACCTCGCGGCCTTGTACTCTGTCCCTGACCCAACTCGGTAGTCCATCCAGGAAGAAAAATAGTCGATCATCCTCGATCATGTCCGGAATCTGTAGCATGATCGATGTAAAGTCCCGAACATAGTCCCGAATGGTAGTCTTATGCTTGAGCTCGCGGAGTTTCTTCCTTGCCTCATAGCATGTGTTCTCGGGATAGAATTGTGCCTTGAGTTCCGACACGAACTCGTCCCAAGTCCCGATCGGTTGGCAAGTTCCTTTCGTAACACCGGCCTGTCGATGACGCCACCACAGCGCTGCATCGTCGGCAAGATATAGTGCAGTCTGCCGCACCTTGGCCTTCTCGTCCGTCAGTCCCAGACCATCTAAGTAAAGTTCCATTCGCCACAGGAAATCCTCGATTGACTTGGCATCTCTCTTGCCAATGAACTCCTTGGGTTTGGGGACCTCAACCCTTGGTCCCTCGAAACTCGCCCCGCCAAATGTGTTGTTCCAGCTCGGCCCACCATTCGAGTTGGTGCCCGAGTTGCTTGCCCGACAGATTTTATCACAAAAATCTTTAAAACGTTTGGCACTTACCTCACAAAACTCGGCATACTGCCTACGCATCTCCGTGATGCTGGCTGCCACATGATCCTCGATCGTTGCTAACTCCTTGTGCAACGAGAGTTGTTCCCTCTTGAAGGTCTCGAGCTGGCCCAACGTGTGCCCTTCCAGTTGGCCAACAGCTTTCTCGAGAGTACCCACGCGTTCCTCCGTGCTCAATTGGGTGTTAGTGATGCGTTGCCCAAGAGCTTCGATGTCGTCCTCGATGTCGGGTAGGCGGTGTGCTAAGGTGAGTATGATCTTTCGGATGTCTTCGTCCTCAAGAAGTCGGCTTCGTGCCGGGTTCTCCTCGTGTTGCGGCGGCACCACACCGCGCGCCTTGCTCTTGCCACGCTTGGCTTTCCCTTCAGCTGGGACTTCTCCACGTCCCCGGACCTTGTCAGCCTCTGTGACTCGTCCGTCCTCCACATTGATGCCTGCCTCGATCTGTCCGTCGGCCATGATGCCTGCTGATCGTTAGCGTCGACTCCCGCAGTCCTGCACACCTCCTTGTGTGGCTAACGATGCTCCGATACCACTTGTCACGGGCTTAGAGTTTTCTATGCTCCTAAGCGTCGTGCGGCCTAGCAACCCTCTTGCTAGTCAGCCTTAAACACTCCGAATTTGGCTAAGTATGAAAGTTGGCACAACGAAAGAGAGGCAATGGGTTGAGGAAAAATTACTTCCACTAAGTAACAAAGAGATTACAAGTGTGTCTTACAAGTGAGTTCCCAAGGATGGCTGCAAATGAGCCCCAACTTTCCTATTTATACTACCTCCTATCACTAGAAACTTCCTCCACCTCCTCATTTGGAGGCTTCTAGACCCTCCTATACTATTACATGTTCTAGAGTATTCTAAGTACAAAAGCCTTTACAAATGTCTAGAAAAAACTACTATCTTACAAGTCTCTTGACTCATCCAAGAGTCTCCAGCACCTTCCACATGTTTCTGGATCTTCCTGGCTCGTTCGGCCCGACCCGACCCGTTCGGCCCGACTCGGCCCGTCTCCATGTAACCCGACCCGATCCAGCCCGACCTTCCACACATGCCTCCGGATTAATCTTTGATGTTCTGGACCATCCCGGTCCGTTTTTGGAATGTTCCGAGTATAACTTCCTCACAGTGGACTCCTCGGCTTTCCAATGTCCACTGCTCTCACAAGGCTTTATCCCGCTAAGCCTATTATAGGGGGAGGGTGCTCCGTGCATCCCTCGCGCTCCGCCCACGCGCGTGCCCAGCGCCTCGCACGCACCCCTCGCGGGTGTCCGTCGCCCATGTCCGAGTCTCGGCCCTCGGATGTGCCTCGTCTCGTCATCTTGTCCCGCATTGTCCCGAAGCGGTGTGCCTGTCTGCCGCACTCGTCCGTTCGGTTTCCGGCGTGCCTTGTCTCGCCGCCCAGGTAGTCCCGCATCTGGCCTGATGGCCTTGTCCCTCGGTCGGGCACTTTGTTGCCCGGTTAGCCTGCTTGCTCGGCCATACATCCACGCATGCCGCGCCACACGGCTAAGTCCCTTAGTCAGTTGTGCCGCTCCACACGGCCTAGCTATCCCGAACGTGCCCCGTGCACGTTGATCCGTTGAACCTCGCACCCCTCTGTGCGGGTCTGTCCGAGCACTCTGTCGGTCATTTCTCTCGTGGCGTGACATTCCGCTTGGTTCATCCCCAAATCTCACCGTACTGAGAGAGGTCTTGCTCCAATACCATTCTGTAACACACTGGCTTTCTTAATTAAAAAGAACGTTACACAACTCATTTTTTTTCCTTAAAATTTTTATATAAATTCGGAGTATTTGCGGAAGCATTTTAGTCAGTAAATCTTCAATAAAACTCATTTATTCAACCATCAGTACAGTTTTACAGTAACATGGGAAATCAAATATTCGGACATAGTCCGTTGAAATTATATTCGTTGAAGAACATCAAGTATTTCGTAAAAATAATAATAATTACGGCGACAACATCTTTTATTATTTAGAACTTCATCGTGTTGGGAGTATGTATTCATCTTCTGCTTGTCCCGTTTTCAATTCCTAAGTCTGAAAAACATAAATGACGAGGTGTGAGTACGCGAGCATACTCAGTGAGATTAAACCCTTATAAATCGTCAAAATCATGTTGTGTAATGTACATAAAACATTCTTATCTGTGTGAGACTCGTCTCGGATTTCTTTCATTCTTTCGACCCCTCGTGGGTCGTCATGTTGCACGACACAACGTTGACCGTAACATATTAAAACAGTATAACCTCACCTCGTTTGCTGAGATCTTGAAATATCTTCCTTTGAATATGGCTCGGTTGTCCTTCTTGGATCCCGGATACGCTTCTCCTAGCACTTGAAAATACTTTTTCATAGTTCCGGTCATGAATTCTTGATGTAAAATCTGAAATCTCTTTGCGGGCTTTTATCAAACACCTTTGAAAAACTGTCAGAAATGAGCTATCTGTTTGACCGGGCTTTTTGAGGCCTTAATAGTTTTTGGAAGGCAGATATGTTACGGGCGTTTTAAAGAAGAGGTTCATAGATTCAAAATGATATATTATTTGTACAAAAACACATCCGGTAACATGTATAAATAGGGGCTCAAAGTCGGTTGAAAATCAATCTTACCCGGACAGCTGGAAGCCTTATCCGGACAGCTGGCCGAGAAGCTTCTGTCGGTCGTGACCGACCTTATCCGGACAGCTGGACAGCCTTATCCGGAAAGCTGGCCGAGAAACTTCGCCGGTCGTGACCGACCTTATCCAGACAGTCTTATCCGGACAATAAGAAACTTCATCGGCCGTGACCTAAGCACTGCCGGTGGCGTGTGCGGCAGAATGGCAGATGTCTGACAAGTTGGCTCGGCCGGTTCGACCCTTTGCCGGTGTCCAAATTCGATTTTCCGACCTGTTCCGGACTCGTCGGAGTTAAATCTTCGATATGCTCGGAACGGATTTCCGATAATAATAAAAAAATAATTTAATATTATTTTTGCAATATAAGTGTTTTGTAATGAAATTTTATCGTATCAAAGTCGTCGGAACTTTTCGAAATCACTTTCATAAATTCTAAAAATGATCCTTATAATTTATTTTGAAATCGTTTCCTTTTAAGTCCTTCATTTTATGCTAGGAACATATCGGTCCAAGTATCAGACAACCTGTAAATATTAAAATCAAAATCCGTGATCTTTAGCAAAACAAATAGAATTTAAATAAGTATTGGGGCGTTACAATCCTCCCCCCATTTAAAAAATTTCGTCCTCGAAATTGAGCTTCGGAAAGAACTTTGAAAATCTATATCAAACATTGTATGAGTATTTTCATCAATAACTTTAAAAATATTGTGTCAGCAAAAATCACTTTGAAACCTTTCTTTGAAATCATATTTTGTCCCTTTCAGATAACATTTAAACTTTCATATATCCTTTTGTTGTTGCCCAAAATATTTATCCGAAGATTAAATACTGCTGGAATGAACGGACAACAAACAACAATTGCGGGAGCACTTCCGAGAGAATATGAATAAACACAAGATTTGCCGGGTTTGTTAGGCCCGGGCTTGAATGCTCTCGCGAGATGTTATTAATACAAATATTCGTGGATACAAGTATTAATATGAGAAATCTAAATACAATGATTGTAAAAAGACTGTTAATCTGGCTCTTGAGCGAAGCTCGGTGTTCTTCGTCCCTGCCGATCGTCTTCTTGATGAGAGAGGCCGAGAGAAGAAAGTACCGCAAGATAACTGTTGCCAAGAGTTGGAGAAAACCAAGTGCTGCGGATTGATTCTGTATTGTGTACTGAAATCGCGATAATGCAGAGTTCTGAGAGTAAGAATCTCGGTCCTTGGACAAGTGCTGGCAGCCTCTTATTTATAGGGGCAGAGGAGCTTTGTTTCCTAGCGGCGATCGTCTTCCGGCCATTATAATAATGGGGCGATCGTCCTAAAGGTCACATGTGTAACACCCCGAGATATTCAGAGTATATTGCAGCGCCGTGGACCCCTACATGGGACCCACCAGTCTACAATCAAGAAAACTCCACTCGACTAACCATCTCGGTTAGTGAGGACACAGATTTAAATGATATGACATAAAAAGATACGCCCGGAGCAACCGGCGAAATAAGCATCACCCGACAATGTAACAATTTTAAAGTAATACAATATAGAGTTTGAAATGAAAAGCCTAAGTACTCGCGAGTACAATCTATAAGTTTATAATTGTGAGAACAACCAAATCGAAATGGACAAAAGAAATAAAAAGACCCAAATGCACATGTCAACGACCCTGGCCAACATCCTCGTACTGTCCCGGTGCCCGCTCGTCCGGATAATCATAACCTGAAATCCATAACAAGAATTTCCCCAAAACGGGTCCCCAAAGGGGTTAGCAATTACGCTACTACAAGTAATCAAGGCAAACCAATCGCTTACACATTTCATAGCACATGCACCAATATCATTTCAAAAATCAAAACTAGACATGTCTTTTCCGGAAACAAACAGTCACAATTAATTTGCCTAGGACCGGGAAGAAGCCACGAATCTCACTCGAGGCCTCTAAGGACCCTCCCGAGCTGGACACATTCATAAAACAAATCAAGCACCACACGTCACCTAGGACCGGTACGAAGCCACGAATCCCACTCGAGGCCTCTAAGGACCCTCCCGAGCTGGCTAGCGAAACAAACTCATGAATCCAGGACGAAGCCATAGATTCCCTCGAGGCCCCGTCGGACCCTCCCGAGGTGAGTAAAGCACACACAATATACATTACCATTTCACGTTAAGCAAAAAGGTTTCCAAGAGTACTTGCCTTGAACAAAAGACGGCGAAACGAACGGAAGGAAAACACCGACGACCGTTAGGTGCCGATAATCACGAACCTAACGATACGAAGAACACAATCACCAGCAATTCTAACTGAATACGGAATTGGAAAACACCCGAAAACCCGCCTGTTGTTGCCCAAAATATTTATCCGAAGATTAATACTGCTGGAAGACGGACAACAAACAACAATTGCGGGAGCACTTCCGAGAGAAGATAAATAATACAAGATTTTTCGGGTTTGTTAGGCCCGGGCTTGAATACTCTCGCGAGATGTTATTAATACAAATATTCGTGGATACAAGTATTAATGTGAGAAATCTAGATACAATGAGTGTAAAAAGACTCTGTTAATCCGGCTCTTGAGCGAAGCTCGGTATTCTTCGTCCATGCCGATCGTCTGCTTGATGAGAGAGGCCGGGAGAAGAAAGGACCGAATGATAGCCGTTGCCAAGAGTTGGAGATAGCCAAGTGCTGTATATATTGCTTCTGTATTGCGTGTGAAATGCGAGAATGCCAGAGAGGAGTCCGAGTGCAGGCTGCCTTCTATATATAGGGGCTGAGGTGCCTTGTCTCCTAGCGGGCGATCGTCTTTCGGCCATTATAATAATGGGGCGATCGTCCTAAAGGTCATATGGGCAGCCTGCCAAAAGTCCAGAGCTACAGCCGGCAGCCAGCTGTGTGGTCCAATGAGGAGCCAGCATGCGTCTGGAGTCACTGTCATAGGTGGTCCCACTTCGTCACTTTCGGCGGACTTGTCAGTAGGCGAGGTAGGTGACAGGCTGTGGTCACAGGTCTTGTCTGTCAGCTCCTTTTGCAGGTCTGCGGCCCTGTTGGTAGGTGAGGTAGGTGACAGGCTGTGGTCACAGGTCTTGTCTGTCAGAGCCTTTTGTGGATCTGCACGTGGGTGCTGTCCTGAGGCTCGGCCTTTGCCGACTGGATGGCCATCGGCCCTGATCGACATGAGGCGGTCGTCTCTAGCTGGTCACCGAGGGTCGTCATCGACCAGTCACTGAGGGTCGGCACTGGTCGGTCACCAAGGGTCGATCGGCAAAGCACCGAGAGATGATCGTCCATAAGTCGGTCGCCAGAAGTCGGTCGCCAGGCGCCGAGAGATAATCGTATTGGATGTCGATCGCTCGGCACCGGGACTTGTCCTGGGACCTTCGGTTGGCCGATTCATATTGTCTGCGGGGCTAAGGCTAGGCCGACTGGTCGCCGGTCGGCAGTTCTGTCTCGGCTGCTCGGCAGTGGCTAGGTCGCCCGATCTCCGAGGCGATCGCCGGTCGGAGAGTGTAAATCTCGACACAACACCGCCTACGATTTATGTGTATTCGTATCAAACAACGACGAGGGCGGATCGCAACCAAACCCTCTCGATTATGCAAATATCACGAAATACACCATGAGTTCGTAGGAGAACAAGAACAATGATGAGATTAATCATAATCATCAAGGATTAATCAACAACACGAAGCAAAACGAACATTACACCCGAAATCCCCCAAATCCCCCAAGGTAGGTTATAAGAGATTTTACCTTGATTCGAAGATGAACGGTGGATGATTAGTGATAGGCGGATGATATGATACTTGAATATGCCCTTATTATGGAGTTTGGATCAAAATCGGACGAACCCTAGCCTCAGTCGTCGCTCCCGTCGCGAAAAGAAAAGAGAGATGTGAGAAATGAGGAAAAACTGGGTCGCTGTCAGTTTATATACTGGCAGGTGTTACGGCCGTAACACACCTCACATACGGCCGTAACATAGGAACATTACGGCCGTAACCTAACTCTCTTACGGCCGTAACTGGCCTCTGGAGAGAACTGGGCAAATTTGACGAATGACACATACGGCCGTATCAGGAACACCATTACGGCCGTATCGATACTTTACGGCCGTAACTCGAACATGATACGCCCGTAACTCAGAACTGGACCAGGAGGTAAGAAACGAAGCCTTGTTACGGCCGTATGAAGGAAGCTTACGTCCGTAACTCTCGAATATTACGGCCATAACATATACGGCTTACGGACGTAACATGGCCTGTGACAGCAGGCCATAGTCTGAAACACTGCTCCAAGAGGAGACGATCGAAAAGAGAAAAATAACAAGGTGTATCCACGACCAACGGATACACTCACCACTGATTTAAGTCAGAAACCAAAACGTTACGATGAAGCGTGATTCCGAATGCCCGAAGGTTCAGGAACAACAAAGATAACAAGAATACCCTAAACTTAGGAAAATTACGAAATGGCCCAAACGTTCAAAAACCGCGATACGACGTCGGATTAACAAACCGAAACTCACAACACGAACAACTCAACTATACGAACTCGTGAAACCAAAGGAATTACAAAAGCGAACGAGTTCTACGAGAATCGAACGTCCATGCCATAATACATGACATAAAATGGAATAATATCAAAACATCACCAAGATCATCCCCGATGGAGAAACTCCAAGAATAACATAGATTCAAAATGTCGACATGGCGAGCTATAACAAAAATGAAAATACACTAAAACAGGAATATCAGAAAAGAAGAAAAAATGCGGATATTACATTCTACCCCTCTAGAAATAAGTTTCGTCCCGAAACTTAAGAAACAAACAACTCGGGGTATCTAGCACGCATGCTATCCTCGGTTTCCCAAGTTGCCTCCTCGACACCATGTCTCGACCACTGCACCTTGACCAAAGGGATGGTCTTATGCCTTAGTCGTTTATCACGGTGCTCCAAAATCTTCAAGGGACGCTCCTCGAAGGTAAAGTCCTCGGAAATATCGATATCACTATAGTCGATGATATGACAAGGATCCGGGACATATTTCCTTAGCTGGGAAACATGGAAAACGCTATGCACGCGACTCAAGGCCGGAGGTAACGCCAAACGGTATGCTAACTCACCGACTCTCTCGAGAATCTCGAAGGGTCTAATAAATCTCGGACTCAGCTTCCCCTTCTTCCTGAAACGGAAAACTCCTCTTGTCGGAGACACCTTCAGCAAAACATGGTCTCCCACCTCGAATTCTAAAGGTCGACGACGGACATCGGCATATGACTTCTATCGACTCTGGGCAGTCAACATCCGTTCCCGAATTAAGTCTATCTTCCGCCTCGTCTCTAAAACGACATCTGGCTCGGTCCCGACCAAATCGGATGCCTCATTCCAACAAATCGGTGATCGACATCGCCACCCATAAAGTGCCTCATATGGTGCCATCCGAATCGACGCGTGCCAACTGTTGTTGTACGTGAATTCGATCAATGGCAAATGCTCCTCCCATTCATTGCTCCAATCGAGAGCACAAGCACGCAACATATCCTCAAATGTCTGGATAGTGCGCTCCGACTGCCCATCTGACTGGGGGTGAAAAGAGGTACTCAGACGCAAACGAGTACCCAACGCCTTATGCACCGCCTGCCAAAAGTGTGATACAAAACGGCCATCACGATCCGAAACAATAGACTTCGGAGTACCGTGAAGCCTCACAATCTGCGCGATAAATACACGAGCCAACTTCTCCGGGCCCCAAGTGTCCTTGATGCCCAGAAAATGTGCCGACTTGGTCAGACGATCAACTCGTAATGATATCCATCGATATATCTTCCCATCTCCATTCCGGAACGGGAAGTGAATGCAATAACCCAGCCGGTCGCTGATGTTTGATTTTGACCTGCTGACAAGTCAAACATTTTGCTACAAACTGCGCGACCTCCTCCTTCATATCATTCCACCAGAAATTCCTCCTCAGGTCCTTGTACATCTTACTCGAACCAGGATGAACGGAGTAAGGTGTAGCATGGGCCTCGCGCAGAATACTCTGTCTCAACTCTAAGTCGTTCGGTACACAAAGCCGACTCTGGAATCTCAAATCACAATCCTCATGAATCACAAAGCTAGGAGACTTTCCCTTAAGAATGTTCTCTTGGATTTGAGTAATCATCGGATCCTCCAACTGCTTCAGCTTAATTTCATCGATCAAAGACGACGAAATCTCTAAAGCACAAAGTTGCCCGATAGTTCCACGCAACAAAACCTCAACATCTAACTCGATCAAAACTTGTCGAAGCTCAGACTGAGATGTAAGGACCTCAAGCGTTCGCAACGCAATCGGTTTCCGACTCAAGGCATCGGCCACGACGTTCGCCTTGCCCGAATGATAAAGGATTTCGAGGTCATAATCCTTAATCAGCTCTAGCCACCTCCTCTGCCTCATATTCAACTCCCGCTGAGTAAATATGTATTTCAGACTTTTATGATCGGTGAAAATCTGACATGCAGACCCGAAAAGGTAGTGACGCCAAATCTTGAGCGCAAAAACAACTGCCGATAACTCCAAATCATGAGTAGGGTAGTTAAGCTCATACGGCCTCAACTGTCTCGACGCATAGGCAATGGTCTTGCCGTGCTGCATCAATACGCACCCAAGACCCTGACCCGAAGCATCACTATAAACGGCAAAACCCTCGTTGCCACATGGCAATGCCAAAACCGGGGCTGAGATCAAACGCCTCTTCAGTTCCTCAAAACTCGATTGCCTCTCGTCATTCCAGACGAACTTTTCGGATTTATGGAGCAACTGTGTAAGTGGTCGAGCTAGTTTCGAGAAACCCTCGACGAACCTATGGTAGTAGCCGGCCAGGCCCAAGAAACTACGGATCTCCTTCACATTCTTGGGCGGTGCCCAATCCAACACTGCCTCAATCTTCTGCGGATCCACTCGAAATCCCTCAGCTGAAATCACGTGACCCAAAAACATCACTTCCTTCAGCCAGAACTCACATTTCGAGAACTTCGCATAGAGTTGATCGGCCCTCAAAATGTCTAACACTATCCACAAATGATGGGCATGCTCTTCCTCATTCCTCGAATAGATAAGAATATCGTCAATGAAGACGACGACACACTTATCCAGATACTCGATAAATACTTTGTTCATCAACTGCATGAACACCGCCGGCGCATTAGTTAACCCGAAAGGCATAACTACAAACTCATAATGTCCGTATCTCGTCCGAAAAGCTGTTTTCGGCACATCGGACTCCCTCACCTGGAGCTGATAGTACCCCGATCTCAAATCAATCTTTGAGAATACCGTTGCTCCCTGCAAATGATCGAACAAGTCATCAATCCTCGGCAAAAGATACTTGTTCTTGATGGTCACCTTGTTCAGTTCGCGATAGTCGATACACAAACGCAGTGAACCATCCTTCTTACGCACAAACAGGACCGGTGCGCCCCAAGGCGAGGCGCTCGGTCGAACATACCCCGACTCAAGAAGTTCACTCAACTGTTTCTTCAACTCGGCCATCTCTGAAGGTGCCATGCGATACGGCGCATTCGAAATTGGAGCCGCGCCCGGCTCTAACTCTATAGCAAACTCGACCTCACGATTCGGTGGCAATCCCGGTAACTCGTCAGGAAATACATCAGGAAACTCACTAACGACTGGAATCGACGAAAGCTCGACTCCACCATTCTCCGCCTTCAAGGCGTAGCACCAATAACCAGTAGACCCCTTTCGCAGGAGTTTCATTGCCTTCAAGGCGTTAATAACAAACTTCTGGTTTCTCTTTCGCCCCGTGAAAGAGTGTTCAGTGCCGTACTCGGCTAACATGGTAATGATCCTCGTGCGGTAGTTCATGATTGCACCAAGCCGCTCGAGCCAATCATCCCCGAGAATCAAATCCTCACCCTAGATACCCACAACAATAAGATTAGAGGGCCAGACCCTCTCACAAATAAACACAGAACAGTCCCGGACCTCTCGATCACCGACAATTCTATCACCGCTAGGAAGTTTAATGATGAAAGGCTCGCAAGGTGACAAGCAATCCAGACTCAAACGGCATACACACTCTAGAGAAATGAATGAATGCGTATCACCCGAATCAAAAAGCACACCGACAGGATGAGAATGGATATGAACGGTACCTATCGCCACAGTAGCCGCTGGATCATCGGCCCTCCTCATCTCGTAGATACGCGGCTGGGTAGAGCCGACACTGGAAGCTCCTCCTCTAGCGGGCTGACCCCGACCCCTACCTCGGCCGGCACTCGGCGTTGGCGGCGGAGCGAATGAGCCCTGGTTCACACTCGGCTCCATAGGTGCTGGGTGAGAAGAACGGGCGCCGCGAAACTGTAATATCCGGAATTTCTACTACTGTTTTTTGATATTATTTTATCCAAGTTATATTGTACAGCGTGGAATATGTATAGTAGGGATAAAATAAATAAAGGACTGAGATGTCAGTATGGGTATAATTGTCGTATCTGGTCGACAGTTACATTTTGAGGATATCGTGTATCAGGTTATTGTACTTTCGATATAGAGTATATCGTATAAGAATATTATTGGATTCAGTGTTTGTGTTCAGTGTGTCTCATGTTCGTTTTTGGTACGTCAAGATGTTGGATAGAAATTGCGGAAAATGGCTAAGTGTTCATTAGCGCACGCTACTGGGTACAGGTAGCCCACGCTACGAAGTATCGATAGCGTACGCTAAGAGGTTCAGTTACGTACGCTAAGGAGGACCCCTAACGTACGTAACGACTTGCTGGGTTAGTTCCGAAAGGTGACCGACATGTAGGCCCAGGTTGATTTTTATATTCAGTTAGCGCACGCTAACGTATGTTGGTTAGCGCACGCTAACATCAGATCGCCAATAATGGAATCTTAGCTTTCGGCGGGTGGACCCGGCTACTTGCAACGCGTGTCCAGATAAGGTCAGCAGGTGTTTGTCATGTAGGGCTAGCGCACGCTAAACCGTATGGTTAGCGCACGCTAATTCCAGATCGGTCAAAGGGATCCCGATAATCGCGGATGCTTTCGGCATGTGGGGGCACGAGTGGTAGGTGTGTACTGTAGCAAGTCAACTTCGGATAGCGCACGCTAAGGTAAATGACTTGCGTACGCTAAGCAGGATGTTTTACGTACGTTAATGCATGGGCATTACGTATGTAAGCTAGTTTACGAAGTGAGGCAGTAGCCTCTGGGCTTCGATAACGCACGCTAACAAAGTCAGTTAGCGCACGCTAAGGCGGTAGCGCACGCTAAACATGAGATGTTAGCGCACGCTAATAATGAATATTATAAAAGGGGACAGAAGGGTACTGAGAAGAATATCGTCATTTTTCTTCTTTCAGTCGAGAGAGAGAGAGAGAGTTGGGATATATTTGAGGTTCCCAAACACTGTATAATGATAATCTTTAACAACATTATATTGAGATCTTGGATTCAAGCCTTGTTCTTCAAGTTGTTCATGATTCTTTGGATTGAGTTCTAGTGTTCTTCTATTTGGTTCGTCTAAACCAGGTAATCTTCGTATTCCCTTGTTAATGGTTCGTTTTTCTTGGATGATTTCATGTAAGGAGCATGTTGGATAATCATATGATGATGTTATATGAGATTCAATGGAATTTTGATAAGAGTTTCGGATGTTAGTTAAGATTCTTCATACCATAAGGATGTTGATTCATTTAACCCGATCTAAGAAGGATTTCTAAATCCTGGTAATTATATTGGTCGATTTAGATGAGATGAATCATGATACTAGGTTGAATTCCAGATTTGGCATGATACGACCCTTGTTATCGAGTCGGTTTGATTGTTGATGTTGTTATTGATATATGGACATTGACATGATCATTGTGATAATTATGGGGTCGTATATCTTCAAGAGATATGGAGATTTATGTCTCCCTTCATTCGGATTCGTAGTCGCAAGACGTGAGTCGATGTTTGGAATGCATGCCACTGTACAGCATTAGCACACGCTAAGTTTACTGGCTAGCGCACGCTAACGGGACAACTTAGCGCACGCTACGTTATGCGTTTAATGTGCGCTAAGTAGGCAGACAGTGCAGTATTTTTTTGTGTTTTGATTATGAATTCGTGATGGTTTGACTTGGTTGGTTCTGACTGTGTTTATTCGAGGTTGTGTTGAACGATTGAGTTCGATTGGTTAGTTTTGTCGGTTGTTGATTGTTATCGGATATGTGTTATTTGATTTCTTCGATAGGTTGAGATTATTGATCGGTGATTATAACCGGATATTGCGGTTGTGTTCGAGTATGTCCATTGTATTGCTTTTGATCGAGGCTGAGGAGCTCGTAGACAAAGGCAATGTGTTCGGCAGCAGCTTCGTGGTATCGGTATTGAGGCAAGTTATTACTTGCTCAGTTATAATGTTTAATGAATGGTTTCAGTTTCATTTCGTTTATAATGCATATAGCGATGATTATTTTTGTGAACTCTGGGTATTTGGATCGCATATCGTTCTTTCGATTCTGGGAGATAAATCATAATGTATATGCTTTATCTCAGTTATTGGTATGTTCGAGTATCAAGGTTACATTATGGTAAAGACGAGGATATGAGTATCTATAGTTCATTGTACGTTTGCATCGCCGAGCATGGAGGATAATCGTCGGTGATGATTGGACATCGAGGTTGCTCCCGAAGGACTCGGGGCAAGTATTCCATATTGATTATGGTTTAATGTTATTTATTTTGGTCTCTTACATTTTCTTTCATGTTGTCAAACATGAGGTCGTCTTAGTTGATTTGTCATGTTGTCGTGCATGTTATGTTGTTCATGTTGATGAACGTGTTGATTTGCATATGTGTATGCATATTGTGTTGTTCATGTTGTGTAAATAATCCGATGGGATTATGAGGATATATGCTGAGGGCGCTGGATCGAATGTCCACCATGCGTTGGTTCGACGGGATCATCATGGGATCTATGCTGAGGGCGCTGGATCGCTGGACAGGTTTTCCACCATGCGTTGGTCTGACGGGATCATCATGGGGATCTATGCTGAGGGCGCTGGATCGTTGGATTACCCAGTATTGTGTTATTGTTGTGCATATGTATATTGTTGGTTATCCACCTCGTGTTGATCTTGTAGGATCATCTTGGGATCTATGCTGAGGGCGCTGGATCATGGGATTTCCATTTAGTATACATAGTTGTTATTGTTTATGAGCATATTGACGTTGTCATATGAGTATGCATTTGTAGGTCTTGTGTTAGGACCTTGTCCGTATTGCATTGTCTGATCTCGGATTGGACTGATATGATTATCGTGGCACATCATATCTCGAGGTATGTTCTATATTTTCTTTGGTCTTGTCTTTGGTGGACAATCGGTTATCGTCTTGGGATTTGATGATATTATTCGATGGATCGTATTGGTCAGAAATGGTAGATTTCCGTATCGTGAATTGGTTATGATAGTTTGAGGATCTTGAGTATTGTTTGAGGTACAATACAGATATTATGTTCGAGTTTATTGGTTAATCGAGTACAGGATGTGAAATGTGATAATGGTTATTCTGATGAGAATTACTTGAGTAAGTAAAGTTATGGCGGCAAGATTACGTTGGTCGTATTCTTATGTTGTATTCTCATTGGTATGTAATTATTAATGTGATGTGACGGTTATCATTGTTGGATATTATGACTGACCCCGTCGTGGGATTTCTTTTTAGGTTCTTGGAGTATCGAGCTTGTAGCGGTCGTGAAGAGACGAGCTTCCTGAGGATCTTGGCTAGGACATGTTTTGTGCATTGAGTTTCGATTGGTTCTTGTTTTCCATTGCTAGAGTATCTTTATGGTTGGTCTTTTCCATTGCGTGAGTATTTTGAAATGTTCTTTTGGTATCAGTAACCGAGATTCTTGTGGAAATCGTTTTCTAAACTTTTGAGTGTCGGCCGTTTGGCCTTGTGATTTCAAATGAGTTTTTACGACGGTTTCTGATAAATGGATTTTATAAACCTTTGTGCATTTTTAAAGATAGTACCGTTGTTGGCCTCTTGGGCATTTGTAAATGTTTTGTAAAGAAATTCTTTTAGCCTTGTGGGTTCCATCTCGGGGCCCACGGCGCTGTAATATTTCCGGTTAAATCTGGGGGTGTTACAGAATATGGTATCGGAGCTTAGGTTGAGAAAACCTAGGCATTTGGGTCGAGTTGGGTCGTGTTTTTGTTGCGTCATTCGAGTTGTCGATTGACAAATATTAGAGCCGTGAGTCTTTGTTGTTCACTCAGGCTTGTGCGTTATCGGATTTGCCAAGTATCGTACTGGGCTTGTTTTAACTTTTCCAAATGGTGTTAACGAGATTCTCTGGAATGAGATGTATTGTGTTCTTGAGTCGAACTGATTTGGCAAACGTGTGTTTTGAAAATATCTGTATCGAGTATTTCCTTGAGTCGAAACATGTGCCAGTATCACGGGGAATCGTCGGCTTCACGATCTGTAAGTATTTGGATTTTTGAATTTCGTTGAGATTTATTGCCGTTCTAAGTTGATATGTTTGAGATTCAGCAGATATCATGCGTTACAGTATGAGATGTCAGAGTGGGACGGGATTGATGATCTTGAGAAACTATGATTTTGGAAATCAGTATGTTGGTTAGATTTTGGAACGGAATTGTGCATTTGGGGAGAAATATTGTGCATGGTTGAGAAGAACATGTAGCATGTTAATTCATTTTGAGATATATGAACTGCTTTTGATCATTTGAAATTGATACATTTAAAAATGAATGTTTTACGGATGTTTTACGGAAAATGATTTTTGGGCCGAGACCCAATCGATTTTGAAATAGTTTTGTAACACAGGACTTGGAGTCCGAAAAGAGTTTTCTACTTTTTAAACTTCTTGTAATGCGGAACAAGATACGGGCTGAGACCCTAAATGTTTCAAAAGAAAGCTTTCCTTTTTTCTAAAACTCCCGAGATTTGTAAAACTCTTTATCAATCGTTTATCTATTTTGTTCCTACCTTTTGAGGTTTTTGGTTTACTTGTTCAAATGGAACTTCTCGGGAAGTCTTTCGTTGTGTTTGATTTGTTGATTTGTTTCAATGTTTTGTCATATCATATTTGAGGTGATCCAGGATGGATTAAGGATTTACGTTGCGAGTAGTATGTGGAGAGGAGTTTTTATCAGAGTCTATATATTTGAGATTTTGGAACTCTATTGTGTGGTTTTCTAATGGAATATCAGTGGATATTGGTGACGAGCCGAAGTGGTATACAGGAGTATGGATATGCACAAGGATTTGCATAAATTCCATTTTATTTAATCGTGTGTATTCAAAAAGAATTTTTATCGAGAACTTGGCACCAGCGAGCCGATTTAAATTTTTAAAATTGATTTCGTGGTCTTACGAAAATTTATGTTTTGAGTTTTCAAACTCTTGAAAGAACTTTCGAAAATTGTCTTCGTGACAAGAATATATGATTTCAAAATGGTTTTGAAAATGTGATTGATATACATACTCATTTAGTGCATCGGGCATATCATATCGATGGTACAAGGAAAAGAG
The DNA here is from genome assembly GCA_033398695.1 of Orobanche coerulescens. NCBI lineage: Eukaryota > Viridiplantae > Streptophyta > Magnoliopsida > Lamiales > Orobanchaceae > Orobanche > Orobanche coerulescens. The sequence continues at coordinate 63,989,772 of CM065801.1, forward strand.
ATTTGAAGTTTAGTATGGTAGATTGGTTATGCAAGGATGATCGGTTGATTGATCAGATAAGAGAAATATACTGCGTGTTGTAGATTCATGTGCAGGATGTAATTTTGGAACTTTGGACTTTATAAAACTGGGACGTATGTGCTATGTGAGTCCATTGGTGCGGTAGTAGCGCAATCTTACCATAGTGATCTTTGAATGATTTCTTTGTAAGTGTAAATTTGGGGATGGTGACCCCATGCTGGTTGTCTTGGATATTGAGTGGTCGTTCCCACTCCTTGTATGAATTGGTATGTTCGTCGATTTGCGATTCGTTGTTCGTATGCCGAGGGAAATGTTCGCCAGTTGGGTATGTTTATTGAGATCTACTGTACGTGATTGATTTGTCGTTTTGAGAATGTTATTCTTTCATATATCTGTTTCTGTGGTTCTGTGTTGATCATGTTGGAGTTTACCGTGTGAAGGTATTCTCGATTTTCGTTGATCGTTCGTTGGTAATATTGGAGTTTATCACGTTGATGATATTCTCGATTGTGTTTTGACCTCTGGTTGGTCATATTGGAATTTATCATGTCGATGATAAATTCGGTTGATTGTTGATCATTGTTGGTGATCATCTGAGCGTTCGGATTTTGTGTTGATGTTTCGGGATTCGTGTCGTTGTTTTGGGCAGTTGTTTTGCAGATGTATTGTGTATTATTCGTCTTATCGGAATTGAGACCTGATAATGTAATCAGGCAGACAGGATTTGATTCGGGCAGATTGTTTCATCCGAAGATGATATATTTTGTTGAGACTCAGGAATTGTGATCGTAAGCGTATTGAGACTATACAGTGAGATCGCTTGCTAGTATCTCAGGAGATCGTCAACCTGCGTATTTGTTGTAATATCCGCAATTTTCGATTTTCGGTAAATTTCTTTTTCGTCCGGAGTCCGTTTTTACGACTCTATCATGACCGTTTCGTCATTCCGAGAATGATTAATTCTGCACTTTTTGTCATCCGAGTTCGTTTCGGTGTCGTTTTGTTGAGTTCTGTGTCCTTAATCGACTTTTTCACGTGGGAGTTCGACTTTGTAAAGTCACCATTAATTCTTGGAAACTCCAAAAATTCTGAATCCTTGCAACATTATAGAGCATGAAGTTAGCTTTCCAATGGTTCAAACGGTGAGTCAATCGGAGTCTAGACGAAGGAGTTATGGTCGAAATATCTAAGACTACACGATGTGCCTTTTTCGTGTTGGAGTGGACTGTACCGTGTGCCGCGGCACACTTGTCCTGTGCCGCGGCACACGGGCTTTTTCTGCGTTTTTTAGCAGATTTTCGAGGAGAAACATTCATTTTCTTTTCTCTTCTTCCTCCTACCATTCTAGGCGATTCTAAGGGCGATTTTGGGCGATTTAAGTGCTCCCAAACTTGTAGAGATCATCCACCTCAAGTCTTGTTGTAGATTTTCGACCTCTACTTGAATCCTTCATCCAAATCAAGGTATTTTGGCTTGAACCCTTGTTTTTGTAGATTTGGGGATTTTCCTTTTTGATTTCGATTCCAATCCATTTTTGATCAATTAATTGTTGTATAAACATTGTTTTGAACTTGTTCGATGGATTGGATACTCGTATCTTTGGTTCGTTCGACCCAAGGGGTGATTTCTTTGTTCTTGAAGGGTCTTGAACATTTAATGTTCGATTAAATGTTCGAATGAGTTCCCTTTGATAGTTTGTTGGGATTTCCGTTGTTTTTGGCCTTGATTCTCGTCGTAATCATGTTTTATTATTCCTTACGGAGGATTATAGGTGCTCGATGATTCTGATGTTGAATTCCGTTGGTGATTGATGATTCATGTGGTGTTTTCCCGTAGTAATTTCGGTGCTATCGCGTTCTAGATAGTGTTCGGGAAATTGAGGGCTACCCGGCCGTATCCGTTCATTTTTACATTGCTCGTGATATCGAGGCAAGTACCTTGTCCATACTATTCTTGTTTTGTGAATATGATAATTGGTGATCGTCTTTATGTGGTTTTTTGATTGTTTGAAATGAGTTTTCAAAAGATTCGGTTTAGCTTTGTTAAAGGCTTGCTTTCAAAACGCGTGTGTTTTGTGAATGGTGTGGTTTGAGAATGACTATGTGAACTCTATGGATATGTTTGGTGTTGATGTTGCACTTGGTATTTGCGTGTGGACGTATATTGTTTCATTTCGGTGCATTGTGGTTTGACGTGGTGTTTTGCTAAGTGTTTGATGCTCTGGGTGAATTGTTTGAATATCCTTGATGTGATATGTTATTTGTGTGAATGTGTGGATACGGTTGAAGGTCTACAGTGACACATGGCACGTGATCATGTGGTCAGGATGCAACAAGTGATTGATCCAACCGTGAGAGCACGAGATAATCTACGGTGGCACATGGCATGCGATCATGTGGCGAGGATGCAACAAGCGATTGATCCAACCGTGAGATGAGTGTGATTTGTTTCGCAAGCCAGCTCGGGAGGGTCCTTCGAGGCATCGAGTGGGATTTGTGGCTTCGTCCCGGTCCTAGGCGATGCGCGTGAGCGATTATGTTTTGTTGATTTTAAGTCCGTCGAGGACACGTGATGTTGGGCTCGCCCTGTGAATTATTGTCGGTTTTCTATTTGTGAAAACAAAACCTTTGTGACTGTTGATTTTTTGAAAGATAAGGATTTGAAAATCCTAAGTTGTTTTCTATCAAAACTCTCGATGGAATTTAAACGGTTTTATAAATTGTTTTCCCTTGATTTGTGACCTTTCGGTTTTAGAATATTTTACCAAACTCTTGCCTCGGGAAGTGCTTTTCGTTACGTTTGGATTTTTTTTGAGGATTCCTGGTTATTGTTATTCGTGGAATGTGAATTGTATGGCTCGTATTTGCACTTGTACTTGAACTAGCAAAACAGTGGAGTTTTGCTAACCCCCGAGTATTCGGGGGGTGGATGTCTATTTTTGCATTCAGGTTTTGGAGCATAGCACAGGGTCGGCGCGAAGGATGATGAAAGATGAACGATACTAATCACACGAGGTTCCGTTGATGTCGTATTGGTCCAGTTGTATTTTCTTTTCCGCTGCGGTATCTTTTCCCCATTGTATGGGAGTTTATTGTATTTTGACCCCTGCGTGGGTATGTGTTTGGAATTGAGTTGTATGTTATTATTGAAAGACCAAGTCGGTCTACTAAGTCATTTTAGCCTTAAAGGCGATGTTTAGATGTTCGATTTTAGTTATCAGCCTGGTAGATCCTCGAGGAGAGGGTCTACGGCGTGTAATATCCCTGAGTGGATTGGGGGTGTTACATTTGTAAGTGTACTCTCTTGGTTATTCAATATGATGATGATTGATCGTTGTCGTGATGGCTTGGGATATTTTGGTTGAACGGTATGTTTGTTTGTTTTATGACGGATTGCAAGTTTCGAGGACGAAACTTATTTTAAGTGGTGTATAATGTAATATCCGGAATTTCTACTACTGTTTTTTGATATTATTTTATCCAAGTTATATTGTACAGCGTGGAATATATACAGTAGGGATAAAATAAATAAAGGACTGAGATGTCAGTATCGGTATAATTGTCGTATCTGGTCGACAGTTACATTTGAGGATATCGTGTATCAGGTTATTGTACTTTCGATATAGAGTATATCGTATAATAATATTATTGGATTCAGTGTTTGTGTTCAGTGTGTCTCATGTTCGTTTTTGGTACGTCAAGATGTTGGACAAAAATTGCGGAAAATGGCTAAGTGTTCATTAGCGCACGCTACTGGGTACAGGTAGCGCACGCTACGAAGTATCGATAGCGTACGCTAAGAGGTTCGGTTGCGTACGCTAAGGAGGACCCCTAACGTACGTAACGACTTGCTGGGTTAGTTCCGGAAGGTGACCGACAGGTAGGCCTAGGTTGATTTTTATATTCAGTTAGCGCACGCTAACGTATGTTGGTTAGCGCACGCTAACATCAGATTGCCAATAATGGAATCTTAGCTTTCGGCGGGTGGACCCGGCTACCTGCGACGCGTGTCCAGATAAGGTCAGCGGGTGTTTGTCATGTAGGGCTAGCGCACGCTAAACCGTATGGTTAGCCCACGCTAATTCGAGATCGGTCAAAGGAATCCCGATAATCGCGGATGCTTTCGGCATGTGGCGGCACGAGTGGTAGGTTTGTACTGTAGCAAGTCAACTTCGGATAGCGCACGCTAAGGTAAATCACTTGCGTACTCTAAGCAGGATGTTTTACGTACGTTAATGCATGGGCATTACGTACGTAAGCTAGTTCTGAAGCGGCGGTAGCCTGCAGGCCCGATAGCGCACGCTAACAAAGTCAGTTAGCGCACGCTAAGGCGGTAGCGCACGCTAAACATGAGATGTTAGCGCACGCTAATAATGAATATTATAAATGGGGACAGAAGGGTGCTGAGAAGCATTTCGTCATTTTTCTTCTTTCAGTCGAGAGGGAGAGAGAGTTGGGATATATCTGAGGTTCCCAAACACTGTATAATGATAATCTTTAACAACATTAGATTGAGAGCTTTGATTCAAGCCTTGTTCTTCAAGTTGTTCATGATTCTTTGGATGGAGTTCTAGTGTTCTTCTTTTTGGTTCGTCTAAACCAGGTAATCTTCGTATTCCCTTGTTAATGGTTCATTTTTCTTGGATGATTTCATGTAAGGAGCATGTTGGATAATCATATGATGATGTTATATGAGATTCAATGGAATTTTGATAAGAGTTTTGGATGTTAGTTAAGATTCTTCATACCATAAGGATGTTGATTCATTTAACCCGATCTAAGAAGGATTTCTGAATCTTGGTAATTATATTGATCGATTTAGATGAGATGAATCATGATACTAGGTTGAATTCCAGATTTGGCATGATACGACCCTTGTTATCGAGTCGGTTTGATTGTTGATGTTGTTATTGATATATGGACATTGACATGATCATTGTGATAATTATGAGGTCGTATATCTTCAAGAGATATGGAGATTTATGTCTCCCTTCATTCGGATTCGTAGTCGCAAGATGTGAGTCGATGTTTGGAATGCATGCCACTGTACAGCATTAGCGCACGCTAAGTTTACTGGCTAGCGCACGCTAACGGGACAACTTAGCGCACGCTACGTCATGCGTTTAACGTGCGCTAAGTAGGCAGACAATGCAGTATTTTTTGTGTTTTGATTATGAATTCGTGATGGTTTGACTTGGTTGGTTCTGACTGTGTTTATTCGAGGTTGTGTTGAACTATTGAGTTCGATTGGTTAGTTTTGTCGGTTGTTGATTGTTATCGGATATGTGTTATTTGATTTCTTCGATAGGTTGAGATTATTGATCGGTGATTATAACCGGATATTGCGGTCGTGTTTGAGTATGTCCATTGTATTGCTTTTGATCGGGGCTGAGGAGCTCGTAGACAAAGGCAATGTGTTCGGCAGCAGCTTCGTGGTATCGGTATCGAGGCAAGTTATTACTTGCTCAGTTATAATGTTTAATGAATGGTTTCAGTTTCATTTCATTTATAATGCATATAGCGATGATTATTTTTGTGAACTCTGGGTATTCGGATCGCATATCGTTCTTTCGATTCTGGGAGATAAATCATAATGTACATGCTTTATCTCAGTTATTGGTATGTTCGAGTATCAAGGTTACATTATGGTAAAGACGAGGATATGAGTATCTATAGTTCATTGTACGTTTGCATCGCCGAGCATTGAGGATAATCGTCGGTGATGATTGGACATCGAGGTTGCTCCCGAAGTACTCGGGGCAAGTATTCCATATTGATTATAGTTTAATGTTATTTATTTTGGTCTCTTACATTTTCTTTCATGTTGTCGAACATGAGGTCGTCTTAGTTGATTTGTCATGTTGTCGTGCATGTTATGTTGTTCATGTTGATGAACGTGTTGATTTGCATATGTGTATGCATATTGTGTTGTTCATGTTGTGTAAATAATCCGATGGGATTATGAGGATCTATGTTGAGGGCGCTGGATCGAATGTCCACCATGCGTTGGTTCGACGGGATCATCATGGGATCTATCTTGGGCGCCGGATCTGCAGACGGAGTTTTCCACCATGCGTTGGTCCGACGGGATCATCATGGGGATCTATGCTGAGGGCGCTGGATCGTTAGATTACCCAGTATTGTGTTATTGTTGTGCATATGTATATTGTTGGTTATCCACCTCGTGTTGATCTTGTAGGATCATCTTGGGATCTATGCTGAGGGCGCTGAATCATGGGATTTCCATTGAGTATACATAGTTGTTATTGTTTTTGAGCATATTGACGTTGTCATATGAGTATGCATTTGTAGGTCTTGTGTCAGGACCTTGTCCGTATTGCATTGTTCTGATCTCGGATTAGACTGATATGATTATCGTGGCACATCATATCTCGAGGTATGTTCCATATTTTCTTTGGTCTTGTCTTTGGTGGACAATCGGTTATCGTCTTGGGATTTGATGATATTATTCGATGGATCGTATTGGTCAGAAATGGTAGATTTCCGTATCGTGAGTTGGTTATGATAGTTTGAGGATCTTGAGTATTGTTTGAGGTACAATACAGATATTATGTTCGAGTTTATTGGTTAATCGAGTACAGGATGTGAAATGTGATAATGGTTATTCTGATGAGAATTACTTGAGTAAGTAAAGTTATGGCGGCAAGATTACGTTGGTCGTATTCTTATGTTGTATTCTCATTGGTATGTAATTATTAATGTGATGTGACGGTTATCATTGTTGGATATTATGACTGACCCCGTCGTGGGATTTCTTTTTAGGTTCTTGGAGTATCGAGCTTGTAGCGGTCGTGAAGAGATGAGCTTCTCGGAGGATACTGGCTAGGACATGTTTTGTGCATTGAGTTTCTGATTGGTTCTTGTTTTCTGCTGCTAGAGTATCTTTATGGTTGGTCTTTTTCCGCTGCATGAGTATGTTGAAATGTTCTTTTGGTATCTGGTAACTGAGATTACTGTGGAAATCGTTTTCTAAACTTTTGAGTGTCGGCCGTTTGGCCTTGTGATTTCAAATGAGTTTTTACGACGGTTTCTGATAAATGGATTTTATAAACCTTTGTGCATTTTTAAAGATAGTACCGTTGTTGGCCTCTTAGGCATTTGTAAATGTTTTGTAAAGAAATTCTTTTAGCCTTGTGGGTTCCATCTCGGGGCCCACGTGTAATACCACCAGTATTACATGCTTTTTCACTTTGGGCGCTCACATCCATTTCTTCTGTTTGATAAATAAATGTACTCCATTGCAATAAAACATATTTTGTATAATATGGTTGTACTGTATTGTTCGCATCTGTTATTCGTGTATTGTGATGGTATGATGATTGAAGAACTTTCAGTGACATACCTCGATGTCGTTAGGTAATTATCGGTGCGAATATGACGGTGGCCAACGTCTTGTTCCCCGAGAGATTTCCAGACGACATGGAGAGGGAGTCGTGTCATAAAAAATTAATGTGATAATAATTTAGCAAACAAAACTGTCCTTTACATACGTTATACTCCGAGTCATTACGCACGCTATATCTGAGTCATTACGTACGTTAAATATCGGCCCTTACGTATGTAACATCGGTCTTCGGTCTTCGGACACGAATCTTCGTCAGGTAGTACGCATGCCGACCAACTTTCGGCGTGATTGCGACAGGCAAGTCAACGAGGTGTTACGTACGTTAACCCGCTTTCCTTACGTACGTAACGATGTGTGTAAATCGTTCCAGCGAGTTCCTTACGTACGTTAATAATTTTGCCATAACGTACGTAAAGTCTCTTACGTACGTAAACCGTAAGGCATAACGTACGTAAGGGCAATCTGAGTTTATAAAAGAACACTTTGCCTTTCATTTCTTCCGTCCCAAAAATCATTCTTCTTTCTTATACACTGCTCTCCACCATCCTTGAACCAATTCTAACCTCCCAATTCAAGTGCTATCCTATTAGAGTACGTTAATCAAGCTTCGGGGAAGGTCTTGAAGGTGTTATCCTCTCGTTCTCCTTCGTCCACCGTCGTTCTTCATCATCTTTTGTGAGTAAAGGAAAATTTATCCAACCTTGAACTCATTTCAGTATTGGTTAGTAAGATATAGTAAACCTCGGATGCCTTGGGTAGCTTAGAACCCTCAGTAATAATCGAACCGGTATATAACTATCGCAATTGTTAATCGATATCCATCAAAGCTAGAAATTGGGATGAATAATGGTAGAACTCATAATCATATTGCTAATCACCAACTTCTCGGAATCATCTTGAAGGATTTCATGTATAACCGTATTATCATGTTGAATAAAACCGTTAATGAATCCTTGATGAACTTACCAACAATTTCTAGCCGAATAGATACCGAAACATGTTAAGATGATGGATTAATCGTTCTAGACTTGCGTATTAAGACAACGATGAAATCTTGGTGATTGTTGGTTATAATTAACTAGGAATGTTGTGTTAGAACACTATTGTTTAGCGGAAGGATAACTTATAAAGAATGTTGCCGAACCTAAGAAATTAATGGCACGCACTATGGTTAAAAAAGTAGAAATTCAATTCCGACGTCATAAGCAACTAGGATAGGGTTCTAACAGGCGGGAGGGGGAGGAACGTCGTTGATCATCATTGTTATCATAAGATGTTAATCGACAAACATGTCATAGGTCGGATTTCCAAGTGCGATCGTTCAAGCCGTTGCCTTGTCAAGGAATAACTCTCGTCGGATTTGAGGCAAGTGAATCTTGCTCAGACTTTACGTCTTATAATTTTAGACATAGTAAATGTTACTATTGTGGAATGGTGCTCTTACGATTATCTTGTCCGGATTATTCCCGAGTAGATACTACTGTGACCCTTGGCCGCGGCCTTGGGAGTTTTCTTGTTGGACCGTGTTGCGGGATAAAACCTGAATGGTACCCACGTCCGGAGTATTCCTGTGTAGATACTTCCGTGACCCTTGGTTGCAACCTTGGGAGTTTATGTGCTGATAAAAGGAATAACATGGAACATTCGGTGATAACTTTATTCCTTGAAATTATTAGATTTTACCTTTGAGTTTGGTTTGGATTGTTTCTGACCTAGGTTACTGGCACGACATGTCGTGCCAGGTAAATTTGTTGAATTTGTGCAGGACACCCCCGAAGGTTACGGCCAGGCATGAGCTGTGTTGGAAGAAGGCCTGTTAATTTCTTAAATCAATTTGAACATTCCACGTTGTGTAATAACCGTATGTACGGACACTATTTGCTTTTGTACTTTGGGTTGTACGAATATTTTCTTAATTATTTCCATATATTACCACTTTTAATAAAATATTTTAGAAAATATTTTCAAAAACTTGCCTTGTGGGTCCTTCATGGGATCTACGGCACTGTGGCGTCCCGGTTCATTTTGGGGGCGTTACAGAAAATGGTATCAGAGCCAAACACTCACGTGGAAAGTTTTACCAAAAATATTTTGAAAACGTTTTGCCTTCAAAATCCAACACTTCTGACGACCGTAACTCCTCGAGGGATGTCGAGGTAAAATACACGTAAATTCTTAAGGATCAAGTATGATGTTTGGATTCGAAGAACTCGAGAATGCGCATTAAACTAACCCGTTAGATTGAGCGAACATCACCAATGGCACGTCGAGGAGCTAGAAGAAACGTAAATGACGCACAAGGTTCCGCTATGAACCAAGGGAAGACGAAACACCGGAGAAACTAATCCAGCCGGAAATCAACCACCGCCTGTTAATCAGAACGAACAGGAAGCGGAAAACCAGAACAACGGGGGATTTGATCCAGCCTTCGTTCAGACTCTCGCCTAGGCCATTGCTATGGGAATCGCTCAGGTCAACCGGGCGGAACAAGTACCAGTCATTAACATAGAAGAGAACAGGAAGGACCGTTGGCCGGGAGAAATCTGTGAAGGCCGGACCGCCATTATTCGGCGGAGTCGGGGATAAGCACGTAGACGATTGGATCTCGGAGATGGAGGCGCCTTGAGGTGATCGGTGCCGGGAAACCGAAAAGTGCCACTCGGGATCAACCACTCCGTGACACCGCGGCCGATGGTGGAGGACCTATAAGCCAGAGGACAGAATAGTCGGATGGCCCGAGTTTTCCAAACTATTGAGAGACGAGTACTGTCCCCGATCAGTTCAAACTGCACGAGCGCGGAGTTTCTTCAGCGCAGGGCCTCAGAACTTGCCGGTACCAGAAATCATTCGGGCATACAGGACCGAGCTAAGCTATGTCGCACAGATGGTTCCATCCGAAGACCAGCGAATTTGTCACCTTGCTCAACGGTTGCCGGAGGATGTTCAACGCTACGCGGCGGGGTTTCATTGCACCACTTTGAGGGCATATGAGGACGTGGTCACAGCATACGCCGGTACGGTTGTCAGTTCGGATGCCGGGCACAACCAAAAGAAGCAGAAGACAGCAAATGAGTCCGGGAGCACCAGCAGAGTGAATTTGGGAATTGGGTTCCCCTCCAAATCAGCAGCTTCGTCCCAACATAAAGGAACATCTGACGGGCCTTCTCGCCGTAGCTGTTTCAATTGTGGCATAGCAGGGCATACCATGAGTCAGTGTCGTAAAGCATCGACAAAGTGTTTTTCATGCGGAAGGGGTGAGCACATGTCTCGCTACTGTTCTCGGATCCAACCTACACCAAACCCAGCTCCTCAGAGTCAACAAGGCTCGGTACAGACATCCAGAGCGTCTGCCATGTCCGACTACCGATCTCCACCTCACCAATCTCCCCTACACGGTGCCGAAAGAGGACGTGGTCGCGGGGGAGGTACTGCACCCTCCTCGAGGACACTGCCGTCCCGCGTGTTCGAACTAAGGGCTACTGACGACTAGACTACTCCTGCTGTCTCAGGTACACTCCTTATTAAATCTCAGCCTGTTCATGTACTGTTTGATACTGGAGCAACCCACTCGTTTATATCCGTAGAATGTGTTAACCGTTTGCATCTCCCTTGTGTACCCTGTGAGTCCTTTACTGTTAAACTACCCGAGGGTAGCAGGGTGGAGGGTAACTTGGAAGTTCGAAACTGTCCGATTCGTATCAATAATCTGGGCTGGACAGCCAATCTCATGGTCTTTCCACTCCAAAACGAAGATGTGATTTTAGGTATGGACTGGATGACGATGCACAAGACGGTATTGGATACCTATCACCTGACCGTTTCTATTACGACCCATGATGGTGCCACTCACACGATTAGAGGCCGAGAGAACTTCAGTACTAAAGGGTCCCTCAGTCTCCTTTCAGCAGTAGCATCTCATGATGATCGAGGAGCGTATTACTGGTGCTATATTCTTCAGGAGGGCACGTCAAAATTGTCGGTTGCTAACATTCCTGTAGTGAACGAATTTCCAGACATATTCCCCGACGAACTACCTGGATTGCCACCACAAAGAGAGGTCGATCTCTCAATCGAACTTGAGCCAGGAACGACGCCTATCTCCAAGGCACCATACAGGATGGCACCAGCCGAAATGAAGGAACTAAAGTCACAACTCGAAGAATTGCTAAGGAAGGGGCTCATTCGTCCAAGTACTTCGCCATGGGGTGCGCCACTTCTTTTTGTGAAGAAAAAGGACCGCTCTCTGCGCCTGTGATTCGATTACAGGGAACTTAATAAGGTCACTATTAAGAACCGTTACCCACTTCCAAGGATTGATGATTTACTGGACCAGCTGCAAAGGGCGACTGTGTTTTCAAAGATCGACTTACGTTCGGGATATCACCAATTGAGAATTCGAGAGGAGGATATTCCTAAGACCGCATTTCGATCGAGATATGGGCACTACGAGTACATGGTGGTGTCGTTTGGCCTGACTAATGCTCCAGCCGTTTTTATGGAATTGATGAATGTGGTTCACAGAGTTTCTCGATAAGTGTGTGGTGGTTTTCATTGACGATATTTTAATTTATTCCCGAAGCCGATGGGAGCATGAGGAACACTTGAGGCGGGCGTTGAGCGTTTTAAGGCAACATCAATCGTATGCTAAACTTTCTAAATGCGAGTTACGGATGCGAGGTAACCTTTTTGGGGCATGTGATTTCAGCAGGAGGCATTAAAGTAGACCCCCAGAAGATCGAGACAGTTATGAATTGGGAACCACCTAGAAACGTCAAAGAGGTGAGGAGTTTCCTGGGGTTGGCGGGACATTATCGACGGTTCGTCGAGGCCTTCTCCTGTGTCGCTCAGCCATTAACAAATCTGCTTAGGAAGAACACCAAGTTTGTGCGGACAATGATTGTCGGAGAGTTTCGACAAGCTCAAAAGGAAGCTTACTACCGCCGGTGTTGGTACTACCGCGAGTGCGGAGGGATTAAGTAATATGCACCGATGCGTCTAAGCACGGGCTGGGATGTGTGTTCATGCAAAATGACAGGGTTATCGCTTACGCCTCTCGACAACTTAAACCTTATGAGGTGAACTACCCGACACATGACTTGGAACTAGCTGCAGTGGTCCACGCTCTTAAGATTTGGAGACATTACCTATATAGGGTTACCTGTAAGATCTTTACGGACCACAAGAGTTTAAAGTATATTTTCACGCAGAAAGAGTTAAATATGAGACAGAGGCGTTGGCTGGAGTTAATCAAGGATTACGATGTAGAGATTCTATATCACCCTGGAAAGGCCAACGTCGTAGCAGACGCACTGAGTCGGAAAACTGTGCAGGAGGTGACACTATCTGGTTTGACAGTACAGCTGGAGTTGCAGCAAGATCTCAGGAGAAATGACATTGAAGTGTGGATACAACACCGCCAGGGACAGTTGTGCTCGATTGATATTCGCTCGTCTCTGCTGGATGAGATATGCCTAGCACAGATGGAGGATCCATAACTTCGTGCGATCGGCGCAAAGGCCGAAGAGGGAGTTATTTCAGACTACAGGATCCAAGGGGGCTTAGTTAGATTCAAGAGCAGGATTTGCATTCCACCTAATGATGAGCTTAAGCAAACTATACTCAAGGAAGCTCATTCTACTCCCTATTCGATACATCCCGGGGCGAGCAAAATGTACAAAGACCTGCGAAAGAGTTTCTGGTGGAAGAATATGAAGCAAGAGGTAGCAAGGTTTGTCGCTCGATGTATGATATGTCAACAGGTGAAGATTGAACACCGTAGACCGGCTGGAATGATGCAGCCCTTACCCATTCCGGAATGGAAATGGGAGAGCATATCAATGGACTTTGTCACCAGGTTACCAGTGACGGCGGGGGGAAAGGACACGATATGGGTTATTGTAGACCGACTGACAAAGTCGGCACACTTCATTCCAATTCAGGAGGCCATCGGAACAGAACAACTGGCTACCATCTTTGTTCGGGAAATCGTGAGATTACATGGCGTTCCCTCGGGGATTATTTCGGATAGAGACACTAGATATGTGTCCCGCTTCTGGAAGGCTGTCCACCAGGCCATGGGTACTCAACTGCATTTCAGCACTGCCTATCACCCTCAAACGGTTGGACAAACAGAATGTAATACCACCAGTATTACATGCTTTTTACTTTGGGCGCTCACGTCTATTTTTCCTGTTTGATAAATAAATGTACTCCATTGCAATAAAACATATTTTGTATAATATGGTTGTACGGCATCGTATCTATTATTTGTGTATTGTGATGGCATGATGATTGACGAACTTTCAGTGACATACCTCGATGTCATTAGGAAATTATCGGTGCGAATATGACGGTGGCCAACGTCTTGTTCCCCGAGAGATTTCCGGACGACATGGAGAGGGAGTCGTGTCATAATAAATTAATGAGATGGTAATTTGACAAACAAAACTGTCCTTTACGTACGTTATACTCCGACCCATTACGTACGCTACGTCTGAGCCATTACGTACATTATATGTTGGCCCATACGTACGTAACAACGGTCTTCGGTCCTCGGACAGGAATCTTCGTCCGGTAGTACGCGTGCCGACCAACTTTCGGCGTGATTGCGACAGGCAAGTCAACGAGGTGTTACGTACGTAAACCCGTTTTCGTTACGTACGTAACGATGTGGGTGAATCGTTCCAGCGAGTTCCTTACGTACGTTAAGTATTTTGCCATAACGTACGTAAAGCCTCTTACGTCACGTGTCGTGAGGCATAACGTACGTAAGGGAAACCTAAGTTTATAAAAGAACACCTTGCCTTTCATTTCTCCCGTCCCAAACATCATCCCTCTTCCTTGTACACTACTCTCCACCATATTTGAACCAATTCTAGGCTCCCGATTCAAGTGCTATCCTATTAGAGTGCGTTAATCCAGCTTCGGGGAAGGTCTTGAAGGTGTATCTTCTCGTTCTCCTTCGTCCACCGTCGTTCTTCATCATCTTTTGTCAATTAAGGTAAGTTTATTCAATCTTGAACTCATATCAGTATTGTTTAGTAAGTTTTAGTAAACCTCGGATGCCTTGGGTAGCTTAGAACCCTCCGTAATAATCGAACCGGTATATAGCTATCGCAATTGTTAATCGATATCCATCAAAGCTTGAAATTGGAATGAATAATGGTAGAACTCATAATCATATTGCTAATCACCAACTTCTCGGAATCATCTTGAAGGATTTCATATATAACCGTGCTATAATGTTGAATAAAACCGTTAATGAATCCTTGATGAAGTTACCAAAAATTTCTAGCTAAATAGATACCGAAACATGTTAAAATGATGGATTAATCGTTCTAGACTTGCATATTAAGACAACGGTGAAATCTTGGTGATTGTCGGTTATAATTAACTAGGAATGTTGTGTTAAAACACTATTGTTTAGCGGATGGATAACTTATAGAGAATGTTGCCGAACCTAAGAACTTAATGGCACGCATTATGGATAAAAAAATGGAGAAATTTGATTCCGACATCATAAACAACTAGGATAGGGTTTTAACATACGGGAGGGGGAGGAACGTCGTTGATCATTATTAATATCACGAGATGTTAAATCGACAAACATGTAATAGGTCGGATTTCCAAGTGCGATCGTTCAAGCCGTTGCCTTGTCCGGAAATAACTCGCGTCGGATTTGAGGCAAGTGAATCTTGCTCAGACTTTACGTCTTATAATTTTAGACATAGTAAATGTTACTATTGTGGAATGGTGCTATTACGATTATCTTGTCCGGAGTATTCCCGAGTAGATACTACCGTGACCCTTGGCCGCGGCCTTGGGAGTTTTCTTGATGGACCGTGTTGCGGGATAAAACCTGAATGGTACCCACGTCCGGAGTATTCCTGTGTAGATACTTCCGTGACCCTTGGTTGCGACCTTGGGAGTTTATGTGCTGATAAAAAGGAATAACATGGAACATTCGGTGTTAACTTTATTCCTGGAAATTATTAGATTTTACTTTTGAGTTTGGTTGGGATTGTTTCGACCTAGATTCTTGCACGACATGTCGTGCAGGTAAATTGTTGAATTTGTGCGGGACACCCCGAAGGTTACGGCCGGGCGTGGTGTGTTGGAAGAAGGCCTGTTAATTTCTTAAATCAATTTGAACATTCCACATTGTGTAATAACCGTATGTACGGACACTATTTGCATTTGTACCTTGGGATGCGAATACTTTCTTAATTACTTCCGTATATTACCACTTTTAATAAAATATTTTAGAAAATATTTTCAAAACTTGCCTTGTGGGTCCCTCATGGGATCTACGGCCTTTGTGGCGTCCGGTTCATTTTGGGGCGTTACGAGAAAATGGTATCGAGCCTAAACACTCACGTGGAAAGTTTTACCAAAAATATTTCAAAAGCGTTTTGCCTTCAAAATCCAACACTCACGGCACCGTAACTCCTCGAGGGAGGTCGAGGTAAAATACATGTAAATTCTTATGGATCAAGTATGATGTTTGGATTCGGTAAGGACTCAAAGAATGTTTGCATTAAACTAACTGTTAGATTGAGCGAACATCACCAATGGCACGTCGAGGAGCTAGAAGAAACGTAAATGACGCACAAGGTTCCGCAATGAACGGCGGGAAGACAAACACGGAGAAACTAACCCGGCGGAAATCAACCTCCGCTGTTAATCGAAGCGAGCAGAAGCGGAAAACCGAACAACGGGGATTTGATCCGGCCTTTGTTCGAGACTCTCGCCAGAGCCATTGCTATGGGAATCGCTCAGTCAACCGGCGAGCAGTACGATCATTAACATAGAAGAAAACAGGAAGGACCGTTGGTGGGAGAAATCTTTGAAGGCGGACCGCCATTATTCGGCGGGTCGGGGATAAGCACGTGGACGATTGGATCTCGGAAATGGAGATCGCCTTGAGGTGATCGGCGCCCGAAACCGGAAAGTGCCACTCGGAATCAACCGACTCGTGACACGCGGCCGATGGTGGAGGACCTATAAGCGAGAGGCAGAATAGTCGGATGGCGAGTTTTCCAAACTATTGAGAGAGGCAATCATCCCCGATCGATTCAGGCCTGCACAGCGAGGAGCTTCTTCAAGTGAGACCTCGAATTTGCCAGTGCAAATCATTCGGGCATACAGACCGAGCTAAGCTATGTCGCACAGATGGTTCCATCCGAAGACCGGCGAATTTGTCACCTTGCTCAACGGTTGCCGGAGGATGTTCAACGCTACGCGGCGGGGTTTCATTGCACCACGGCGAGGGCATATGAGGGCGTGGTCACGGCATACGCCGTGCGGTTGTCGATTCGGATGCGGGCACAACCAAAAGAAGCGAAGACGACAAATCGATCGGAAGCACCAACGAGTGAATTTGGGAATTGGGTTCCCCTCCAAATCAGCAGCTTCGTCCCAACGAAAGGAACATCCGACGGGCCTTCTCGCCGTAGCTATTTCAATTGTGGCATAGCAGGCATACCATGAGTCGGTGTCGTAAAGCATCGACAAAGTGTTTTCATGCGGAAGAGGCGGGCACATGTCTCGCTCTTGTTCTCGGATCAAACCTACTCCAAACCCGGCTCCTCGTAGTCAACAAGGTTCGATACAGACATCCGGGCGTCTGCCATGTCAGACTACCGATCTCCACCTCACCGATCTCCTCTACAGTGCCGGAAGAGGACGTGGTCGCGGGGAGAATCGCACCCTCCTCGGGGACACCGCCGTCCCGCATGTTCGAACTAAGGGCTCAAGCGACCCGACCACTCCTGGTCTCGGTACTCTCCTTATTAAATCTCGGCTGTGCATGTCTTGTTTGATACTGGAGCAACCCACTCGTTTATATCCGTAGAATGTGTTAACCGTTTACATCTCCCTTGTGTACCCTGTGAGTCCTTTACTGTTAAACTACCCGAGGGCAGCAGGGTGGAGGGTAACTTGGAAGTTCGAAACTGTCCGATTCGTATCAATAATCTGGGCTGGACAGCCAATCTCATGGTCTTTCCACTCCAAAACGAAGATGTGATCTTAGGTATGGACTGGATGACGAAGCACAAGACGGTATTGGATACCTATCGCCTGACCGTTTCTATTACGACCCATGACGGTGCCACTCACACGATTAGAGGCCGAGAGCACTTCAGCACAAAAGGGTCCCTCAGTCTCCTTTCAGCAGTAGCACCTCGTGATGATCGAGGAGCGTATTACTGGTGCTATATTCTTCAGGAGGGCACGTCACAATTGTCGGTTGCTAATATTCCTGTAGTGAACGAATTTCCGGACATATTCCCCG
The DNA here is from genome assembly GCA_033398695.1 of Orobanche coerulescens. Classification (NCBI taxonomy): domain Eukaryota; kingdom Viridiplantae; phylum Streptophyta; class Magnoliopsida; order Lamiales; family Orobanchaceae; genus Orobanche; species Orobanche coerulescens. Next base: position 64,007,452 of record CM065801.1, read on the forward strand.
ACGAACTACCTGGATTGCCACCACATAGGGAGGTCGATCTCTCAATCGAACTTGAGCCAGGAAAGACGCCTATCTCCAAGGCACCATACAGGATGGCACCAGCCGAAATGAAGGAACTGAAGTCACAACTCGAAGAATTGCTAAGGAAGGGGCTCATTCGTCCGAGTACTTCGCCATGGGGTGCACCAGTTCTTTTTGTGAAGAAAAAGGACCGCTCTCTGCGCCTGTGTATCGATTACAGGGAACTTAATAAGGTCACTATTAAGAACCGTTACCCACTTCCAAGGATTGATGATTTACTGGACCAACTGCAAGGGGCGACCGTGTTTTCAAAGATCGACTTACGTTCGGGATATCACCAATTAAGAATTCGAGAGGAGGATATTCCTAAGACCGCGTTTCGATCGAGATATGGGCACTACGAGTACATGGTGGTGTCGTTTGGCCTGACTAATGCTCCAGCTGTTTTTACGGAATTGATGAACAGGGTTCTGACAGAGTTTCTCGATAAATGTGTGGTGGTTTTCATTGACGATATTTTAATTTATTCCCGAAGCCGATGGGAGCATGAGGAACACTTGAGGCAAGTGTTGAGCGTTTTAAGGCAACATCAACTGTATGCTAAACTTTCTAAATGCGAGTTCTGGATGCCAGAGGTGACCTTTTTGGGACATGTGATTTCAGCAGGAGGCGTTAAAGTAGACCCCCAGAAGATCGAGACAGTTATGAATTGGGAACCACCTAGGAATGTCAAAGAGGTGAGAAGTTTCCTGGGATTGGCGGGATATTATCGACGGTTTGTCGAGGTCTTCTCCTGTGTCGCTCAGACATTAACAAATCTGCTTAGGAAGGACACCAAGTTTGTTTGGACAACGGATTGTCAGGAGAGCTTCGACAAGCTGAAGAGGAAGCTTACTACTGCGCCAATGTTGGTACTACCGCAGGGTACGGAGGGATTCGTAATATGCACTGATGCGTCTAAGCACGGGTTAGGATGTGTGTTCATGCAGAATGACCGGGTTATCGCTTACGCCTCTCGTCAACTTAAACCTTATGAGGTGAACTACCCGACACATGACTTGGAACTAGCTGCAGTGGTCCACGCTCTTAAGATCTGGAGACATTACCTATATGGGGTTACCTGTAAGATCTTTACGGACCACAAGAGTTTAAAGTATATTTTCACGCAGAAAGAGTTAAATATGAGACAGAGGCGTTGGTGGAGCTAATCAAGGATTACGACGTAGAGATTCTATACCACCACAGTAAGGCCAACGTCGTAGCGGAGCCTTGAGTCGGAAAAATGCGCAGGAGGTGACACTATCTGGTTTGTGATGCAGTGGAGTTGCGGCAAGATCTCGGAGAAATGACATTGAAGTGTGGATACAACACCGCCGAGAGGCAGTTGAGCTCGATTGATATTCGCTCGTCCTTGCTTTGGGACGAGATACGCCTGCACGAGATGGAGGATCCGAACCGTGCGATCGGCGCAAAGGCCGAAGGAGGAGTTATTTCAGACTACGGGATCCAAGGGGGCTTAGTTAGATTCAAGAACCGGATTTGCATCCCACCTAATGACGAGCTTAAGCAAACTATACTTAAGGAAGCTCATTCTACTCCTATTCAATACATCCGGGCGAGCAAAATGTAGAAGGACCTGCGAAAGAGTTTCGTGGAAGAATATGAAGCAAGAGGTAGCAAGGTTTGTCGCTCGATGTATGGTATGTCAACAGTGAAGATTGAACACCGTAGACCGGCCGGAATCATGCGGCCCTTACCTATTCCGAATGGAAATGGGAGAGCATATCAATGGACTTTGTCACCAAGTTACCGGTGACGGCGGGGAAAAGACACGATATGGGTTATTGTAGGCGATCGACAAAGTCGGCACACTTCATTCCAATTCAGGAGGCCATCGGAACAGAACAGCTGGCTACCATCTTTGTTCGGGAAATCGTGAGATTACATGGCGTTCCCTCGGGGATTATTTCGGATAGAGACACTAGATATGTGTCCCGCTTCTGGAAGGCTGTCCACTAGGCCATGGGTACTCAACTGCATTTCAGCACTGCCTATCATCCTAAAACGGATGGACAAACAGAACGCACCATACAGACCCTGGAAGATATGTTGAGAGCATGTGTACTCGATTGGGGCAAGGATTGGGCTAAACACCTTTGCTTAGCGGAATTTTCGTACAACAACAGCTGGCATGCAAGCATAGGCATGGCCCCCTTTGAGGGCTTGTATGGTAGAAAGTGCAAGTCTCCCCTATGTTGGGACGATGCATCCGATGTCATCGCCACCGAGTTGGATCTAATCCAGGAATCCATTAAGAAGATATCCATTGTTCGAAAACACATGTTGGCGGCCTGAGTCGCCAAAAGTCTTACGCTATGGACCGGCAGCGACCGTTGGAATTTATGGTTGGGGATCATGTTTGGGTTAAAGTATCGCCAATGCGGGGCATTCGACGCTTCGGCCAGAAGGGCAAGCTAAGCCCGAGATTTATTGGCACGTTCGAAATACTGGACCGAGTCGGTAAACTCGCTTATCGGCTAGCATTACCGCCATCGTTAGACGGAGTGCATAATGTCTTCCACGTCTCCCAGCTGAGAAAGTACGTGTACGATCCTAGCCACAAGATCAACTTCGAGGAAGTAGAGATTTCCAATGATGCTACCTTTAGGAAGTTCCAACAACGATTTTGGATCGACGCGTAAAGACACTAAGGAACAAGAACATACCCCTTGTGAAGGTTCAGTGGTCGCACCACGGTACGGAAGAAGCGACTTGGGAGACCGAGGCGAGCATGAGAGAGAATCATCCCGAGTTATTTTCTTAGTTTCGGGACGAAACTATTTTAAGGGTGGTATGTAATACCACCGGTATTACATGCTTTTACTTTGGGCGCTCACGTCTATTTCCTGTTTGATAAATAAATGTACTCCATTGCAATAAAACATATTTTGTATAATATGGTTGTACGGCATCGTATCTATTATTTGTGTATTGTGATGGCATGATGATTGACGAACTTTCAGTGACATACCTCGATGTCGTTAGGAAATTATCGGTGCGAATATGACGGTGGCCAACATCTTGTTCCCCGAGAGATTTCCGGACGACATGGAGAGGGAGTCGTGTCATAATAAATTAATGAGATGATAATTTGACAAACAAAACTGTCCTTTACGTATGTTATACTCCGACCCATTACGTACGCTACGTCTGAGCCATTACGTACGTTATATGTTGGCCCTTACGTACGTAACAACGGTCTTCGGTCCTCGGACAGGAATCTTCGTCCGGTAGTACGCGTGCCGACCAACTTTCGGCGTGATTGCGACAGGCAAGTCAACGAGGTGTTACGTACGTAAACCCGTTTTCGTTACGTACGTAACGATGTGGGTGAATCGTTCCAGCGAGTTCCTTACGTACGTTAAGTATTTTGCCATAACGTACGTAAAGCCTCTTACGTACGTAATGCGTGAGGCATAACGTACGTAAGGGCAACCTAAGTTTATAAAAGAACACCTTGCCTTTCCTTTCTCCCGTCCCAAACATCATCCCTCTTCCTTGTACACTACTCTCCACCATATTTGAACCAATTCTAGCCTCCCGATTCAAGTGCTATCCTATTAGAATGCATTAATCGGCTTCGGGAAGGTCTTGAAGGTGTATCTTCTCGTTCTCCTTCGTCCCGTCGTTCTTCATCATCTTTTGTCAATTAAGGTAAGTTTATTCAATCTTGAACTCATATCGGTATTGTTTAGTAAGTTTTAGTAAACCTCGGATGCCTTGGGTAGCTTAGAACCCTCGTAATAATCGAACCGGTATATAGCTATCGCAATTGTTAATCGATATCCATCAAAGCTTGAAATTGGAATGAATAATGGTAGAACTCATAATCATATTGCTAATCACCAACTTCTCGGAATCATCTTGAAGGATTTCATATATAACCGTCTTTATAATGTTGAATAAAACCGTTAATGAATCCTTGATGAAGTTACCAACAATTTCTAGCTAAATAGATACCGAAACATGTTAAAATGATGGATTAATCGTTCTAGACTTGCATATTAAGACAACGGTGAAATCTTGGTGATTGTCGGTTATAATTAACTAGGAATGTTGTGTTAAAACACTATTGTTTAGCGGATGGATAACTTATAGAGAATGTTGCCGAACCTAAGAACTTAATGGCACGCATTATGGATAAAAAAATGGAGAAATTCGATTCCGACATCATAAACAACTAGGATAGGGTTTTAACATACGGGAGGAGGAACGTCGTTGATCATTATTAATATCACGAGATGTTAATCGACAAACATGTAATAGGTCGGATTTCCAAGTGCGATCGTTCAAGCCGTTGCCTTGTCCGGAAATAACTCGCGTCGGATTTGAGCCAAGTGAATCTTGCTCAGACTTTACGTCTTATAATTTTAGACATAGTAAATGTTACTATTGTGGAATGGTGCTATTACGATTATCTTGTCCGGAGTATTCCCGAGTAGATACTACCGTGACCCTTGGCCGCGGCCTTGGGAGTTTTCTTGATGGACCGTGTTGCGGGATAAAACTGAATGGTACCCCGTCAGGAGTATTCTGTGTAGATACTTCCGTGACCCTTGGTTGCGACCTTGGGAGTTTATGTCTTGATAAAAGGAATAACATGGAACATTCGGTGTTAACTTTATTCTGGAAATTATTAGATTTTACTTTTGAGTTTGGTTGGGATTGTTTCGACCTAGATTCTTGCACGACATGTCGTGCCAGGTAAATTTGTTGAATTTGTGTAGGACACCCCCGAAGGTTACGGCCAGGCGTGAGCTGTGTTGGAAGAAGGCCTGTTAATTTCTTAAATCAATTTGAACATTCCACGTTGTGTAATAACCGTATGTACGGACACTATTTGCATTTGTACCTTGGGATGCACGAATACTTTCTTAATTACTTCCGTATATTACCACTTTTAATAAAATATTTTAGAAAATATTTTCAAAACTTGCCTTGTGGGTCCCTCATGGGATCTACGGCACTGTGGCGTCCCGATTCATTTTGGGGGCGTTACACAGAACGCACCATACAGACCCTGGAAGATATGTTGAGAGCATGTGTACTCGATTGGGGCAAGGACTGGGCTAAACACCTTTGCTTAGCGGAATTTTCGTACAACAACAGCTGGCATGCAAGCATAGGCATGGCCCCCTTTGAGGGCTTGTATGGTAGAAAGTGCAAGTCTCCCCTATGTTGGGACGATGCATCCGATGTCATCGCCACCGAGTTGGATCTAATCCAGGAATCTTTTAAGAAGATATCCATTGTTCGAAAACACATGTTGGCAGCGCAGAGTCGCCAAAAGTCTTATGCTATGGACCGGCAGCGACCGTTGGAATTTATGGTTGGGGATCATGTTTGGGTTAAAGTATCGCCAATGCGGGGCATTCGACACTTCGGCCATAAGGGCAAACTAAGCCCGAGATTTATTGGCCCGTTCGAAATACTGGACCGAGTCGGTAGACTCGCTTATCGGCTAGCATTACCACCATCGTTAGACGGAGTGCATAATGTCTTCCACGTCTCCCAGCTGAGAAAGTACGTGTACGATCCTAGCCACAAGATCAACTTCGAGGAAGTAGAGATTACCAATGATGCTACCTTTAGGGAAGTTCCAACAGCGATTTTGGATCGACGCGTAAAGACACTAAGGAACAAGAACATACCCCTTGTTAAAGTTCAGTGGTCGCACCACGGTACGGAAGAAGCGACTTGGGAGACCGAGGCGAGCATGAGAGAGAATCCTCCCGAGTTATTTTCTTAGTTTCGGGACGAAACTATTTTTAAGGGGGGTCGTATGTAATACCACCAGTATTACATGCTTTTTCACTTTGAGCGCTCACGTCCATTTCTTCTGTTTGATAAATAAATGTACTCCATTGCAATAAAACATATTTTGTATAATATGGTTGTACTGTATTGTTCGCATCTGTTATTCGTGTATTGTGATGGTATGATGATTGACGAACTTTCAGTGACATACCTCGATGTCGTTAGGTAATTCTCGGTGCGAATATGACGGTGGCCAACGTCTTGTTCCCCGAGAGATTTCCAGACGACATGGAGAGGGAGTCGTGTCATAAAAAATTAATGTGATAATAATTTAGCAAACAAAGCGTCGCTACGTGCGTTATACTCCGAGTCATTACGCACGCTATATCGAGTCATTACGTACGTTAAATATCGGCCCTTACGTAAGTAACATCGGTCTTCGGTCTTCGGACAGGAATCTTCGTCAGGTAGTACGCATGCCGACCAACTTTCGGCGTGATTGCGACAGGAAAGTCAACGAGGTGTTACGTACGTTAACCCGCTTTCGTTACGTACGTAACGATGTGTGTAAATCGTTCCAGCGAGTTCCTTACGTACGTTAATAATTTTGCCATAACGTACGTAAAGTCTCTTACGTACGTAAACCGTAAGGCATAACGTACGTAAGGGCAATCTGAGTTTATAAAAGAACACTTTTCCTTTCATTTCTTCCGTCCCAGAAATCATTCTTCTTTCTTATACGCTGCTCTCCACCATCCTTGAACCAATTCTAACCTCCTAATTCAAGTGCTATCCTATTAGAGTACGTTAATCAAGCTTCGGGGAAGGTCTTGAAGGTGTTATCCTCTCGTTCTCCTTCGTCCACCATCGTTCTTCATCATCTTTTGTCAGTAAAGGTAAATTTATCCAACCTTGAACTCATTTCAGTATTGTTTAGTAAGATATAGTAAACCTCGGATGCCTTGGGTAGCTTAGAACCTCAGTAATAATCGAACCGGTATATAACTATCGCAATTGTTAATCGATATCCATCAAAGCTAGAAATTGGGATGAATAATGGTAGAACTCATAATCATATTGCTAATCACCAACTTCTCGGAATCATCTTGAAGGATTACATGTATAACCGTATTATCATGTTGAATAAAACCGTTAATGAATCCTTGATGAACTTACCAACAATTTCTAGCCGAATAGATACCGAAACATGTTAAGATGATGGATTAATCGTTCTAGACTTGCGTATTAAGACAATGATGAAATCTTGGTGATTGTTGGTTATAATTAACTAGGAATGTTGTGTTAGAAGACTATTGTTTAGCGGAAGGATAACTTATAAAGAATGTTGCCGAACCTAAGAAATTAATGGCACGCATTATGGTTAAAAACGGAGAAATTCGATTCCGACGTCATAAGCAACTAGGATAGGGTTCTAACAGGCGGGAGGGGGAGGAACGTCGATGATCATCATTGTTATCATAAGATGTTAATCGACAAACATGTAATAGGTCGGATTTCCAAGTGCGATCGTTCAAGTCGTTGCCTTGTCAAGGAATAACTCTCGTCGGATTTGAGGCAAGTGAATCTTGCTCAGACTTTACGTCTTATAATTTTAGACATAGTAAATGTTACTATTGTGGAATGGTGCTCTTACGATTATCTTGTCCGGAGTATTCCCGAGTAGATACTACCGTGACCCTTGGCCGCGGCCTTGGGAGTTTTCTTGTTGGACCGTGTTGCGGGATAAAACCTGAATGGTACCAACGTCCGGAGTATTCCTGTGTAGATACTTCCGTGACCTTTGGTTGCAACCTTGGGAGTTTATGTGCTGATAAAAGGAATAACATGGAACATTCGGTGATAACTTTATTCCTTGAAATTATTAGATTTTACCATTGAGTTTGGTTTGGATTGTTTCTGACCTAGGTTACTGGCACGACATGTCGTGCCAGGTAAATTTGTTGAATTTGTGCAGGACACCCCCGAAGGTTACGGCCAGGCATGAGCTGTGTTGGAAGAAGGCCTGTTAATTTCTTAAATCAATTTGAACATTCCACGTTGTGTAATAACCGTATGTACGGACACTATTTGCTTTTGTACTTTGGGTTGTACGAATATTTTCTTAATTATTTCCGTATATAACCACTTTTAATAAAATATTTTAGAAAATATTTTCAAAAACTTGCCTTGTGGGTCCCTCATGGGATCTACGGCACTGTGGCGTCCCGGTTCATTTTGGGGGCGTTACACCACGGCGCTGTAATATTTCCGGTTAAATCTGGGGGTGTTACAGAAACTGTCTGAGCTTCTCGCAAAAAGAAGCCTTCTGGCCCGACTGACCACAAGTATGACAAGTCAAAGGTGGACGAGGACAATCCCGGTTCACGTGGCCTGGCTTGCCACAGTTAAAGCATCTGGGGTCCCGGACGAAGGTTCCGGCGGCACTTCGAAAACTCCCAGAGAAACGAGCCGAACCACCCGTAGAAATGTTTACAGGTTGAGATTTCTGATGGCCTCCACTCTTGGGACCAGAAAAATTTCCGGCCGACTTCTGCTTCTTGCTCTCACGAGCCACATCACTAGCCGTCACGGACATATCATAAGCAAGAGCTCGACTCTGATAATCCTTCAAAGTAGTGCAAACGAGTCCAGACATATAGTCCCGAATGGACAGCTTCATCCTCCTGGAAAAATGAAAAATTTTGTCGCTCTCTTCGACAACTTGGGTCTTCACATAGCCCAATTCCTTGTTAAAATCGGCAATGGCTAGAGATACGGGGATATCCCGTGGTTGAGCATCATAGAAAGCATGTACCCGAGCCTGTCTGACCGGCCACGGGCAATATTCGGTCTCCATCAATTCCTGAAATTCGGCCCAAGCAACATGATCTTTGGGCCCCACGGCTTCCCACCAATCCATAGCGTCCCGAGTGAGAAAGTACTGGGCAATAGGGACCTTGCGGTCCTCGGGACAGTTGGTGGTAATGGAGACTTTAGATATCTCCTTGATCCACCCTTCCCAGCCGATCGGGTCCGAAGCTCCCGAAAACTGAGAAGGATGCATCTTGATGACATCCTGAAGCCAGCGATCCGCTCCGCCCCGATTAGCATGGGCCTGATCGGGGTTCTGGACCACCTGAGCTATAGCCGCCATTTGGTTAACCATTTGCTGCATAACGGCCGCAATACCAAGGTCGGCGCGCTCCTGAGAAGAAGCATGACTGTGACGGTCACCGGTACTGCCGGCTCCCGAAGAATGCGACATGGCCGCCCCACCGTCTGCCCCACGTCCTCGTCCGCGTCCACGACCACGACCACGACCACGACCACGACCACGATTTCCTCCGGCATCCATACTGGTGTTAAGAGATAACAGAAGTATATTGATGATGAGTAAGGGAGGAAAAAGCAACTACGATTCGAAAGGCGGAAATACTATGCAAGAAAACAAAGGACCGAATAAGAAAACTTGCGAGCACTGGAAGTACCGAAATGCTGGCAGCGGTGTGACAATGTGCAAAACAAAACACGACTAGACCCAAATAACCAACAAGCCTAGGTATACATAAACCTAAGCTCTGATACCATTTTCCGTAACACCCCGAGATATTCAGAGTATATTACAGCGTCGTGGACCCCTACATGGTACCCACCAGGCTACAATCAAGAAAACTCCACCCGACTAACCATCTCGGTTAGTGAGGACATACATTTAAATGATATGACATAAAAAGATACGCCCGGAGCAACCGGCGAAATAAGCATCACCCGACAATGTAACAATTTTAAAGTAATACAATACGGAGTTTGAAATGAAAAGCCTAAGTACTCGCGAGTACAATCTATAAGTTTATAATTGTGAGAACAACCAAATCGAAATGGACAAAAGAAATAAAAAGACCCAAATGCAGATGTCAACGACCCTGGCCAACATCCTCGTACTGTCCCGATGCCCGCTCGTCCGGATAATCATAACCTGAAATCCATAACGAGAATTTCCCCAAAATGGGTCCCCAAAGGGGTTAGCAATTACGCTAGTACAAGTAATCAAGGCAAACCAATCGCTTACACATTTCATAGCACATGCACCAATATCATTTCAAAAACCAAAACTAGACATGTCTTTTCCGGAAACAAACAGTCACAATTAATTTGCCTAGGACCGGGACGAAGCCACGAATCCCACTCGAGGCCTCTAAGGACCCTCCCAAGCTGGCCACATTCATAAAACAAATCAAGCACCACACGTCACCTAAGACCGGGACGAAGCCACGAATCCCACTCGAGGCCTCTAAGGACCCTCCCGAGCTGGCTAGCGAAACAAACTCATGAATCCAGGACGAAGCCATAGATTCCCTCGAGGCCCCGTCGGACCCTCCCGAGGTGAGTAAAGCACACACAATATACATTACCATTTCACGTTAAGCATAAAGGTTTCCAAGAGTACTTGCCTTGAATAAAAGACGGCGCAACGAACGGAAGGAAAACACCGACGACCATTAGGAGCCGATAATCACGAACCTAACGATACGAAGAACACAATCACCACCAATTCTAACTGAATACGGAATTGGAAAACACCCGAAAACCCGCCTACGATTTATGTGTATTCGTATCAAACAACGACGAGGGCGGATCGCAACCAAACCCTCTCGATTATGCAAATATCACGAAATACACCATGAGTTCGTAGGAGAACAAGAACAATGATGAGATTAATCATAATCATCAAGGATTAATCAACAACACGAAGCAAAACGAACATTACACCCAAAATCCCCCAAATCCCCCAAGGTAGGTTATAAGAGATTTTACCTTGATTCGAAGATGAATGGTGGATGATTAGTGATAGGTGGATGATATGATACTTGAATATGCCCTTACTATGGAGTTTGGATCAAAATCGGACGAACCCTAGCCTCATTCGTCCCTCCCGTCGCGAAAAGAAAAGAGAGATGTGAGAAATGAGGAAAAACTGGGTCGCTGTCAGTTTATATACTGGCAGGTGTTACGGCCGTAACACACCTCACATACAGCCGTAACATAGGAACATTACGGCCGTAACCTGACTCTCTTACGGCCGTAACTGGCCTCTGGAGAGAACTGGGAAAATTTGACGAATGACACATACGGCCGTATCAAGAACACCATTACGGCCGTATCGATACTTTACGGCCGTAACTCGAACATGATACGCCCGTAACTCGGAACTGGACCAGGAGGTAAGAAACGAAGCCTTGTTACGGCCGTATGAAGGAAGCTTACGGCCGTAACTCTCGAATATTACGGCCGTAACATATACGGCTTACGACCGTAACATGGCCTGTGACAGCAGGCCATAGTCTGAAACACTGCTCGATGAGGAGACGATCGAAAAGAGAAAAATAACAAGGTGTATCCACGACCAACGGATACACTCACCACTGATTTAAGTCAGAAACCAAAACGTTACGATGAAGCGTGATTCCGAATGCCCGAAGGTTCAGGAACAACAAAGATAACAAGAATACCCTAAACTTAGGAAAATTACGAAATGGTCCAAACGTTCAAAAACCGCGATACGACGTCGGATTAACAAACTGAAACTCACAACACGAACAACTCAACTATACGAACTCGTGAAACCAAAGGAATTACAAAAGCGAATGAGTTCTACGAGAATCGAACGTCCATGCCATAATACATGAGATAAAACGGAATAATATCAAAACATCACCAAGATCATCCCCGATGGAGAAACTCCAAGAATAACATAGATTCAAAATGTCGACATGGTTACAAGCGAGCTATAACAAAAATGAAAATACACTAAAACAGGAATATCAGAAAAGAAGAAAAAATGCGGATATTACAACATGGGCAGTCTGCCTAAAGTCCAAGGCTACAGCCGGCAGCCAGCTGGGCGGTCCAATGAGGAGCCAGCACGCGTCCGGAGTCACTGTCACATGCGGTCTTACTGACAACTTTTGGCGGGCCTGTCGGCTAGTGGAAAGATGCTGACAGGCTGTGGTCAACGATCCGTGATATGCGGATATTGTCTCGGCTCTGCACGTGGGCTCAGTCCTGAGGCTCGCCTTTGCCGACTGGATGACTATCGGCATGATGCGGTCGTCTCTAGCTGGTTACTGAGGGTCGGCATCGGCCAGTTGCTGAGGGTCGGCATCGGTCGGTCACCAAGGGTCGGTCGGCGAGTGCCGAGAGATGATCGTCCGCTAGTCGGTCGCCAGGAGTCGGTCGCCATGTACCGAGAGACGATCGTATTTGATGTCAATCGCTTGGCACCGGGACATGTCATGGGACCTTCGGTTGGCCGATACATCTTGTCTGCGGGGCTAAGGCTAGGCCGCCTGGTTCTTTGATCGGCGATTACGCCTCAGCTCGGCAATGGCTAGGTCGCCCGATCTCCGAGGCGATCGCCGGTCGGAGAGTATAATTCTCGAAACAACAATTGCCCCCCAGCTTGCTCCAATGTTGAAGACATGGGGCGAGGTGGTTCTTGCTGGCGATCGTGTAAGATGAGGACAGGCGATCTTGTTGAGCTGACTTTGGATTCGGACTTGGGCGATCATAGTCGATTGGCTAGCTATCTTTCGGTCTTGTACCTGCAAAAAACAACATTGGCCGATCCCTCATAGAAACTTGGTCGTTTCGTCGCTGAGGAACCGTGCACAGTCGCGGAGTTCGATGGACCGACTCCATGACCGTGTCTTGGTGCGCGAAGACATTGAGTGTCTCGTGACTCACTTTATTATGAGGGTCCTCTGTTAGGCTGCGCCTCGCCTCGTATTTAAACGAAGGGCGTGCGGTCTTGGTCTAGAGGAGTCCTTGCGCGGGGCAGCGTCGGATGAATCAACTCCACGCCCGCGGCTTGTTTAGCTCTGCCTCCACCTCAGCCCACCATGAAGATGGCGAACCTCGACGGTGTACGTTGAGACGGGGGTTGTGGCACGTCGTATTGTCCGGGTTCACCATGTTAGATGATGATCCCTTGAGGGTGGGCGATCGGGTCCACTGATTAATTTTGGAGGGCCCTCAGACTACGCCGGCCTCGTATTTAAACGAAGGGCGGGCGATCTTGGCCCAAAGGGACCTTTCATGGCCGAAGCAGCCGGTTCCATCGACTACCAGGACCATGGCTTTATGATGTGTGGTGGATGCGATCTCATGCCTTAGTCCGTCATGTTAGATGGTGAACTGTAGATGGCGATCGTGTCCTCCGGGTTGCTGATGTAGCTTGATATTGGCGATCGGGCTGGAAGACTGTGATCGTCGCTCGGCTGTCGATCGCATTATTCATATGTTGATATCGGCGATCGGGTGGGAGATCGTCGTTCGGGCACCGATCACGCTGTTCAGAGGCTGAGGAGAAACCTTTGCCTGGCCAGAAAGTCTGCGGCTCTAGCTCGGAAGGTCGCGTAGGTCGTGGGTTGGCTCTTCGTAAGATGCCTGAACATAGGCAAAAAGCCATTGAATCCTGCTAGGACCACGTGGAGGGCGATCTCATCGCTTACGGGCTCGCCGTTGAGGATGATCACGTCTACTCGGTCGATGTAGTCCGAGTCGGACTCTTCTTCTCCCTGCTTGATTTGCATCATGCGAAGGGGGCCTTCTGGCCGAGCGACCCTGGTGGCGAAGTACTCCGTGAAGACGTGCGCCAGCTGGTTAAAGGAGCCAATGGACCGAGGTGGCAATAAGGTGTACCACCTGTAGGCGAGGTCGTCCAGCGTCATTGGGAACATTCGGCCCCTGGTCGCGTCTGATGCCCCACACCCGGTCATATAGATGTTGAACTTGCTCAGGTGTGTTTCGGGGTCCGATCGCCCCTCGTACAAGGGTGTTTGCGGGGGAGCGATCTTGTGCTGCACAGGGGCGAGTTTGATGTCGATCGCGAGTGGCTCGCTCGGCTCGGCGATCGTCTTCTTGGCGCCTGCCCTGGATTCTAAGAGCGCCTTCATGTCTTCGAGCTGACGTTGCATCGCGGCCATCGCCGTGGCTCGGTCGCTTGCGGATCGGCTTTGAGAGCGGGAGCCGAGGCGATCATGTACCGATCTCCGGACTCCGCTGCTGCCGACCTCGGCTATTTGGCGATGGGGAGCCAGATGGCTGGGCTGCCTTCTGGGAGTCGGGTAGGCTGAGCTCCTGGTGACGGACTCAAACTCCGTCGTCTCGTAGCCGGGCCGGGTGTCCGGCCGCCAAGATGGAGTCACCGCCTGTGCGATCGAAAACAGAGGTGCCCCGGCTGGCGAGCGCCTCTTCTTCTGGACGAGAGCCTCCTGCGATCGCTCGGCCAGTAACGCCTTGAGCTTCCGCTTGGACTTCCGGCGGATGGCCGAGGGGGTGATAGCGGGAGGCGCGTCGAGAGCACTCTGTCGCTCTTGCAGGACGGCCATGACCTCTTCGATCTGTTCCTTGGTTCGGAACTGATCGAGCGAGAGGCTTGGGACGCCGTCCAGGGACACGATCGAGCATCTCTGACCGCGGCGGCTACCTTCCACCATCGGTTGTGGCTCGGACTGGGATGGAACGAGGCGTCTGGCCGGCTGGCCGGTGGCTTTCTTCGACGCGGAGGCGGAAGACATGATTTCTGAAAGATTTTTTTGAAGCGCAGTGAGTGTCACTTCAAGTATATGCCCCGAGAACAGTGAGTGTTCTTCGAGACGGTGGGAATAAAATTTGAGGGTTAGATCCCGTTCTTCTAGCGCCAATTGTTGTTGCCCAAAATATTTATCCGAAGATTAAATACTGCTGGAATGAACGGACAACAAACAAAAATTGCGGGAGCACTTCCGAGAGAATATGAATAAACACAAGATTTGCCGGGTTTGTTAGGCCCGGGCTTGAATGCTCTCGCAAGATGTTATTAATACAAATATTCGTGGATACAAGTATTAATGTGAGAAATCTAAATACAATGAGTGTAAAAAGACTGTGTTAATCCAGCTCTTGAGCGAAGCTCGGTGTTCTTCGTCCCTGCTGATCATCTTCTTGATGAGAGAGGCCGAGAGAAGAAAGTACCGAAATATAGTTGTTGCCAAGAGTTTGAGAAAGCCAAGTGCTGCAGATTGATTCTGTATTGTGTACTGAAATCGCGATAATGCAGAGTTCTGAGAGTAAGAATCTCGGTCCTTGGACAAGTGCTGGCAGCCTCTTATTTATAGGGGCATAGGAGCTTTGTTTCCTAGCGGGCGATCGTCTTCCGGCTATTATAATAATGGGGCGATCGTCCTAAAGGTCACATGGGCAGTCTGCCTAAAGTCCAAGGCTACAGCCGACAGCCAGCTGGGCGGTCCAATGAGGAGCCAGCACGCGTCCGGAGTCACTGTCACATGCGGTCCTACTGACAACTTTTGGCGGGCCTGTTGGCTGGTGGAAAGATGCTGACAGGCTGTGGTCAACAATCCGTGATATGCGGATCTTGTCTCGGCTCTGCACGTGGGCTCAGTCCTGAGGCTCTCCTTTGCCGACTGGATGACTATCGGCATGATACGGTCGTCTCTAACTGGTCACTGAGGGTCGGCATCGGCCAGTTGCTGAGGGTCGGCATCGGTCGGTCATCAAGGGTCGGTCGGCGAGTGCCGAGAGATGATCGTCCGCTATTCGGTCGCCAGGAGTCGGTCGCCAAGTACCGAGAGACGATCGTATTTGATGTCGATCGCTCGGCACCGGGACTTGTCCTGGGACCTTCGGTTGGCCGATACATCTTGTCTGCGGGGCTAAGGCTAGGCCGCCTGGTCGCTGGTCGGCAGTTCTGCCTCGGCTGCTCGGCAATGGCTAGGTCGCCCGATCTCCGAGGCGATCGCCGGTCGGAGAGTATAATTCTCGACACAACACCTTTCAAATCTTTTTCCGACACAATCATTCTATACTCACACCAAAAGTTTTAAGTTTTCATAAAAGAGTGAATACTTGAAAACATTACCTCGGAGTCGACGTTGGGCGGCAGCGATGAACCACATATTCTCCCGAAACCATAATCATAATGTAATTATTCGTTATACTTTTAAAAATAAGAAAGTTTTGAAATATCTTGTTTTGTATAAGTAAATCTTTTTTTTAAACCTCCTTAACTGTATAGTCCCATACCTACACAGTCTTGGAATACCTCTCGTTCTGGTGAGAATTTGGTTAAGTCATGTCCCCCTCCGCCTAGAAGCCTTGTCAGGAGCCGCTCGGTGTCCGTGCCCTTTTTCTTATTGCACCGGCGATCACTCCCCGCCCTCGTCGGCCCCGGGTGTCACATGTTCACCAACTTCCACTTGGTTCATCCCCAAATCTCACCGTACTGAGAGAGGCCTTGCTCCAATACCATTCTGTAACACACTGGCTTTCTTAATTAAAAAGAACGTTACACAGCTCATTTTTTTTCCTTAAAAATTTTATATAAATTCGGAGTATTTGCGGAAGCATTTTAGTCAGTAAATCTTCAATAAAACTCATTTATTCAACCACGATGCTGATTTTACAATAACATGGGAAATCAAATATTCGGACATAGTCCGTTGAAATTATATTCGTTGAAGAACATCAAGTATTTCGTAAAAATAATAATAATTACGGCAACAACATCTTTTATTATTTAGAACTTCATCGTGTTGGGAGTATGTATTCATCTTCTGCTTGTCCCGTTCGTCAATTCCTTAGTCTGAAAAACATAAATGACGAGGTGTGACTACGCGAGCATACTCAGTGAGATTAAACCCTTATAAATCGTCAAAATCATGTTGTGTAATGTACATAAAACATTCTTATCTGTGTGAGACTCGTCTCGGATTTCTTTCATTCTTTCGACCCCTCGTGGGTCGTCATGTTACACGACACAACGTTGACCGTAACATATTAAAATAGTATAACCTCACCTCGTTTGCTAAAATCTTGAAATATCTTCCTTTGAATATGGCTCGGTTGTCCTTCTTGGATCCCGGATACGCTTCTCCTAGCACTTGAAAATACTTTTTCATATTTCCGGTCATGAATTCTTGATGTAAAATCTGAAATCTCTTTGAGGACTTTTATCAAACACCTTTGAAAAACTATCAGAAATGAGCTATCTATTTGACCGGGCTTTTTGAGGCCTTAATAGTTTTTGGAAGGCAGATATGTTATGGGCGTTTTAAAGAAGAGGTTCATAGCTTCAAAATGATATATTATTTGTACAACAACTCATCCGGTAACATGTATAAATAGGGGCTCAAATTCGGTTGAAAATCAATCTTACCCGGACAGCTGGAAGCCTTATCCGGACAGCTGGCCGAGAAGCTTCTGTCGGTCATGACCGACCTTATCCGGACAATTTGGGCGACCTTATCCGGACAGGTGGCGAGAAACTTCGTCGGTCGTGGCCGACCTTATCGAACAGCCTTATCAGACGGCGCCGAGAAACTTCATCGGCCGTGGCCGCAAGCTGTCGGCCCAGGCGTAGCGTGTGACCGGCAGATGTCTGTCAACTTGGCTCGGCCGGTTCGACCCTTTGCCGGTGTCCAAATTCGATTTTCCGACCTGTTGCGGACTCGTCGGAGTTAAATCTTCGATATGCTTGGAACGGATTTTCGATAATAATAATAAAATAATTCAATATTATTTTTGCAATATAAGTGTTTTGTAATGAAATTTTATCGTATCAAAGTCGTCGGAACTTTTCGAAATCACTTTCATAAATTCTAAAAATGATCCTTATAATTTATTTTGAAATCGTTTCCTTTTAGGTCCTTCATTTTATGCTAGGAACGTATCGGTCCAAGTATCAGACAACCTGTAAATATTAAAATCAAAATCCGTCATCTTTAGCAAAATAAATAGCATTTAAATAAGTATTGGGGCGTTACAATCCTACCCCCATTTAAAAAATTTCGTCCTCGAAATTGAGCTTTGGAAAGAACTTTGAAAATCTATATCAAACTTTGTATGAGTATTTTCATCAATAACTTTAAAAATATGGTGTGAGCAAAAATCACTTTGAAACCTTTCTTTGAAATCATATTTTGTCCCTTTCGGATAACATTTAAACTTTCATATATCCTTTCAAATCTTTTGCCGACACAATCATTCTATACTCATACCAAAAATTTTAAGTTTTCATAAAAGAGTGAATACTTGAAAACATTACCTCGGAGTCGACGTTGGGCAGCAGCGATGAACCACATATTCTCCCGAAAACATAATCATAATGTAATTATTCGTTATACTTTTAAAAATAAGAAAGTTTTGAAATATCTTGTTTTGTATAAGTAAATCTTTTTTTTAAACCTCCTTAACTGTATAGTCCCATACCTACACAGTCTTGGAATACCTCTCGTTCTGGTGAGAATTTGGTTAAGTCATGTCCCCCTCCGCCTAGAAGCCTTGTCAGGAGCCGCTCGTTGTCCGTGTAACACCCCCAATCCGCTCAGGGATATTACACGCCGTAGAACCTTTCCTCAAGGACCTACCAGGCTAGTAACAACTTATAACAACTCAACCATGCCTTTAAGGCTAAAATGACTCAGTAGACCGATTTGGTCTTTCAATAATTACATACAACTCAAATACAACTCATGCCCACGCAGGGGTCAAAACACAACCAGACCCGTACAACGGGAAAAATATAGCAGCGGAAAATAAAGTAAAACTGAATCAATACACGTTGTACGGTTCCTCATGTGATTAGTATCGATCATCTTTCATCATCCTTCGTTCCGACCCTGTGTTATGCTCCAAAACCTGAATGCAAAAACAGACATCCACCCCCCGAATACTCGGGGGTTAGCAAAACTCCACTGTTTTGCTAGTGCAAGAATAAAGTGCAAATACGAGCCATACCATTCACATTCCACGAATAACAATAACCAAGGATCCTCAAGATCCAAACGAAACGAAAAGTACTTCCCGAGGCAAGAGTTTGAGAAAACATTTCAAAATCGAAATATCATAAATCAATGGAAGTAATTTATAAAACAGTTTAGAATGCCATCGAGAGTTTTAATAGAAAACAATTTAGGATTATCAAATCCTACTTTTCAAAATCCAAAAGTCAAAAGGGGTCACCGCCCCAAAGGTTTACTTTCCGAAAAATGACATTTACCAAACCGTTGGGATTTTAGCCCCAAATCCGTAAAATGACTTTTACAAAACCATTGGGATTTTAGCCCCAAATGTTACACATTAGCGATATGTCAGAGAATGACCGGTTGTTTACGTTCCTGGAAGGGTTGAAACCATTTGCTCGTACGGAGCTTCTGCGCCAACGAGTCACAGACCTCAGTACCGCCATGGGAGCGGTAGAAAGATTAATGGATTACACGTCGGAACCTCGAAAGGATCGTCCCGTAACAACAAACATGCCACCGTCCCGAAGTGTAATGCCAAGACCGTTCAAACCTAACTTTAGTCGGAGTGTAGGGGATCGGCAAACCTATACTCAAGGAAGTTCATATGGGAGCACGAATCGTAGCAAACCTACAGAAGGTCAGCAGGCCCCTTCCCAACGGATCGTTAAATGTTTCCTATGTGATGGGCCTCATTTTCTCGGTAATTGTCCGAAGAGGCAACTTTTGAGCGCCTTGACAAGCGCCGCAGAATCGAGTTCGCAACTGAAAGAAGAGTTGCAAGTTCTAGATGATGAAGGAAGATCGGAAGATGAGGAAAACCTTGGGGCCATCAATCAATGGTGCAACTCGTTAACCCATCAGGTGACAGCTAAGGCAAGAGTGCCGACAAAAGCTAGAAAACCTGTACCTGCTCTCATGACAGGTGGTCCCGATAAGAGAAAGAAGGGATTAATGTTTGTTGATGTTAAAATCAATGGGAAAAATATTCGTGCTATGATAGACTCGGGTGCCACCCATAATTATCTGGCGAGCACCGAAGTGGAGAGACTTGGACTGTTGTTAGAGAAAGAAGTGGGTCGAGTTAAAGCCGTAAACTCTCCGGAAAAACCAATAGCGGGGATTGCCAAGGCTGTTCGAATTAAGGTAGGAGCCTTCGAAGGTAGGGCCGACCTATCTGTTGTGGAGGTGGATGACTACAAATTAATACTCGGGCTCGAGTACATGCGTGACACTCAAACCCTAGTCATGTCGTATGCTGATGCACTCTTGGTTTTGGGGGATAAACCACATATTATCCCAACAATTAGCGCAACCCAAGGGCAAAGTAAGTTATCCGCATTACTATTTAAGAAGGGATGCAGGCATGGGGAACCATCCTTCCTGTGCGCCTTGCAATTCGACGAAGTAGAGGAGTTGTCAGGTCCTATCCCTGATGCTGTGAAGCACCTCCTAAACGAATTTGAAGATGTTATGCCCGACGAATTGCCTCGGAAGCTTCCACCAAAGAGGGCGGTCGATCATGAGATTGAGTTGGTGCCGGGCACAAAACCTCCTGCCCGAGCCCCTTATCGTATGTCGCAACCTGAGCTTGTGGAGCTCAGAAAGCAGTTAAAAGAGATGTTGGAATGTGGTATGATCCAACCGGCGAAATCACCGTATGGAGCTCTTGTTCTCTTTCAGAAAAAGTGAGACGGAACTCTGCGATTGTGTTGTGATTATCGTGCTCTAAATAAAATTACGGTGAAGAATGTGTATCCTATTCCGCTCGTAGCAGATTGCTTCGACCGACTCAGTGGAGCGGAGTACTATACAAAGATCGATCTGAGATCAGGTTATTGGCTAGTTCGCATCAAGGAGGGAGATGAGGTAAAAACAACGATTGTCACACGTTACGGGGCCTTCGTATTCTTGGTCATGCCCTTTGGCCTAACAAACGCCCCAACAACTTTTAGCACCTTGATGAATCAAGTTCTCCAAGGGTTCTTGGACGAGTTTGTCGTGGTATACTTGGATGATATTGTTATATACAGCCGAACCTTGGAAGAACATGTGGAACATTTGAGAATGGTTCTTACTAGGCTTCGTGAGCACGAACTATATGTTAAGCTGTCGAAGTGCTCATTTGCCCAGAGGCGGATCAGTTTCTTGGGTCATATCGTTGAGTGTGGCAATATTCGTATGGATCCGAGAAAAATACGAGCAATTCAAGAATGGAAACCACCAACCGATGTACATGAAGTACGGTCATTTCTCGGGTTGGCAAATTACTATAGAAGATTTGTGATGGGGTATGCCGGAATAGCAAGACCCCTAACCGATTTGACAAGAAAGACGGAAGTTTTGAATTGGTCACCGGAATGCCAAAATGCCTTCGACAACTTAAAGAAGGCCATCCTAACAGACCCGGTCCTCGCACTACCAGATCTATCCAAACCTTTTGTGGTTGAAACGGATGCTTCAGATATTGCACTAGGAGGAGTTTTAGTGCAAGATGGCCATCCTGTTGCCTTCGAGAGTAAGAAACTTAAGGATGTCGAGAGGCGTTACACGGTGCATGAGAAAGAGCTTTTAGCAGTGGTCCATTGCCTTCGACTTTGGAGACATTAATTATTGGGGTTGCCGTTTATTGTAAAAACTGACAACACTGTTGTTAGTCACTTTCTGTCCCAGCCAAAGCTTACTGGGAAACAAGCGAGATGGCAGGAACTATTGTTCGAGTTCAACTTTGTGATTGAGTATCGTGCCGGTTCTAGTAATCAGGTGGCGGATGCCCTGAGCTGCAGATCCGACCTGGTTGTTCTACAAGTGATGGCAGCGCTTTCCTCGAGTCAGGTGACCACTCCATTAAAAGATCGAATACGAGAACTAATGGGAGCCAACACAGCGGCTCAATGTTTGGTAAATCTTATCCGCCAGGGTACAACACGAAGATTTTTGCTAGAGGATGGCCTCTTATGGACCAAGGGGAGACGACTCTATGTACCTATAGGCGGCGATATGAGGAAAACTATTATTGCGGAATGTCACGACACTCTCTGGGCGGGCCACCCAGGAGAGGAGCGCACTGTGGCCTTAGTTCAACGAGCTTACTATTGGCCCCAAATGCGGGACGACATTGAGATGTTTGTCTGCACCTGCTTGGTGTGCCAACAAGATAAACCTGATTGACAAAAGAAGGCAGGCTTGCTGGAACCACTACTCATTCCTGTCATGGCTTGGGAAAGTGTTTCAATGGATTATATCACCAGTCTACCAAAAGTTGGGGATCTTGATGCCATTATTGTCGTGGTAGACCGGTTCTCCAAATATGCTACATTCATAGCAGCACCCAAGACAGTTTCGGCGGAAGAGATAGCTCAGCTCTTTTTCAAGCATATTGTTAAGTATTGGGGACTTCCGAGGGACATTGTTAGTGACCGAGACACCCGGTTTACTAGTAACTTTTGGACCGAGCTCTTCAAACTACTCAGCTCCAAGTTGAATATGAGCTCTAGCTTCCACCCACAATCTGATGGACAAACTGAAAGATTTAACTCAATGTTGGAGGAATATCTTCGACATTTTGTGAGCACTAATCATAAGGACTGGGTGAAGCTTTTGGATGTTGCTCAACTGTGTTTCAATGCTCAAAAATGCTCTACCACCAATAAGAGTGCTTTTGAAATTTGTAATGGCGGCGTGACCACTCCTCCCGCACAATATTGATACTGTTCCACAAAATGCGAGGCCTACTTCGGCACAAACATTTTCCCTTGAATGGGAACAAAATCTTGATTTCCGTGGCTACCTGGAGAAGGCTCAAAAGCGGATGAAAAAATATGCTGATCTTAAACGCCGCTTTGTTGAATACTGTGTGGGTGACAAGGTAATGGTGAAGGTCCCGAACCAGAGTTCCTCCAGGGCAACACGGGGGAGAGATTCACGACTAATGCAAAAATATATTGGGCCCCTAAACATTCTCAAAAGAGTCGGATATGTAGCCTACAAGCTTGAGTTACCCCAATGGTGGCGCATTCATAATGTCTTTCATGTCAGCCAACTCAAGCCATATCAGGCAGACAAAGAGGACACCACACGTGTAATGCCCTGGCTTTCTTAATTAAAAAGAACGTTACACAGCTCATTTTTCCTAAAAATTTTTTTATATAATTTCGGAGTATTTGCGGAAGCATTTTATTCAGTAAATCCTCAATAAAACTAGTTTATTCAAACATCAGTACAGTTTTACAAAAACATGGGAAATCAAATATTCGGACATAGTCCGTTGAAATTACGTTTGTTGAAGAACATCAAGTGTTTCGTAAAAGTAATAACAATTACGGCGACACCATCTTTTATTCTTTAGAACTTCATCGTGTTGGGAGTATGTATTCATCTTCTGCTTGTCCCGTTCGTCGATTCCTTAGCCTGAAAAAATATAAATGACGAGGTGTGAGTACGCGAGCATACTCAGTGAGATTAAACCCTTATAAATCGTCAAAATCATGTTGTGTAATGCACATAAAACATTCTTATCTATGTGAGACTCATCTCCGATTTCTTTCATTCTTTCGACCCCTCGCGGGTCGTCATGTTACACGACACAACGATGACCGTAACATATTAAAACAGTATAACCTCACCTCGTTTGCTGAAATCTTGAAATATCTTCCTTTGAATTTGGCTCGGTTGTCCTTCTTGGATCCCGGATACGCTTCTCCTAGCACTTGAAAATAGTTTTTCATATTTCCGGTCATAAATTCTTGGTGTAAAATCTGAAATCTCTTTGAGGACTTTTATCAAACACCTTTGAAAAACTGTCAGATTTGAGCTATCTGTTTGGTCGGGATTTTTGTGGCTTTTATAATTTTTGTAAGGAAAATATGTTTCGGGCCTTTTAAAGTAGAGGTTAATAGCTTTAAAATGGTATATGATATGTACAAAAACACGTCCGGGAACATTTATAAATAAGGGCTCAAAGTCGGTTGAAAATCAACCTTACCCGGACAGCTGGAAGCCTTATCCGGACGGTGGCGAGAAGCTTGTCGGTCGTGATCGACCTTATCCGAACAATTGACCTTATCCGGATAGTGGTCGAAAACTTACGGTCGTGATCGACCTTATCGACAATTTGGACAACCTTATCCGGATAGTGGCAGAAGCTTTTATCGGCCATGACGGCGATTGTCGATCGGCGTGTCCGTGATGGCCGTGAGATGTCCGTCAACTTGGCTCGGCCGGTTTGACACCTTCCCGATGTCCAAATTCGATTTTCCGACCTGTTCCGGACTCGTCGGAGTTAAATCTTCGATATGCTCGGAACGGATTTTCGATAATCTTAAAATAATAATTTAATATTATTTTTGCAGTATAAGTGTTCTGTAATGAAATTTTATCGTATCAAAATCGTCGGAACTTTTCGAAATTACTTTCAGAAATTCTAAAAATGATCCTTATAATTTATTTTGAAATATTTTCTTTTTAAATCTTTCATTTTATGCTAGGAACGTATCGGTCCAAGTATCGGACAACCTGTAAATATTAAAAAAATCAAAATCTATGATCGTTAGCATTTAAATAAGTATTGGGGCGTTACAATCCTCCCCCCTTTAAAAAATTTCGTCCTCGAAATTGATCTTCGTAAAGAACTTTGAAAATCTGTATCAAACTTTGTATGAGTATTTTCATCAATAATTTTAAAAATATTGTGCCAGCAAAATCACTTTGAAACCTTTCTTTGAAATCATATTTTGTCCCTTTCGGACAACATTTAAACTTTCACATATCCTTTCAAATCTTTTGCCGACACAATCATTCTATACTCATACCATAATTTTTAAGTTTTCATAAAAGAGTGAATACTTGAAAACATTACCTCAGAGTCGACGTCGGGCAGCAGCGATGAACCACATATTCTCCCGAAAATATAATCATGCCGTAATTATTCGTTATACTTTTAAAAATAAGAAAGTTTTGAAATATCTTGTTTTGTATAAGTAAACCATTTTAAACCTCCTTAACTGTATAGTCCCATACTTATACAGTCTTGTAATACCTCTCGTTCTGGTAAGAATTCGGTTCAGTCATGTCCCCCTCCGCCTAGAAGCCTTGTCAGGAGCCGCTCATTGTCCATGCCCTTTTTCTTATTGCACCGGCGATCACTCCCCTTTCTCGGAGCCGCTCATTGTCCGTGCCCTTTTCTATTGCACCGGCGATCACTCCCGCCCTCGTCGGCCCCGGGTGTCACATGTTCACCGGCTTAGCTTGGTTCATCCCCAAATCTCACCGTCTTGAGAGAGGCCTCGCTCGATACCATGCATAGCATACGGCTTTCTTAATTAAAAAGAACGTTACACGGCTCATTTTTCCTAAAAATTTTTATATAATTTGAGTATTTGCGGAAGCGTTTTATTCAGTAAATCCTCAATAAAACTCGTTTATTCAAACATCAATACAGTTTTACAAAAACATGGGAAATCAAATATTCGGACATAGTCCGTTGAAATTACGTTTGTTGAAGAACATCAAGTGTTTCGTAAAAATAATAACAATTACGGCGACACCATCTTTTATTCTTTAGAACTTCATCGTGTTGGGAGTATGTATTCATCTTCTGCTTGTCCCGTTCGTCGATTCCTTAGCCTGAAAAAACATAAATGACGAGGTGTGAGTACGCGAGCCTGCTCAGTGAGATTAAACCCTTATAAATCGTCAAAATCATGTTGTGTAATGCACATAAAACATTCTTATCTGTGTGAGACTCGTCTCGGATTTCTTTCATTCTTTCGACCCCTCGCGGGTCGTCATGTTACACGACACAACGATGACCGTAACATATTAAAACAGTATAACCTCACCTCGTTTGCTGAAATCTTGAAATATCTTCCTTTGAATTTGGCTCGGTTGTCCTTCTTGGATCCCAGATACGCTTCTCCTAGCACTTGAAAATAGTTTTTCATATTTTCGGTCATAAATTATTGGTGTAAAATCTGAAATCTCTTTGAGGACTTTTATCGAACACCTTTGAAAAACTGTCAGATTTGAGCTATCTGTTTGGTCGGGATTTTTGTGGCTTTCATGATTTTTGTAAGGAAAATATGTTTCGGGCCTTTTAAAGTAGAGGTTCATAGCTTTAAAATGATATATGATATGTACAAAAACACGTCCGGGAACATGTATAAATAAGGGCTCAAAGTCGGTTGAAAATCAACCTTACCCGGACATCTGGAAGCCTTATCCGGACAGATGGCCGAGAAGCTTCTGTCGGTCGTGACCGACCTTATCCGGACAACTGGACAGCCTTATCCGGATAGTGGTCGAGAAACTTCTGTCGGTCGTGACCGACCTTATCCGGACAGCTGGACAGCCTTATCCGGATAGTGGCCTAGAAGCTTCTGTCGGCCACGACCGGCAGTTGTCAGTCGGCGTGTCTGGCGGTGACCGGCAGATGTCCGTCAATTTGGCTCGGCCGGTTTGACCCCTTCCCGATGTCCAAATTCGATTTTCCGACCTGTTCCGGACTCGTCGGAGTTAAATCGTCGATATGCATGGAACGGATTTTCGATAATCTTAAAATAATAATTTAATATTATTTTTGCAGTATAAGTGTTCTGTAATGAAATTTTATCGTATTAAAATCGTTGGAACTTTTCGAAATTACTTTCAGAAATTCTAAAAATGATCCTTATAATTTATTTTGAAATGTTTTCTTTTTAAATCTTTCATTTTATGCTAGGAACGTATCGGTCTAAGTATCGGACAACCTATAAATATTAAAAAAAATCAAAATCTATGATCGTTAGCATTTAAATAAGTATTGGGGCGTTACAACACGCAACCTGCCCAACCGTCCACAACTGAAACTACGCAACTTGGGGAAGAGGGTGGCCGAAGCTATTATCGATCACCGTGATGCAGGGCCGAGAAAGAAGCTATACAAAGAATATTTGGTGAAATGGAAGGGCTGCAGTATGGAGGAGAACACTTGGGAGAGGGCGACAACACTTAAAGCTTTTCAACCACTACTGGATGCTTATCTCACATCTATGGCGCTGGGGACGTCACCAACTCAGAGGGGGGAGAGCTGTCTCGGGATGCCCGCGACCCCAGGCGGTATTACCTGATCAACGGCCATTCATGGGCCCACTTGCAGCTTTGTGGGATGCCGAGCCTCATCGCACTTCAAGTTATCATCTATAGTGTAGGGCTTTACTTTATTTTTCCTTGTAATGTTGTAATAGTTAGTTAGTGCTTGTTCAGCTTTTCAATATCTACTGTTGTCATTAGCCTTTATTTTTCTAAGCCTATTATATTGGGGAAGAGTGTACTGAAGAGTTGTAGTATGAATTGGCTTGTTTGCTGAGACCCTCCTATCCGTGTATGCTTGTAATCATTGTTGCCTATTGTAATCATTCATTGTATTAATACAAATCGATTTTCATCTTCAATCAATCAAAGGATGATAACGGATGATTGATTGATGTTATGAACTCAAGAACTTCGTGGATTTGTTGTTAAACAACATGGCTTCGTCACCTATGAATCGCCAGTCGCGGACGGAGAAGGAAAGAAGTGAAAAATGAATGAAAACGCGACTGCCCGGTCACATTTATACTGGGTCGGAACTAGCGTGCGCTAGCCTTCCCGGACTAGCGTGCGCTATCGGCCGGTATCGGCGGAGTACCCTCGGCCAGGGCCCGCACGACCCGGTACCACCGACCAAACCTCTCGACCAAACCTGCCGACCCGACTCCCGCTAGCGTGCGCTACGGCCGGAAGCCTGCGCGCGCTAGCCGACCTGTCCAGTAGCCTCTGGACTAAACAGCTCGCCCTGGTAACGTACGCTAGTCGGCGGACAGCGTGCGGTGCCCCTTCCGGTTAGCGTGCGCTACGACCGACAGTAGCGTGCGCTACCTGCCGATCCTGACCGAGTCCAGAGCCCCAGGACTCCACTGCCCAGTCCCGATAGCGTGCGTTAGGCCAGCCGGTTAGCGCGCGCAGCCTTCC
The DNA here is from genome assembly GCA_033398695.1 of Orobanche coerulescens. NCBI lineage: Eukaryota > Viridiplantae > Streptophyta > Magnoliopsida > Lamiales > Orobanchaceae > Orobanche > Orobanche coerulescens. The sequence continues at coordinate 64,035,078 of CM065801.1, forward strand.
GGCCGTAACGTGCGCTACGCCGGTTCCTGCCGCACCCGTCCGGCCGGTGCCCGCAATCGTCCGGCCAGTCCCGCAACCGTCCGGCCAGTGCTCGAACACTAGGGCTCGACGACTCGATTTCCGAAAACGCACGGAACGAACACGACGAAAAGTTCGCGGACGAAATCAACGACCCGAAATGAAAACATAATGCAATAATTAATCATACGCGGCCAAGAAACGGGTCGAGACAACAATTACAGATACAGATACCCGTAACTTTTAAGAAATTACAAAATGGCCCAAAACGCCCGAAAATCACGATATGTGATCGAATAACCGAACCAAAGTTCACAACACGTCTAACAAAGTTAAACGGACTTACGGGAAACTCAAAACAGCAGTTTCGAACGAGATTCGCAAGAATCGAACTCAAGCGCGGAAAAGTCGCTAAAAAGCACGGAACTCAACAAAACGACACCGAAACGAACTCGGATGTCAAAAAGTGCAGAATTAATCATTCTCAGAATGACGAAACGGTCATGAGCGAGTCATCAAAACGGACTCCGGCCGAAAAAAGAAATTTACCGAAAATCGAAAATTGCGGATATTACATTCTACCCTCCTTAAAAGAAGTTTCGTCCCGAAACTTAAAACAAGTAGGGAGAAGAAATATTCTTCCAGGAAAAACTCAACGAGATACACAAAAATGCGTAACTAACGCCCAACGGCGAAACGTTACAAACAACGCAACGGAATATACGGTGTGAAAACACGCTCCACGACGACCAACACAACGTCGCCGTTAGGGATATAATAAAACCAACAAGTGACAAGCGTCATCAAACGGATAATATAGTCAAGTCAATTATCCGAACAACCACAAAACACAACGAACGAAAATCAATAAGATTGACCGACCCAACGGTACATCAATCAAAACGCGAGCCAATCGCTGAACAAATACGGAATTCCACCGCCCAAGGGTTTGAAGATCGAAAACTAGACTAATTTCCCGAACTTAAGGGAATTACGGAGGAGCCTGAATGCTCAACAATCACGAAACGAGAACAAAAACCGAACAAACAAACGATCAAGACAACAAAAATCGAACAATCATGTCCGAAACACGAAGGATAATAAAGTTCAAACAACAATTCCCAGGATGATCTGGTGAGAACAAAAAGACATGCATTCCCATAACATCCACAGGAAAGGAAGTAGCGATTGAAAGGTCACAACGACAAACGAGTTATTCCGAAACAATACCACACTCGTTCGATCAACAAAAGCAAGGGGCAGGACAAGCTCAGAAAATGTCAACGGACATAAACGAGTCGACAGAGTCGAAAACACAGGAGTTCCAAATCCGATCCACTTCGAATAAAAGAACTAATAGAACCAAATGATGTCACTTCCGAACAAGGTTCACAAGAATCGAACCGAACTCGAAAAAGTCACAGCGATAACCAGATCGACCCACAACAAGATCACAGCTCGTTCGGACGATGAAACCGAAATACAGAACAAGTTCATAAAGTATCAACGAACATGAGCGAATCGATAGACTGGAGAAAGAGAAAATACTGAAGTCAAAATAGTACGGGTATTACCTCCGACCTCGTCCACGAAATTCACAAAAACGGGAGCAAGGTAACAAGACATTAAACAACCGACACATAACGGAACCATCACCGATGTACACGGTCATACCAAGCCAAGATCTAACAGCTCGCACATGCACGACAACGCAGAAATTTCTACGAGGCGATAATATTCAACATCAACACCCCGCCTCTCACAGGGGGCTAACACAACAATTGTGTGGAAAGCGACTCAACGCTCACACCGCCAATTCGATCATACTCGGGAGTAAACATCAAAATGACAACGCGAACATCATACATACATACCCAGCCCTCAAACGGGAATGGATAGGTTTTAAAAACGAAAACCTCATTTTGAAAATAATTTAGAAGAACACCAGTTGATCTTGAGTATCACCTTTCAAAAAGTACAAACGTGAAACATCGTTATCGAGACATTGGAGAACCATTTCACATTTGATAAAAATGAGGACACTTTCTCTTAGTGAAAACTTTCCGAATATTCGACCCTCGGGTCTAAATAAAAGTATTTCTAAAACATTGAAAATATCTCAAAGCAAAATTTTTGAAATATATTGTGGCACCTAGGATGTACCACAAGAAAATAACTCATTTGAAAAGTATGTCTCGAAATTTATTTTTCTAAGATACTCAAGGTTTTCAAAAATCCAATAGGCCAGAATGCCCAAAACTCGCACATATCGACGTTCACTAAAAAAACTCCTAGTACACGCATCAAAACATTCAAAATCAAGACAATACATGTCTTTAAACGGAAATAAACGATAAAATACCACATTTAGAACAAAACCACTGACCCCATTCGAGGCCTCTAAAGACCCTCCCGCACTGGCTAGTGAACAAGCCGAACGTGTATAAGCACAAAGCTTCCACAAGAGAACTTGTAAAACGTGCAAATCGATTCAAAAATCATCAGCAACGGACAAAAACAACAATAAAAAGACATCACAAGCGACGACACTCCTCGTATAAATCAAATACGAGAGTCGATTAAATACATATCGTGAAATCAAATTCCACATAAGGATTCCACCACTTAACAAATAATCATAAAAATAGCTCGTGTCACACGAGGCACAACACAAAGAAGGGAGACTTACTTCCACAGGTCGCACGAAGATGATGATCGCCCCACGATACTAATCACGACCAACAAACTCAAACGACGCGTCGCGACACGACTCAGTCAGACTCAAACAACACCACTTGACCCGACAGCCTAGGTTTCCACAACCTAAGCTCTGATACCATTTATGTAACATCCCCAATCCGCTCAGGGATATTACACGCCGTAGAACCTTTCCTCAAGGACCTACCAGGCTAGTAACAACTTATAACAACTCAACCATGCCTTTAAGGCTAAAATGACTCAGTAGACCGATTTGGTCTTTCAATAATTACATACAACTCATGCCCACGCAGGGGTCAAAACACAACCACACCCGTACAATGTGAAAAATATAGCAGCGGAAAATAAAGTACAACTGAATCAATACACGTTGTACGGTTCCTCATGTGATTAGTATCGATCATCTTTCATCATCCTTCGTGCCGACCCTGTGTTATGCTCCAAAACCTGAATGCAAAAACAGACATCCACCCCCCGAATACTCGGGGGTTAGCAAAACTCCACTGTTTTGCTAGTGCAAGAACAAAGTGCAAATACGAGCCATACCATTCACATTCCACGAATAACAATAACCAAGGATCCTCAAGATCCAAACGAAACGAAAAGTACTTCCCGAGGCAAGAGTTTGAGAAAACATTTCAAAATCGAAATATCATAAATCAATGGAAGTAATTTATAAAACGGTTTAGAATGCCATCAAGAGTTTTAATAGAAAACAATTTAGGATTATCAAATCCTACTTTTCAAAATCCAAAAGACAAAAGGGGTCACCGCCTCAAAGGTTTACTTTCCGAAAAATGACATTTACCAAACCGTTGGGATTTTAGCTCCAAATCCGTAAAATGACTTTTACAAAACCATTGGGATTTTAGCCCCAAATCTCATCAACTAACAGTACAAAAAAACGACCACAAGGTTCGTCTCCCAACATCAAAATCCACAAATAAAGGATTTAAAACAAACAACAAAATACTCTAGTGCCATCCTAGCCAAGTAAGCCAAACGAACACTTACCTCTTACACACTTAGTCGATGCATGCAATCATGAAAACATAGTTCCAAAGCACTCATTTCCGGAAATGCCAATATCAAATCACATTTGCAAAATGCACCACAATTAACCGCGGACCCACAGCTTCGTGGATCCCTACCGAGACCCCGTCGGATCTAACCCGTAGTGCTTAAAAGCAAGCTCGCGGTCCCACAGCTTCGTGGAGCCCTACCGAGACCCCGTCGGATCTAACCCGTAGTTAGCATACACACACACGTTACTCATGCAATACTAATATGCTAAGAATGTAAGTTCATCAAGAATACTTACTAGAGATGGCCATTTATCCGACAACATTATCAACTCTCCAAAACAAAATAACAAGATTAAACACGGAATATATAATTCCATAACTTTAAACAATAGGAATATCATCAAAGCCTTCAATGTTCAAAATAATCAATTCCCAAAACACAACGTTCACAAAACACACACGCGATTTGAAAGAGAGCCTTTAACGAGGCCAAACCGAAATCTTTTGAAACTTGATTTCAAATAACCAAACAAACACATCAAGACGACCACCGATCATCATATCCATAAAACGAGAAAAGTATGGGCAAGGTACTTGCCTCGAATAAGCACAACGCGGAGAATCGGCCGAAGTAGGTTGGCACGAACCGACTACGAACTCGCCAACTCCACCGAGCGACAATCCACAACACTGAACTACGAACGAAAACAATAACAATGAAAATGAATTCCAAAGTACGACCCAAAGCCGCTGAATTCAAAGAACAAATGACGAAGGTTCAAGGATTTCCCCCAAAATGGCCAAGAACACGATTCGTCCCGACAAAACACGAAAAAGGAATTCCAAGTTGAAATATGGATATACAATCCATAGAATGTGTTTAACAACATCATTTAACCACAATCGATCCATCAAAAACGGATGAAAAACGAGATCGAGAACAAATCCCCAAAAAGTCAATTCGAAGGAAATCAAGAAATATACTTCGATTCGACGAAGAACAATGGATTAAATGATTTTAAACACAAGAATACGACCAAGATTAATCATACCCATCATGAATTAATCAACAACACGGAACGAATCGGACAAAAATGCAAAAACCCCCAAATTCACGGAATTAGGGTTCTAAGGTAAGATTACCTTGATTCGCTGGATCAAAGGATGATAACGGATGATTTATTGATGTTATGAACTCAAGAACTTCGTGGATTTGTTGTTAAACAACATGGCTTCGTCACCTATGAATCGCCAGTCGCGGACGGAGAAGGAAAGAAGTGAAAAATGAATGAAAACGCGACTGCCCGGTCACATTTATACTGGGTCGGAACTAGCGTGCTGTCACGGCCGACAGTCGACAACGAGACATGTATGCGCAGACGGTCGCATAGGGTGCCGAGGGACCGGCACGAGCAGGACGCCATGGATGGCATCGGGCTGCATGGGGATATTCAGCCTTCAAGACGGCGTGACCGGACGGAGAGTCACGCGTGGAAACTGTGGGAGGAGCACGGACGCCGCTATGGGAAGCGGATCGCCCAAGGGGCATTGCGGACAGGACTTGTCCGGGACTGTCCGGCAGCGCAGGGCCGTGGGCAAGGCCGGACGAGCAGCAGTCGTGTGGGACAAGGCACGACGGGACAAGGCCGAGTCTGGGAACAGGACTCGAGCTGGGCGGCCGGACGCGGGCGTGGGATGCCGGGCGCGGCCGGCGTCTTGCCGCGCGCGAGGTGCGAGAGAGACACTCCCCCCTATAATAGGCTTAGACGGAAAAAGCCTTGTGGGGGCAGTAGACATTGAAAAGCTGAGGAGCCACTCACCAGGAAAGACTCGACCGGAAGCAGCTAGAAGCGGACCGGCTTGGTCCAGGAGGATCGGGAAGAGTCTGGAACAATGCAGAAATGGGCCCAAATGGTCAGGGCCGAGACGGGCTGGAGCGGGCCGGGACGGGCCGATGCGGGCCGGGACGGGCCGATGCGGGCCGGGACGGACAAAGACGGGCCAGGCGCCCGGGATGATGGAAGAACCTTCTAGGACCCTCCTAGAAGGATGTAGTACTTAAAGATTGTGGAGCATTCTAGATTGTACTTAGTAGAATACTCTAGAATGTGTTTGTAAGCCTTGTATTTGTAGATAAGTGTGGATGATTCTAGAGATAGGTTCTAGAATAGGATAGAAGTATGTGGATTGTATAGGATGTTCTAGAGTCCTCCAAATGAGGAGGTGGCATAGAAGTTTCTAGGTCCTAGGAGTAGTATAAATAGGCTTGAGGTTGGCTCATTTGCTCCCAACCCTCAAAGACTCAACATTCTTGTATTGTAAAGTGTTTGTGAAATAGTGAAGAGTTTTCTCTCAACTCCCAAGTGCAACCCCCTTCTTTCACACTTAGCAACCGAGTGAGTTAGGCTTACTATCTAGATCGAGGCAATTCTAGTCTAGTGCCACACGGGTCCGAAGAGCTTTCGAGTGCTCAAACCCAACCCCATGACAAGTGGTATCGGAGCACGCTAGTGGTTCAAGGAGCTTCCGCATTGAGACGTTGCTGAGAGGTTTTGTGCAAGGAGGACCGATGGAGACTACGTCCAGCGTCACCAAAGTTCAACCCAGCCAGGAGAAGGACAAGTCCAGGAAAGGGTCTAGGGACAAGTCCGTGGAAAGAGGTGTTGCCATGGAAGCACGAGTGGCTCGGCTGGAGGAAACCATGGACAGACACGAGGATGCTCTCGAGGCATGGAGCAGAGTGGCCGATCAGGTGACGGAGATGAGCGAGTCGTTGGAGGAGATTGAGAACCGGGTGACGGGCACCCTTAACGCGTTGCGACGTGAGTTGTGTGAAGAGATCCTTGAGGCTGTCAGGAAGGAGGTTCGGTCCATGATCGCAGCCTTTCGAGAGGAGATCATAGGGAGGATCGAGACCATCGAAGGAAGAAAAGCACTGTACGAGCGGGCGATGGCCCACGGCAGGGACCAGTGGGGTGCGACACCCCATCGAATCGACATCCCCCGGCCGTGTTCGTTCCAAGGATCGCGGAATGGTAGGGAAGTGGACGACTTCCTGTGGAACATGGAGCGTTACTTTGGTGCATCGGGGATAGCAGATGATGCGACCAAGTTGCAGACGGCTCCATTCTTCTTAGCAGATGTGGCGCTGCTATGGTGGAGAAGGCGCGAAACAGAGATCGCGCATGGAACATGTCGGATGGAGACATGGGAGGATTTCAAGGCCGAGTTCAAGCGGCAGTTTTACCCAGAGAATGTTGAGTTTGAGGTCCGGGCTAGGTTGAAGGAGTTGACGCACATCAAGACGATCAAGGACTATGTGAAGGAGTTCCAGGAGATCGTGCTGGAGTTGCCTATCCTTAGTGAGCAGGAAGCTTTGTTCGTGTTCGTGGATGGGCTAAAACCATGGGCAAAGTTGGAAGTGGAGAGGGCCAAGGCACAGAACGTGTCCGAGGCGATTGCGATAGCGGAACGGCTGATCGAGTTGAAACTAGTCGGGGAGAGCCGTAAGTCCAGGAAGGACGAGGACAACATCGGTACGCAGGACAAGTCGTACCAGGATAGGGATAGGGGCGCGAGGATGGCCAGGCCCAAGGACGGCAAGCAGTCAGGATGGGCTCGGACTTTCCATGGGTGCGGGAGTGCAGACCATCTCGTAGCAGCGTGTCCGAAGAAGAAGAAATGCGAGATTTGCTGGAGCACGGAGCATTCGACGAGGTAATGCTCGAAGTTTCCGAGGGTAGCCGCCATGGAGTACACCAAGGCACGGGATGATGCCGAGGGTGATGGGACATCGATGGCGCTTCAAGCATTGAACTCAGCCATAGTGTCACAGGGTGATTTCCATATTATTCGGAGTACCCGGGATTGCCCCGGACTTACAAAGGATTATGTTGGATAGTTGCCCTGCGACACGAATAAGGTTGGGGACGTGCGACAGTGGTCGGCGTCTGGAGTGTGTCCATGCGCGAGCAGGACATTGAGTTGTTGAGCAGAGGGCTTTAAGAGAATAGTTTCGTGAAATGCTTGTAATGGGGAGTTCCTTGGAGTGTTGGGAAGGTCTCCACCAAGTTTCACAACTAGACGGTTCCGTTTGAGTAGCGAACGATGCGAAGTATCGAGATGCTGCAGTGCAGTGGCATTGTAGTAGTTTCAGAATATTGCAGAGGCAATTTCTCACTACTCGAGTATCGGATGGGGCTGAAACTTTGAGGACTTATAGATAATGTCGTAAGCTACTCTACGGTTCAAGCGGATAAGGATTTGAAGTTCGTATGAGGGAGTTACACCCGATGTGGTTCCTCGGCCAATCAATGTCTAATGCAATTACAAGGGAATATTTGTCTAAGCCTATTATAGGGGGGACAGTCCTTAGATGGGCAATGGTGGGCAAGCGGCCAGTCTTCCTCGTGCTGTCGAGAACCAAGCGTGCAATCTTCCTAGAGGTAAGGGGGCCTCTAGGGAGCCAACTCTAAGCATTCAAAGTGTGCGAGGAGTTCCCGAGCGAGTTGGAAATCGTTAGGGCGGCGTAGGACCTATGTGGTCTGCGTTGGGCTTAAGGTTGGCATGGAGGCTCTAGTGTGACCGGAGGGATGCCGTCGGCCATATAACACTTCCTCTATGTCGATTGGGAAATCGAGGCACTCACTTAAATCATACGCCTCGTGAGCTTACTCGTAAGCATTAGATATCGGTTCCGGCTATGCTGCGGGGGATCGTTGGCTTGTACATGTGGTTGCGAGACAACACCACATTGCGGATTGAAGGTAATATCGTGAGGGGCAAATATCTATTGATGGCATGAATCTAAGCCAAGATCTAAAAGGTTGTCCGTCTCGGGTGAGGTACTCTCAAGGGCGCCAAGGTACTGCACCTAGGAAGTCCCGAGTGAGTGTCGAGCAAGAGGAATTGCACTTCGGGCATGCGAGTGACCCTTAGTGCCGAGTGCCATTGCAGGTTAAGCTTGAAGGGTATGAGATACCGGCCCTTAGTTGGTCGGAGGCAAAGGACAGGCGGGTGCCTAGCGTTCTACGCAGCACAATGGACCAGTGCATGATATCTCTAATGTTGGTATTCTATGAAATCTCGTTGATGGTAGCCGGACGGAGACTCGGAAGTCTCCTAGGCCCACGGGTGATTCGTGATCTGCTGCAAGAATTCGACGGCCTGAACCTCAGTGAGCCGCACCCCGTGACAAGTGGTATCGGAGCTTGGAATGTCGCATCCAGGTTTCAGTTGAGCTTTGTTGAAGATCTTTCTTCCCTTGAGAACCGGATACCAAAATTGTGCTGAATTTTTCTTATTAGCCATTGTAGTGGCATTTCAGCGAAGGGCTTGCAGTGCGTTCTTACGTATTGTGGCAGAGTTGAGAATTAAGTTAGCAGTGGGACTTGAGCGAATGGTAGTACCTCGAGTTGGCTTTGCAATTGGGCGAATGGTAGTACCCTGGTTGTTTGGTTTCTGTCGGTGATGTTCGAAGGCTTTGTTCGGTGCGAGTTGTTGGCATTAGTGATTCCGGCGAATGGTAGTAACCGAGTTACGATGTGTTTAATTACTATATTTATTCTCTGCGAGTATGGTTGGCAGTTGGGTAATGTGAGGGGAACATTCTCATCGGTAAATTGCGGACGCGTGAGTAACGTTGTTGGTGTAATCTGATCAGAAACTTTATGTTGGCCTATTTTTGTGGGCTTATAAGACATCTTGATCTCCTAGAAGGAGACATGCCGGTGAGCCGGGTGGTGTGCAGTAGCCACGTCTGCCAAGTTGCAGCCATGTTTGCGTAGCGCCGCAGATTGAGAGTTGATTTGGGTTTGAGACCCATTTTGGGCGAGAACTTCAGTGCGGGAATCCGCCACAGCACGTTCAGGTGTAAACCTTGGACTTAATCTTAGTGCGCACGAGCGCCACAGCACTTGAGGTGCATTGGTTACTAAGATTTGAATTGTTATGTGCAAAGCGCTTTCGCACATGAGGTGCAATCGTAACACAGCCACCACGGGAGTTGCAAGAGTGGAGTGTTCAGTCTTCCTGGTTCGAGTCGGGCAGATATCAGAATGGGCATGCTCCAAGTGTGGTGTTACATGTCCCAGCAGTCTATGAGGGACAAGAGATTTGGGTCTGGCCTCCAACACGAGTGGGGGAGGGCCAGACTCTCGAGATAATGGGCTGATTCGAGAATGATGTTCCCTAAGGGGATTCCAAAGCCTAGAGTATGGGCTCTGTGGTTGAAGGATTTTCTGAAAGGGACTGAGTTATATGGAGCATTGGGCTCCTTGGTTACCGAGGAGGTGTGTCCATTCTGGATACACACGTGAGCGATTTAGAGATGGCTGTTCTTGGAAGTAATTTGGAAGCCAATAAATGGGAACTATTGGTCTAAGGATTTCTGATGGGAGCAAGCTGAATGAGGTGTGCTCGTACAGAGTACACAATCGTGCGTTGAGAAATAAGGCCAGATGGCCAGGTTACGAGTTAGGCCAGATGGCCTGGGTTTGTGTCTTCATCTGAGTCAGATGACCAGCAATACCAACCCTTGAGTTTTCGTCACGCCAGGTCAGATGGCCGGTGACGCGGTGTGCCAAGAGTTAGGCATCACCTTTGAGCGGGGAAGGGTGCGTTGATCACGCGTACAGCCTTCAAGCTCCTTTCCGTAGAAGTGCGGTGGCCTGAGGGCCGAGAGTAGTGATCTGTGAGCAGCTATGTAGGCCTCTATCGACTTGTGCTAGGGGGCACTTGTCTTACAGAGTTTCAGATTGGGTTTGGCTCGTCCTTGATAGAATTCTGAATCCGTATTATGGGGTATGGTTAGTAAGGATTTTTGAGAGGGCAGCCGCGGTGGTATTTTGAGCGGAGCGCAAGGCTCCTTTGGATGGGTTCTTGGTGTTAGAGAGCACTCTTATAAGTATCATGTACTTCAGACGTTCAGGCAAATCAACCCGGTTTAATTCGGATAACTTGTCGCTAGTCTCGGACTTGACAATGAGGGAGTAGCTTGATTTGAGCTAGAGTGGCAATCTAACACCATCGGTGAGTTTTTCGTTATATTGAGGCATGGAGAGAATGATTCCTGCCAAGATATGAGTGGGTGTGCGCCGAAGAGAGGCAACATCCGGGAGGAGATGGAGGTAGAGTGTCAGGTTCGTTGCCCTTGTATTTTCATGATGAGATGGGCAGCGCATGTACATAGAGTTGATTGGGTGTGTATGCGTTGACGAGGACGTCAATGGATCGAGAGGGGGAGGATGTCACAGGGCACTTTCCATATTATTCGGAGTACCCGGTATTGCCCCGGACTTACAAAGGATTATGTTGGATAGTTGCCCTGTGACACGAATAAGGTTGGGGACGTGCGACAGTGGTCGGCGTTCGGAGTGTGTCCGTGCGCGAGCAGGACATTGAGTCGTTGAGCAGATGGCTTTAAGAGAATAGTTTCCTGAAATTCTTGTAATGGGCAGTTCCTTGGAGTGTTGGGAAGGTCTCCACCAAGTTTCACAACTAGACGGTTCCGTTTGAGTAGCGAACGATGCGAAGTATCGAGATGCTGCAGTGCAGTGGCATTGTAGTAGTTTCAGAATATTGCAGAGGCAATTTCTCACTCCTCGAGTATCGGATGGGGCTGAAACTTTGAGGACTTATATATAATGTCGTAAGATACTCTACGGTTCAAGCGGATAAGGATTTGGAGTTCGTATGAGGGAGTTACACCCGGTGTGGTTCCTCGGCCAATCAATGTCTAGTGCAATTACAAGGGAATATTTGTCTAAGCCTATTATAGGGGGGACAGTCCTTAGATGGGCAATGGTGGTCAAGCGGCCAGTCTTCCTCGTGCTGTCGAGCACCAAGCGTGCAATCTTCCTAGAGGTAAGGGGGGCTCTAGGGAGCCAACTCTAAGCATTCGAAGTGTGCGAGGAGTTCCCGAGCGAGTTGGAAATCGTTAGGGCGGCGTAGGACCTATGTGGTCTGCGTTGGGCTTAAGGTTGGCATGGAGGCTCTAGTGTGACCGGAGGTATGCCGTCGGCCATATAACACTTCCTCTATGTCGATTGGGCAATCGAGGCACTCACTTAAATCATACGCCTCGTGAGCTTACTCGTAAGCATTAGCTATTGGTTCCGGCTATGCTGCGGGGGATCGTTGGCTTGTACATGTGGTTGCGAGACAACACCACATTGCAGATTGAAGGTAATATGTTGGTATGCAAAGTAGTCCCAAACATCGTGAGGGGCAAATATCTATTGATGGCATGAATCTAAGCCAAGATCTAAAAGGTTGTCCATCTCGGGTGAGGTACTCTCAAGGGCGCCAAGGTACTGCACCTAGGAAGTTTTGAGTGAGTGTCGAGCACGAGGAATTGCACTTCGGGCATGCGAGTGACCCTTAGTGCCGAGTGCCATTGCGGGATAAGCTTGAAGGGTATGAGATACCGGCCCTTAGTTGGTCGGAGGCAAAGGACAGGCGGGTGCCTAGCGTTCTACGCAGCACAATGTGTAACACTCCCAATCCACTCAGGGTTATTACACGCCGTAGACCCTCTCCTCGAAGATCTACCAGGCTGGTAAAAACATTTAACATCTCGACAATGCCTTCAAGGCTAAATGACTCAGTATACCGATTTGGTCTTTCAATAAAAATATACAGCTCAATTACAACATATACCCACGCAGGGGTCAAAATACAATAAACTCCCGTACAACGGGGAAAAGATACTGCAGCGGAAAAGAAAATACAACTAGACCAATACGACATCAACGGATCCTCGCGTGATTAGTATCGTTCATCTTTCATCATCCTTCGTGCCGACCTTGTGTTATGCTCCAAAACCTGAATGCAAAAATAGACATCCACCCCCCGAATACTCGGGGGTTAGCAAAACTCCACTGTTTTGCTAGTGCAAGTACAAAGTGCAAATACGAACCATACAATTCACATTCCACGAATAACAATAACCAGGAATCCTCAAGGATCCAAACGAAACGAAAAGTACTTCTCGAGGCAAGAGTTTGAGAAAACATTTCAAAATCGAAAGATCACAAATCAATGGAAATAATTTATAAAACGGTTTAGAATGCCATTGAGAGTTTTAATAGGAAACAATTTAGGATTATCAAATCCCGCTTTTCAAAACCCAAAAGACGAAAGGGGTCACCGACCCAAAGGTTTACTTTCCGTAAAATGACCTTTACCAAACCGTTGGGATTTTAGCCCCAAATCCATAAAATGACTTTTACAAAACCATTGGGATTTTAGCCCCAAATCTCATCAACTCACAGTACACAAGAACGACCACAAGGTTCATCTTCCAACGTCAAAATCCACAATTAAAGGATTTAACATAAACAACAAAATACTCTAGAGCCATCCTAGCCAAGTAGGCCAAACGAACAACTTACCTCTTACACACTTAGTCAATGCATGCAATCATGAAAACCGTTCAAAAGCACTCATTTCCGGAAATGCCATAATCAAATCACATTTGCAAAATGCACCACAATTAACCGCGGATCCACCCCTCCGTGGACCCCTACCGAGACCCCGTCGGATCTAACCCATAGTGGTTAAAAGCAAGCTCGCGATTCCACCCCTCCGTGGACCCCTACCGAGACCCCGTCGGATCTAACCCGTAGTGAGCATACACACACACACATTACTCATGCAAAACTAACATGCTAGGAATGTAAGTTCATTAAGAATACTCACTAGAGATGGCCATTAACTCGACACCATTATCAAACTCTTCAAAACACAATAACAAGATTAATCACGGAATACACAATTCCATAACTTCAAACAATAGGAATATCATCAAATCCTTCAACGTTCAAAATAATCAATTCCCAAAACACAACGTTTACAAAACACACACGCGTTTTGAAAGAGAGCCTTTAACGAGGCCAAACCGAAATCTTTTGAAACTTCATTTCAAATAACCAAACAAACACACCAAGACGATCACCGATCATCATATCCATAAAATAAGGAAAGTATGGGCAAGGTACTTGCCTCGAATAACCACAACGCGGAGAATCGGCCGAAGTAGGTTGGCACGAACCGACTACGAACTCGCCGACTCCACCGAACGACAATCCGCAACAATGAACTATGAATGAAAACAATAACAACGAAAATAAATTCCATAATACGACTCAAAGCCGTTGAATTCAAAGAACGAATGACGAAAGTTCAAGCGTTTCCCCCAAAACGGCCAAGAACACGATTCGTTCCGTCAATACCCGAAAACAGAATTCCAAGTTGAAATATGGATATACAATCCATAGAATATGTTTAAAAACATCATTTAACCATAATCGATCCATCAAAAACGGATGAAAAACAAGATCAAGGACAAATCCCCCAAAAAGTCAATTTGAAGGAAATCAAGAAATATACTTCGTTTCGACGAAGAACAATGGATTAAATGATGTCAAACACAAGAATACTACCAAGATTAATCATATCCATCATGAATTAATCAATAATACGAAACGAATCGGACAAAAACGCAAAAACCCCCAAATTCACGAAATTAGGATTCTAAGGAAGGTTACCTTGATTCGCTGGATCAAAGGATGATAACGGATGATTGATTGATGATATGAACTCAAGAACTTCATGGATTTGTTGTTAAACAACATTGCTCCATGGTAAGATCACCCCAGCCGCGGAAAAGAAGTAGAAGAAGGAGAAAAATGGCCAAAAACCCGTGTGCAGGGCCATAAATAGGCTGCACAGTGTGCCGCGGCCCAGCGGGAGTGTGCCGCGGCACAGGCCCAAAAATGGCTCCTAGTGGTCGGCAGTGTGCCGCGGCTCGGCAATGAATGTTTCTTTATTTACTGGTAGTTACTGGCATTCCTAACTCGTAAATATACATATAGAAACTAGTCCGTGTATTTGAGAACAAAACGTTCCACTCCTTATTGGATAAGAGGGTCGGCACTGCAAAGGTTTATAGCTCAAATACTTAATCGTTCGCAAGTCGATGAAACTTGACTGGGCGTTAAGTTTATGTAAAGACTTGTATGACGTGTTCTTTGACAAGGAGAGTGCCTGTTGAACACTAATGGTTAGTGGGAGCACACGTTATAGGTATGCTAATTGGATTAGTATACTCGAACCGACTCACCCTCGATTCGTCACACGGATTTCACTCCGGGATAGTCAATGATGGAATCGAAAGGTTGTGATAGGTATTCGTGAACCTTCGACTTGAGGATTTAGTAGGGATGTGCTTGTGACGTCAAGATTTTCATTAGAGTAGTTCGACCCTGTAAACCGGAAGGCGGGGGTCAACCTCAACGTGCATCTTGATGGGCAAGTAGCAGGTCCTACTGAATACCAAGATAGAATTCTTTCTCCTGTTAGTGAACGGGTTATATGTCCTATGCGGTTATTAGCAGATGAGATCATAAGTCTTAGGCCAAAGCATTGGAGCTAGCTGTATTAGATACACGAGAGCTCGATGATCTCGATTTGCATTAACGCATGCATAGCGTCAAGTACAGATAGGGTTTGACTGACCGTGACCCTATAACTTGATCGGGACGTTTGAAAGATTGGTTTATACGTATACTGGTATTCACGACAGAATGGTTCTTGAATGATCCCAATCATTCGTTCTCAGTTGGGGTACAGTGTAGGCCGCCAGGCTGGCTAGGTGGTGCTACTACTCTTTGGTTCCTCCCATTGCTGACTAAGACGGACCTACTGAGTCGCGCATTAGGATTGACGACGAAATGAATCAAGCTAATTCTCTCATTATGTGTATTAGATATTGGATATCTAAATTTGGGGCATTAGATGTCTAAATTGATTTATTGGATAAATTGATTTACGGCCTAATGAATTAAATAAATTACTGGGTGATTAATTTAATTCATGTATATAATTATTTCTTGGAGAAATTAATTATATTATTTTGTATTTGATATGTTTAATTAATTGGATTAATTGATATAAATACATTGAAACGGAATCGGAGTTTATCTGTTTGGACTTTCGGGAATCCGAAACGAACCGAACTCGTCCGTTTTTCATCATGGCCACCCTCCTCTTTTCCACCTAATTTCCCCTTGTCTTTTGTTTCCATTTTATATGGATGATATTGACATGGTGGGGATACCTCTCATGTGAATGAGTTGTATAAGTTTGGTGGAAGGTGAATAAAGAATAGATATGTAAGCTTGTGATTGAGAAGACTTCATCATATAACATATATAATTCACACCTTGGAGGAGAGACATACGTAAGTGAGTTTGAAGGAGAGAGAGAATAGAACTTAGAGTTCATTTCATGGTGTTCATACTCATCTTCATCTTCTTCACTAACTTCTTCTTCATTTTTCTTGGAGAAAATTGAGAAAAATTATTGAGAGAATTTTGATAAACATACTTGGAGTATATTCATCAAAATCAATAGCTTCATCACCTAGATCTAGCCGTATCCTCGGAGGATAGCAAAGTGTTGTCATTCCGTTCGTTTTTCCGGCACGTGGCAAGTAGAGACGCGGTGCTTTCGGCGTTGGATCGTTCAAGGGCTTGAAGCGGAATAGATTCGTAGAGATCAAGCAAAGCTTGGGGAATAGCTCAAGAGAAGGTTATCCATCTAATCAACGGACTACAAGGGTGAGTTTCTATATCTCTTGTTATTCGTTTTGATATTCGTATATACGTAGCTCGATCGATCCTCGTAGAGATTCAGATCGAATTAATTTTCGTTTTACCGCTTCTGCTGGGCCTTCGTTTTAGGCACTGAATCCCAACACGGACGAGCAGCAGTCGTGTGGGACAAGGCACGACGAGACAAGGCCGAGTCTGGGAACAGGACTCGAGCTGGGCGGCCGGACGCGGGCGTGGGATGCCGGGCGCGGCCGGCGTGCGCGGGCGCGCGCGCGCGAGGTGCGAGAGAGACCCTCCCCGAAGGCTTAGACGGAAAAAGCCTTGTGGGGGCAGTAGACATTGAAAAGCTGAGGAGCCACTCAGCAGGAAAGACTCGACCGGAAGCAGCTAGAAGCGGACCGGCTTGGTCCAGGAGGTTCGGGAAGAGTCTGGAACAATGTAGAAATGGGCCCAGATGGTCAGGGTCGAGACGGGCCGATGCGGGCCGGGACGGACAAAGACGGGTCGGGCGCCCGGGATGATGGAAGAACCTTCTAGGACCCTCCTAGAAGGATGTAGTACTTGAAGATTGTGGAGCATTCTAGATTGTACTTAGTAGAATACTCTAGAATGTGTTTGTAAGACTTGTATTTGTAGATAAGTATGGATGATTCTAGAGATAGGTTCTAGAATAGGATAGAAGTATGTGGATTGTATAGGATGTTCTAGAGTCCTCCAAATGAGGAGGTGGCATAGAAGTTTCTAGGTCCTAGGAGTAGTATAAATAGGCTTGAGGTTGGCTCATTTGCTCCCAACCCTCAAAGACTCAACATTCTTGTATTGTAAAGTGTTTGTGAAATAGTGAAGAGTTTTCTCTCAACTCTCAAGTGCAACCCCCTTCTTTCACACTTAGCAACCGAGTGAGTTAGGCTTACTAGCTAGATCGAGGCAATTCTAGTCTAGTGCCGCACGGGTCCGAAGAGCTTTCGAGTGCTCAAACCCAACCCCCTGACAGTGCGCTAGCCTTCCCGGACTAGCGTGCGCTATCGGCCGGTATCGGCCGAGTACCCTCGGCCAGGGCCCGCACGACCCGGCACCACCGACCAAACCTGCCGACCCGACTCCCGCTAGCGTGCGCTACGGCCGGAAGCCTGCGCGCGCTAGCCGACCTATCCAGTAGCCTCTGGACTAAACAGCTCGCCCTGGTAACGTACGCTAGTCGGCCGACAGCGTGCGCTACCCCTGCCGGTTAGCGTGCGCTACGACCGACAGTAGCGTGCTGTCACGGGGTTGGGTTGGAGCACTCGAAAACTCTTCGGACCCATGCGGCAATAGACTAGAATTTCCTCGATCTAGCTAGTAAGCCTTAACTCACTCGGTTGCTAAGTATGAAAGAAGGGGTTTACACTTGGGAGTTGAGAGAAAACTCTTCACTATTTCGCAAACACTTACAATACAAGAATATTGAGTCTTTGAGGGTTGGTTGCAAATGAGCCTCCCCTTCACCTATTTATACTACTCCTAGAACCTAGAATCTTCTACTCCACCTCCTCATTTGGAGGACTCTAGAACATCCTATACAATCCACATTCTTCTATCATATTCTAGAACCTATCTCTAGAATTATCCACACAAGCCTACACATACAATACTTACAAACATATTCTAGAGTATTCTACAAGTACAAGGCATACAATCATCTAGAATACTCTATATCATTCTAGCACTTCATCCTTCTAGGAGTTTCCTAGAGGCTTCTCTTCCATCCCGGGCGCCCGGCCCGTCTTTGTCCGTCCCGGCCCGCATCGGCCCATCCCGGCCCGCACCGGCCCGTCTCGGCCCGATCATCTGGGCCCGTCTCTGCAATGTTCCAGACTCTTCCCCAACCTCCTGGACCAAGCCGGTCCGCTTCTAGTTGCTTCCGGTCGAGTCTTGCCTGCTGAGTGGCTCCTCAGCTTTTCAATGTCTACTGCCCCCACAAGGCTTTTTCCGTCTAAGCCTATTATAGGGGGGAGGGTCTCTCTCGCACCTCGCGCGCGCGTGCCCGCGCACGCCGGCCGCGCCCGGCATCCCACGCCCGCATCCGGCCGCCCAGCTCGAGTCCTGTTCCCAGACTCGGGCTTGTCCCGTCGTGCCTTGTCCCACACGACTGCTGCTCGTCCGTCCTTGCCCGCGCCCCCTGCGCTGCCAGACAGTCCCGAACATGTCCAGTCCGGAATGCCCCTTGGTCGATCCACTTCCCACAGCGGCGTCCGTGCTCCTCCCACGGTTTCCACGCGTGACTCTCCGTCCGGTCACGCCGTCCTGAAGGCTAACTCTTCACATGCAGCCTGATGCCATCCTTGGCGTCCTACTCGTGCCGGTCCCTCGGCACCCTGTGCGACCGTCTGCGCACCCATGTCTCGTCCTCGACTGTCGGCCCTGACATTCTCCCCCGCCCATTTCGTCGACGTCCTCGGCGATGTGGCGGCCCCTCGATGAACCGAACTGCTCCAAGGTGGTAACTCGGCTCCTCCTCAAGCTTCCTCACGTACTTGAGTGCCGACATAGCTTGTCTCGAAGGCTCTGTGGTCAAGCGTATTTCCTGCATCTTGGCTTGATCACACACGTACAGCGCCCTCTTATGCGGAACAACACCAACATTATTCTTCCTTAGGAAGTCCATGCCCAGTATTATGTCCCGATCATCCATGCTCGTCACCTTGAAGTGCACGCGTGGTTCCCACGTGCCAATCTTTAGTCGCACCCCATTGGTGACTCCTGTAACTCGAACGGGTGGTGCATTATTCGACTTCATCCAGCCCCGTCCCTCGATGACCTGAAGCCCCAACCTCTGTGCTTCAGCCTCGTCAATGTAGTTGTAATCGGCCCCTGTGTCGACCAACGCCTTGACGGGTTTCCCATTGATCAGCCCCATCGCATACAATAGATTTCCCTCAAGCGGTGTTCCGTCCTGCGATGCCATCCCTATGGCTAAGTTCAGTACTTGCAACGCCATCGATGTTCCCTCACCCTCGGCATCGTCCCGTGCCTTGGTGTACTCCATGGCGGCTACCCTCGGAAACTTCGAGCATTGCCTCGTCGAATGCTCCGTGCTCCAGCAAATCTCACATTTCTTCTTCTTCGGACACGCTGCTACGAGATGGTCTGCACTCCCGCACCCATGGCAAGTCCGAGCCCACCCTGACTGCTTGTCGTCCTTGGGCCTGGCCATCCTCGCGCCCCTATCCGCATTACCCTGGTACGACTTGTCCTGCGTACCGATGCCGTCCTCGTCCCTCCTGGACTTTCGGCTCTCCCCGTGTCACGGGATGCCCACGACCCCAGGAGGTATTACCTGATCAACGGCCATTCATGGGCCCACTTGCAGCTTTGTGGGATGCCGAGCCTCATCGCACTTCAAGTTATCATCTATAGTGTAGGGCTTTACTTTATTTTTCCTTGTAATGTTGTAATAGCTAGTTAGTGCTTGTTCAGCTTTTCAATATCTACTGTTGTCATTAGCTTTTATTTTTCTAAGCCTATTATAGGGGGGAAGAGTGTACTGAAGAGTTGTAGTACGAATTGGCTAGTTTGCTGAGACCCTCATATCCGTGTATGCTTGTAATCATTGTTGCCTATTGTAATCGTTCATTGTATTAATACAAATCGATTTTCATCTTCAATTTTGCTGTGCCACTAAAACGCCTCGGCGTGATTGCGTCGCATTAGCACCAACGCTCGAACGAGTTAGGCGGACGTAGTCGGGTAAATTGACTACTAGCCGCACGGTGCGCGTACATTATATACAAACTATAAGCGCCCCGTGACAGGTGGTATCAGAGCCTGGTCAAGGTCGAAAGAATGGAATCGGGTAACGAGACGGAAGTCCCTAGAAAGCAGGGCAAGAAAAAGGATGACGGAAAGAGGAAAGAGGCCGAGGCCTCTAAATCCCAATTCGATAATGTAGAGCAAGAGTGATCTAGATTGAGATATGTTGTCGAGACCTTGGAGGAGTCTGCCGAACCCTTGCAGAAGCAATGGGAGCCAACAATACGGCTGAAATGAGACGCGAGATGGAAGCATTGAGTATCCAGATTGGATTGCTTCAAAGAGTAGTTAACAACACACCCCATGTTGCTCAAGAACCTATTACGAGAATTCGGATCCCTGAACCAAGTTCCTATAGTGGGACCCGAGATGCAAGGAAGTTGAGAAGTTCTTATTCGACATGGAACAATACTGCTATGCCGCTAATGTTTTGGACGAAGCGAGAAATGTGTCAACCGCCACAATGTATTTGATCGATGATGCCAAATTGTGGTGGCGCACCAAATATGCGGACATTCAGGCTCAACGAGTAAGAATTGACACTTGGGAACAACTGCGAGAAGCCATCAGGCAACAATTCTTCCCAGAGAATGTTGAGTACAATGCAAGAAGGGCCTTGCGAGATTTGAAGCACACCGGTCTTATTCGAGATTACGTGAAGGCATTTTCGACACATATGTTACACATTAGCGATATGTCGGAGAATGACCGGTTGTTTACGTTCCTGGAAGGGTTGAAACCATTTGCTCGTACGGAGCTTCTGCGCCAACGAGTCACAGACCTCAGTACCGCCATGGGAGCGGCAGAAAGATTAATAGATTACACGTCGGAACCTCGAAAGGGTCGTCCCGTAACAACAAACATGGCACCGTCCCGAAGTGTAATGCCAAGACCGTTCAAACCTAAATTGAGTCGGAGTGTAGGGGATCGGCAAACCTATACTCAAGGAAGTTCATATGGGAGAACGAATCGTAGCAAACCTATAGAAGGTTAGCAGGCCCCTTCCCAACGGATCGTTAAATGTTTCCTATGTGATTGGCCTCATTTTCTCAGTAATTGTCCGAAGAGGCAACTTTTGAGCGCCTTAACAAGCGCCGCAGAATCGAGTTTGCAACCGAAAGAAGAGTTGCAAGTTCCAGATGATGAAGGAAGATCGGAAGATGAGGAAAACCTTAGGGCCATCAATCAATGGTGCAACTCGTTAACCCATCAGGTGACAGCTAAGGCAAGAGTGCCGACAAAAGCTAGAAAACCCGTACCTGCTCTCACGACAGGTGGTCCCGATAAGAGAAAGAAGGGATTAATGTTTGTTGATGTTAAAATCAATGGGAAAAATATTCGTGCTATGATAGACTCGGGTGCCACCCATAATTATCTGGCGAGCACCGAAGTGGAGAGACTTGGACTGTTGTTAGAGAAAGGAGTCGGTCGAGTTAAAGCCGTAAACTCTCCGGCAAAACCAATAGCGGGGATTGCCAAGGCTGTTCGAATTAAGGTAGGAGCCTTCGAAGGTAGGGCCGACCTATTTGTTGTGGATATGGATGACTACAAATTAATACTCGGGCTCGAGTACATGCGTGACACTCAAACCCTAGTCATGTCGTATGCTGATGCACTCTTGGTTTTGGGGGATAAACCACATATTATCCCAACAATTAGCGCAACCCAAGGGCAAAGTAACCTATCCGCATTACAATTCAAGAAGGGATGCAGGCATGCGGAACCGTCCTTCCTGTGCGCCTTGCAATTCGATGAAGTAGAGGAGTTGTCAGGTCCTATCCACGATCTTTGTGAAGCACCTCTAGCAATTTGAAGATGTTATGCCCGACGAATTGCCTCGGAAGCTTCCACCTAAGAGGCGGTCGATCATGAGATTGAGTTGGTGCCGGGCACAAAACCTCTGCCGAGCCCCTTATCGTATGTCGCAACTTTGAGCTTGTGGAGCTCGAGCGATTAAAGAGATGTTGGAATGTGGTATGATCCAACCGGCGAAATCACCGTATGGAGCTCCTGTTCTCTTTCAGAAAAAGTCGGACGGAACTCTGCGATTGTGTTGTGATTATCGTGCTCTAAATAAAATTATGGTGAAGAATGTGTATCATATTCCGCTCGTAGCAGATTGCTTCGACCGACTCAGTGGAGCGGAGTACTATACAAAGATCGATCTGAGATCAGGTTATTGGCAAGTTCGCATCAAGGAGGGAGATGAGGTAAAAACGACGATTGTCACACGTTACAAGGCCTTCGTATTCTTGGTCATGCCCTTTGGCCTAACAAACGCCCCAGCAACTTTTAGCACCTTGATGAATCAAGTTCTCCAAGGGTTCTTGGACGAGTTTGTCGTGGTATACCTGGATGATATTGTTATATACAGCCGAACCTTGGAAGAACATATGGAACATTTGAGAATGGTTCTTACTAGGCTTCGTGAGCATGAACTATATGTTAAGCAGTCGAAGTGCTCATTTGCCCAGAAGCGGATCAGTTTCTTGGGTCATATCGTTGAGTGTGGCAATATTCGTATGGATCCGAGAAAAATACGAGCAATTCAAGAATGGAAACCACCAACCGATGTACATGAAGTACGGTCATTTCTCGGGTTGGCGAATTACTATAGAAGATTTGTGATGGGGTATGCCGGAATAGCAAGACCCCTAACCGATTTGACAAGAAAGACGGAAGTTTGGAATTGGTCACCGGAATGCCAAAATGCCTTCGACAACTTAAAGAAGGCCATCCTAACAGACCCGGTCCTCGCACTACCAGATCTATCCAAACCTTTTGTGGTTGAAACGGATGCTTCAGATATTGCACTAGGAGGAGTTTTAGTGCAAGATGGCCATCCTATTGCCTTCGAGAGTAAGAAACTTAAGGATGTCGAGAGGCGTTACACGGTGCATGAGAAAGAGCTTTTAGCAGTGGTCCATTGCCTTCGACTTTGGAGACATTACTTATTGGGGTTGCCGTTTATTGTAAAAACTGACAACACTGCTGTTAGTCACTTTCTGTCCCAGCCAAAGCTTACTGGGAAACAAGCGAGATGGCAGGAACTATTGTCCGAGTTCAACTTTGTGATTGAGTATCGTGCCGGTTCTAGTAATCAGGTGGTGGATGCCCTGAGCCACAGATCCGACCTGGCTGTTCTACAAGTGCTGGCAGCGCTTTCCTCGAGTCAGGTGACCACTCCATTAAAAGATTGAATACAAGAACTAATGGGAGCCGACGCAGCGGCTCAATGTTTGGTAAATATTATCCACCAGGGTACAACATGAAGATTTTGGCTAGAGGATGGCCTCTTATGGACCAAGGGGAGACGACTCTATGTACCTATAGGTGGCGATATGTGGAAAACTATTATTGCGGAATGTCACGACACTCTCTGGGCGGGCCACCCAGTAGAGGAGCGCACTGTGGCCTTAGTTCAACGATCTTACTATTGGCCCCAAATGCGGGACGACATTGAGATGTTTGTCCGCACCTGCTTGGTGTGCCAACAAGATAAACCTGATCGACAAAAGAAGGCAGGCTTGCTGGAACCACTACTCATTCCTGTCAGGGCTTGGGAAAGTGTTTCAATGGATTATATCACCAGTCTACCAAAAGTTGGGGATCTTGATGACATTATTGTTGTGGTAGACCGGTTCTCCAAATATGCTACATTCATAGCAGCACCCAAGACAGTTTCGGCGGAAGAGACAGCTCAACTCTTTTTCAAGCATATTGTTAAGTATTGGGGACTGCCGAGGGACATTGTTAGTGACCGAGACACCCGGTTTACTAGTAACTTTTGGACCGAGCTCTTCAAACTACTCGGCTCCAAGTTGAATATGAGCTCTAGCTTCCACCCACAATCTGATGGCCAAACTGAAAGATTTAACTCAATGTTGGAGGAATATCTTCGACATTTTGTGAGCACTAATCAGAAGGACTGGGTGAAGCTTTTGGATGTTGCTCAATTGTGTTTAAATGCTCAAAAATGCTCTACCACCAATAAGAGTGCTTTTGAAATTTGTAATGGGCAGCAGCCACTCCTCCCGCACAATATTGATACTGTTCCACAAAATGCCAGGCCTACATCGGCACAAACATTTTCCCTTGAATGGGAACAAAATCTTGATTTGGCCCGTGGCTACCTGGAGAAGGCTCAAAAGCGGATGAAAAATATGCTGATCTTAAATGCCGCTTTGTTGAATACTGTGTGGGTGACAAGGTAATGGTGAAGGTCCCGAACCAGAGTTCCTCCAGGGCAACACGGGGGAGAGATTCACGACTAATGCAAAAATATATTGGGCCCCTAAACATTCTCAAAAGAGTCGGAAATGTAGCCTACAAGCTTGAGTTACCCCAATGGTGGCGCATTCATAATGTCTTTCATGTCAGCCAACTCAAGCCCTATCAGGCAGACAAAGAGGACACCACACGCAACCTGCCCAACCGTCCACAACTGAAACTACGCAACTTGGGGAAGAGGGTGGCCGAAGCTATTATCGACCACCATGATGTAGGGCCGAGAAAGAAGCTATACAAAGAATATTTGGTGAAATGGAAGGGCTGCAGTATGGAGGAGAACACTTGGGAGAGGGCAACAACACTTAAAGCTTTTCAACCACTATTGGATGCTTATCTCACATCTATGGCACCGGGGACGTCACCAACTCAGAGGGGGGAGTGCTGTCACGGGATGCCCGCGACCCCAGGCGGTATTACCTGATCAACGGCCATTCATGGGCCCACTTGCAGCTTTGTGGGATGCCGAGCCTCATCGCACTTCAAGTTATCATCTATAGTGTAGGGCTTTACTTTATTTTTCCTTGTAATGTTGTAATAGCTAGTTAGTGCTTGTTCAGCTTTTCAATATCTACTGTTGTCATTAGCTTTTATTTTTCTAAGCCTATTATAGGGGGGAAGAGTGTACTGAAGAGTTGTAGTATGAATTGGCTAGTTTGCTGAGACCCTCCTATTCGTGTATGCTTGTAATCATTGTTGCCTATTGTAATCGTTCATTGTATTAATACAAATCGATTTTCATCTTCAATTTTGTTGTGCCACTAAAATGCCTCGGCGTGATTGCGTCGCATTAGCACCAACACTCGAACAAGTTAGGCGGACGTAGTCGGGTAAATTGACTACTAGCCGCACGGTGCGCGTACATTATATACAAACTATAAGCGCCCCGTGACACCCCGGCTGGTTTCAACTCGATCAGCCGCTCCGCTATCGCAATCGCCTCGGACACGTTCTGTGCCTTGGCCCTCTACACTTCCAACTTTGCCCACGGTTTTAGTCCATCCATGAACGCGAACAAAGCTTCCTGCTCACTAAGGCTAGGCAACTCCAGCACGATCTCTTGGAACTCCTTCACATAGTCCTTGATCGTCTTGCTGTGCGTCAACTGCTTCAACCTAGCCCGGACCTCAAACTCAACATTCTCCGGGTAAAACTGCCGCTTGAACTCGGCCTTAAAATCCTCCCATGTCTCCATCCGACATGTTCCACACGCGATCTCTGTCTCGCGCCTTCTCCACCATAGCAGCGCCACATCTGCTAAGAAGAATGGAGCCGTCTGCAACTTGGTCGCATCATCTGCTATCCCCGATGCACCAAAATAATGCTCCATGTTCCACAGGAAGTCGTCCACTTCCCTACCATTCCTCGATCCTTGGAACGAACAAGGCTGGGTGATGTCGATTCGATGGGGTGCCGCACCCCGCTGGTCCCTGCCGTGGGCCATCGCTCGCTCGTACAGTGCTGTCCTTCCTTCGATGGTCTCGATCCTCCCTATGATCTCCTCTCGAAAGGCTGTGATCATCGACCGAACCTCCTTCCTGACAGCTTCAAGGATCTCTTCACACAACTCGCGTCGCAACGCGTTAAGGGTGCCCGCCACCCGATTCTCAAGCTCCTTCAACGACTCGCTCATCTCCGTCACCTGGTCGGCCACATTGCTCCATACCTCAAGAGCATCCGCGTGCTTGCCCATGGTTTCCTCCAGCCGAGCCACTCGTGCTTCCATGGCAACACCTCTTTCCACGGACTTGTCCCTAGACCCTTTCCTGGACTTGTCCTTCTCCTGGCCGGGTTGAACTTTGGTGATGCTGGTCGTAGTCTCCATTAGTCCTCCTTGCACAAAACCTCTCAGCAACGTCTCAATGCGGAAGTTCCTTGAACCACTAACGTGGCTCTGATAGCACTTGTCACGGGGTTGGGTTGGAGCACTCGAAAACTCTTCGGACCCGTGCGGCACTAGACTAGAATTGCGTGGATCTAGCTAGTAAGCCTTAACTCACTCGGTTTCTAAGTCTGAAAGAAGGGGTTTACACTTGGGAGTTGAGAGAAAACTCTTCACTATTTCGCAAACACTTACAATACTAGAATGTTGAGTCTTTGAGGGTTGGTTGCAAATGAGCCTCCCCTTCACCTATTTATACTACTCCTAGAACCTAGAATCTTCTACTCCACCTCCTCATTTGGAGGACTCTAGAACATCCTATACAATCCACAATCTTCTATCATATTCTAGAACCTATCTCTAGAATTATCCACACAAGTCTACACATACAATACTTACAAACATATTCTAGAGTATTCTACAAGTACAAGGCATACAATCATCTAGAATACTCTATATCATTCTAGCACTTCATCCTTCTAGGAGTTTCCTAGAGGCTTCTCTTCCATCCCGAGCGCCCGGCCTGTCTTTGTCCGTCCCGGCCCGCATCGGCCCGTCCCGGCCCGCACCGGCCCGTCTCGGCCCGAACATCTGGGCCCGTCACTGCAATGTTCCAGACTCCTCCCGAACCTCCTGGACCAAGCCGGTCCGCTTCTAGTTGCTTCCGGTCGAGTCTTGCCTGCTGAGTGGCTCCTCAGCTTTTCAATGTCTACTGCCCCCACAAGGCTTTTTCCGTCTAAGCCTATTTGTCACAAGGTGCTTTCCATATTATTCGGAGTACCCGGGATTGCCCCGGACTTACAAAGGATTATGTTGGATAGTTGCCTTGCGACACGAATAAGGCTGGGAACGTGCGACAGTGGTCGGCGTCCGGAGTGTGTCCGTGCGCGAGCAGGACCTTGTGTCGTGGAGCAGAGGGCTTTAGGAGAAGAGTTTCGTGAAATGCTTGTAATGGGGAGTTCCTTGGAGTGTTGGGAAGGTCTACGCCAAGTTTCACAACTATACGGTTCCGTTTGAGTAGCGAACGATGCGAAGGATCGAGATGCTGCAGTGCAGTGGCATTGTAGTAGTTTCAGAATATTGTAGAGGCAATTCCTCACTCCTCGAGTATCGGATGGGGCTAAAACTTTGAGGACTTATAGATAATGTCGTAAGATACTCTACGGTTCAAGCGGATAAGGATTTGGAGTTCGTATGAGGGACTTACACCCGATGTGGTTCCTCGGCCAATCAATGTCTAGTGCAATTACAAGGGAATATTTGTCTAAGCCTATTATAGGGGGGACAGTCCTTAGATGGGCAATGGTGAGCAAGCGGCCAGTCTTCCTCGTGCTGTCGAGCACCAAGCGTGCAATCTTCCTAGAGGTAAGGGGGGCCTCTTGGGAGCCAACTCTAAGCATTCGAAGTGTGCGAAGAGTTCCCGAGCGAGTTGGAAATCGTTAGGGCGGCGTAGGACCTTTGGGGTCTGCGTTGGGGGGGGGGGGGGGCTCTAGGGAGCCAACTCTAAGCATTCGAAGTGTGCGAAGAGGTCCCGAGAGAGTTGGAAATCGTTAGGGCGGCGTAGGACCTTTGGGGTCTGCGTTGGGCTTAAGGTTGGCATGGAGGCTCTAGGGTGACCGGAGGGATGCCGTCGGCCATATAACACTTCCTCTATGTCGATTGGGCAATCGAGGCACTCACTTAAATCAGACACCTCGTAAGCTTACTCGTAAGCATTAGCTATCGGTTCCGGCTATGCTGCGGGGGATCGTTGGCTTGTACATGTGGTTGCGAGACAACACCACATTGCGGATTAAAGGTAATATGTCGTTATGCGAAGTAGTCCCAAACGTCATGAGGGGCAAATATCTATTGATGGCATGAATCTAAGCCAAGTTCTAAAAGGTTGTCTGTCTCAGGTGAGGTACTCTCAAGGGCGCCAAGGTACTGCACCTAGGAAGTCCCGAGTGAGTGTCGAGCACGAGGAATTACACTTCGGGCATGCGAGTGACCCTTAGTGCCGAGTGCCATTGCGGGTTAAGCTTGAAGGGTATGAGATACTGGCCCTTAGTCGGTCGGAGGCAACGGACAGGCGGGTGCCTAGCGTTTTACGCAGCACAATGGACCAGTGCATGATATCTCTAATGTTGGTACTATATGAAATCTCGTAGATGGTAGCCGGACGGAGACTCGGAAGTCTCCTAGGCGCACGGGTGATTCGTGATCCGCTGCACGTCGGCGGCTGAACCTCGGTGAGCCGCACCCGTGACACTATTATAGGGAGAGGTCTCTCTCGCACCTCGCGCGCCAGCGCCACGCCGGCCGCGCCCGGCATCCCACGCCCGCGTCCGCCGCCCGGCTCGAGTCCTGTTCCCGAGACTCGTCCTTGTCCCGTCGTGCCTTATCCCACCACAGCTTTGCTCGTCCGGCCTTGCCCGCGCCCCTGCTGACTGCCGACGATCCCGAACATGTCGATCCGGAATGCCCCTTGGCGATCCGCTTCCCACAGCGGCGTCGTGCTCCTCTCACGGTTTCCACGCGTGACTCTCCGTCCGGTCACGCCGTCACGAATGCGACTCTTCACATGCGGCCGATGCCATCCTTGGCGTCGGCTCGTGCGGTCCTCGGCACCCTGTGCGGCTGTCTGCGCACCCATGTCTCGTCGTCGACTATCGGCCGTGTGATGCGCTACTGCCGATCTGGCCGAGTCGAGCCCCGAGACTCACCGCCCGATCCGATAAGCGTCGTTAGGCGGCCGGTAGCGTCGCTACACTGCCGGTTAGCGCGCGACCTTCCGGCCGTAGCGTGCGCTTCGCCGGTTCTGCCGCACCGTCCGGCGGTGCCGCAATCATCGGCGATCCATACCGTCGGCGGTGCTCGAACACCAGGGCTCGACGACTCGATTTTCGAAAACGCACGGAACGAACACGACGAAAAGTTCGCGGACGACATCAACGACCCAAAATGAAAACATAATGCAATAATTAATCATACGCGGCCAAGAAATGGGTCGAGACAACAATTACAGATACGGATACCCGTAACTTTTAAGAAATTACAAAATGGCCCAAAACGCCCGAAAATCACGATACGTGATCGAATAACCGAACCGAAGTTCACAACACATCTAACAAAGTTAAACGGACTTACGGGAAACTCGAAACAGCAGTTTCGAACGAGATTCGCAAGAATCGAACTCAAGCGCGGAAAAGTCGCTAAAAAGCACGGAACCCAACAAAACGACACCGAAACGAACTCAGATGTCAAAAAGTGCAGAATTAATCATTCTCAGAATGACGAAACGGTCATGAGCGAGTCGTCAAAATGGACTCCGGCCGAAAAAAGAAATTTACCAAAAATCGAAAATTGTGGATATTACAGTCCGTGCCCTTTTTCTTATTGCACCGACGATCACTCCCCTTTCTCGGAGCTGCTTATTGCCCGTGCCCTTTTCTATTGCACCAGCGATCACTCTCCGCCCTCGTCGGCCCCAGGTGTCACATGTTCACCACCTTCCGCTTGGTTCATCCCCAAATCTCACCGTACTGAGAGAGGCCTTGCTCCAATACCATTCTGTAACACACTGGCTTTCTTAATTAAAAAGAACGTTACACAGCTCATTTTTTTTCCTTAAAAATTTTATATAAATTCGGAGTATTTGCGGAAGCATTTTAGTCAGTAAATCTTCAATAAAACTCATTTATTCAACCACCAGTACAATTTTACAATAACATGGGAAATCAAATATTCGGACATAGTCCGTTGAAATTATATTAGTTGAAAAACATCAAGTATTTCGTAAAAATAATAATAATTACGGCGAAAACATCTTTTATTATTTAGAACTTCATCGTGTTGGGAGTATGTATTCATCTTCTGCTTGTCCCGTTCGTCAATTCCTTAGTCTGAAAAACATAAATGACGAGGTGTGAGTACGCGAGCATACTCAGCGAGATTAAACCCTTATAAATCGTCAAAATCATGTTGTGTAATGTACATAAAACATTCTTATCTGTGTGAGACTCGTCTCGGATTTCTACACGACACAACGTTGACCGTAACATATTAAAACAGTATAACCTCACCTCGTTTGCTGAAATCTTGAAATATCTTCCTTTGAATATGGCTCGGTTGTCCTTCTTGGATCCCGGATACGCTTCTCCTAGCACTTGAAAATACTTTTTCATATTTCCGGTCATGAATTCTTGATGTAAAATCTGAAATCTCTTTGAGGGCTTTTATCAAACACCTTTGAAAAACTGTCAGAAATGAGCTATCAGTTTGACCGGGCTTTTTGAGGCCTTAATAGTTTTTGGAAGGCAGATATGTTATGGGCGTTTTAAAGAAGAGGTTCATAGCTTCAAAATGATATATTATTTGTACAAAAACACATCCGGTAACATTTATAAATAGGGGCTCAAAGTCGGTTGAAAATCAATCTTACCCGGACAGCTGGAAGCCTTATCCGGACAGCTGGCCGAGAAGCTTCTGTCGGTCGTGACCGACCTTATCCGGACAGCTGGACAGCCTTATCCGGACAGCTGGTCGAGAAACTTCTGTCGGTCGTGACCGACCTTATCCAGACAGACCTATCCGGACAGCGCCGAGAAACTTCTGTCGGCCGTGACCGGCATCTGTCGGTAGGCGTGTGCGGCGGTGACCGGCAGATGTCTGTCAACTTGGCTCGGCCGGTTCGACCCTTTCCCGGTGTCCAAATTCGATTTTCCGACCTGTTCCGGACTCGTCGGAGTTAAATCTTCGATATGCTCGGAACAGATTTTCGATAATAATAATAAAATAATTTAATATTATTTTTGCAATATAAGTGTTTTGTAATGGAATTTTATCGTATCAAAGTCGTCGGAACTTTTCAAAATCACTTTCATAAATTCTAAAAATGATCCTTATAATTTATTTTGAAATCGTTTCCTTTTAAGTCTTTCATTTTATGCTAGGAACGTATCGGTCCAAATATCAGACAACCTATAAATATTAAAATCAAAATCCGTGATATTTAGCAAAATAAATAGCATTTAAATAAGTATTGGGGCGTTATAATCCTCCCCCCATTTAAAAAATTTCGTCCTCGAAATTGAGCTTCGGAAAGAACTTTGAAAATCTATATCAAACTTTGTATGAGTATTTTCATCAATAACTTTAAAAATATTGTGTCAGCAAAAATCACTTTGAAACCTTTCTTTGAAATCATATTTTGTCCCTTTCGGATAACATTTAAACTTTCATATATCCTTTCAAATCTTTTGCCGACATAATCATTCTATACTCATGTTGTTGCCCAAAATATTTATCCGAAGATTAATACTGCTGGAAGACGGACAACAAACAACAATTGCGGGAGCACTTCCGAGAGAAGATAAATAATACAAGATTTGCCGGGTTTGTGAGGCCCGGGCTTGAATGCTCTCGCGAGATGTTATTAATACAAATATTCGTGGATACAAGTATTAATGAGAGAAATCTAAATACAATGAGTGTAAAAAGTCTCTGTTAATCCGGCTCTTGAGTGAAGCTCGGTGTTCTTCGTCCCTGCCGATCGTCTGCTTGTATGAGAGAGGCTGGGAGAAGAAGTACCGGAAGATAGCCGTTTCCAAGAGTTGGAGATAGCCAAGTGCTGGGTGTTTTGCTTCTGTAATGTTTACTGAAATCGCGATAATCCAGACCCTTGGCCGAGTGCAGGGTGCCTTGTATATATAGTGGCAGCCGGGTCTTGTCTCCTGGCGGGCGATCGCCTTCCGGCCATTATAATAATGGAGTAGACGTTGGGCAGCAGCGATGAACCACATATTCTCCCGAAAACATAATCATAATGTAATTATTCGTTATACTTTTAAAAATAAGAAAGTTTTGAAATATCTTGTTTTGTATAAGTAAATCTTTTTTTTAAACCTCCTTAACTGTATAGTCCCATACCTACACAGTCTTGGAATACCTCTCAATCTGGTGAGAATTTGGTTAAGTCATGTCCCCCTCCGCCTAG
Organism: Orobanche coerulescens; assembly: GCA_033398695.1. NCBI lineage: Eukaryota > Viridiplantae > Streptophyta > Magnoliopsida > Lamiales > Orobanchaceae > Orobanche > Orobanche coerulescens. The sequence goes on from CM065801.1 coordinate 64,067,388, forward strand.
AAGCCTTGTCAGGAGCCGCTCGTTGTCCGTGCCCTTTTTCTTATTGCACCGGCGATCACTCCCCTGTAACAGCCCAAAAACAGTGGCTATTACAGTGCCGTGGACCCCTACCGGGACCCACCAGGCGATATCACAATATACATTTAAAATCTAACAACGTGGCACCGTACCACAATATTTATCAAAACCCCGGTGTGGTGTATGAGTTATTCATGTCTTTAAATATGAGCAAACACACACAGGATCCAAATTCGGTACAGACCATATGACGATGGGCAGTACCTAACAATTTTTAGTACATTCATCCGACACAAAATAAAATGAAAGTCACAATAAAACATAACCGAACAACCGAAAGACTCGGGGCCCCCAAAATAGCATACTTCAGAATCCTCCGTCGCCGTTGTGCTCCTCCTGTGCCTTTCCCTTTCCTCGCCCTGAAATACAAGTATTTCGCCCCAAACCACAGGGTCAGCTATACATGATAATGATTCTCATGACGTTATACAATTCATATATATACTGATCTCAAAGAAAACCACCGAGTACTGAATATACCCCGAAGGCGTATAAACAATCAGTCCCAACTGTCGAACATAACCAAATATACGAACGACCACATACTATGGCTCAAGACGGACGTCACAATACGCCCGATCCGGAAATGTGTCCGTGCACATGTCCACCCCGTATACGGAATCCAGAATATACGTGGGACGATGTACCTAATTAGCTTCACGAACTACGTCTCGTGTGCACGATCTAAATGCGGAAAACCTCCACGCATGACCATTGAGTGCCCGGCTAAAAATCCTACACATAACCAATCGGCGCGCAGATATGACTCCAGAGATGTCACGATACAACATGACAACAAAACTCAACGAATTACACTTTTACCAAGGAATCGAGCAACTCACCGAAGTGTCAACAAAGCTCAAAAGGACTAACGGTAACAAGGACGGTAATTTCGGGTATATCATCCCCAACACCATGACAATACGATCAAGGGTATCACCATATCATGAATCATAGATTCTCAGAACATTTCATACACACGAAACGCATAATAATCACAAGAATTCAACCATCATTATAACCAAGCAAGATAACTTGCCTCAATTCCGTAGATGAATAATCCTTCTTTGAATGGTCAAACGAACGGTATCCTCATCTAACAATACTCACGTGAACAAGCAACCTTGAATGAAATGTAATTCATTCAACAACACATTAAATGCGATAATGGTATTATTACATAAATAATATTCGTAAATTTACTTGAATAAATCAATCATCCTATTGATCATTTTAATGTTCTTATTACAAATCATCGTATGTTTATCATGTTCATTCACATATTCTAACCTTAATGTCAAATACTTGATGTCTAGTTTATTATCAATGTAATATCGTGAAAATATCTTTTCAAATCATCGACACTTCCAATTACGATATAAGTTTGTGTTTAATTACGTTCTTTCATTATTTTACCAACGATTACATTCAAAACTTGATTACTATATGAAACATAAGTTTAAGTTTTTAGTGAACTAAGAACATCATCTTAATTTACGTCTCTTAACACGCACGGATTAATGAAATGGAATTCGGCTACTCATCTACCGCATTTGTATCATCATATTCAACACAATCCTCTTAAGAACATTATCAACCTATTAATGTAGTGATTACCACTCTTTAACGAAATCGATTAATTTGAACATATGAAGATTACAACTTCCTTCTATCAACATCCATTGTTTTACTTTGAAGAATTTATTAAAAGCCTAGTTATATCATTGGATACTTGAAATTTTTGAAGTAACTTCATCCCATCTAGCGAAGATCATATTCAAGGGTTAACATAATCTTTCCAACAATTTTATTACAAAGGTTTTAGAGGCCAAAAATTATGGTTCCATACTACCTTCAAGAATCAATAAAATGTTCAAGACAAATTTAACATTTCTCACTTTTAATCATTAAGGATATCATCCCTAACATGTTCCTAGTGTTGAGACTATAATCAACTTCCGATTATCATGTTATACATCAGGTTTTATGTATATCATTACCAACACAATCACATTATGAAGTTATTTACATCAAGAAGTAACACTAATACCTTCAATGTTAATCTTCACTTAGTTTGAGCATGATTCAATTAACTTATCATGTTTGCACTAGTTTAAACTAACATTATGTGAGGTATTTATCTACTAACATCATCATAAGCATGAAATTGATATGAGTTAAAGAAAGACCAACCTTAAAATGAAGAACAACACCAACACTTCAAGGGATACACTTCAATCTCTAACTCTCCAAGTCACCAATCAAGTGTTGAAGCTCCAACACAAGTTATAAAGGCTTAGAAACGAAGTTGGAAGGGAAAGGAATCGTTCCTTAGTTGGGAGGTTGAAAAGGGTCGAGTTGGAAGTGAATGGCAAGTCATACTTTTATAATCTGAACTCGGCATTACGTACGTTAACAAACGTGGTTAACGTACGTTATAGCCCTTACGTACGTAATCTTATGATCATTATGTACGTAACCAATTTCATCAGATCTTTCTGCCTCAAAACACGCAATTCGTTACGTACGTAACTATGTAGCTATTACGTACGTAATAGCCGTTGACTTGGCTGTCGCGATCGACTCCCGACCAACTACCCCCGCTCGGCCCCACCCGCCGAAAGGCGGACTGCTGTAGGATCTTCCGCATTACGTACGTTAACATATTGATATTACGTACATAAGGCGACATACATAGCGTACGTTATGAAGACAGGTTAACGTACGTTAAGTACTATAACAAGCATAAATGGAATTCTCCCAATATCACCCAACAACTAATATAGTATGAATGACCATGAATCCAACTTAACATAATTCGTCGATACTTGCTACAACATCACAGATATGGTGCGAAAACACTGAACTTAAATCATGAATACAATATTAAAGGCGAGGGTATTACATACTCCCCCCCTTAAAAGGAGTTTCGTCCCCGAAACTAAGGGGTAAACAGTTCGGGGTATTTCTCTCGCATGCTATCTTCAGTCTCCCACGTAGCTTCCTAGACTCCATGTCTCGACCACTGAATTTTTAATAAGGGAATCGTCTTGTTCCTCAGCTATTTAATTCTTCTCTCGAGTATCTGCACAGGCCGTTCTTCATACGAATGGTCGTCGGCTATTTCGACCTCGTCGAATTGAATAACGTGACTTGGATCAGCAACATACTTCCTTAACTGAGATACATGGAATACGTTGTGAATCCGGCTCAAAGCTGGTGGTAATGCTAAACGATAGGCTAGGTCTCCTACTCGTTTCAGGATCTCAAATGGACCAATATACCTTGGGATCAATTTGCCTCTCTTCCCGAATCGGAAAACACCTCTAGTAGGAGATACTTTGAGTAGTACATAGTCACCAACCTCAAACTCGAGTGGTCGTCGTCGATTATCTGTATATGATTTCTGGCAGCTTTGGGCCGTTAATATACGGCTCTTGATCAGGGAAATCTTCTCGCGGGCTGCCAATAACATATCAGGTTTCGTACCAATAGATTCAGACAATTCGTCCCAGCACAAAGGGGACCTACAACGACGACCATACAATGCCTCATAAGGTGCCATCATGATCGAGGCGTGCCAGCTATTATTATATGTGAATTCTACCAACGGCAGTTGGGCTTCCCAGTCAGGCTTCCAATCGAGAGCACATGCCCTCAACATATCCTCTAGAGTTTGAATTGTTCTCTCAGACTGACCGTCGGTCTGAGGATGAAAAGCCGTACTGAAGTTCAACTGTGTACCCATAGCACGATGAACCGCCTTCCAGAAGTGCGACACGAACCATCCGTCCCGATCTGATACAATACTCTTAGGGGTGCCATGCAGTCTCACAATCTCTTTGATGAATAATTGGGCCAATCTCTCAGGGCCCCAAGTATCCTTGATCTCCAAGAAGTGGGCTGATTTAGTCAATCGATCCACAACCACCCAAATCGTATTCATGCCTCGACGGCTCGTCGGCAAGCTAGTAATAAAATCCATCGATATGTCTTCCCAATTCCACTCGGGAATCGGAAGCGGTTTCATCATGCCCGCTGGTCGTTGATGCTCAATATTGACCTGCTGACATGTCAAACATTTCGAAACGAATTCGGCAACCTCCCGTTTCATGTTACCCCACCAATAATACGGCTTCAAATCCTTATACATTTTGTTCGATCCCGGGTGTATGGAATACAGGGTAGCATGAGCCTCCCTCAGAATAGTATTCCTCAACTCTTCGTTTGCTGGTACACATACTCGATTTTTAAAGCGTATCAGTCCATCCTCGTGAACCACAAATCCAGGGGCCTTCCCTTGATCGATTTCTCCTCGAACTCTGGATAAGAATGGGTCCGTCATCTGTTTCGTCCTGATCGTCTCATCAAGGGATGGTGAAATCTCAAGCGTGCACAGTTGTCCATGAATGCGTTGTAACCAGACCCCAATCTCTGGTCTCATGAACTCTAATTGCAACTCCGTCTGGGCGGTCAAACGAGCTAGTATCTGTTCCTGCACCGTCTTGCAGCTCAAGGCATCGGCAACCACGTTTGCCTTGCCTGGATGATAAAGGATCTCGATATCATAGTCTTTGATTAGCTCTATCCACCTCCTTTGCCTCATATTCAACTCTTTCTGGGTAAAAATATACTTCAGGCTCTTGTGGTCCGTAAAAATCCGGCAGGCAACTCCATAAAGATAGTGGCGCCAGATTTTTAAAGCAAACACTACGGCTGCTAACTCCAAGTCATGAGTCAGGTAGTTGACCTCATAAGGGCCTTGGCTGCGGGACGCATAGGCGATCACTTTCTCGTCTGCATTAACACGCGGCCAAGGCCTGTCTCGATGCATCGCTATATACCACGAATCCTTCCGTTCCTCTAGGTAGTACCAAAGCAGTGCTGAAATTAATCGACCTTTGAGTTCATCAAAACTTTCTTTGACATGCTTCCGACCACAAGTACTTCTTATCTTTCCTCAGCAGTTAGTCATCGGTTGAGCAATTTTGAAAATCCTTCCACGATAAATGCATGTAATAGCCTGCTAGACCCAGAAAACTACGAACTTCCTTCACGTTCTTCGGAGGTAGCCAGTCTCGGATAGCTTCCGTCTTCTGTGGGTCTACTCTTACTCCCTCTGCTGATATCACATGTCCCAGAAAAATAACTTCAGACATCCAGAATTCACACTTAGAAAATTTTCCATAGAGTTGTTCTCGCCTTAATGCATCGAGAACCTGGCGGAGGTGACACTCATGCTCCTCATGATCACAAGAGTAGACCAAGATGTCGTCAATAAAAATGACTACAAAACGATCCAGATAATTTATAAAAACCGGATTCATCAATTCCATGAACACTGCAGGTGCATTAGTCAGTCCAAATGGCAAGACAACGAACTCATAATGCCCATAGCGAGTGCGAAAAGCTGTCTTCGGGACGTCAGACTCTCGAATCCGCAATTGGTGGTACCCGGACCTCAAGTCGATCTTGGAAAATACAACGGCTCCCTGGAGCTGATCCAATAGATCATCGATGCGAGGTAAAGGATATTTGTTCTTAATTATTACTTTGTTCAGCTCCCGGTAATCAATACACAAACGCAGCGATCCGTCCTTCTTCCGTACGAATAACACCGGCGCTCCCCAAGGGTATGCACTGGGTCGAACATATCCTTTCTCAGTTAATTCTTCGAGTTGTCTTTTCAACTCCTGCATCTCAGTCGGGGCCATACGATATGGTGCTTTCGAAAGCGGGGACGTCCCTGGCTCCAACTCAATGGTGAATTCTACCTCTCGCTGTGGGGGTATTCCTGGAAGCTCATCTGGAAATACATCTGGATAATCTCGAACTACTGGAATATCAATCAATTTGACTGGCCGGTCAGTTGTCTTGGTCATGTAACACCAATAACCAATGCATCCCTGGTTTAGTAATCTCATAGCCTTCATAGCGCTGATGACTCTCCCAGAATGATTGGGATTATCACCCCGAAAAATACACTCGACGCCATCATCCGATGTGACGGTCACCATTCGCTTACGGACGCTAAGCACGGCATCGTGACGATCCATCCAGTCGATACCCAAGATTACATCATCTTTAGGTAAATCAACCACAATCAAGTCGAACAACCACTCACGGTTGTTCATGCTAATCAGACAGTTCTATACTTCATGACTCCCAATAATTCTTCTACCATCGGGTAGACCAATTACATAAGGTTCACAATCGGTAACGTGATTCAAATGCAAACGACTCAAACAAGAACTAGACAAAAAGGAGTGTGAAGCACCAGTATCAAAAAGAACACAAACGGGCTGAGAGTGGATCTCGAGAGTACCTGCAATCATGCTGGCTTCGGGATCATCGGCTTTCTTCATCTTGTAGACTCTGGGTTTTGCAACCCCGGAAGCAGGTGTACCAACTTGATTTCCACGGCCCATCCCTTTGTTCGCCCCGGTAGTCTGGTAAGAAGCGGATGGGGGAGCACGTTCCTGAACAGAAGACTTTGGAGCAAGAGATGCTCTGGAGCACGCCCGAGTCCACCCCGGCAATAGCAAGCACGATGGCCGTTCTTCCCGCAAGTGTGACAGCAACGGTCGGCTTCGGACACTTGGAGCTGATATGCCCCTGGTCCCCACGGTTATAACACACGACAGGTGAGCTGATTGCCCGAGTGCGTTCTGCGGTTTCGGTGCCATAGGTGGCCGCTCGGAAGGATTTGGTACAGTGGGGTTTCTTGAATACCCCGATTCTTGTCTCCTTGGAGTGCAGTTCTGGATCTCTTGTTGGAAAGCGAAATTTGCTTCTTAGAAATCTCATTCGCGATAAGTTCATACTCAAGCCTTCTCAATAAACTCAGGTAAGGTCGCATGTGGTGATTGAGTAATTGCATCCTCATTCCAGGTTTAAGCCTCTTGAGGAAATATTTGATCTTATCGGCTTCCGAACGGATAAGCGGCGTAGCAAAAGGGATAAGTGCTTGGAATTTTTCGGCAATCGCTAACACATCCTCGTCTTAGATGGGTGGGGTTTAGTAATTCGGACGGTTTGGCTTCACGGAGGGTGCGGGATAGTAACGATCTAGCATAAGATTCTTGAATTCCTCCCAAGTACTCGCGCCTTGGCGGAGCCTCACGAAAGCCACCAAGTATGGGCACTCTTACTAAGGTAGTAGGCTGCCCACGGCAACTCGATTTTCCTCTGGGCACTCCACCATCTCGTCTGATTTCTCAAAATTCTCTATCCAGATGTACAATGTCGAGCTCAGATGAGCCTTCAAAAGTCGGAGGTCGCTGACATGATATGTCGCTAATAATCCGGCTCACGATCCCGCCAGGCACCAGAGGCGGAGGCTGTTGCCCCTGCTATTGACCAGTAGTATTCCTCTGCATAGCTTCCATCAGCTGACCCATTTGGGTCATCTGGGCCATCATGCCCTGCATCACGGTGTAAGGATCGACACGTGCATTCTCTCCGGTGTGGTGTGATTGGTCCCTAGAAGGCGAATCACTGCCTGCGGAACTCTGTTCCACATTCGCGCGTCTGTTAGCTCGTGGTATCGGAATTCGGCCTCTTCCGTGGCCTCGTCCCTCTCCGCCACGGCCTCTCGGGTTCCTTTCCATACTGAAAGAATCAAGTCACAAGTACAGTTCGATTTATCAATCATAATTCATGCTAAGTTAATAGCAACAGGGAATTTCCTATCCAACAAAGCAGTTTGTAAAGAATCACTGGCACTACAAGTGTTACACACTCAATATCATATCAACATTAAGTCGAAACAATTCCAATCACATAATTAATTTAGGTTCACCTCAATCAGATGAATTTTGCCTCATGGTAGCAAGATGTCAAGATAAGTAAGGAGACCAATACATCGTCAATATCATGCCAGTAATCAAATTATGGTTCATGAGAACATACCGTATTCGGCCAGGTCGGGCGCTTGCACGGAGTTACACGTGGCACGAAGGTTTCTTGATGCTATTTCGATTCTACAATGACTCAAAATAAAAACACACTCTACGATACCATCTTACTGTGACCCAAAAACAGTGGCTATTACAGTGCCGTGGACCCCTACCGGGACCCACCAGGCGATATCACAATATACATTTAAAATCTAACAACGTGGCACCGTACCACAATATTTATCAAAACCCCGGTGTGGAGTATGAGTTATTCATGTCTTTAAATACGAGCAAACACACACAGGATCCAAATTCGGTACAGACCATATGACGATGGGCAGTACCTAACAATTTTTAGTACATTCATCCGACACAAAATAAAATGAAAGTCACAATAAAACATAACCGAACAACCAAAAGACTCGGGCCCCCCGAAATAGCATACTTCAGAATCTTCCGTCGCCGTTGTGCTCCTCCTGTGCCTTGCCCTTTCCTCGCCCTGAAATACAAGTATTTCGCCCCAAACCACAGGGTCAGCTATACATGATAATGATTCTCATGACGTTATACAATTCATATATATACTGATCTCAAAGAAAACCACCGACTACTGAATATACCCCGAAGGCGTATAAACAATCAGTCCCAACTGTCGAACATAACCAAATATACGAACGACCACATACTATGGCTCAAGACGGACGTCACAGTACGCCCAATCCGGAAATGTGTCCGTGCACATGTCCACTCCGTATACGGAATCCAGAATATACGTGGGACGATGTACCTAATTAGCCTCACGAACTACGTCTCGTGTGCACGATCTAAATGCGGAAAACCTCCACGCATGATCATCGAGTGCCCGGCTAAAAATCCTACACATAACCAATCGGCGCTCAGATATGACTCCAGAGATGTCACGATATAACATGACAACGAAACTCAACGAATTACACTTCTACCAAGGAATCGAGCAACTCACCGAAGTGTCAACAAAGCTCAAAAGGACTAACGGTAACAAGGACGGTAATTTCGGGTATATCATCCCCAACACCATGACAATACGATCAAGGGTATCACCATATCATGAATCATAGATTCTCAGAACATTTCATACACACGAAACGCATAATAATCACAAGAATTCAACCATCATTATAACCAAGCAAGATAACTTGCCTCAATTTCGTAGATGAATAATCCTTCTTTGAATGGTCAAACGAACGGTATCCTCGTCTAACAATACTCACGTGAACAAGCAACCTTGAATGAAATGTAATTCATTCAACAACACATTCGTACGATAATGGTATTATTACATAAATAATATTCGTAAATTTACTTGAATAAATCAATCATCCTATTGATCATTTTAATGTTCTTATTACAAATCATCGTATGTTTATCATGTTCATTCACATATTCTAACCTTAATGTCAAATACTTGATGTCTAGTTTATTATCAATGTAATATCGTGAAAATATCTTTTCAAATCATCGACACTTCCAATTACGATATAAGTTTGTGTTTAATTACGTTCTTTCATTATTTTACCAACGATTACATTAAAAACTTGATTACTATATGAAACATAAGTTTAAGTTTTTAGTGAACTAAGAACATCATCTTAATTTACGTCTCTTAACATGCACGGATTAATGAAATGGAATTCGGCTACTCATCTACCGCATTTGTATCATCATATTCAGCACAATCCTCTTAAGAACATTATCAACCTATTAATGTAGTGATTACCACTCTTTAACGAAATCGATTAATTTGAACATATGAAGATTACAACTTCCTTCTATCAACATCCATTGTTTTACTTTGAAGAATTTATTAAAAGCCTAGTTATATCATTGGATACTTGAAGTTTTTGAAGTAACTTCATCCCATCTAGCGAAGATCATCTTCAAGGGTTAACATAATCTTTCCAACAATTTTATTACAAAGGTTTTAGAGGCCAAAAATCATGGTTCCATACTACCTTCAAGAATCAATAGAATGTTCAAGACAAATTTAACATTTCTCACTTTTAATCATTAAGGATATCATCCCTAACATGTTCCTAGTGTTGAGACTATAATCAACTTCCGATTATCATGTTATACATCAGGTTTTATGTATATCATTACCAACACAATCACATTATGAAGTTATTTACGTCAAGAAGTAACACTAATACCTTCAATGTTAATCTTCACTTAGTTTGAGCATGATTCAATTAATTTATCATGTTTGCACTAGTTTAAACTAACATTATGTGAAGTATTTATCTACTAACATCATCATAAGCATGAAATTGATATGAGTTAAAGAAAGACCAACCTTAAAATGAAGAACAACACCAACACTTCAAGGGATACACTTCAATCTCTAACTCTCCAAGTCACCAATCAAGTGCTGAAGCTCCAAAACAAGTTAGAAAGGCTTAGAAACGAAGTTGGAAGGGAAAGGAATCGTTCCTCAGTTGGGAGGTTGAAAAGGGTCGAGTAGGAAGTGAATGGCAAGTCATACTTTTATAATCTGAACTCGGCATTACGTACGTTAACGAAGGTGGTTAACGTACGTTATAGCCCTTACGTACGTAATCTTATGATCATTAAATGCGTAACCAATTTCATCGAGATCTTTACGCCTCAAAACACGCAATTGTTACGTGCGTAACTATGTAGCTATTAAATGCGTAATAGCCGTTGACTTAATTTGTCGCGATCGACTCCCGACCAACTACCCCCGCTCGGCCCCACCCACCGAAAGGCGGACTGCTGGAGGATCTTCCGCATTACGTACGTTAACGTATTGATGTTACGTATGTAAGGCGACATACATAGCGTACGTTATGAAGACAGGTTAACGTACGTTAAGTACTATAACAAGCATAAATGGAATTCTCCCAATATCACCTAACAACTAATATAGTATGAATGACCATGAATCAAACTTAACATAATTCGTCGATACTTGCAACAACATCACATATATGGTGCGAAAACACTGAACTTAAATCATGAAATACAATATTAAAGGCGAGGGTATTACATCCCCTTTCTCGGAGCCGCTCATTGCCCATGCCCTTTTTTATTGCACCGGTGATCACTCCCCGCCCTCGTCGGCCCCGGGTGTCACATGTTCACCAGCTTCCGCTTGGTTCATCCCCAAATCTCACCGTACTGAGAGAGGCCTTGCTCCAATACCATTCTGTAACACACTGGCTTTCTTAATTAAAAAGAACGTTACACAGCTCATTTTTTTTCCTTAAAAATTTTATATAAATTCGGAGTATTTGCGGAAGCATTTTAGTCAGTAAATCTTCAATAAAACTCATTTATTCAACCATCAGTACAGTTTTACAATAACATGGGAAATCAAATATTCGGACATAGTCCGTTGAAATTATATTCGTTGAAGAACATCAAGTATTTCGTAAAAATAATAATAATTACGACGACAACATCTTTTATTATTTAGAACTTCATCGTGTTGGGAGTATGTATTCATCTTCTGCTTGTCCCGTTCGTCAATTCCTTAGTCTGAAAAACATAAATGACGAGGTGTGAGTACGCGAGCATACTCAGTGAGATTAAACCCTTATAAATCGTCAAAATCATGTTGTGTAATGTACATAAAACATTATTATCTGTGTGAGACTCGTCTCGAATTTCTTTCATTCTTTCGACCCCTCGTGGGTCGTCATGTTACACGACACAACGTTGACCGTAATATATTAAAACAGTATAACCTCACCTCGTTTGCTGAAATCTTGAAATATCTTCCTTTGAATATGGCTCGATTGTCCTTCTTGGATCCCGGATACGCTTCTCCTAGCACTTGAAAATACTTTTTCATATTTCCGGTCATGAATTCTTGATGTAAAATCTGAAATCTCTTTGAGGACTTTTATCAAACACCTTGAAAAACTGTCAGAAATGAGCTATCTATTTGACCGGGCTTTTTGAGGCCATAATAATTTTTGGAAGGCAGATATTTTACAGGCGTTTTAAAGAAGAGGTTCATAGCTTCAAAATTATATATTATTTGTACAAAAAGAGATCCGGTAACATGTATAAGTAGGGGCTCAAAATCGGTTGAAAATCAATCTTACCCGGATAGCTGGAAGCCATATCCGGACAGCTGGCCAAGAAGCTTCTGTCGGTCGTGACGGACCTTATCCGGACAATTTGGGCGGCTTATCCGGACAGTGGCGAGAAACTTGTCGGTCGTGGCCGACCTTATCGAGCGACCTTATCGGACGGCGCAGAAACTTGTCGGCCGTGGCCGTGGTATCGGTAGCGTGTCTGGCGGTGGCCGTGAGATGTCATCAACTTGTCTCGGCCGGTTCGACCCTTTGCGGTGTCAATTCGATTTTCCGACATTAGGGCTCGACGAGTTAAATCTTCGATATGCTCGGGCAATTTTCGATAATAATAATAATAAAATAATTTAATATTATTTTTGCAATATAAGTGTTTTGTAATGAAATTTTATCGTATCAAAGTCGTCGGAACTTTTCGAAATCACTTTAATAAATTCTAAAAATGATCCTTATAATTTATTTTGAAATCGTTTCCTTTTAAGTCCTTCATTTTATGCTAGGAACGTATCGGTCCAAGTATCAGACAACCTGTAAATATTAAAATCAAAATCCGTGATCTTTAGCAAAATAAATAGCATTTAAATAAGTATTGGGGCGTTACAATCCTCCCCCCATTTAAAAAATTTCGTCCTCGAAATTGAGCTTCGGAAAGAACTTTGAAAATCTATATCAAACTTTGTATGAGTATTTTCATCAATAACTTTAAAAATATTGTGTGAGCAAAAATCACTTTGAAACCTTTCTTTGAAATCATATTTTGTCCCTTTCAGATAACATTTAAACTTTCATATATCCTTTCAAATCTTTTGCCGACACAATCATTCTATACTCATACCAAAAATTTTAAGTTTTCATAAAAGAGTGAATACTTGAAAACATTACCTCGGAGTAGACGTTGGGCAGCAGCGATGAACCACATATTCTCCCGAAAACATAATCATAATGTAATTATTCGTTATACTTTTAAAAATAAGAAAGTTTTGAAATATCTTGTTTTGTATAAGTAAATCTTTTTTTTTAAACCTCCTTAACTGTATAGTCCCATACCTACACAGTCTTGGAATACCTCTCGTTCTGGTGAGAATTTGGTTAAGTCATGTCCCCCTCACTTTAGAAGCCATGTCAGGAGCCGCTCGTTGTCCGTGCCCTTTTTCTTATTGCACCGGCGATCACTCCCCTTTCTCGGAGCCGCTCATTGCCCGTGCCCTTTTTTATTACACCTGCGATCACTCCCCGCCCTGGTCGGCCCCGGGTGTCACATGTTCACCAGCTTCCGCTTGGTTCATCCCAAAATCTCACCATACTGAGAGAGGCCTTGCTCCAATACCATTCTGTAACACACTGGCTTTCTTAATTAAAAAGAACGTTACGCAGCTCATTTTTTTTCCTTAAAAATTTTATATAAATTCGGAGTATTTGCGGAAGCATTTTAGTCAGTAAATCTTCAATAAAACTCATTTATTCAACCACCAGTACAGTTTTACAATAACATGGGAAATCAAATATTCGGACATAGTCCGTTGAAATTATATTCGTTGAAGAACATCAAGTATTTCGTAAAAATAATAATAATTACGACGACAACATCTTTTATTATTTAGAACTTCATCGTGTTGGGAGTATGTATTCATCTTCTGCTTGTCCCGTTCGTCAATTCCTTAGTCTGAAAAACATAAATGACGAGGTGTGAGTACGCGAGCATACTCAGTGAGATTAAACCCTTATAAATCGTCAAAATCATGTTGTGTAATGTACATAAAACATTCTTATCTGTGTGAGACTCGTCTCGGATTTCTTTCATTCTTTCGACCCCTCGTGGGTCGTCATGTTACACGACACAACGTTGGCCGTAATATATTAAAACAGTATAACCTCACCTCGTTTGCTGAAATCTTGAAATATCTTCCTCTGAATATGGCTCGGTTGTCCTTCTTGGATCCCGGATACGCTTCTCCTAGCACTTGAAAATACTTTTTCATATTTCCGGTCATGAATTCTTGATGTAAAATCTGAAATCTCTTTGAGGACTTTTATCAAACACCTTTGAAAAACTGTCAGAAATGAGCTATCTATTTGACCGGGCTTTTTGAGGCCATAATAATTTTTGGAAGGCACATATTTTACAGGCATTTTAAAGAAGAGGTTCATAGCTTCAAAATGATATATTATTTTTACAAAAAGAGATCCGGTAACATGTATAAATAGGGGCTCAAAATCGGTTGAAAATCAATCTTACCTGGACAGCTGGAAGCCTTATCCTGACAGTGGCGAGAAGCTCTGTCGGTCGTGACCGACCTTATCCGACAGTGGGATGACCTTATCCTGGACGGTGGCGAAACTTCTCGGTCGTGGCCGACCTTATCAGGGACCTTATCCTGACAGCGCAGAAACTTACATCGCCGTGACCGGCAGCTGTCGGTAGGCGTGTGCGGCGGTGACCGGCAGATGTCTGTCAACTTGTCTCGGCCGGTTCGACCCTTTGCCGGTGTCCAAATTCGATTTTCCGACCTGTTCCGGGCTCGACGGAGTTAAATCTTCGATATGCTCGGAACGAATTTTCGATAATAATAATAATAAAATAATTTAATATTATTTTTGCAATATAAGTGTTTTGTAATGAAATTTTATCGTATCAAAGTCGTCGGAACTTTTCGAAATCACTTTAATAAATTCTAAAAATGATCCTTATAATTTATTTTGAAATCGTTTCCTTTTAAGTCCTTCATTTTATGCTAGGAACGTATCGGTCCAAGTATCAGACAACCTGTAAATATTAAAATCAAAATCCGTGATCTTTAGCAAAATAAATAGCATTTAAATAAGTATTGGGGCGTTACAATCCTCCCCCCATTTAAAAAATTTCGTCCTCGAAATTGAGCTTCGGAAAGAACTTTGAAAATCTATATCAAACTTTGTATGAGTATTTTCATCAATAACTTTAAAAATATTGTGTCAGCAAAAATCACTTTGAAACCTTTCTTTGAAATCATATTTTGTCCCTTTCAGATAACATTTAAACTTTCATATATCCTTTCAAATCTTTTGCCGACACAGTCATTCTATACTCATACCAAAAATTTTAAGTTTTCATAAAAGAGTGAATACTTGAAAACATTACCTCGGAGTAGACGTTGGGCAGCAGCGATGAACCACATATTCTCCCGAAAACATAATCATAATGTAATTATTCGTTATACTTTTAAAAATAAGAAAGTTTTGAAATATCTTGTTTTGTATAAGTAAATCTTTTTTTTTAAACCTCCTTAACTGTATAGTCCCATACCTACACAGTCTTGGAATACCTCTCGTTCTGGTGAGAATTTGGTTAAGTCATGTCCCCCTCCGCCTAGAAGCCTTGTCAGGAGCCGCTCGTTGTCCGTGCCCTTTTTCTTATTGCACCGGCGATCACTCCCCTTTCTCGGAGCCGCTCATTGCCCGTGCCCTTTTTTATTACACCGGCGATCACTCCCCGCCCTGGTCGGCCCCGGGTGTCACATGTTCACCAGCTTCCGCTTGGTTCATCCCAAAATCTCACCATACTGAGAGAGGCCTTGCTCCAATACCATTCTGTAACACACTGGCTTTCTTAATTAAAAAGAACGTTACGTAGCTCATTTTTTTTCCTTAAAATTTTTATATAAATTCGGAGTATTTACGGAAGCATTTTAGTCAGTAAATCTTCAATAAAACTCATTTATTCAACCACCAGTACAGTTTTACAATAACATGGGAAATCGAATATTCGGACATAGTCCGTTGAAATTATATTCATTGAAGAACATCAAGTATTTCGTAAAAATAATAATAATTACGACGACAACATCTTTTATTATTTAGAACTTCATCGTGTTGGGAGTATGTATTCATCTTACCTTGTCCTGTTAAATTCCTTAGTCTGAAAAACATAAATGACGAGGTGTGAGTACGCGAGCATACTCAGTGAGATTAAACCCTTATAAATCGTCAAAATCATGTTGTGTAATGTACATAAAACATTCTTATCTGTGTGAGACTCGTCTCGGATTTCTTTCATTCTTTCGACCCCTCGTGGGTCGTCATGTTACACGACACAACGTTGACCGTAATATATTAAAACAGTATAACCTCACCTCGTTTGCTGAAATCTTGAACTATCTTCCTTTGAATATGGCTCGGTTGTCCTTCTTGGATCCCGGATACGCTTCTCCTAGCACTTGAAAATACTTTTTCATATTTCCGGTCATGAATTCTTGATGTAAAATCTGAAATCTCTTTGAGGACTTTTATCAAACACCTTTGAAAAACTGTCAGAAATGAGCTATCTATTTGACCGGGCTTTTTGAGGCCATAATAATTTTTGGAAGGCAGATATTTTACAGGCATTTTAAAGAAGAGGATCATAGCTTCAAAATGATATATTATTTGTACAAAAAGAGATCCGGTAACATGTATAAATAGGGGCTCAAAATCGGTTGAAAATCAATCTTACCTGGACAGCTGGAAGCCTTATCCGGACAGCTGGCCGAGAAGCTTCTGTCGGTCGTGACCGACCTTATCCGGACAATTTGGGATGACCTTATCCGGACAGTGGCCGAGAAACTGTCGGTCGTGGACCGACCTTATCGAACGACCTTATCCGGACGGCGCAGAAACACATCGGCCGTGACCGGCAGCTGTTGGTAGGCATGTGTGGCGGTGACCGGCAGATGTCTGTCAACTTGGCTCGGACGGTTCGACCCTTTGCCGGTGTCCAAATTCGATTTTCCGACCTGTTCCGGACTCGACGGAGTTAAATCTTCGATATGCTCGGAAAGGATTTTCGATAATAATAATAAAATAATTTAATATTATTTTTGCAATATAAGTGTTTTGTAATGAAATTTTATCGTATCAAAGTCGTCGGAACTTTTCGAAATCACTTTCATAAATTCTAAAAATGATCCTTATAATTTATTTTGAAATCGTTTCCTTTTAAGTCCTTCATTTTATGCTAGGAACGTATCGGTCCAAGTATCAGACAACCTGTAAATATTAAAATCAAAATCCGTGATCTTTAGCAAAATAAATAGCATTTAAATAAGTATTGGGGTGTTACAATCCTCCCCCCATTTAAAAAATTTCGTCCTCGAAATTGAGCTTCGGAAAGAACTTTGAAAATCTATATCAAACTTTGTATGAGTATTTTCATCAATAACTTTAAAAATATTGTGTCAGCAAAAATCACTTTGAAACCTTTCTTTGAAATCATATTTTGTCCCTTTCGGATAACATTTAAACTATCATATATCCTTTCAAATCTTTTGCCGACACAATCATTCTATACTCATACCAAAAATTTTAAGTTTTCATAAAAGAGTGAATACTTGAAAACATTACCTCGGAGTAGACGTTGGGCAGCAGCGATGTACCACATATTCTCCCGAAAACATAATCATAATGTAATTATTCGTTATACTTTTAAAAATAAGAAAGTTTTGAAATATCTTGTTTTGTATAAGTAAATCTTTTTTTTTAAACCTCCTTAACTGTATAGTCCCATACCTACACAGTCTTGGAATACCTCTCGTTCTGGTGAGAATTTGGTTAAGTCATGTCCCCCTCCGCCTAGAAGCCTTGTCAGGAGCCGCTCGTTGTCCGTGCCCTTTTTCTTATTACACCAGCGATCACTCCCCCTTTCTCGGAGCCGCTCATTGCCCGTGCCCTTTTTTATTGCACCGGCGATCACTCCCCGCCCTCGTCGGCCCCAGGTGTCACATGTTCACCAGCTTCCGCTTGGTTCATCCCCAAATCTCACCGTACTGAGAGAGGCCTTGCTCCAATACCATTCTGTAATACACTGGCTTTCTTAATTAAAAAGAACGTTACGCAGCTCATTTTTTTTCCTTAAAAATTTTATATAAATTCGGAGTATTTGCGGAAGCATTTTAGTCAGTAAATCTTCAATAAAACTCATTGTAAAATCTGCATTTTTCTTCTTTTCTCGATTTTCCCATTTTGGTGAATTTTTGTTTTTAGCGACTCGCCTGTAACCTTATCGATATTTTGAATCTATTTTATTCTTGGAGTTTCGCCATTTTGACGAGTTTCGGAGATGTAATAATATTATTCTGTTTTATATCATGTATTATGGCATGGATGTCCCTTTCTCGTAGAACCCGTTCGCTTTTGTATTTTCTTTGGTTTCACGAGTTCGTATAGTTGAGTTATTCATGTTGTGAGTTTCGGTTTGTTAATCCGGCGTTGTATCACGATTTTTCGACGTTTGGGCTGTTTCGTAATTTTCCCTAAGTTTAGGGAATTCTTGTTATCTTTGTTGTTCCTGAACCTTCGGGCATTCGGAATTACGCTTCATCGTAACGTTTTGATTTCTGATTTAAATCCGTGGTGAGTGTATCCGGTGGTCATGGATACACCTTGTTATTTTCTCTTTTCGATCGTCCCCTCGTCGAGCAGTGTTTCAGACTGGCCTGCTGTCACAGGCCATGTTACGGCCGTAAGCCGTATATGTTACGGCCGTAATAATCGAGAGTTACGGCCGTAAGCTTCCTTCATACGGCCGTAATAAGGCTTCGTTTCTTACCCCCCCTGGTCCAGTTCCGAGTTACGGGCGTATCATGCTCGAGTTACGGCCGTAAGTATCGATACGGCCGTAATGATATCTTGATACGGCCGTATGTGTCATTCGTAAATTTTGCCCAGTTTCATTCCCTGAGCGATTCACGGCCGTAAGGCAGGTGAGTTACGGCCGTAATGTTCATATGTTACGGCCGTATGTTATGGATGTTACGGCCGTAACACCGGCCAGTATATAAACTGTCAGCAGCCGTATTTTTCCTCATTTCTCACTTCTCTCACTTCTCTTCTCGACGGAATGACTTGGAGAGCTAGGTTTCACCCGATTTTTGCCCAAACACCATTGTAGAAGTATATTCAAGCTTCATATCATCAACCTATCACTAATCATTCGTTGTTCATCGTCAAATCAAGGTAAAATTTCCTAGAACCCTATTTTGGGAAAGATTTGGGGGTTTTCATGTTTTCGTCCGATCCGTCCGGTTTTGTTAGTTAATTCATGATGAATATGATTAATCTTATTGGTATTCTTAGTTCCCTACGGATTCATGGTATATTTTCATGGTTTTGCGAAATCGAGAGGGTTTGGTTGTGGTCCGCCCTCGTTGTTATTTTTATACGAATATACATGAATCGTAGGCAGGTTTTCGGGTGTATTTCATTTCCGTATTCGTCTAGAGTTGGTTGTGATTATGCTCTTCGAATCGTTAGGTTCGGTTCCGTTGATTCTAGCGTCCGTTGGTGATTATCCTTCCGTTCGTTACGTCGTCAATAATTCAAGGCAAGTAATTTTGGGAACCTTTATGCTTAACATGTAATAGTAATGTATATTGTGTGTGCTTTACTCACCCTGGGAGGGTCCGACGGGGCCTCGGGGGAATCTATGACTTCACTCTGGATTCACGAGTTTGTTTCGCTAGCCAGCTCGGGAGGGTCCTTAGAGGCCTCGGGTGGGATTCATGGTGGCGTCCTGGTCCTAGGCGATGCCTGTGCGTGACTTGTTTTATAAGTGGCCAGCTCGGGAGGGTCCTTAGAGGCCTCGGGTGGGATTCATGGTGGTGTCCTGGTCCTAGGCAATTTGATTATTTGACTGTTTCTTTCCGGAAAAGACATGTCTGGTTTTGGCTTTTGAATTTGATATCGGTGCATGTACTATGAAAATGTGTAAGCGATTGCCTTGCCTTGATTACTTGTACTAGCGTAATTGCTAACCCCTTTGGGGACCCGTTTTGGGGAAATTCTTGTCATGGATTTCAGGTTATATTCTTCCGGACGAGCGGGCACTGGGACAGTACGAGGATGTTGGCCACGGTCGTTGACATGTGCATTTTGGTCCTCTGATTTCTCTTACCTATTTCGATATGGTTGTTGTCCACTTTTGAAACTTATAGATGGTACTCGCGAGTACTTAGGCTTTTTTTTTCATTTCAAACTCCGTATTGTATTACTTTAAAAATTGTTACATTGTCGGTTGATGCTCATTTTGCCGGTTACTCCGGGCGTAACTTTTTATGTCATATCATTTAAATGTGTGTCTTCGCTAACCGAGATGGTTAGTCGAGTGGAGTTTTCTTGTTTGTAGCCTGGTGGGTCCCATGTAGGGGTCCACGGCGCTGTAATATACTCTGAATATCTCGGGCTGTTACATATTCAACCACCAGTACAGTTTTACAATAACATGGGAAATCAAATATTCGGACATAGTCCGTTGAAATTATATTCGTTGAAGAACATCAAGTATTTCGTAAAAATAATAATAATTACGATGACAACATCTTTTATTATTTAGAACTTCATCGTGTTGGGAGTATGTATTCATCTTCTGCTTGTCCCGTTCGTCAATTCCTTAGTCTGAAAAACATAAATGACGAGGTGTGAGTACGCGAGCATACTCAGTGAGATTAAACCCTTATAAATCATCAAAATCATGTTGTGTAATGTACATAAAACATTCTTATCTGTGTGAGACTCGTCTCGGATTTCTTTCATTCTTTTGACCCTCGTGGGTCGTCATGTTACACGACACAACGTTGATCGTAATATATTAAAACAGTATAACCTCACCTCGTTTGCTGAAATCTTGAAATATCTTCCTTTGAATATGGCTCGGTTGTCCTTCTTGGATCCCGGATACGCTTCTCCTAGCACTTGAAAATACTTTTTCATATTTCCGGTCATGAATTCTTGATGTAAAATCTGAAATCTCTTTGAGGACTTTTATCAAACACCTTTGAAAAACTGTCAGAAATGAGCTATCTATTTGACCGGGCTTTTTGAGGCCATAATAATTTTTGGAAGGTAGATATTTTACGGGCGTTTTAAAGACGAGGTTCATAGCTTCAAAATGATGTATTATTTGTACAATAAGAGATCCGGTAACATGTGTTGTGTCAAGAATTAACACTCTCCGACCGGCGATCGCCTCGGAGATCGGGCGACCTAGCCACTGCCGAGCAGCCGAGGCAAAACTGCCGACCAGTGACCAGGCGACCGAGCCTTAGCCCAGCGGACAAGCTAAATCGGCCTACCGAAGGTCCCAGAACAAGTCCCAGTACCGAGCGATCAACATCAAAGGCGATCGTCTCTCAATACCCGGCGACCGACTCCTAGAGACCGACTTACGGACGATCCTCTCTCGGCATCTGCCGACCGACCCTTGATGACCGACCAATGCCGACCCTCAGCAACTGGCCGATGACGACCTCTGATGACCAGCTAGAGACGACCGCCTCATGTCGATCAGGGCCGATGGCCAGCCAGTCGGCAAAGGCCGAGCCTCAAGACTGGCACCACGTGCAAGAACCGAGACAAGATCCGCGAATCTCGGATCATTGACCACAGCCTGGCAGAATCTCTCCACCAGCCGACAAGCCGAAAGCCGGTAGGGCCGCATGTGACATTGACTCGGACGCGTCTTTGGCTCGTCATCGACCGCCCAGCTGGCGCCAGCACCTACCTTGGACTTTAGGCCGACAGCCCATGTGACTCGGGGACAGTCGCCCCATTATAATATTGGCCGGCGGACGATCGCCCCATTATTATAATGGCCGGAAGGCGATCGCCCACCAAAGGACAAGACTGGGCTGCCACTATAAATACACGGCTCCTTACACTTGTCCAAAGGACCGAGATTTTGGCTCACAAAACACTCTCTGCATTCCCACGAGCTTCAACTTCCTTCGGATTTCACGCAATACAGAAGCAAAACATCAAGCACTTGGCTATCTCCAACTCTTGGCAACAGCTATCATTCGGTCCTTCTTCTCCCGGCCTCTCTCATCAAGAAAACGATCGGTAGGGACGAAGAACACCGAGCTTCGCTCAAGAGCCGGATTAAAAGAGTCTTTTTACACTCATTGTATTTAGATTTCTCTCATTAATACTTGTATCCACGAATATTTGTATTAATATCATCTCGCGAGAGCATTCAAGCCCGGGCCTAACAAACCCGGCAAATCTTGTATTATTTATCTTCTCTCGGAAGTGGTCCCCCAAATCGTTGTTTGTTGTCCGTCTTCCAGCAGTATTAATCTTCGGATAAATATTTTGGGCAACAACAATTGGCGCTAGAAGAAGGGGCATCCAACCCTCAAATTTTTATACCTACCGTCCCGAAGAACACTCACTGTTCTCGGGGCAGATACTTGAAGTGACACTCACTGCACTTCAAAGAAATCTTTCAGAAATCATGTCTTCCGCCTCCGCGTCGAAGAAAGCCGCTGACCAGCCGGCCAGACCCCCCGTTCCGTCCCAGTCCGAGTCGCAGCCGATGGTGGAAGGCTGCCGCCGCGGTCAGGGACGCTCGATCCCATCCCTGGGCGGCGGCCCGAGCCTCTCGCTCGATCAGCTCCGAACCAAGGAACAGATCGACGAGGTCATGGCCGTCCTACAGGAGCGACGGAGTGCTCTCGACGCGCCTCCTGCTATCACCCCCTCGGCCTCCCGCCGGAAGTCCAAGCGGAAGCTCAAGGCATTACTGGCCGAGCGATCGCCAGGAGGCTCTCGTCCGCAAGAAGAGGCACTCGCCAGCCGGGGCACCTCTGTCTTCAATCGCCTGGGCAGTGACCCGACCTGGCGACCGGGGCAGTCCGGCCCCAGCTACGAGACGACGGAGTTTGAGTCCGTCACCAGGAGCTCGGCCTACCCGGCTCCTAGAAGGCAACCCAGTCGTCTGGCTCCCCCTCGCCAAATTGCCGAGGTCGGCAGCAGCGGAGTCTGGAGATCGGTACACGATCGCCTCGGCTCCCGCTCCCAAAGCCGATCGGCAAGCGACCGAGCCACGGCGATGGCTGCGATGCAACGTCAGATCGACGACATGAAGGCGCTCCTGCAGTCCAGGGCAGGCGCCATGAAGACGATCGCCGAGCCAAGCGAGCCGCTCGCGATCGACATCGAGCTTGCCCCGGTGCAGCACAAGATCGCTCCTCCTCAGACACCCGTGTACGAGGGGCGATCGGACCCCCAAACACACCTGCACAAGTTCAACATCTACATGACCGGGTGTGGGGCATCTGACATGACCAGGTGCCGAATGTTCCCTCTGACACTGGACGACCTCGCCCACCGGTGGTACACATCATTGCCACCTCGGTCCATTGGCTCCTTTAACGAGCTGGCGCACGTCTTCACGGAGTACTTCGCCACCAGAGTCGTCCGGCCAGAAGGTCGCCTTCGCATGATGCAAATCAAGCAGGGAGAAGAAGAGTCCGACTCGGACTACATCGACCGGGTAGACGGGATCATCCTCAACGGCGAGCCCGTAAGCGATGAGACCGCCCTCTACGCGGTCCTAGGAGGATTTTAGGGTTTTTCGCCTATGTTCAGGCATCTCACGAAGACCCAGCCGACGACCTATGCAGCCTTCCGGGCTAGAGCCGCAGATTTTATGGCCAGGCAGAGGCTTCTTCTTAGCCTAGGAGTACCGCGATCGGCGCCCGAGCGACGACCTCCAGTCTTCCAGCCCAAGCGACGACCTCCAGTTTTCCAGCCCGATCGCTACTATCCAGCAGAGCCGGAGGACTCGCTCACCGCATACAGTCCAACATTTTAATGAGGGACTAAGGCTCGCGATCGCCTCCGCCGCACATCGTAAAGCCATGGTCCTGGCAGTCGATGGAACCGGCTGCTTCGGCCATGCAAGGTCCCTTTCGGCTGAGATCGCCCGCCCTTCGTTTAAATACGAGGCCGGCGTAGTCTAAGGGCTCTCCAACATTAATCAGTGGACACGTGCCACAACCCCCGTCTCAACGTACACCGTCGAGGTCGGCCATCTCCATGGCTGGCCGAGGTGGAAGCAGAGCTAACCAGCCGCGGGCGTGGAGTTGATTCATCCGACGCTGCCCCGCGCAAGGACTCCTCTAGACCAAGACCGCACGCCCTTCGTTTAAATACGAGGCGATGCGCAGCCTAACAGAGGACCCTCATAATAAAGTGAGTCACGAGACACTCAATGTCTTCGCGCATCAAGACACGGTCATGGAGTCGGTCCATCGATCTCCGCGACTGTGCACGATTCCTCAAAACAAGCGAAACCACCAAGTTTCCGAGGGGGATCGGCTAATGTTGTTTTTTGCAGGTACAAGACCGAAAGATAGCTAGCCAATCGACCATGATAGCCCAAGTCCGATACCAAAGTCAGCTCAGCAAGATCGCCCGTCCTCATCTTACACGATCGCCAGCAAGAACCACCGCGCCCCATGTCTTCAACATAGGAGCAAGCTGGGGGGCAATTGTTGTGTCAAGAATTAACACTCTCCGACCGGCGATCGCCTCGGAGATCGGGCGATCTAGCCACTGCCGAGCAGCCGAGGCAGAACTGCCGACCAGCGACTAGGCGACCGAGCCTTAGCCCAGGGGACAAGCTAAATCGGCCAACCGAAGGTCCCAAGACAAGTCCCGGTACCGAGCGATCGACATCAAAGGCGATCGTCTCTCGATACCCGGCGACCGACTCCTAGCGAACGACTTACGGACGATCCTCTCTCGGCATCTGCCGACCGACCCTTGATGACCGACCAATGCCGACCCTCAGCAACTAGCCGATGACGACCTCTGATGACCAGCTAGAGACGACCGCCTCATGTCGATCAGGGCCGATGGCCATCCAGTCGGCAAAGGCCGAGCCTCAAGACTGGCACCACGTGCAAGAACCGAGACAAGATCCGCGAATCTCGGATCATTGACCACAGCCTGGCAGAATCTCTCCACCAGCCGACAAGCCGCCGAAAGCTGTCAGTAGGGCCGCATGTGACATTGACTCTGGACGCGTGCTGGCTCCTCATTGGACCGCCCAGCTGGCGCCAGCACCTACCTTGGACTTTAGGCCGACAGCCCATGTGACTCGGGGACGGTCACCCCATTATAATATTGGCCGGCGGACGATCGCCCCATTATTAAATGGCCGGAAGGCGATCGCCCACCAAAGGACAAGACTGGGCTGCCACTATAAATACACGGCTCCCTACACTTGTCCAAAGGACTTAGATTTTGGCTCACAAAACACTCTCTGCATTCCCACGAGCTTCAACTTCCTTCGGATTTCACGCAATACAGAAGCAAAACATCAAGCACTTGGCTATCTCCAACTCTTGGCAACGGCTATCATTCGGTCCTTCTTCTCCCTGCCTCTCTCATCAAGAAGACGATCGGTAGGGACGAAGAACACCGAGCTTCGCTCAAGAGCCGGATTAACAAATTCTTTTTACACTCATTGTATTTAGATTTCTCTCATTAATACTTGTATCCACGAATATTTGTATTAATATCATCTCGCGAGAGCATTCAAGCCCGGGCCTAACAAACCCGGCAAATCTTGTATTATTTATCTTCTCTCGGAAGTGCTCCTGCAAATCGTTGTTTCTTGTCCGTCTTCCAGCAGTATTAATCTTCGGATAAATATTTTGGGCAACAACAACATGTATAAATAGGGGCTCAAAATCGGTTGAAAATCAATCTTACCCGGACAGCTGGAAGCCTTATCCGGACAGCTGGCCGAGAAGCTTCTGTCGGTCGTGACCGACCTTATCCGGACCGATGACCTTATCCGACAACCGCCGAGAAACTTGTCGGTCGTGGACCGACCTTATCCAGACAAATTTTATCCTGGACAAATAGAAACTTCGCTCGTGGCCGGTGAATTGGCGTGCGTGTGCGGCGGTGACCGACAGATGTCTGTCAACTTGGCTCGGCCGGTTCGACCCTTTGCCGGTGTCCAAATTCGATTTTACGACCTGTTCCGGAATCGTCGGAGTTAAATCTTCGATATGCTCGGAACGGATTTTCGATAATAATAATAATAAAATAATTTAATATTATTTTTGCAATATAAGTGTTTTGTAATAAAATTTTATCGTATCAAAGTCGTCGGAAGTTTTCGAAATCACTTTCATAAATTCTAAAAATGATCCTTATAATTTATTTTGAAATCGTTTCCTTTTAAGTCCTTCATTTTATGCTAGGAACGTATCGGTCCAAGTATCAGACAACCTGTAAATATTAAAATCAAAACCCGTGATCTTTAGCAAAATAAATAGCATTTAAATAAGTATTGGGGCGTTACTGTAATACCCGAGATTTCCGATATGTATTTGGAACTTGTAACATTGTAATTGTGCACTTTGATCTGAGTATTTTCTCCGTATTTCATAATCCGATATTGTTGAGCGTATGATTTTGTGTATGTGATTTAAAAATTGTAATTCTGCGCATGTCGCGCACGCTATCGGCTATGTGTAGCGTACGCTAACATGGACCCATAGCGCACGCTACAGAGGAACATTAGCGCACGCTAGGCGTGGTCAATTTGATTGAGACGTGTGGTAGGTGAGATCTGGTCGGGGATCTTGGTCGGATTGTGTCGGGATGAACCTGGACGGCTTTCGGGAAAAGCCAAGTCAACGCCTTAGCGCACGCTACAGGCATGTACATAGCGTGCACTAAGTGCTGAGTACAGTGAAGTCAGTAGCCGTTAGCGCACGCTACGAGCAGGGACTAGCGCGCGCTAATAACCATTTCCTATAAATAGGACAGCATCCTTTTCGTATTTTCAGTCCTTTCTTTCCCACATCCGAATTCAAATACTTAGAGTATAACTTCCTACATCCTAAACACCTCATATCAACATCCTAGCTCGTGATTGAAGATTGTAGATCATTGAGGATTGGTGTTCGAGCCTTTGACATTGGATTGCTTCGATTTTCTCCTTGTTCTTCACTACTTTGAGGTAGGTGATTCTTCACCAATATTATTAGTGTTCTAAAGGACGATTTGATCATGTTTTTATAGTCAGTTATTTCGTTCTGAATCGATCATCATGTGTTAGAAGGATATTTTCGACGTTTCGGCACTTATTCATCGTATGAACCCTTGAACCTTTTTAGTTTATGGACTCTTAAGCAGCTTCAAACCAATTTGTGATCAGTAGACGGATATTACCTAGTTGTTACCTTTTATACTTTGGAATCATGCGTTTTGGAACGTAGGACGAACGGAACTTAGAATATTTCCTTGAAGATCAAGATGAATGATAGTGTAGTAATGATTATACGTATCTTTGAATCTCATAGTCATTTAGTACGTATAGAAACTTTCACAAACCTTATTTGCATGATATGCTCGGGGATGACTTGTATTATCACCATAGAATTCATGGGTTCATCACCATTAGATCCAGTTTTCTACCAGTAGTAATCTGCCATGCAAGGTTAGCGCACGCTAACATACGTAAGTTAACGTGCGCTATCGGGGATAAGTTAACGCACGCTACGTGTGGTACGTAACATACATTTTGATATCAGCCGAGTCCGGCCGATCGAGAATCGCTATCCATGGTCGGGCGTCGCTAGGCTTATACGATAGCGTACGCTAACAGGCAGGCTTAGCGCACGCTACATAGAGTACGTAGCGTACGCTAAGTGGTTCAGGCAGATTGCATATTTTGAGATTTTGGGCCGTAGATCGAATTGTTAGGCAATCGTTCGACTTGAGATGATTTGTATATTATTTCTTTTGTTAAGGTTTGAGCTTGCTACGTTGATCGAAGGAGGCGGCCTTCGAGTGTGTTGAGATCATTGAAGTATTTCGTTCTTGCCATCTTCGAGGCAAGTATCGTAATGTGTTAAAATTGATATTTTGAGCATGTTTGTGGTTTATTCATGTTGTTGAACATGGAAATTAATTTGTTGAATTGTCATGATATTCGTTATCTAGTATTTGTATGTTGATGTTGATGAACATAATGAATTGGCATATGTGTATGCATGAGTTGTATTTGTGTACGTTGTACGATCTATGCTGAGGGCGCTGGATCGGATGTCCACCTCGTGTTGATCCGACGGGATCATCTTGGGATCTAGGCTGAGGGCGCTGGATCATTGGACGGGTTATTTCCACCTCGTGTTGGTCCGACGGGATCATCTTGGGATCTATGCTGAGGGCGCTGGATCATTGGAATACCCTTGCTGTGTTAATGGAATCTTGTGGATTCGCATTGTCGGATTCTGGTAGCGGAAGTCTGTGTGGTGTATCTTGTTATGTATTGTTGATGCATGTTCGAATTGTTTAATATGATACTTGTACTAGCATTGTTTTGCTAACCCCTTCGGGGGTGGACATTTGTTTTGATGTTCAGGTAGCCGAGGAGCAGGGAAAGCGACCACAGATGACGTGACGACGAAGGGGTTCGATGATGTTTGTTGTTGTTGGTGATTTGTTTTCTTGTTTTGATTTCGGTGACGAGTACGCGTGTCGTATTAATATCATTTCGATATGGTTGTATTAATTCCTCATTGAACCAGTTGAATGGTTTTGTAAACTTGAATTTCCGCAGCATTGATGTCTTATATTTACATTTCTTTTAAATCAGCCTTGTAAATCCTTACTTAAAGGGTTTACGGCGCTGTAATTATTCCGAATATCTCGGGGTGTTACAGAATATGGTATCAGAGCTAAGATTCATGGATATCTTGGCAGTCGGGTTTTAGTTGGGTCTGTTTACATTATTTGATTTACGGGTCGTTCGTAACATCACTGTTCAGCCAAAGTCGTCATGTGGACCGTGGTTGTAAGTCTCCTAATCTCTTATACTACCGTTTTACTTAATTACTGTTTTGTGAGTATTGACGGGTTTTATTTCGAAAACTTTGTCCTGGATATTGAGGAATTGTGTTTACAGTATGTTGAGAGGAGGACGTGGACGCGACGCGGCCGTGGGACGCGACGGGTAACATGAGACAGAGGATTCCGCAACTACCCGGAATTATCGCCTAGTCGAACCGATTCCCATTCTCGAGGGCGCAAGGGTCGGCGAATGACGACGCAAATCCTAACATGCCGGAGTGCTTCAACAGTGGTGGCGCAGATAAACCGAGCCGCGGGTAGTCGACCGCATGCAGACGGCGATGGGACAAAGGCACCACGAGGATAACCGGGAGACAGATGGCTTGCCGAGGTGGTCAAATTGCACCCGCCAAAATTTGACGGATCTGCCGAGGCGATTACTTGGGATCACCGGCTCAAGGAGTTAGAGAAGATATTTGCGGGTCTTAACTGTCCCGAGGACCTAAGGTTCCCATTGCCCAAGATTTTTCGACTAGGAGGCCTTTGATTGGTGGGAAGCTATTCGACCCGAGAATCATAATGCGGATTGGACGGAATTCAAATTAATGATCGAAGCACGTATTGTCCTCGTCCCAGATTAGAGAGGCAAAGATCCGAGAGTTTTTCTCACCACGAGTTCTAAGCATCTCGTGATGATGTAATCAAAACTTTTAATCATCGGTGACTTGTGTGCGACACTTGGTGAACAGAGGCGTAAAAGATTTTTCATTTCGATATGCGGATGAAGCCGGAGATTCAGCAGCACATGTCCGGTTCGAGTGTACTACGTTGCGGCAAGATCAAGACAAAGCGCCGCCTACGACATGAAAGAGGCGGCGGTGGAGAAATCGGTGGAGGCAAAGAAGCGAAGGTGACCGCAACTTTTCGAAAACAAGAGTGGTGGGCCCGCAAGGGCCGTCTTCCTTTATTCTCGCTAGAAACCTCCACATCCTTCCAGAGGTGGAAAGAAGTTCCGGACTACATCGGCAGATTCGACGCATCAAAGAAATGCTACAATTGTGGTCGAGTAGGGCATATTCGACGTGACTGCCCCGCATCTTCTGTGACTTGCTACGATTGTGGACAAGAAGGACACCGTGCGACTTTCTGTGGAGTTGCTACTAGGTCTTTTGGTACTCGCACTCCAGCGCCAGTTCCGAAGGAGATAAGTGTGAACCAGACACAACAGAGTGGGTTTCCGCAGCAGAACGTTGGGAAGAGAGAGACATCGAGTGCTGGGTCCGTTCCTCCGTGCCTGTACGAAATGAGGAAATCTGACGATCAGAACACTGCTGTTGCATCAGGTACGATTGAGATCCTTTTGCAACCAGTTAGTGTTTTATTCGATTCCGGAGCTACACATTCTTTTGTATCCTTGAACTGTGTAAATCGTTTAAAAATCTCGTGCTTATTTGATTGTGAACCATATGTTGTGGGTTTGCCGAGTGGAGAGAGAATTATGGGAACCCTAGAGGCTAGAGATTTTCCAGTGTCTATAGGAGGGAGAGATTGGCCATCGAATCTTATTGTAGTTGACATCTACGGTGACGATTTAATTCTAGGAGACGATTGGCTCAACCGTTATGGAGCTATTCTGAATTACCGAGAGGGAGTCATTTCTATCATTGCTGATGACGAATCTGAACACTTATTTCGAGGGTGGAGACCGGGAAGCTCGGGAAAATTGATCAAAGCAATGAAAGCCGTGAAATTACTGAAGCAAGGATGTCATGGACTCTGGTGCTTGTTAGGAATATGCCCTCGAATGCCACTCAGAGGATGAGAGAGTGAGAGCAATTGTATTGTAATTATGAATATTATATTTAATAAGGCAATTATTATTTCTATATTATTGTATATCACTGGCATTGTGATTTGGTATATAGAATAATAGTCCTTGCATTTGAGAGTGAACATTCTACTCCTTATGGAGATAAGGAGATAGGCACTAGAAGTGTTTAGAGCTCGAATGCTTAACTAGTTCGCAAGTCGATAAAACTTAACAGGACATTAAGTTTTAATAAGACTTGTATAACTGGTGCTAGGATGTGTGCACGTCTTGATAGCATAGTTATAAGTATATTGGTAGGACCAGTATACTCGAACATGACTCATACTCGATTCAGTCACACGGTATTCACTCTCGGAGAGTTGATGACGAATCGAAAGGTTGTTATAGTATACATGGACCTTTGACTTGAGGGTTCAGTAGAAGATGTGTCTGTGACGTTTAGTTTGTCATTAGAGTAGTTAGACTCATTTTCTTAATTGCTGAGTCGACCTCGAAGTGCGGACTATACGGGCAGGTAGCAGTCTTTACTGAACGCCAAGAAAGGATTCTATCTCCTGTTAGTGAGCAGGCGAATGTCCTATACGGTTAATGGCAAATAAAATCATAAGTCTTTGGCCAAAGCATTCTGATATAGTCGTATTAGATACACTATTAATCAGTCGGTTTTGATTTACATTAACACAAGTATAGAGTTTAGTCAACAGTGGGTTTGACTTTACCGTGACCCGAAGACTTGACCGGGACATCTGATGAAGGGTCTATACGTATATAGTATTCACGACATAATGGTTCTGGAATGATTCGTTCATTCGTTTTCAGTCGGGGTTTACAGTGCGGCCCGCTAGGCTGGCTAAGTGCTGCCCGCACTCATTGGTTCCTCCCAATGCAGGCTGAGACGAACCTACGGAGTCGCACAATAGGAACATTGATGGATAAATGTGAATTAATAATCTCTCTTGTAATATTAGATATTAGATATCTAAGTTTGATTTATCGGATAAATCAAATAGCGGTCTTATGAATTGTAAGTAGGTTACTGGGTGATTACTTTAATTCATAAATTATATTTCTTAGAGAAATATATATTTGTGTTTGATATAATTAATTAATTGGATTAATTAATTAGTCCAAACACATTGGAAATAAAACGGATTCGTTTGACGAACATCCGATACACGAGGGATTCGTTTTGACAAACATCCAGTACACGAGCCGAGTAAATTCGACCTGTCTTCTTGGAAATTTCCCTTAAGGCCGTCCCTCTCCCTCTCTTGTCTCTTTTAAACTTATTTTATGTCACTAGGTGACATATGTGAGGTGTATTTGATACCCTCAATCATGTGTTAAAGGAAGACTTTCATTTTTTTATAAATAAAAGTCTTTAAAAAGGAGAGAGGACAACTTCTTCTTGTAAGAACTCAAAATCACGAATTTGAGTGAGAGAGTAAGGTTGAAAACTTCATCTTGATCTTAGAGACAAGATATAAGAAGAATACATTGAGAGAGAAAATTCCTACAAGCTTCCCTAGCCGCATTCTTGAAGAAAGGAAGCTTGTCGATTTTTCCATCAAGTTCCGGCGTGTGAAGTAGAGGCATCTTGCTTTAGGTGCTTGGAACGAAGGGCTCTTCATCATCATCATCATCATACGAAGGTTTTTCAGAGACATCATAGGTATGGGACTTTGATTCCTTGATCTTCGTATTTTTCTTTTCATATATACGTTACTTGATCGATCCTCTTAGGGATTCCGTTATTCTTTCGCTGCGTTTATTTTCTGTGGAATCCTAACAGTGGTATCGGAGCGAGGTCAAATATATCGTATATACGATCATCTTTGCATTTGGAATGTTATTTGATGATGTTTATGATTTAGAATCATAATAGATATAATCGAAGAAATTTAATCGTTCGTAGTAAGTCAAGTTTCGAATATTTTATGTGAATTATAAATCTGAAAAATTTGATTTTTGTTGATTTGTAAGTTCTTCATGAAGTTAAGAAACTTTTTCGTTTTGGAAGCGAGTCGAAAAAATGAGAAAAACGGGGGTTAAACACGAATACCGCACGAAGACGCAGCTGCCGGCAGCAGCTTCATCGATCGCCGGCCGCCGAGAGTGACTCGGTAGGCTATCGTAGCTGGTCGCCACCGCCGGGAAGTGGCCGAGAGTGACTCGGTCCGGGCGATTCTCGGTTTTCGCCCGATTTTGAATCGGGCCGTGGGCCTGATACTGGAATTTCCGGGACTCCATTTGTGTGTTTATATTTCGTTGTAATAATTTTCGAAATTTAAATTGGATTTAATTGGATTTAATAAAATATTTGGAATATCTTTTTATTAAGGGAAATTATTAGACGAGAATATTGTTTTGGCCGGATTACTTTGAATGGATTAAAATGACGATTATAAATATTAATTTGATTAATATTGTAGAAAGTAAATAGATTAATTTTTATATTAATTGGATTAATATATTAATTGATTATTTAATTTCATTTACCGTTACATGTTGTATGGAATGCCTTATGTGATGGTGATATAGCTCGTGGACTTAGTTGTTGATTTGTTCGATTCGATATGGTTGTAAAGGCCATTTTGAGCCTATTTATTTTTACTAGAAAATATGTATTATAGGACGTATTGTTCAATGATGTAATTATTCATATGGCTATGACGAAGACCGAAGACGACCGACTAGAAGACGAAGAATCAATACTGTATTTTTCCTTTTTTTTTATTTGGCTTGGCCCAATACTTAGGAAAAAGTCCATGAGCTATATGTTGGTAGTAACTAGGTTGCTATTTATTGTTTTTCATTTTGAATGATTGACAAACCACAAACCGCGCTTATAAACGGATTAATGTGCAAAGTGTAACATATAATCGCGTTAATACTCCCACTTACAAACACTAAGTTATAAAGGTTACGAGGTTTCCTACCCTCCGCCAAACTCATGGAAAATTGAAATCTAAACCGGAATATTATTCTTCCGAGTATGTCGGGGTAATATTTTTGGGGAAAGTTGTTAAATTCCTAGAGTGCATTAGATGCCTTTGGTTGTGACAAATCAAACCCCTATAAACCGTATGGGTTGCCGGGTAAGATTCAATTGTCAGACTAATAGGAGTTGACGGTTTAAACTTAGATAGTTCAGCGAGCCTTAGAAACCGAATGGGTTGAGGGCAAGTGAACTAGGGGTAAAAGAAGATCGAATCATCCATTAGATGGGTTGGTATTAGACACCACTTTATAAAGAATAATAGAATATAAACCGTATGGGTTGCCCTCTATTAAACTTTGTAAAGAAATCGATCACCACTATGAAGTCACCCAAGGCTTCCGGATTTAACATGGGAGTGTGTAAATGCCGATAAAATAGTGGGAGCCGATTTATGAATAAAGAAAGTCCTTAAATTCTTTACTCGGATCATAATTAAACAATCACTAACGAATCTTATATTATTCTCTGCAGTTAACAAAACTCTCAATATGACAATGAACCCACTCGCTATACTACTTGAAAAGAACGTCCTGACTGGTCCGAAATATGTGGACTGGCTTCGGAACTTGAGGATTGTCCTAACTATGGAAATGCTGGGATACGTCTTGGAGGCGGACGTCCCAGCGGCTCCTGCAAGAACCCGAGCCAATCAGGAAGATGTCGATGCCCATGAGAAATGGGTAAAAGACGACATAAGAGTGTGAGGGCACATGTTAGGCTCAATGACCAATGAGCTTCAACGTGCCCATGAAAAGATGACGTCTTCACGAGCCATCTTAGCGCACCTGGCTGAGCTCTATGGAGAGCATAGCCGAACTGCTAGATATGAGATATCAAAGCAATTATTCGGCGCCAGGATGAAGGAAGGAGAGAAGGTTGGGGACCATGTCCTCAAGATGATCTCGATGATTGAGAGATTGGAAGCTCTTGATTTTCGATGCATGCATCTCTCCAAATCGACCTTATCCTGCAGTCACTTCGACTCCTTTTCCCAATTTGTCATGAACTTCAACCGCAATGAGATTGCATGTAACTTAGTGGCTAATGAACAAACCGACGATCGCACGTCTCGATGAAGACAAAGGGAAAGGAAGCTGCACTTGTGATTTCTTCTAAGACTTGGAAGTCCAAGAATAAGAAGAAAAAGAACAAGAAGCAGTTAGGTCCGATAGCCAAGATCGACAAGGAAAGGGGCAAGGCCCCAATGGTTCAAAAGAGCAAAGGGGCCAAGAAAACGGATGTATGCCTCAACTGCGATGAGCTAGGACACTGGAAGAGGTATTGTCCAAAGCTTGACCGTAATGCGCCTTCAGGTACGGAACTACTAGTTTTAGAAAAAAATTGTTCTGTAACTGTATATTCTACTTCTTGGATACTTGATTCCGGTGCGAGTTCTCACATTTGTACAATGAATCAGGATCTGGAACGAAGTAGGAAGTGGATTCGGGGAGGTGATGGTCACCGTCGGAAGTGGGCATAGTGTCGAGGCTTCTGATATCGGATCCCTTATGTTGGATTTAGAATCTGGTTTTATTCTCACTTTAGAAGATGTACTTGTTTTGCCCAAGGGGCACAAGAATATTGTATCAATTCCGGTCATGGACCGAAAGGGATTTCACTTCTTTATTGGAGATGGGTCCTGTCGTATTTATTTCAGAAATAAATTGGTTGGTACTGCTACATTATTAAATGGTTTATACCATTTAAATTTAAAGAATAAGACAAGTGTGAACACTATAACTAGGAAACGTGGTAGGGATGAAACGAACCAAGCACTTAAGTGGCATCTTAGACTTGGTCATATCGGTCAGACCAAGGTTCATAAAATGAAGAAAGATGGGCTTACGGGTCCATTGGGATCAGATCCCTATCCAACTTGTGAATCTTGCCTTCAAGGCAAAATGACTAAGTTACCCTTCGCAAGGACTTTTGAAAGAGCTGCTGAAAAACTTGGATTGATCCATACCAACGTCTGTGGCCCTTTTGAAGTGGCACGAGACGGCTTTCAGTATTTCATTACATTCACTGATGGCCATACCAGGTATGGATTCGTGTACTTAATGAAACATAAGTCTGAAGCTTTTGATAAATTCAAGGAATTTAAAGCCCTAGTTGAAAATCAAATAGGTAACCGTGTTAAGACTCTTCGGTCAGACCGGGGTGGTGAGTACATGAGTACCGAATTTGATGAGTTCATAAAAAAACTAGGAATAGTGTCACAATTCACTCCTCCAGCTACTCCACAATTAAATGGTGTATCAGAAAAAAGGAACCGAACCTTGTTGGACATGGTCCGCTCCATGCTTAACTATACTGATCTACCGATTTATCTGTGGGGTTACGCGCTCCTTACTGCTGTGCATATCTTGAGCAGATGTCCTTCC
This sequence comes from Orobanche coerulescens, assembly GCA_033398695.1. Classification (NCBI taxonomy): domain Eukaryota; kingdom Viridiplantae; phylum Streptophyta; class Magnoliopsida; order Lamiales; family Orobanchaceae; genus Orobanche; species Orobanche coerulescens. Next base: position 64,103,288 of record CM065801.1, read on the forward strand.
AAATCCGTTCCTAGGACTCCCCATGAGATGTGGAGAGGTAGGAAACCAAGTCTTAATCACATTAGGATTTGGGGATGCCCTGCTTATGTCAAGAAGACTAAAGTAGAGAAATTGGAAACTAGGTCTGTGAAAGGTCGTTTCATAGGATATCCAGGGGATTCCATGGGATATCTATTCTAAATGCATGAAGATCATAGGATCATCATTGCAATACAAACACACTTCCTGGAAGATCAGTTTATTCAGGAAGGAGGGGCAGGTAGAAATATTTCTTTGGAAGAAATAAAAGAAACACCAAATGAGACACCTATGCAAGATATAAGAACCGAACCTTCTGAAATACAAATACAACCTCGCAAGTCTAGTAGAATTTCTCAATTACCTGAGAGGTATGGCTATCTGCATCAAGAGGAACTGGATGTCCATGAGATGACAGAAAGTAGTCAAGAGAATGATCCTTCTACATACGACCAAGCGATGGAAGACGTTGACTCCACCAAGTGGCAAGAAGCTATGGAAGCTGAGATAGACTCAATGCATGCTAATCAGGTCTGGACTTTAGTAGATCGTCCTAAAGACATAGTGCCTATTGGAAACAAATGGATCTATAAGAGAAAGACTGATGGAGATGGCAAGGTTGATACCTATAAGGCCAGGCTTGTGGCAAAGGGTTATTCCCAAAGAGAAGGAATCGATTACTTCGAGACCTTCTCGCCTGTAGCTATGATTAAGTCTATTCGCATGATGCTTGCTATAGCAGCCCACTTAGATTATGAAATATGGCAAATGGATGTGAAAACGGCATTCCTAAATGGATTCCTCGAGGAGGAGATTTATATGGAACAACCTAAGGGATTCATATCTCAAACCAATATTCATAAAGTATGCAAACTTCAGCGTGCCATTTATGGACTGAAGCAAGCTTCACGGAGTTGGAATCTTCGTTTTAACGAGACAGTCAAAGAGTTTGATTTTGTCCAAAACGAAGAAGAGCCCTGTATTTACAAGAAGGTTAGTGGGAGCAAAATTGCATTCTTAATACTATATGTAGATGACATTCTACTTATAGGAAACGACGTAGGAATGCTCGCCTCAGAAAGCTTGGCTTTCTAAAGAGTTCTCAATGAAAAACTTGGGAGAAGCTACCTATATTCTGGGTATTCGTCTCTACCGGGATAGAGCGAAAAGAATGTTAGGTCTTTCCCAAACCCTATACATATAAAAGATCCTGAAGCGATTTAGGATGGAAGATTCTAAAAGAGGGTTTCTACCTATGCAACATGGTGCAAAACTTTCCTTAGAGATGTGTCCTCAAAGTGAGGAAGATAGAAAGGAAATGAGCAAGGTACCTTATGCTTCGGCAGTAGGTAGCCTTATGTATGCAATGATTTGCACTAGACCGGACATTGCCTATGCTGTGAGCGTAGTAAGTCGGTTTCACCAAATCCAGGCAGAACATTGATCGTCAGAAAGAACATTCTTAAGTACCTAAGGAGGACTAAAGACTTGGTTCTTACATACGGCGGTGGAGAACTAAGAGTGATGGGTTATACAGACTCAGATTTTTCGGGGGACATGGATGCTCAGATGTCCACATCAGGGTATATCTTTACTCTGTATGGTGGGGCAGTTTCTTGGAGAAGTTCCAAGCAAAGTTCGACTGCTATCTTTACATGTCAATCCGAATATCAGGCAGCCACGGAGGCTGCTAAAGAAGATTTTTGGATAAAGAAGTTCAGTGAGGAACTTCAAGTGGTTCCTAACGCAGAGAAGCCCGTGACACTGTTTTGTGACAACGACGGAGCTGTTGCACAGACTAAGGAGCCTAGGGCTCACCACAACACCAAACATATTGCGAGAAAATATCATTTTGTTAGAGAAATAGTTCGGGATGGGAATGTTACACTGCAGAGAGTAGACACAGCAAATAACGTTGCTGATCCGCTTACCAAGCCACTATCTGAGAAGATCTTAGAGAGACATCTGGAGAGTATGGGTATTAGACACCATAGTTTGTGGCATTGAGTGCAAGTGGGAGATTGTTAGGAATATGCCCTCGAATGCCACTCAGAGGATGAGAGAGTGAGAGCAATTGTATTGTAATTATGAATATTATATTTAATAAGGCAATTATTATTTCTATATTATTGTATATCACTGGCATTGTGATTTGGTATATAGAATAATAGTCCTTGCATTTGAGAGTGAACATTCTACTCCTTATGGAGATAAGGAGATAGGCACTAGAAGTGTTTAGAGCTCGAATGCTTAACTAGTTCGCAAGTCGATAAAACTTAACAGGACATTAAGTTATAATAAGTCTTGTATAACTGATGCTAGGATGTGTGCACGTCTTGATAGCATAGTTATAAGTATATTGGTGGGACCAGTATACTCGAACATGACTCATACTCGATTCATTCACACGGTATTCACTCTCAGAGAGTCGATGACGAATCGAAAGGTTGTGATAGTATACGTGGACCTTTGACTTGAGGGTTCAGTAGAAGATGTGTTTGTGACGTTTAGTTTGTCATTAGAGTAGTTAGACTCATTTGTTTAATTGCTGAGTCGACCTCGAAGTGCGGACTATACGGGCAGGTAGCAGTCTTTACTGAACGCCAAGAAAGGATTCTATCTCCTGTTAGTGAGCAGGCGAATGTCCTATACGGTTAATGGCAAATAAGATCATAAGTCTTTGGCCAAAGCATTTTGATATAGTCGTATTAGATACACTATTAATTAGTCGGTTTTGATTTGCATTAACACAAGTATAGAGTTTAGTCAACAGTAGGGTTTGACTTTACCGTGACCCGAAGACTTGACCGGGACATCTGATGAAGGGTCTATACGTATATAGTATTCACGACATAATGGTTCTGGAATGATTCGTTCATTCGTTCTCAGTCGGGGTTTACAGTGCGGCCCGCTAGGCTGGCTAAGTGCTGCCCGCACTCATTGGTTCCTCCCAATGCCGGCTGAGACGAACCTACGGAGTCGCGCAATAGGATCATTGATAGATAAATGTGAATTAATAATCTCTCTTATAATATTAGATATTAGATATCTAAGTTTTATTTATCGGATAAATTAAATAGCGGTCTTATGAATTGTAAGTAGGTTACTAGGTGATTACTTTAATTCATAAATTATATTTCTTAGAGAAATATATATTTGTGTTTGATATAATTAATTAATTGGATTAATTAATTAGTCCAAACACATTGGAAATAAAACGTATTCGTTTGACGAACATCCGATACACGAGGGATTTGTTTTGACGAACATCCAGTACACGAGCCGAGTAAATTCGACCCGTCTTCTTGGAAATTTCCCTTAAGGCCGTCCCCCTCCCTCTCTTGTCTCTTTTAAACTTATTTTATGTCACTAGGTGACATATGTGAGGTGTATTTGATACCCTCAATCATGTGTTAAAGGAAGACTTTCATTTTTTTATAAATAAAAGTCTTTAAAAAGGAGAGAGGACAACTTCTTCTTGTAAGAACTCAAAATCACGAATTTGAGTGAGAGAGTAAGGTTGAAAACTTCATCTTGATATTAGAGACAAGATATAAGAAGAATACATTGAGAGAGAAAATTCCTACAAGCTTCCCTAGCCGCATTCTTGAAGAAAGGAAGCTTGTCGATTTTTCCATCAAGTTCCGGCGTGTGAAGTAGAGACATCTTGCTTTAGGTGCTTGGAACGAAGGGCTCTTCATCATCATCATCATCATACGAAGGTTTTTCAGAGACATCGTAGGTATGGGACTTTGATTCCTTGATCTTCGTATTTTTCTTTTCGTATATACGTTACTTGATCGATCCTCTTAGGGATTCCGTTATTCTTCCGCTACGTTTATTTTCTGTGGAATCCCAACAGTGCTATGCCATGAGGAAAGAGGAAGGAGTAGAGCTCTCGTCTATTTCAGTTGTGAATGAGTTCTCAGATGTATTTCGTGACGAACTACCTGGGTTACCTCCGCAGAGAGAAGTGGAATTCACTATCGAATTAGAGCCTGGAGCAGCTCCTATTTCCAGAGCACCATACCGCATGGCGCCAACCGAGATGTATGAACTCAAGAAGCAACTGGAGGAATTGTTACAGAAGGGCTATATTCAACCTAGCGTTTCTCCTTGGGGAGCGCCCGTTCTCTTTGTCCGGAAGAAAGACGGATCCCTCCGACTGTGTATTGATTACAGGGAGCTCAATAAGATGACGATCAAGAATAAGTATCATATACCTTGGATCGACGACTTGTTTGATCAACTGCAAGGGGCAAGGGTATTCTCGAAGATTGACTTGCGATCAGGATACCATCAGTTGAGGATTAAGGAATCGGATATACCAAAGTCTGCTTTCAGGTCCCGGTACGGGCATTATGAATTCGTAGTGATGCCGTTTGGACTTACCAATGCTCCTGCGGTATTCATGCAATTGATGAATCGGATATTCTTGGAATACTTGGATAAATTTGTGGTCGTCTTCATTGATGACATCTTGATATATTCGAAGGACGCAGAGGAGCATGCCGAACATTTGCGTGTGGTTTTGAGCACCTTGAGGAAGGAACAACTGTATGCAAAGCTTTCAAAATGTGAGTTCTGGCTCAGGGAGGTAACTTTCCTTGGGCATGTGATATCAGCCGATGGAGTTCAGGTGGACCCAAAGAAAGTCGAAGCAATCTTGGAATGGGAAGCCCCTAAAAACGTGAAAGAAGTCCGGAGTTTCTTAGGACTTGCTGGATATTATCTCCGCTTTGTAGAAGGATTTTCCAAAATTGCTCGTCCGCTCACTCAGCTGTTACAGAAAACTCAAAAGTTCAAGTGGGATGAGAAATGCCAGGCTGGTTTTGATGAACTTAAGAAGAGACTGACGACAGCACCTATATTAGCATTACGGATGGGCCCGATGGATTCATGGTGTACTGCGACGCTTCAAATCGAGTGCAGGATGTGTGTTGATGCAAAGAGATAAGGTGATTGCCTATGCTTCTCGGCAGTTGAAACCATACGAGGTTAATTACCCGACTCATGATCTGGAGCTAGCAGCTGTAGTCTTTGCTTTGAAAATTTGGAGACATTATTTGTACGGCACTCATTGTCAGATCTTTACCGATCATAAGAGCCTCAAGTACATTTTCAGTCAGAAAGAATTAAACATGAGGCACAGAAGGTGGCTGGAATTGATCAAGGATTACGACTTGGAGATTCTTTATCATCCGGGGAAAGCAAACGTAGTAGCCGATGCATTGAGCCGTAAACCTGTTTCTCTTCGAGTGTTAGAAGCACTTACATCCCAAACCAGTATTCAACGGGAACTGATCCGCGAGGGGATTGAAGTATGGGCACCAGGAATCCAAGGGCAACTTTATGTGATGGAACTGACTTCATCACTAGTCGAGGAGATCAAGTCTAAGCAGTTGAACGATTCTCTGATCCTTCGATTATGTGACGAAGTAAAGAAAGGAAAAGCCCCAGGATTCATGATACAAGACGATGGAGTTCTGAGATTTCAGAGTCGACTTTGCGTTCCCGATGATGATGATTTGAGACGGACTGTTGTGAAGGAATCTCACAGGGCGCCCTATTCCATTCACCCGGGCAGCAGTAAGATGTATAAGGATTTAAAACAAAACTTCTGGTGGGGGAATATGAAGAAGGACGTAGCAGAGTACGTTTCGAGGTGCTTGACTTGTCAGCAAGTTAAGATTGAACATCAGCGACCCACCGGAATGTTAAAGCCGCTTCCGATCCCTGAATGGAAGTGGGAGGACATCTCGATGGATTTCATCACCAGTATGCCAAGGACTAGAACGGGAATGAACATGATTTGGGTTGTAGTTGATCGACTAACCAAGTCGGCTCATTTCCTAGGGATTAAAGATACTTGGGGACCCGAGAGATTGGCGCGAGTATTTATTGCAGAGATAGTCAGATTGCATGGGACGTCGAAGACCATTATTTCGGATCGAGATGGTCGTTTCGTGTCGCACTTCTGGAAAGCAGTTCACAGGGCTCTGGGGACTGAGCTCAACTTTAGCACGGCTTATCATCCCCAAACGGACGGTCAGTCCGAAAAGACTATACAGACAGTAGAGGACATGCTTAGAGCCTGTGCTTTTGATTGGTCAACTGATTGGGAAGTTCATTTGCCATTGATTGAATTCACTTACAATAACAATTGGCATGCTTCTATTAAGATGGCACCATTTGAAGCTTTGTACGGGAGAAGATGCCGATAACCCCTGTGTTGGGATGATTCTTCGGATTTGATCGGGACGGAACCGGAATTGATAATTTAGACTCAAGAGAAGATAGCTTTGATTCGAGAAAGACTGTTGACTGCCCAGAGTCGACAAAAGTCTTACGCAGACGTACGTCGTCGTCCTCTAGAGTTCGACGTTGGGGAGCATGTACTATTGAAGGTGTCTCATACACGAGGGATTTTCCGTTTTGGGACGAGAGGTAAGCTAAGTCCGAGATATATCGGACCATTCGAGATCCTCGAGAGAGTTGGAGATTTAGCATACAGGTTGGCCTTACCGCCATCTCTGAGTCACGTTCACAATGTGTTTCACGTATCCCAACTGCGGAAGTATATACCGGACCCCAGTCACGTCATTGATTTCGATGAGATCGAGATAGCCAATGATGGCACCTTCGAAGAGAGACCAATCAAGATACTTGAGAGTCGGATCAAACAATTGACAAATAAACCAATACACTTGGTTAAAGTACAATGGTCACGACACGGAGTCGAAGAGGCCACTTGGGAAACGGAGGACAGTATGAAGGCTAGATATCCAGAGTTGTTTTCATCTTAAGTTTCAGGACGAAACTTCTTTTTAGGGGGGAAGGATGTAATACCCGAGATTTCTGATATGTATTTGGAACTTGTAACATTGTAATTGTGCACTTTGATCTGAGTATTTTCTCCGTATTTCATAATCCGATGTTGTTGAGCGTATGATTTCGTGTATGTGATTTAAAAATTGTAATTCTGCGCATGTAGCGCACGCTATCGGCTATGTGTAGCGTACTGTCACGGGATGGGAGTTTTGCGCAGCTAACCGTGCGGCACTTAAACAACTAAGCTGAGTCGAGTTGCTAAGTAAGCCTGAAAGTAACGAGAAAAGGGGCAATGGCACAAAAGGATTTTATTAAGTATGAATGCTTGAGTACAAGAGAGCTTTTACAATGCTTGATTGCTTGAGGATTTCTGGATGGAGTGAGCAAATGAGGCTCCTCCCCCTTTTATACCAGCCTAGGAGAGTTCTGGAGTGGAACTCTCTAGATAGAACTTTCTAGATAGAACACTCTAGATACTTATAGTACATTTACATGGGCATTTACATGAGCATTCTACAAAGTGTGTAAGAAGTACATTTCTACATGCTTCTAGAGTCATCTACAAATTTACAAGTATGTAGAGATCTCTCGGTCTTTCTTGATCATTCTAGAACCTTCCGGAACCTTCCGTCACATAGAGACTCCTGTTAGGGTCATCCGGGTCACTTTCGCCCGACCCGTCACATCCTCCCCCACCTATTTCAGCGACGTCCTCGGCGCGTTCTCTTGTTTGAACCTCTTGATGTGATCTTGAAATTGCCAGAGTTCGTCTTCCCGTTCCCATGTTGCTTCGCTATCAGGGAGGTTTTTCCATTTTACCAAGTATTCCGTGCCAGGAGGCACGCCTTTCTTCCGAGTAACTCGTTCGGTCACAATATAGTCCACCTCCTTGTCGAATGAGGTGATTATGGCAGTAGGTGCACGATTTGACTCTCCTCGGTGCGGGTCTTCCGAGTCGGCATGGTAGAGTTTGAATTGGCTCGCGTGGAACACCGGATGTATTTTAAGTTTCGGAGGGAGTTGCAACATATAAGAGACATTTCCAACACGTTTGATTATTGTGAATGGTCCTTCGTACCTCCTCACCAAACCTTTGTGTACTTTGCGTAATGCCTTGAATTGGTTGGTAGAAAGCTTGACCATGACCTGATCACCTTCCTGGAACTTAATGTCTCTTCTTTTAGGATCAGCCCACTTCTTCATCTTCCGGGCGGCCTTATCAAGGTAGGCGCGCGTAATGTCTCTTTCCTCATGCCATTCTCGGGCAATGCGGTGAGCTGTGGGACTTTTCCCTTCATGTTTCGAGGCTACAGCATTCGGGGTTAGTGGCTGAAAACCCATAATGATTTCGAAAGGGGACTTACCTGTTGCCTCGCTTTTCTGCAGATTGTAAGAGAACTGGGCCACATCAAGTAATCTTGGCCAGTCCTTCTGATGGGCGCTCACAAAGTGCCTTAGGTATAGTTCCAGCAAAGCATTGATTCGTTCGGTCTGTCCGTCTGTTTGTGGATGGAAACTTGTCGAGAACTTGAGGTCGGTTCCCAATAGCTCGAATAGTTCTCTCCAAAATCGTCCAGTGAATCGAGGGTCTAGATCACTCACAATGCTTAAAGGAATCCCCCAAAGTTTGATGATATGTTTGAAGAATAGACGGGCAGCTTCATTAGCATTGCAATCGGGTGATGTGGCAATGAAAGTAGCATACTTACTGTATCGGTCCACCACCACCATGATACTTCCGAATCCTTCCGATTTTGGGAGAGTTGTGATGAAGTCCATTGAGACGCTCTCCCAGGGCCTTGATGCAATGGGCAGGGGCTCCAACAATCCTGCCGGTAGATTCTGCTCATTTTTGTCTTGCTGGCACACAAGACAAGTCTTCACGTAGGCTTCAATTTCATCCCTCATTTGCGGCCAATAGTATGAAGCCTGCACGAGTGCAGTGGTGCGTTCGATTCCTGGGTGACCAGCCCACTTAGTGTCGTGGCACTCCTTTATGATCTCTTTTCGAAGTTTTCCCCACTTAGGCACAAATATCCGATCGCCAATGGTGCGTACAATACCATCTTCTTCCCAAAATCGCCTTGTTTTGCCTTGCCTTATTTTGTCCAAAAGATCTTTCAGTTGGGCGTCTTGTTAGATTCCTTCCTTAATCTGTTGGATGAGGTCGGACTTTGGCATACTTGAACTCATAGTGGCCAGTTCTGCCTTCCTGCTTAGGGCATCCGCGACTACATTAGCTTTCCCCGGCTTGTACTCGAGTCGGTAGTCGAATTCCGCCAAGAAGTCTTGCCATCGAGCTTGCTTGGGACTTAACTTCTTTTGCGTCTGGAAATAACTCGTAGCAACATTGTCCGTCATGATCACAAAGTGTGAGCCAAGCAAGTAATGTCGCCATGTTCGCAGGCAGTGTATGACCGCAGTCATTTCCTTTTCTTGCACCGTATACCGTCTTTCCGTATCATTTAGTTTCTGGCTCTCAAAGGCAATGGGGTGTCCATCTTGCATGAGCACTCCTCCAATAGCAAAATCAAAAGCATCAGTTTGTACCTCAAAAGCTTTCGTGTGGTCCGGAAAGGCCAGTACGGGTTCTTCGGACACCGCTTGTTTGAGTTCTTCAAAAGCTTGCTGACACTTGCTGGACCAATGCCATACTTGGTTTTTCTTAAGTAGATCGGTCAGTGGGGCTGCTTTAGCCGAGTATCCTCTTATAAAGCGGCGGTAGTAGTTCACCAGGCCGAGAAATGATCGAAGTTCTGGAACCTTGGTCGGGGGTTGCCAATCCCGAATAGCTTTCACCTTTGCATTTTCCATCATGATTTTGCCTCCTTTAACCTTGTGACCGAGAAATTCGACTTCTTCTTAGGCAAATGAACATTTTTCCTTCTTAACATAGAGCTCGTTCTCGCGTAGTACTTGGAAGACTTGTTTAAGGTGTTGAATATGTTCTTCAAGAGTCGAGTTGTACACCACAATATCATCCAAGTAAACAACAACAAATTGGTCAAGGAAAGGGTGAAGTACCTTGTTCATGAGGGTGCAAAAGGTTGCAGGTGGATTCGTGAGACCGAAGGGCATGACAAGGAACTCAAAAGCGCCGTAGCGAGTCACACATGTGGTCTTGGCCTCATCTCCTTCAGCAATTCGTACTTGATAGTACCCCGAGCGCAGATCAAGTTTGGTGAAGTACCGCGCTTTGCCAAGTTGATCGAAGAGATCAGCTATCAATGGTATTGGGTATTTGTTCCTGATAGTGATCCGATTGAGTGCCCTGTAGTCGATGCACATTCGAAGGGTGCCATCCTTCCTCTTCTGGAAAAGTACGGGTGCACCGTAGGGAGACTTGGAGGGACGTATGTATCCTGTTTCTAGAAGGTCCTTGATTTGCCTTCGTAGTTCCGCGAGTTCGGGCGGTGCCATGCGGTAGGGAGCAGCAGCTGGGGGTTTGGCACCGGGTTCCAACTCGATACAATGATCCACCTCTCGCCTGGGTGGAAGTTTCTTAGGCAACTCTTTAGGCATCACATCCTTGTATTCTTCAAGAATATTCTCCAAGATTTGCGGGTGGTCAGTCCGCGATGAGTCGAGTTTTTCTTCGTCATTGAGCTGCCGAATTGTTACCAAGTAGTTGGGGTACTTCCGCATCCCCTTCTTAAATTGCATGGCCGAGATTAGTTTCTTATCAACATGGGCTCGTTCAATAGGGACCATGCATGCCTTGTCCCCGTCGTAGATGGCGAGTGTGTTTGTGGCCGTCATAGGGAAGGCTTGGAATCTGTCGAAGAATTCCATGCCTAGAACCATCTTGAAGTCGTCTATGGGGATGACAGAGAAGTCGAGCTTTCCGGACCATGTCCCAAGAGAGAGTGGGACGTCATGAGCAATTCTGGCTATAGGCTTGGCAGGTGAGTTTACTGCCTTCATCGCACCTCCGCGATAGACTGTCTTGAGCCCTAGGCGTTTAGCTTCTTCCTCAGACATGAAGTTATGATATGCTCCAGTGTCGAGTAATGCGCTAATGGTTTGACCGTTAATAGTGGTGCGAGCAAACATGAGCCCTTTCTTCGGAGTAACGGGCGTCGGGGCTTGTCCCTTAAGAGCGGACATGTACTGAAGAGAACCCATGCTGTGTCGGGGTTCTTCTAATGGAGTGGCCGAGGTATCATCGGCATTGATTTTTAAGTGGGCAGCAAGGGCGTTTAGGGTCTTCTTTTCGGGGCAGTCGCCTATCCAATGGTTGCCATTGCATATGAAGCAAGGGCTTTTGGGCTTTGATTGCTCCTTTTTTCCTGGGAATTTTTGTTGCCCGATCTTGCCGCTTGGGGGTCGGTTAGTTCCCCAATTCTTGCGATTACCGCCATATCCTTCCTTGCGATTTTCTCCCCCAACTTTGCCATGAATGGGCCGTTTATCTTTACCTTGCCCAGAGTAGTCAGTGAGTGATTCAGCCTTGGCGATAGCTTCGTCAAGGGTCTGAACACCATGTCTATCCAGCTCGGTTTTGGCCCAATTGTTAGGGCCATCGGTGAAATAGAAAAGTGCATCTTTATCGGACATTTCAACTTCAAGCATGAGAGTTGTAAATTCATTGATATAGTCACGAATCGTACTGCCTTGAGTCTTCGGAGGCGAGCTCTCGCATCTCGTTCAGCATTGCTTGGGGCAAATTGTTTTCGGAGTTCTCTTTGGAAGTCTGCCCAAGTGTCAATGGTGCAGATCCCTTTGCCCATATCGCCATACTTTCGGCGCCACCAGAGTTGTGCGGCACCACGCAGGTAATTTGGTGCGCCGATGACCTTCTGTTCCTCATCTTTTACGCCCATAGCGTCAAAGTATCGTTCCAGGCCGAATAAGAAGTTATCGACCACAGTGGCATTCCGAGTGCCATCGTAGGTTTCGGGCTTTGGCACATCCAAGCGGCGCGCATCAAAAGCGAACGGGGCAGCAGAATTAAATGATGCGGCTCGCTTGTGTTTAGCCCATTCCGATCGGACTTCTTCCACTTCCGAGCGAATAGAGCGTAGCTCTTCTTGGACAAATCTACGGAGGCCATGAATCTGCTTCTGGAATTCAATAAGTTGCCCACACAGCATATCCGACTGGTCCATCATAAGTTTCTTCAGCACGCCAGCGATGTCGGCATATTCCGTCTCCAGAGTGTCGAACCTGTCATGGACTTGATCAAGGTTCTCCTCCAAGCTAGCCATCGAGGCTTCCAGTGTGGCAATCCGAGGTTCGAAGGCGTCGGCAGAGGGTCCCTTGGACTTTCCTCGGACCTTTTTACCTCGTTGCTCCTCACGACCGCGTTGCTGCTCTCGAGTAGCATCAATAGGGACATCCTGAGTGTTGGCCATTGTTCTCGTGTGATATGAGTCGGTTGTGTGCAAACCGTGGCTCCGATACCACTTGTCACGGGATGGGAGTTTTGCGCAGCTAACCCATGCGGCACTTAAACAACTAAGCTGAGTCGAGTTGCTAAGTAAGCCTGAAAGTAATGAGAAAAGGGGCAATGGCACAAAAGGATTTTATTAAGTATGAATGCTTGAGTATAAGAGAGCTTTTACAATGCTTGATTGCTTGAGGATTTCTGGATGGAGTGAGCAAATGAGGCTCCTCCCCCTTTTATACCATCCTATGAGAGTTCTGGAGTGGAACTCTCTAGATAGAACTTTCTAGATAGAACACTCTAGATACTTGTAGTACATTTACATGGGCATTTACATGAGCATTCTACAAAGTGTGTAAGAAGTACATTTCTACATACTTCTAGAGTCATCTACGAATTTACAAGTATGTAGAGATCTCTGGGTCTTTCTTGATCATTCTAGAACCTTCCGGAACCTTCCGACACATAGAGACTCCTGTTAGGGTCATCCGGGTCACTTTCGCCCGACCCGTCACAGTACGCTAACATGGATCCATAGCGCACGCTACAGAGGAACATTAGCGCACGCTAGGCGTGGTCAATTTAATTGAGACGTGTGGTAGGTGAGATCTGGCCGGGGATCTTGGTCGGATTGTGTCGGGATGAACCTGGACGGCTTTCGGGAAAAGCCAAGTCAACGCCTTAGCGCACGCTACAGGCTTGTGCATAGCGCGCGCTAATTGCTGAGTACAGTGAAGTCAGTAGCCGTTAGCGCACGCTACGAGCAGGGACTAGCGCGCGCTAATAACCATTTCCTATAAATAGGACAGCATCCTTTTCGTATTTTCAGTCCTTTCTTTCCCACATCCGAATTCTTATACTTAGAGTATAACTTCCTACATCCTAAACACCTCATATCAACATCCTAGCTCGTGATTGAAGATTGTAGATCATTGAGGATTGGTGTTCGAGCCTTTGACGTTGGATTGCTTCGATTTTCTCCCTGTTCTTCACTACTTTGAGGTAGGTGATTCTTCACCAATATTAGTAGTGTTCTAAAGGACGATTTGATCATGTTTTTATAGTCACTTATTTTGTTCTGAATCGATCATCATGTGTTAGAAGGATATTTTCGACGTTTCGGCACTTATTCATCGTATGAACCCTTGAACCTTTTTAGTTTATGGACTCTTAAGCAGCTTCAAACCAATTTGTGATCAGTAGACGGATATTACCTAGTTGTTACCTTTTATACTTTGGAATCATGCGTTTTGGAACGTAGGACGAACGGAACTTAGAATATTTCCTTGAAGATCAAGATGAATGATAGTGTAGTAATGATTATACGTATCTTTGAATCTCATAGTCATTTAGTACGTATAGAAACTTTCACAAACCTTATTAGCATGATATGCTCGGGGATGACTTGTATTATCACCATAGAATTCATGAGTTCATCACCATTAGATCCAGTTTTCTACCAGTAGTAATCTGCCATGCAAGGTTAGCGCACGCTAACATACATAAGTTAACGTGCGCTATCGGGGATAAGTTAACGCACGCTACGTGTGGTACGTAACGTACGTTATGATATCAGCCGAGTCAGTCGGCTGATCAGAGAGAACTGTCAGTCCGTGGCTAGCGTACGCTAGTCTTATATGATAGCGTACGCTAACAGGCAGGCTTAGCGCACGCTACATAGAGTACGTAGCGTACGCTAAGTGGTTCAGGCAGATTGCATATTTTGAGCTTTTGGGCCGTAGATCGAATTGTTAGGCAATCGTTCAACTTGAGATGATTTGTATATCATTTCTTTTGTTAAGGTTCGAGCTTGCTACGTTGATCGAAGGAGGCGGCCTTCAAGTGTGTTGAGATCATTGAAGTATTTCGTTCTTGCCATCTTCGAGGCAAGTATCGTAATGTGTTAAAATTGATATTTTGAGCATGTTTGTGGTTTATTTATGTTGTTGAACATGGAAATTAATTTGTTGAATTGTCATGATATTCGTTATCTAGTATTTGTATGTTCATGTTGATGAACATAATGAATTGGCATATGTGTATGCATGAGTTGTATTTGTGTACGTTGTACGATCTATGCTGAGGGCGCTGGATCGGATGTCCACCTCGTGTTGGTCCGACGGGATCATCTTGGGATCTAGGCTGAGGGCGCTGGATCATTGGACGGGTTATTTCCACCTCGTGTTGGTCCGACGGGATCATCTTGGGATCTATGCTGATGTAATATCCGCAATTTCGGATTTCCGGTAATTTTATTTTTTCGGCGGAAGTCCGTTTCGATGACTTGCTTGGGACCGTCTCATCATTATGAGAATGATTAATTCTGCACTTTTTGTCATCTGAGTTTGTTTCGGTATTCTTTTGTTGAGTTCCGTGTTTCTTAACGACTTTTCCGCACTCGAGTTCGATTCTTGTGAATCTCGTTCGAAATTACTGTTTCGAGTTTCCCGTAAGTCCGTTTAACTTTGTTAGACGTGTTGTGAACTTCGGTTTGGTTATTCGATCACGTATCGTGATTTTCGGACGTTTCGGGCCGTTTTCGTAATTTCCCAAAGTTTGGGGTAATTACTTCGATTGTCGAATTTCGAGCCTTCGGGTGGTCGGAATCGTGTGTTCTCTTAGATTTTAGATTCGTATTTGCGAGTACTTCGTAACCGTATCTTCGACTCGTATTCAGGTTCGGGTTTCGGTGTCGTTTTCTTGAGTTCAGTGTTATTAAACGACTTTTCCAAGTATGAGTTCGACTTTGTAAAATCACCATAAATTCTTGGAAACTCCAAAGATTTTGAATCTTTTCAATATTATAGAGCATCAAGTTAGATTTCCAATGGTTCAAACGGTGAGTCAATCGGAGTCCGGACGAGATAGTTATGGTCGAAATAGCTCAGACACACATTTTCTAGTTTTGGCCGAGCAGCCTGTACCGTGAGCCGCGGCACACTTAGGCTGGGCCGCGGCACACAGTCCAGAACAGCCTATTTTTGCGGATTTTGGGAGATGAATGCTCATTTCATCTCTTCCTTCATTTCTCCTCCTCTTGGGCGATCTTGTGGGCGATTTTGGGCGTTTTTGCATCATCAATCCCAGAGAACTTCATATTCTTCAAGTTCTTGGCGTGGATTAATAACACCAACAATTGTTCTTCATCATTAATCCAAGGTAAATTCTTGAAACCCTACTTTTGGGTGAATTGGGGGTTTTTGTTCGTTTTGTCCGATTTAACCGTAATAACTTAGATTTGTGATGTATTGATGATTATTTAGATATATTCTATCATTTCCCTTGTTATTCCATGGTTGGATCGTTTCGATTCGTTGTTTTGGTCGAGTTCTTAGTCAACGCCTTGAAGGTGTCCGACAAAAGGTCTTAGAGGGGGGATTGGGCGTTGTATGATTATTATCCATCGTACGATTATTGAGTTATCATTGGCATGACTTAGGGACGAAATTCTTGTGAAGAACTCGAGTCGGAACCCTTCCGTTCGTTGTCTTTTTCGGGGTCCGAGCTTCCCGATCGAATCGTGTTCTTCGGAGTATTCGGTAGCGGTTATTAAGGCAAGTATTTTACTATACGATTTGTGTCTTGTGAATAGGGACGTCGTATTATGGTTGTGATGCATTGGTTTACTTTCGTGTATATACTTCGTATGAATTGATTATTACGAACAATTGATGGTAACGATGATACCTTCACTTAGTTTACTATTTGGGAATCGTGTTGGATGTGCAAATCATTTAAGTTTGTGCCGGGCGTGGTCGGTCATTGTTGAGTTGTTGTGTTGATTATGATGTGTGTGTTGTCTTGGTTTACATATGTGTGTTGTCTTGGTTTACGTACTTGATTGTACATTTCGGTGTAAGGTGGAATGGCTTGACATTTGATGATTATGAGTTGTATCGTGTCGATATGATGTGTGTGTTCCAGGTAGGGTCTGACGAGACCTCTGGAGTTCGGTACATGATGTGTACGAACAAGGTGTGTGATCCAGGTAGGGTCTGACGAGGCCTCTGGAGTTCGGTACATGATGTGTACGGACAAGGTGTGTGATCCAGATAGGGTCTGACGAGGCCTCTGGAGTTCGGTACATGATGTGTACGAATGATGTTTGTGGCCGGGTAGGGCCCGTCCAGGCCTCCGGAGTTCGGTGCATGATGTGTACGAACAATGTGTGCGGTCCGGGTAAGGTCCGTCGAGGCCTCCGGAGTTCGGTACATGATGTGTACGAACAATGATCGTGTTATAGTGCTTGTTTGGGTAACATTTTAAATACGGGTCTCGGACCCATAATGATATCTCATCTATTGTGTTTTGAAAAGAGAATCGGGCTAAGGCCCTAATGTTTTCGAAAAGGCTTTATAAATTGGGACTCGAGGTCCAAAAGAAGTTACCTTTAAAAATCCCGAGATGATGTGTTCCTTTTCAAATATCTCTTTCTTGAGTTCAAAATTAATAAAACTTCTCGGGAACATTTGATAATTTATTTCCATATTAAATTCGTAGTTGCTATTTACTTGTTGCATTTCGTATCGTTTTATACTTGCACTAGTAAAACAGTAGAGTTTTACTAACCCCCGAATAATCGGGGGGTGGATGTCTGTTCTGCGTCCAGGTACATGCAGGTTCAGGGAAGCAGTCACAGGATTGGCACAAGGGGATGACATGCTGCGATACTAATCAAAGAGTCGAGAGTTGGTAGAGTTTGGTTGTATTATTAGAATTGATTCAGTCTTCCGCTGTATTGTGTTTCGACCCCTGTGTGGGTAATGTTGTTAGTCAGTTCAGTTGATAGAGTTGTGTGACCTCATCGGTCTATGTGTTATGCGTAAGTGACCTTACGGTCTGTATTATTATATTGTTTGACCGTGGCCGGGCAAGCATTTGGTTGTTTATGGATGTTTAGCCTGGTAGATCCTTGTGGAAAGGGCCTACGGCGTGTAATATTCCCATACGGTTTTGGGGGTGTTACATTTATGGTATCAGAGCTTAGGTTGCGGAAACCTAGGCTGTCGGGTCAAGTCGAGTCGTGATTTGTCGAGTATTGTGTAGTTTTGTCATTCGAGATGTCGGGTGACAAGTTGAGTTGTGCGTAGTCACAACGTGTCGGTTGTGTTGTCGCATGAGATTAGTATCGTGGGCGACCGTCATCTCCGTGCGGCCTGTAGACGTAAGTCTCCTCTTTTATGCATAATATCCGTGTTCATGATATGTGTGATAATTGTGGTGCATGATGTAATTTGCACGGTGCTGCGTAATGGAGTTTGTATTTGATACTTGTGGTACATTGTATGTGTATTGAACCGGACGTATTGACGTTTTGACGTTGAACCACCGTGTGGGGTGGTATAATGTGAAAGTTGTAAACTTTGATCGTTCCGAGAAGAAAGTACCGATGGTAGAGTTTGTGAGAGAATCAGATAGATGGTTTCGTTGTATGTTTAACTTGATGCCCATGAGATGCATTTGATTGAATTGGTGACCCCATTTGCCGTTTAGGCACGTGGTTCTAAGTTCGACTATTTTGGATTGTTGTAAATATGCCCGCTGTGGGTAGGTTTGAAAACGTTTTTCCTGAAAGACTCTACTGGTTTGAGCATTTTTGTGGAAATCAAATTTTTTGAAAATATCTTGATGGTACGGTTAAACAACGGTTTGTGTGGATTTTGAAATCGGTTGAATTGTGACAAGTTGGTCATGTATTTTCAAATAGCATCATCAATCAGTATTTGGAAAATGTGTTTTAAAATACTTCAGACATTGCAAAATATTACCGTCATTTTTATTACGATCGAAAGGATTTTTGGAAAATTTATGTTTTGCAAAACTACTCTAATTTTCAAAATTTAAATGTTATGTGTTTGAGTGTTGTGACGGCATAGTATAATTTAATTGTATTATTCTATGATGTTATCCCGGACATGATAGCGTATCTATGGTAATGATTAGTGTGCTGGCAGATATTAATAAGGTCATTTTGCTGACATCGGTTATAGAGTGGACTTAATATTTCAACGTATTGTTGTGCAAGTGATTTCAAATCGGGCGTTTGATATTGGGTCCATGGATTTGGTTAAATGGTCGAGGTATTAATCAAAGTATTTTCAAAATTTCATTTCTGCAAAATCTTTCGAACTCACCAATTTTAAAATATTATCATTTGAACAAATACCTCGGGAAAAATTTTATTTTTAAAGAATGTGACAAGTGCCTGAATTTAATGACATGTATGTGGTCTTGATTGTGTTTACTTTGGTAAAAGTCGTGCACCTCTGTTGGTGTAACCGTGCGAGTTACTTATGAATTTAAGTCTATTATTGCAGTGTTAGTCTGAGTACTCGTGTGATGATTTGGAGTGAATACTTTATTGTGTTGCTGTTTGTTGCCCTATGTTGATTATGTTTTATTTATTTTGTTGTTCTGATCGGTGGCCGTTTAGTATGCTGAGAGGTAGAGGTCGAAAGCATGGTCGTGGTAGAGGTCAGAATCAGGTGCATGAGAGGGCGACTCGCTCGTTGTCAAGCGCCAATGAGCTCAGTACAGGCGGTCGAGATGACCAATCGCGTGAGTAGAGGCAATCAATTGGGGAAAATGCTGACATTGGCGCCGCCACCATCCTTCGTCAGGTGGTTGACCAGTTGACACATATGAATCAGACCATGCACCGGGATAGGATCCCAGATGAGGATAATGGAGCTAGTATGTGGTTACGAGGTGTGATGAGAATGCACCCGCCCCGTTTTGTAGGTTATTCGGACTCGTTAGGTTGGGAGAATTGGATCTTCCAGTTGGACAGAACATTTGATGCCATAGCTTGTCCCGATGAGAGAAGAGTGCCTATTGCTCAATACCTGCTCGACAGGGAAGCTGCAGACTGGTGGGAGGCCGTAGCGCCTAGTGATCGTACCGCTACTTGGGCTGAATTCAAGACTGCTATGGCGGCCGAGTATTGTCCGCCACCTGTTAAGGAACGTAGAATTGTCGAGTTTTTCTCGGCTACGCCCCGAGATGTGTCGATATCTCAAGCAATAGTCGATTACAATCGACAAATTTGTTACGTTCGAGATCAAGTGCGAAGTGAGATAGATAAGGTTCGTTACTTTGATATGCGTATGAAACCTCAGGTTCGGCAGTGTATGGCCCCTTTTATATGTACAACGCTAAACGACTATCAAGATCGAGCCTTAACATTTGAAATGACTATGATGTCTACAGAGTCTGTAGTGGTAGCGAAGAAGCAGAAGATTTCCGATGAAGCATCGGGAAGTGAGGGAATTGGGATTCCTAAACCTCGACCCTCGTATCAGTCGAGTATGGGACCTTCTCGGTCAGCTAGAGAATATAAAAGACCCGAGCCGGTGCCTTTGAGTTCTGGTAATGCTCCTAGGTGTTTCAACTGTAACGTTATGGGCCATGAACGCGGGCATTGTAAGAAACCGCCGGTGACTTGTTATAATTGTCGACGCGAGGGGCATCGAGTTCAGTACTGCGAGATTGTTGCCAAGATGATAGGGGACCGGAGTCCCGTTCCTACTTCTGGAGGACCCAGTCCGGTGATGTAGTTGTGGGTCGTACTTTGTGTTGTTATTCGTGTAGAGATTGATATTTGTTGCGTGAACTTTTTGGTTTTGTTTGTATTCTACCATGATGTTTTATTTTAAGTTTCGGGACGAAACTTATTTTTAATAGGATAGAATGTAATGTCCGGTATTCTCGTTTTTTGTTATCTTGAATTGTTTGTGTCTTGACGTCGGACATTTTCTTGTTGACGAGAATCGGAGTGAATTCTATCATAATACTATATTTGTTTCTACCGCCTAGTCGTTGTGGTCGGGTGTGACTTGTTGTCGCGTGCGTTTCTTTGATACATGTGATGCGTCGTTAATTGCTCGTTATTGTTTTGAATCATTGCCGGTGGCGTTGTTATGGTCGTCGTGGGGCGTGTTTTCACGCTGTATGTTCTTTCGCGTTGCTTGTAACGTTTCGCCGTTGGGCGCGATTTTTTTCTGTTCTTGTGTATCTCGTTGAGTTTTTCTATTGGGATATTGCTTCTCCCTACTTGATTTAAGTTTCGGGACGAAACTTCTTTTAAGTAGGGTAGAATGTAATATCCGCAATTTCGGATTTCCGGTAATTTTCTTTTTTCGGCGGAAGTCCGTTTCGATGACTCGCTTGGGACCGTATCATCATTATGAGAATGATTAATTCTGCACTTTTTGTCATCTGAGTTCGTTTCGGTATTCTTTTGTTGAGTTCCGTGTTTCTTAACGACTTTTCCGCACTCGAGTTCGATTCTTGTGAATCTCGTTCGAAATTACTGTTTCGAGTTTCCCGTAAGTCCGTTTAACTTTGTTAGACGTGTTGTGAACTTCGGTTTGGTTATTCGATCACGTATCGTGATTTTCGGACGTTTCGGGCCGTTTTCGTAATTTCCCAAAGTTTGGGGTAATTACTTCGATTGTCGAATTTCGAGCCTTCGGGTGGTCGGAATCGTGTGTTCTCTTAGCTTTTAGATTCGTCTTTGCGAGTACTTCGTAACCGTATCTTCGACTCGTATTCAGGTTCGGGTTTCGATGTCGTTTTCTTGAGTTCAGTGTTATTAAACGACTTTTCCAAGTATAAGTTCGACTTTGTAAAATCACCATAAATTCTTGGAAACTCCAAAGATTTTGAATCTTTTCAATATTATAGAACATCAATTTAGCTTTCCAATGGTTCAAACGGTGAGTCAATCGGAGTCCGGACGAGAGAGTTATGGTCGAAATAGCTCAGACACACATTTTCTAGTTTTGGCCGAGCAGCCTGTACCGTGAGCCGCGGCACACTTAGGCTGGGCCGCGGCACACAGTCCAGAACAGCCTATTTGTGCGGATTTTGGGAGATGAATGCTCATTTCATCTCTTCCTTCATTTCTCCTCCTCTTGGGCGATCTTGTGGGCGATTTTGGGCGTTTTTGCATCATCAATCCCAGAGAACTTCATATTCTTCAAGTTCTTGGTGTGGATTAATAACACCAACAATTGTTCTTCATCATTAATCCAAGGTAAATTCTTGAAACCCTACTTTTGGGTGAATTGGGGTTTTTTGTTCGTTTTGTCCGATTTAACCGTAATAACTTAGATTTGTGATGTATTGATGATTATTTAGATGTATTCTATCATTTCCCTTGTTATTCCATGGTTGGATCGTTTCGATTCGTTGTTTTGGTCGAGTTCTTAGTCAACGCCTTGAAGGTGTCCGACAAAAGATCTTAGAGGGGGGATTGGGCGTTGTATGATTATTATCCATCGTACGATTATTGAGTTATCATTGGCATGACATAGGGACGAAATTCTTGTGAAGAACTCGAGTCGGAACCCTTCCGTTCGTTGTCTTTTTCGGGGTCCGAGCTTCCCGGTCGAATCATGTTCTTCGGAGTATTCGGTAGCGGTTATTAAGGCAAGTATTTTACTATATGATTTGTGTCTTGTGAATAGGGACGTCGTATTATGGTTGTGATGCATTGGTTTACTTTCGTGTATATACTTCGTATGAATTGATTATTACGAACAATTGATGGTAACGATGATACCTTCACTTAGTTAACATTTTGGGAATCGTGTTGGATGTGAAAATCATCTAAGTTTGTGCCGGGCGTGGTCGGTCATTGTTGAGTTGTTGTGTTGATTATGATGTGTGTGTTGTCTTGGTTTACATATGTGTGTGTTGTCTTGGTTTACGTACTTGATTGTACATTTCGGTGTAAGGTGGAATGGCTTGACATTTGATGATTATGAGTTGTGTCGTGTCGATATGATGTGTGTGTTCTAGGTAGGGTCTGACGAGGCCTCTGGAGTTCGGTACATGATGTGTACGACAAGGTGTGTGATCCAGGTAGGGTCTGACGAGGCCTCTGGAGTTCGGTACATGATGTGTACGGACAAGGTGTGTGATCCAGGTAGGGTCTGACGAGGCCTCTGGAGTTCGGTACATGATGTGTACGAACGATGTTTGTGGCCGGGTAGGGCCCGTCCAGGCCTCCGGAGTTCGGTGCATGATGTGTACGAACAATGTGTGCGGTCCGGGTAAGGTCCGTCGAGGCCTCCGGAGTTCGGTACATGATGTGTACGAACAATGATCGTGTTATAGTGCTTGTTTGGGTAACATTTTAAATACGGGTCTCGGACCCATAATGATATCTCATCTATTGTGTTTTGAAAAGAGAATCGGGCTAAGGCCCTAATGTTTTCGAAAAGGCTTTGTAAATTGGGACTCGAGGTCCAAAAGAAGTTACCTTTAAAAATCCCGAGATGATGTGTTCCTTTTCAAATATCTCTTTCTTGAGTTCAAAATTAATAAAACTTCTCGGGAACATTTGATAATTTATTTCCATATTAAAGTCGTAGTTGCTATTTACTTGTTGCATTTCGTATCATTTTATACTTGCACTAGTAAAACAATGGAGTTTTACTAACCCCCGAGTAATCGGGGGGTGGATGTCTGCTCGCGTCCGGTACATGCGAGTTCGAGAAGCGATCCGGATTGGCACAAGGGGATGACAAGCTGCGATACTAATCAAAGAGTCGAGAGTTGGTAGAGTTTGGTTATATTATTAGAATTGATTCAGTCTTCCGCTGTATTGTGTTTCGACCCCTGTGTGGGTAATGTTGTTAGTCAGTTCTGTTGATAGAGTTGTGTGACCTCATCGGTCTGTGTGTTTATGTGTAAGTGACCTTACGGTCTGTATTATTATATTGTTTGACCCTGGCCGGGCAAGCATTTGGTTGTTTATGGATGTTTAGCCTGGTAGATCCTTGTGGAAAGGGCCTACGGCGTGTAATATTCCCATACGGTTTTGGGGGTGTTACAGCTGAGGGCGCTGGATCATTGGAATACCCTTGCTCTGTTAATGGAATCTTGTGGATTCGCATTGTCGGATTCCGGTAGCGGAAGTCCGTGTGGTGTATTTTGTTATGTATTGTTGATGCATGTTCGAATTGTTTAATATGATACTTGTACTAGCATCGTTTTGCTAACCCCTTCGGGGGTGGACATTTGTTTTGATGTTCAGGTAGCCGAGGAGCAGGGAAACAACCACAGTACTGACGTGACGACGAAGGAGTTCAGTGATGTTTGTTGTTGTTGGTGATTTGTTTTCTTGTTTTGATTTCAGTACTCGAGTACGCGTGTCGTATTAATATCATTTCGATATGGTTGTATTAATTCCTCGTTGAACCAGTTGAATGGTTTTGTAAACTTGAATTTCCGCAGCATTGATGTCTTATATTTACATTTCTTTTAAATCAGCCTTGTAAATCCTTACTTAAAGGGTTTACGGCGCTGTAATTATTCCGAATATCTCGGGGTGTTACAGTTACAATCCTCCCCCCATTTAAAAAATTTCGTCCTCGAAATTGAGCTTCGGAAAGAACTTTGAAAATCTATATCAAACTTTGTATGAGTATTTTCATCAATAACTTTAAAAATATTGTGTCTGCAAAAATCACTTTGAAACCTTTCTTTGAAATCATATTTTGTTCCTTTCGGATAACATTTAAACTTTCATATATCCTTTCAAATATTTTGCCGACACAATCATTCTATACTCATACCAAAAATTTTAAGTTTTCATAGAAGAGTGAATACTTGAAAACATTACCTCGGAGTAGACGTTGGGCAGCAGCGATGAACCACATATTCTCCCGAAAGCATAATCATATTGTAATTATTCGTTATACTTTTAAAAATAAGAAAGTTTTGAAATATCTTGTTTTGTATAAGTAAATCTTTTTTTTTAAACCTCCTAACTGTATAGTCCCATACCTACACAGTCTTGGAATACCTCTCGTTCTAGTGAGAATTTGGTTAAGTCATGTCCCCCTCCGCCTAGAAGCCTTGTCAGGAGCCGCTCGTTGTCCGTGCCCTTTTTCTTATTGCACCGGCGATCACTCCCCTTTCTCGGAGCCGCTCATTGCCCGTGCCCTTTTGTGCACCGCGATCACTCCCGCCTCGTCGGCCCCGGGTGTCACATGTTCACCAGCTTCCGCTTGGTTCATCCCCAAATCTCACCGTACTGAGAGAGGCCTTGCTCCAATACCATTCTGTAACACACTGGCTTTCTTAATTAAAAAGAACGTTACGCAGCTCATTTTTTTTCCTTAAAAATTTTATATAAATTCGGAGTATT
Source organism: Orobanche coerulescens (assembly GCA_033398695.1). Taxonomy (NCBI): domain Eukaryota; kingdom Viridiplantae; phylum Streptophyta; class Magnoliopsida; order Lamiales; family Orobanchaceae; genus Orobanche; species Orobanche coerulescens. The sequence goes on from CM065801.1 coordinate 64,127,683, forward strand.
TGCGGAAGCATTTTAGTCGAAAATCTTCAATAAAACTCATTTATTCAACCACCAAGATAGCTTTACAATAACATGGGAAATCAAATATTCGGACATAGTCCGTTGAAATTATATTCGTTGAAGAACATCAAGTATTTCGTAAAAATAATAATAATTACGACGACAACATCTTTTATTATTTAGAACTTCATCGTGTTGGGAGTATGTATTCATCTTCTGCTTGTCCCGTTCGTCAATTCCTTAGTCTGAAAAACATAAATGACGAGGTGTGAGTACGTGAGCATACTCAGTGAGATTAATCCCTTATAAATCGTCAAAATCATGTTGTGTAATGTACATAAAACATTCTTATCTGTGTGAGACTCGTCTCGGATTTCTTTCATTCTTTCGACCCCTCGTGGGTCGTCATGTTACACGACACAACGTTGACCGTAATATATTAAAACAGTATAACCTCACCTCGTTTGCTGAAATCTTGAAATATCTTCCTTTGAATATGGCTCGGTTATCCTTCTTGGATCCCGGATACGCTTCTCCTAGCACTTGAAAATACTTTTTCATATTTCCGGTCATGAATTCTTGATGTAAAATCTGAAATCTCTTTGAGGACTTTTATCAAACACCTTTGAAAAAGCTCGAAATGAGCTATCTATTTGACCGGGCTTTTTGAGGCCCTAATAATTTTTAGAAGGCAGATATTTTACGGGCGTTTTAAAGAAGAGGTTCATAGCTTCAAAATGATATATTATTTGTACAAAAAGAGATCCGGTAACATGTATAAATAGGGGCTCAAAATCGGTTGAAAATCAATCTTACCGGACAAATGGAAGCCTTATCCAGACGGTGGCGAGAAGCTTCGTCGGTCGTGACCGACCTTATCCTGACAATTTGGGCGACCTTATCCGGACGGTGGCAGAAACTTGTCGGTCGTGACCGACCTTATCCAGACAGCCTTATCCGGACAGCGCCGAGAAACTTCTGTCGGCCGTGACCGGCAGCTGTCGGTAGGCGTGTGCGGCGGTGACCGGCAGATGTCTGTCAACTTGGCTCGGCCGGTTCGACCCTTTGCCGGTGTCCAAATTCGATTTTCCGACCTGTTCCGGACTCGTCGGAGTTAAATCTTCGATATGCTCGGAACGGATTTTCGATAATAATAATAATAAAATAATTTAATATTATTTTTGCAATATAAGTGTTTTGTAATGAAATTTTATCATATCAAAGTCGTTGGAACTTTTCGAAATCACTTTCATACATTTTAAAAATGATCCTTATAATTTATTTTGAAATCGTTTCCTTTTAAGTCCTTCATTTTTGTTGGGATTCGGTAATTAAAATTGAATTACGCAGCGGAAAATAAAACGGTCCAACCGGATAAAACCAAACCCCAAAAACGGACCGATCAAGCATCATATAAACGAATATAAACAACGAGGAAGAGAATCAAAGAATACTTACCCTCGTAGTCCTTTGATGATATAATCTTCGAAGGTGAAACCCGAACAAACTTTCTCCGGTTACCGACACGAACACGAATCCAATTCGTTGTAGCTTGTTGAATGATCCAACACCGAAATTGTCGAATGTCTCTACGTTATTACGCGTCGGATATTGATCGGAAAAATAAAATATCAATTCATTCTCAAAGAACACGGCTAGGAATTGATACGGTATTTTTCTTCTCTTCTCTTCTTCCTTTTCTTTCTCTCAAAGATGAACAAGAAAAGAAATAAATTTTTCTCTCCCTTAGCTAAAGAACTCACGGCTGATTTTTGAGTGTCTTTGTTTGTTATATTTTTTTTCATCACATAATGTGAAGATATTTACATTATATAATGGAGATGATATCAAAATGATGAGATATGAAATCTCATCCTTTTGTCTTCAACCCATTAAACAATTAAACACACAACACACACCACATGGAAGGAAGGGAGGAAAATGAGGGGGCGGCCCACTAGATTTTAGGTGAGAAAACGAGCCGAGCCACTCGGTTCATGTACCGGACGTTCGCGTGTCTAGTCCGTTAAATACACTTCGTTTTATCCCAAATGTATTTATACTTAATTAATTAATCCAATTAATTAATTTTATCAAATACAAAATTATAATAATATATTTCCAAGAAATAATTATTTATGAATTAAATTAATTACCCAAGAATTAATTTCAATTCACTAGACCGCATGATTTATCAAATAAATCAAATTAGAGATCTAATATCCAATATTAATGACGAGATAATAAATACATATTTATCCATCAAATATCCGTGTGCGCGACTCCGTAGGTCCGTCTTAGTCGGCAATGGGCGGAACCACGGAGTACGGGTAACACGTAGCCGCCAGTGCTTCGTCAGTAACCCAACTAAGAACGAATGATCGGATCATTCCAAAACCATTATGTCGTGAATACCGTATACGTATAAACCCTTCAATCATATGTCCCGGTCAAGTATTAGGGTCACGGAAAAGTCAAACCCTACTGTAACTTGACACTATGCTTTCTGTTAATGCAAACTGAGATCGTCGAGCTCTCGTGTATCAAATACAACTAGCTCTAAATGCTTTGGCCAAAGACATAATCTCATTTGCCATTAACCGCATAGGACATTTACCTGCTCACTTACAGGAGAAAGAATTCTATCTTGGTATTCGGTGAGGCGCTACTTGCCCACTAAGTTGCATTTCGAGGTTGACCCCACCCACCAGCGATTGGATCGAACTACTCTAATGACTAACTTAATATCACAAGCACATCTCCTACTGAAACCTCAAGTCAAAGGTCCACGTATCCCTATCACAACCTTTCGATCCAGTCATTGACAATCCCTGAGTGATATCCATGTGACCGAATCGAGGTGAGTCGTGTTCGAGTATACTAATCTCACTAGCATACCTATAACGTGTGCTCCCACTAACCCTTAGTGAATACCGGTGTTGTTGCCCAAAATATTTATCCGAAGATTAATACTGTAACACCCCCAATATATTCGGGAATATTACAGTGCCGTAAATCCTTTACATAAGGATTTACAAGGCTGAAGAATTGAACAAGCATAAAAAGGTACTAACGAATGGAAATAACGGAATTACAGTACATCAGTCCTGACCAAATACAGAAATAGTACAATTGTTCAACAGAACTCAATTATACATCACCAAATTCAAATCCATCACAAATGACTTCGTACTCGAGTACTTATTGAAATATCGAATAAACAACAGATAAATAAACCCGATGTCATGCATCTCCAGTGGTTGTTTTCCTGCTCTCCAAGATCCTGAACATACACAAATGTTCACCCCCGAAGGGGTTAGCACAACGATGCTAGTACAAGTACAATAATCATACAACAGTGATATAATCAACAGTTATATCATAACAAGTTTCTCCAACGAGAATATCCACAACACATATCATATCATAACAGTTTCAACATACTGATGGTATTCCAACGATCCAGCGCACACAGCTATAGATTCCCATGATGATCCCGTCGGACCAACACATGGTGGAACTACCTGTCCAACGATCCAGCGCACACAGCTATAGATTCCCATGATAATTCCCGTCGGATCAACGCATGGTGGACATATATTCACAACATATTTACACGATACAATCACATCATAATTGTCATAATATAAACAATTCTAATTAGAGTACTTGCCTCGGTTTGAAGACAAGAACAATACTTCCACAAAACGAACACTCGAAAGTCGTCCTCCTCAATCAATCACGCAACAAGATCAAACCTTAACAAAATAAATGATATAGGATTTATCTCACGTCGTACGAATGTTTAACAATTCGATTCAAGGCCAAAAGTTCATAAAATACAATCTACCTGAACTGCTTAGCGCACGCTAAGTACTCTATGTAGCGTGCGTTAAGTCTGCTCGATAGCGCACGCAAACAACAAAGCCTAGCGCACGCTAACGATGCATGGTCAGTACTTCACTGACCAGCCAACTGACTCGTCTGATGGTCTAGCGTACGTTACGTACCAAACGTAGCGCACGCTAACTCGTGCTCGATAGCGCACGTTAATATTCATAGCATAGCGTGCGCTATCTATGCATGGCAGTTTACTGCTGAGCAGTAAACTGTTCTCGCCATGATCGAAACAATGAAATCTTCCGTGATAATTCATGTTACCTTCATGAATATAATGTACATACGTTTATGAATGATCTTACGGATAACAACAACTTCGGATTCAAGGGTATGCATACCATTATAAAACTATATTCCATTTCGACTACAATTCTTCATATGACGATTTGGAAAAGCTCAACGGTTGATATCAACATCTTATATCAATCAATATTATCATGCTGAAGTTGCTAAACGTTCCATATATACTAGATAAATCCTTCCACGATCCTTCCTTTAGATTTATCCATCAATAATGATTGTTAAAGTCAAGTCCATGATTATTATGAAGTCATCTACTAGATTCGAATTACCAATGATAGAAGCTTCTCTTCACATATTCAGTGTAATAAGATTCGAATCATGCTGATTATAATCAAGGTATTTAAGGCTTATTCATCTCACTATTCCAAACATGATATACTTGGATAATTCATCTATGAAAATCCATATCTTGTTAACATGATCATCCAAATCGTTAGAATCCAACTATAAGTCTTGAGATAGATTGAACATACCTTAATATGATGAAAATCACTGAACCGTAAGGTAGAATCCAACTCCGGTTGGTTGGATGCCACTCCAAGGTGCTATTCCACTTCAATGAATATTCCCAAGTGATAACCAATATACAACACCAACAAGATGTGTTCTAAGTGTATAGAAGTATTACTACAGCTCTCTGAACTTAGCGCACGCTACTAAGCATTCCTTAGCGTGCGCTAATAATGGTTGACTTCAGAATTGTCCGGGTGCGTCCGCGGGAATCTTATCCGGACCCATATCCCGGCTGGCGCATGTGCTAGCTGTCCCGCTCAATAATTGAGTCCTTAGCGCACGTTACTCCTACCTGCATAGCGTGCGCTAATAATAGCCCGATAGCGCGCGTTAAGATACATTCTTAGCGTGCGCTATCACGAGATTGCATGAGCAATTTTGCATGTTTCTATACTTATGCACAATGATATCAATACACGAAATATCATACTCCAATAATTAAAACCACTAATCCGAAATAATACAGGGTTTGAATACAGATGAAATACACCGTAATAAATCCGGATATTACATACTCTCCTACTAAAAAGGAGTTTCGTCCCGAAACTCAAGACGAAAATAACTCGGGATATCCAGACTTCATATCAGCTTCCGTTTCCCAAGTGGCTTCTTCCATTCCGTGACGTGACCACTGAACTTTGACCAAAACGATTGGTTTGTTCCTCAGTTGTTTAACTCGACTCTCGAGTATCTTGACTGGTCTTTCTTCAAACGTCCCATCCTGCGCGACTTCGATCTCGCCGAAATCAATGATATGACTGGGATCTGGTATATACCTCCGTAACTGGGATACGTGGAACATGTTATGAATATGGCACAATGACGGTGGCAATGCCAATCTGTATGCCAACTCCCCAACTCTCTCGAGGATCTCAAATGGTCCGATATATCTCGGACTCAGCTTCCCTTTCCTTCCGAAACGAAAGATTCCCCGAGTAGGAGAAACCTTCAAAAGTACGTGATCTCCAGTACTGAACTCCAATGGGCGGTGGCGTACGTCCGCATAGGATTTCTGGCGACTCTAGGCAGTCAACAGCCTTTCACGAATCAAGGCTATCTTCTCTCGAGTCTGCTCGATCAACTCTGGTTCTGTTCCGATCAAGTCTGATGAATCGTCCCAGCATAGGGGCGATCTGCATCTCCTTCCGTATAATGCCTCAAACGGTGCCATCTTAATGGAAGCATGCCAACTATTGTTGTAGGTAAATTCAATCAACGGTAGATGAACTTCCCAATCGTTTGACCAATCTAAGGCACAGGCCCTTAGCATGTCTTCCACCGTTTGTATAGTTCTCTCAGATTGTCCGTCAGTCTGCAGGTGATAAGCTGTACTGAAGTCAATTCGGTCCCCAAGGCCTTATGAACTGCTTTCCAAAAGTGAGACACAAAACGGCCATCTCGATCAGAAATAATGGTCTTCGGCGTACCATGCAATCGAACTATCTCCTAAATAAATACTCCTGCCAACCTCTCTGGTCCCCACGTATCCTTAATGCCTAGAAAATGAGCCGATTTGGTTAAACGATCAACTATCACCCAAATCATGTTCATTCATGTCCTGGTTTTCGGCATATTAGTGATAAAGTCCATTGATATGTCCTGGTTTTCGGCATATTAGTGATAAAGTCCGTTGATACTCGATCTTAACCTGCTGACAAGTCAAACATTTCGAAACATAGTCCGCAATGTCTTTCTTCATGTTGCCCCACCAGAAATTCTGCTTCAAGTCCTTATACATTTTACTGGTGCCCGGGTGGATAGAATAAGGCGAACTATGAGCTTCCTTCATAATCGTCTGTTTCAGAACATCAACATCGGGAACGCAGAGTCGGTTCTGAAATCTCAAAACTCCATCGTCATGAATTATGAATCCGGGGGCCTTTCCTTTGATCACTTCATCACGTAACCGAATCGTCAGAGGATCATCTGCCTGTTTAGATTTGATTCCTTCGGTTAATGATGAAGTTATCTCCATCACGCACAGTTGTCCTTGGACTCTTTGTAACCATACCTCAATTCCTTCACGAATCATCTCTCGCTGGAGGCTAAGTTGGGAGGTCAGTGTCTCCAGCATCTGAATAGAGACGGGCTTGCGGCTAAGTGCATCGGCCACTACATTCGCTTTGCCTGGATGATATAAAATCTCCAAGTCATAGTCCTTAATCAGTTCCAACCATCTTCTTTGCCGCATGTTCAACTCTTTCTGACTGAATATGTACTTGAGACTCTTATGATCCGTAAAGATCCGATGTGAGTCCCGCATGATAATGCCTCGGATCTTCAAAGCAAAACTACTGCCGCTAGCTCCAAATCATGTGTCGGGTAATTCACTTCATAAGGTTTCACTGTCGCGACGCATAAGCGATCACCTTATCATTCTCGCATCGACGCACCCAAGTCCTTGGTTCAAGCATCATCAGAACTATGAATCCTCCAGTTCCCTGCGGAAGTGATAGAATTGGTGCCGTCGTCAATCTCTTCTTCAATTCATCAAAGCTAATCGACACAATTCATTCCACTCAAACTTTTGAGTTTTCTCAGAGTCGAGTAAGTGGGCGGGAGATTTTAGAAAACCCTTCCACGAATCGACGATAATATCCAGCAAGTCCTAAGAAGCTTCGGACTTCTTTCACGTTCTTAGGAGGCTTCCAATCCATAATTGCTTCGATCTTCTGAGGATCTACTCGGACTCCTTTAGCTGACACCACATGGCCGAGGAACATTACTTCCTTTAGCCAGAATTCACACTTAGAGAGTTTGGCGTACAATTGCTCGTTTCTCAAAAGTTCCAACACAATCCGCAAATGCTGCGCATGTTCCTCCAGGCTCTTAGAATACACCAGAATGTCATCAATAAACACGACCACAAATTTATCCAAAAATTCAATGAACACACGGTTCATTAATTGCATAAATACAGCAGGTGTGTTAGTGAGACCGAACGGCATCACTACAAACTCATAATGTCCGTAGCGAGTTCTGAACGCTGACTTCGGAACATCAGATTCCTTAATCCTCAGCTGATGATATCATGATCTCAGATCGATTTTAGAAAATACTGTCGCCCCTTGCAGCTGGTCAAACAGATCATCAATCCGTGGCAATGGATATTTGTTCTTAATCGTCATCTTGTTCAGCTCTCGATAGTCAATACACAGTCGGAGCGATCCATCCTTCTTTCGGACAAAAAGGACTGGCGCTCCCCAGGGTGAAACGCTTGGCTGAATATAGCCCTTATCCAGTAACTCCTCTAGCTGCTTCTTGATTCGTACATCTCAAGAGGTGCCATACGATACGGCGCCTTAGAAATTGGTGTAGCTCCGGTTCCACCAATAGTAAATTCTACATCCCTTCGTGGAGGTAGCCTGTAACTCGTCAGAAATACATCCGGAAATTCGTTCTCACAACAGAATGGATGAAAGTCCCACAATTTCGTCTTCTTTCTTCATTGCGTAACACCAAGCATCTTGATACCTGCTTCAACAACTGACTTTCATCGCTTTGATCAATTTTCCTGAGCTTCCCGGTTTCCATCCTTCGAACAGTACTTCGGAGCCATCATCAGCGATCAATGAAATATTCCTCCTTCGGTAGTCTACAATTGATCCATACCGATTAAGCCAATCGTCTCCGAGTATCAGGTCATCTCCTTGCATTTCTATCACGATCAGATTTGAGAGCCACCCTCTGCCCCCAAATGATACAGGGAAATTTCTAGTTTCTAAATTTCCGACAATTCTCTCTCCACTCGGTAAACCCACAACATAAGGTTCACAAGTATAAAAACCGGAAATATTCAAACAATTTACACAAGACAAAGATATGAGAGAATGTGTAGCTCTTGTATCGAACAAAACGCTAACTGGCTGGGAAAGGATTTGGACAGTACCTGATGCGACAGCAGCATCCTGATCATCTGTCCTACTCATCTCATACAAACGTGGGGGAACAGATTCGGCACTCGATGTCCCCTTTCGGTCCCATTGTCCTCTGCCTCGCCCGCGGAGAAAATTCTGAGGCATCTGAACACTTTGCTGCGTCTGTTGGACACTGGCTTCCTTCTGAACTGGCTGTGATGAGCGGGTTCCATTGTACTTAGTGGCGTCCTTACAAAACGTCGCACGGTGCCCTTCCTGTCCGCACTCAAAACATGTAACTGGAGTGCTCAGACAATCACGCCAAAGGTGGCCTGAGCGACCACAGTTAAAGCACTTCCTAGCTGTATCCGTCGTGGCTGACATTGTTCCGTAATTCTTTCCGCTCTTAGATGGGTGCGGAGGTTTCTTGAAAGAAAAAGAAGACTGGGCCTTGCGGGGCCCACTGCTCTTGTGCTCTGTAAAAGTACCAGAGACTTTCTGTTTCTTCGACTCCATAAACTTCTCCATTGCTGCTTCTTTTATTTCGTAGGCCAACGCCTTATCCTGGTATTGGCGGAGAGTGGTACATTCAAAACCGGACATGTACCTCTGGAATTTTGGTTTCATCCTCATTTCAAAATGAATCATCATCTCCGCATCTGTTCTGACCAGATGTCGAACAAATGATAACTGCTGGTTAAATGTCTTAATCGTCTGGGATACGGGTTCGTCTGATGGTTGAGCGGAGAAAAATTACCAAATTTTGGCTTCCCTCACAGGACGAGGGCAATACTGAGCTTCCATCATCATTTTAAATTCCGTACATTCGGCATCATGATCTGCAGGTTGGATAGCTTCCCACCACTCGGATGCTTCCCCTATCAGAAAGTACTGGGCAATAGGAGCTCTCCTGTCGTCCGGGCAATTAATTCCAGCAAAAAATTTCTTCAGTTCCTTCAACCAATGGTCCCAAGTGGGAGTCTCGGAAAAGCCGTCAAATTTGGGTGGTTGCATCTTTGCCACTTCTTGTAACCATCGGTCACCTCGATTTCCCATTTCTGGAATCCTGTGTTGTCCATCTCCCTGCTGAATTCCTGCCGCCACTTGCATTCGGTCCACGACCTGAGCGAACTGAGTCATCTGGTTCACGACTTGACGAAGGATTTCTGGCACACCAGGTTCCGGTTCGTTATTGATGGATTGCTGCGGCTCGCCTGAGCTATGACTAGCCTGATTAGAAGGCGATGCCTCCTTTTCAGCATTCCTTCGTCCGCGTCCACGACCGCGACCACGTCCACGTCCGCCTCTCAACATACTGTAAGCACAAGTACTTAATACACAGGAAACAGCATCGTTCTAATATTCAAGTATAAAGAGACACAACATGTAAAGAACGAGATAGAGTTTAGGAACTTACAACCACCGTGCGCATGAAGACGTAGGCAGTGCAGTGATGTCATTTATGGCCGGTTACCTCAAAAGACATAAATGACCCCTATTTTAACCCAACGGCCAAGATATCCATAATCTTAGCTTTGATACCATATACTGTAACACCCCCAATATATTCGGGAATATTACAGCGCCGTAAATCCTTTACATAAGGATTTACAAGGCTGAAGAATTGAACAAGCATAAAAAGGTACTAACGAATGGAAATAACGGAATTACAGTACATGAGTTCTGACCAAATACAGAAATAGTACAATTGTTCAACAGAACTCAATAATACATCACCAAATTCAAATCCATCACAAATGACTTCGTACTCGAGTACTTATTGAAATATCAAATAAACAACAGATAAATAAACCCGGTCGGGACATCACTCTGCACCCTCGTCGTCATGCATCTCCAGTGGTTGTTTTCCTGCTCTCCTAGATCCTTAACATACATAAATGTTCACCCCCGAAGGGGTTAGCACAACGATGCTAGTACAAGTACAATAATCATACAACAGTGATATAATCAACAGTTATATCATAACAAGTTTCTCCAACGAGAATATCCACAACACATATCATATCATAACAGTTTCAACATACTGATGGTATTCCAACGATCTAGCGCACACAGCTATAGATTCCCATGATGATCCCGCCGGACCAACACATGGTGGAACTACCTGTCCAACGATCCAGCGCACACAGCTATAGATTCCCATGATGATTCCCGTCGGATCAACGCATGGTGGACATATATTCACAACATATTTACACGATACAATCACATCATAATTGTCATAATATAAACAATTCTAATTAGAGTACTTGCCTCGGTTTGAAGACAAGAACAATACCTCCACAAAACGAACACTCGAAAGTCGTCCTCCTCAATCAATCACGCAACAAGATCAAACCTTAACAAAAGAAATGATATAGGATTTATCTCACGTCGTACGAATGTTTAACAATTCGATTCACGGCCAAAAGTTCATAAAATATAATCTGCCTGAACTGCTTAGCGCACGCTAAGTACTCTGTGTAGCGTGCGTTAAGTCTGCTCGATAGCGCACGCAAACAACAAAGCCTAGCGCACGCTAACGATGCATGGTCGATTTACCGACCACCAATCGACTTCGTCGATGGTCTAGCGTACGTTACGTACCAAACGTAGCGCACGCTTACTCGTGCTCGATAGCGCACGTTAATATTCATAGCATAGCGTGCGCTATCTATGCATGGCAGTTTACTGCTGAGCAGTAAACTGTTCTCGCCATGATCGAAACAATGAAATCTTCCGTGATAATTCATGTTACCTTCATAAATATAATGTACATACGTTTATGAATGATCTTACGGATAAAAACAACTTCGGATTCAAGGGTATGCATACCATTATAAAACCATATTCCATTTCGACTACAATTCTTCATATGACGATTTCGAAAAGCTCAACGGTTGATATCAACATCTTATATCAATCAATATTATCATGCTGAAGTTGCTAAACGTTCCATATATACTAGATAAATCCTTCCAAGATCCTTCCTTTAGATTTATCCATCAATAATGATTGTTAAAGTCAAGTCCATGATTATTATGAAGTCATCTACTAGATTCGAATTACCAATGATAGAAGCTTCTCTTCACATATTCAGTGTAATAAGATTCGAATCATGCTGATTATAATCAAGGTATTTAAGGCTTATTCATCTCACTATTCCAAACATGATATACTTGGATAATTCATCTATGAAAATCCATATCTTGTTAACATGATCATCCAAATCATTAGAATCCAACTATAAGTCTTGAGATAGATTGAACATACCTTAATATGATGAAAATCACTGAACCGTAAGGTAGAATCCAACTCCGGTTGGTTGTATGCCACTCCAAGGTGCTATTCCACTTCAATGAATATTCCCAAGTGATAACCAATATACAACACCAACAAAATGTGTTCTAAGTGTATAGAAGTATTACTACAGCTCTCTGAACTCTCAAGGATGAAGAATGGGCGAAAGAAATGAAAGCCAAAACGGTTGTTGTCCCATTTATAATATTCTGCATTATTAACAAGTTAGCGCACGCTACTAAGCATCCCTTAGCGTGCGCTAATAATGGTTGACTTCAGAATTGTCCGGGTGCGTCCGCGGGAATCTTATCCGGACCCATGTCCCGGCTGGCGCATGTGCTAGCTATCCCGCTCAATAATTGAGTCCTTAGCGCACGTTACTCCTACCTGCATAGCGTGCGCTAATAATAGCCCGATAGCGCGCGTTAAGATACATTCTTAGCGTGCGCTATCACGAGGTTGCATGAGCAATTTTGCATGTTTCTATACTTATGCACAATGATATCAATACACGAAATATCATACTCCAATAATCAAAACCACTAATCCGAAATAATACAGGGTTTGAATACAGATGAAATACACCGTAATAAATCTGGATATTACAAATACTGCTGGAAGACGGACAACAAACAACAATTTGCGGGAGCACTTCCGAGAGAAGATAAATAATACAAGATTTGCCGGGTTTGTTAGGCCCGGGCTTGAATGCTCTCGCGAGATGATATTAATACAAATATTCGTAGATACAAGTATTAATGAGAGAAATCTAAATATAATGAGTGTAAAAAGACTCTGTTAATCCGGCTCTTGAGCGAAGCTCGGTGTTCTTCGTCCCCGCCGATCGTCTTCTTGATGAGAGAGGCCGGGAGAAGTAAGACCGAATGATAGCTGTTGCCAAGAGTTGGAGATAGCCAAGTGCTTGATGTTCAATCTCGTGGGAATGCAGAGAGTGTTTTTGTGTGCCAAAATCTCGGTCTAATGTGCTGAAATCGCGATAATGCAGACCCTTGGCCGAGTGCAGGGTGCCTTGTATTTATAGTGGCAGCCGGGTCCTGTCCTTTGATGGGCGATCGCCTTCCGGCCATTATAATAATGGGGCGATCGTCCGCCGGCCAATATTATAATGGGGTGATCACCCGGGCTGTCGGGCAAAAGTCCAAGGAAGAGGCTAGCGCCAGCTGGGCGGTCCAATGGGGAGTCAGCACGCGTTCGGAGTCAGTCACATGCGGCCCTACTGACAGCTTTCGGCGGAATCAATTGTCACATGCGGCCCTACTGACAGCTTTCGGCGGCTTGTCGGCTGGTGGAAAGATTCTGCCAGGCTGTGGTCAATGATCCGAGATATGCGGATCTTGTCTCGGATCTTGCACGTGGTGCCAGTCTTGAGGCTCGGCCTTTGCCGACTGGATGGCCATATGTGCTGATCGACATGAGGAGGTCGTCTCTAGCTGGTCATCAGAGGTCGCCACCGGCCAGTTGTTGAGGGTCGGCATTCGGTCGGTCACCAAGGGTCGGTCGGCAGAAACCGAGAGAGGATCGCCCGCTTGTCGGTCACCAGGAGTCAGTCACCGAGTACCGAGTGACGATCGTATCTGAGGTCGATCGCTCGGCACCGGGACTTGTCCTGGGACCTTCGGTTGGCCGATTTATCTTGTCCGCTGGGTTAAGGCTCGGCCGCCTGGTCGCTGGTCGGCAGTTCTACCTAGGCTGCTCGGCAGTGACTCGGTCGCCCGATCTCCGAGGCGATCGCCGGTCGGAGAGTGTTAATTCTTGACACAACAATTGCCCCCCAGCTTGCTCCTATGTTGAAGACATGGGGCGAGGTGGTTCTTGCTGGCGATCGTGTAAGGAAGAGGACGGGCGATCTTGCTGAGCTGACTTAGGATTCGGACTTGGGCTATCATGGTCGATTGGCTAGCTATATTTCGGTCTTGTACCTGCAAAAACAACATTGGCCGATCCCCCTCGGAAACTTGGTGGTTTCGCTTTGTTTGAGGAATCGTGCACAGTCGCGGAGATCGATGGACCGACTCCATGACCGTGTCTTGGTGCGCGAAGACATTGAGTGTCTCGTGACTCACTTTATTATGAGGGTCCTCTATTAGCCGCGCCGCCTCGTATTTAAACGAAGGGCGTGCGGTCTCGGTCTAGAGGAGTCCTTGCGCGGGGCAGCGTCGGATGAATCAACTCCACGCCCGCGACTTGTTAGCTCTGCTTCCACCTCGGCCAGCCATGGAGATGGCCGACCTCGACGGTGTACGTTGAGACGGGGTTGTGGCATGGGTCCACTGATTAATGTTGGAGAGCCCTCAGACTACGCCGGCCTCGTATTTAAACGAAGGGCGGGCGATCTCGGCCGAAAGGGACCTTGCATGGCCGAAGTAGCCGGTTCCATCGACTGCCAGGGCCACGGCTTTATGATGTGCGGTGGAGGCGATCGCAAGCCTTAGTTCATCATGTTAAATGCTGGACTGTAGATGGCGATCGTGTCCTCCGGGTTGCTGATGATGTAGCGTGATGATCGGCCATCGGGCCGGAAGACTCGCGATCGTCGATCGGCAGCCGATCGCTTTATTCGTAGGTCGATATCAGCGATCGGGCGGGAGTTAGTCCCTCATTTAAAATGGTGGACTGTAGGCGGTGAGCGAGTCCTCCGGCTCTGCTGGATAGTAGCGATCGGGCTGGGAGACTGGAGGTCGTCGCGCGGGCGCCGATCGCTCTACTCCTAGGCTAAGAAGAAACCTCTGCCTGGACAGGAAATCTGCGGCTCTAGCCCGGAAGGCTGCGTAGGTCGTCGGTTGGGTCTTCTTGAGATGCCTGAACATAGGCGAAAAACCCTGAAAACCTCCTAGGACCGCGTAGAGGGTGATCTCATCGTTTACGGGCTCGCCGTTGAGGATGATCACGTCTACCCGGTCGATGTAGTCCGAGTCGGACTCTTCTTCTCCCTGCTTGATATGCATCATGCGAAGGCGACCTTCTGGCTGGACGACCCTGGTGGCGAAGTATTCCGTGAAGACGTGCGCCAGCTCGTTAAAGGAGCCAATGGACCGAGGTGGCAATGAGGTGTACCACCGGTGGGCGAGGTCGTCCAGCGTCAGAGGGAACATTCGGCACCTGGTCGCGTCAGATGCCCCACACCCGGTCATGTAGATGTTAAACTTCCTCAAGTGCACCTGGGGGTCCGATCGCCCCTCGTACACGGGTGTTTGCGGGGGAGCGATCCTGTGCTGCACGGGGGCGAGCTCGATGTCGATCGCGAGCGGCTCGCTTGGCTCGGCGATCGTCTTCATGGCGCCTGCCCTGGGTTCCAGGAGCGCTTTCACGTCGTCGAGCTGACGTTGCAATGCGGCAATCTCCGCAGCTCGGTTGCTTGCGGATCGGCTTTGGGAGCGGGAGCCGAGGCGATCGTGTACCGATCTCCGGACTCCGCTGCTGCCGACCTCGGCAATTTGGCGAGGGGGAGCCAGACGGCTGGGCTGCCTTCTGGGAGCTGGGTAGGCCGAGCTCCTAGTGACGGACTCAAACTCCGTCGTCTCGTAGCTGGGGCCGGACTGCCCCGGTCGCCAGGTCGGGTCACTGCCCAGGCGATCGAAGACAGAGGTGCCCCGGCTGCCGAGCGCCTCTTCTTGCGGACGAGAGCCTCCTGGCGATCGCTCGGCCAGTAACGCCTTGAGCTTACGCTTGGACTTCCGGCGGGAGGCCGAGGGGGTGATAGTAGGAGGCGCGTCGAGAGCATTCCGTCACTCCTGTAGAACGGCCATGACCTCGTCGATCTGTTCCTTGGTTCGGAGCTGATCGAGCGAGAGGCTCGGGCCGCCGCCCAGGGATGGGATCGAGCGTCTCTGACCACGGCGGCTGCCTTCCACCATCGGCTGCGGCTCGGACTGGGACGGAACGGGGTCCGCCGGCCGGGTCGGGCCGGCTTTCTTCGACGCGGAGGCGGAAGACATGATTTCTGAAAGATTTCTTTGAAGTGCAGTGAGTGTCACTTCAAGTATCTGCCCCGAGAACAGTGAGTGTTCTTCGGGACGGTAGGTATAAAAATTTGAGGGTTGGATGCCCTCCTTCTAGCGCCAATTGTTGTTGCCCAAAATATTTATCCGAAGATTAATACTGCTGGAAGACGGACAACAAACAACAATTTGCGGGAGCACTTCCGAGAGAAGATAAATAATACAAGATTTGTCGGGTTTGTTAGGCCCGGGCTTGAATGCTCTCGCGAGATGATATTAATACAAATATTCGTGGATACAAGTATTAATGAGATAAATCTAAATACAATGAGTGTAAAAAGACTCTGTTAATCCGGCTCTTGAGCGAAGCTCGGTGTTCTTCGTCCCCGCCGATCATCTTCTTGATGAGAGAGGCTGGGAGAAGTAAGACCGAATGATAGCTGTTGCCAAGAGTTGGAGATAGCCAAGTGCTTGATGTTCAATCTCGTGGGAATGCAGAGAGTGTTTTTGTGTGCCAAAATCTCGGTCTAATGTGCTGAAATCGCGATAATGCAGACCCTTGGCCGAGTGCAGGGTGCCTTGTATTTATAGTGGCAGCCGGGTCCTGTCCTTTGGTGGGCGATCGCCTTCCGGCCATTATAATAATGGGGCGATCGTCCGCCGGCCAATATTATAATGGGGCGATGACCCGGGTTGTCGGGCAAAAGTCCAAGGAAGAGGCTGGCGCCAGTTGGGCGGTCCAATGGGGAGTCAGCACGCGTCCGGAGTCAGTCACATGCGGCCCTACTGACAGCTTTCGGCGGAATCAATTGTCACATGCGGCCCTACTGACAGCTTTCGGCGGCTTGTCGGCTAGTGGAAAGATTCTGCCAGGCTGTGGTCAATGATCCGAGATATGCAGATCTTGTCTCGGATCTTGCACGTGGTGCCAGTCTTGAGGCTCGGCCTTTGCCGACTGGATGGCCATCGGTGCTGATCGACATGAGGCGGTCGTCTCTAGCTGGTCATCAGAGGTCGCCACCGGCCAGTTGTTGAGGGTCGGCATTCGGTCGGTCACCAAGGGTCGGTCGGCAGAAACCGAGAGAGGATCGCCCGCTTGTCGGTCGCCAGGAGTCGGTCGCCGAGTACCGAGTAACGATCGTATCTGAGGTCGATCGCTCGGCACCGGGACTTGTCCTGGGACCTTCGGTTGGCCGATTTAGCTTGTCCGCTGGGTTAAGGCTCGGCCGCCTGGTCGCTGGTCGGCAGTTCTGCCTAGGTTGCTCGGCAGTGACTCGGTCGCCCGATCTCCGAGGCGATCGCCGGTCGGAGAGTGTTAATTCTTGACACAACAACCGGTACTCTACATGTCAAAGTACACATTATACAAGTCTTGTCTAAACTTATTGCCCAGTTAAGTTTTATCGACTTGCGAACGAGTTAAGCATTCGAGCTCTAAACACTTCTAGTGCTTATCTCCTTATCTCCATAAGGAGTAGAATGTTTGCTCTCAAATGCAAGGACTATTATTCTATATATCAAATCACAATGCCAGTGATATACAATAATATAGAAATAATTATTGCCTTGTTAAATTTTCATAATTACAATACATATGCTCTCACTCTCTCATCCTCTGAGTGGCATTCGAGGGCATACCTCTAACAATTTTATGCTAGGAACGTATCGGTCCAAGTATCAGAAAACCTGTAAATATTAAAATCAAAATCCGTGATCTTTAGCAAAATAAATATCATTTAAATAAGTATTGGGGCGTTACAATCCTCCCCCCATTTAAAAAATTCCATCCTCGAAATTGAGCTTCGGAAAGAACTTTGAAAATCTATATCAATCTTTGTATGAGTATTTTCATCAATAACTTTAAAAATATTGTGTCAGCAAAAATCACTTTGAAACCTTTCTTTGAAATTATATTTTGTCCCTTTCGGATAACATTTAAACTTTCATATATCCTTTCAAATCTTTTGCCGACACAATCATTCTATACTCATACCAAAAATTTTAAGTTTTCATAAGTGAATACTTGAAAACATTACCTCGGAGTAGACGTTGGGCAGCAGCGATGAACCACATATTCTCCTGAAAACATAATCATAATGTAATTATTCGTTATACTTTTAAAAATAAGAAAGTTTTGAAATATCTTGTTTTGTATAAGTAAATCTTTTTTTTTAAACCTCCTTAACTGTATAGTCCCATACCTACACAGTCTTGGAATACCTCTCGTTCTGGTGAGAATTTGGTTAAGTCATGTCCCCCTCCGCCTAGAAGCCTTGTCAGGAGCCGCTCGTTGTCCGTGCCCTTTTTCTTATTGCACCGGCAATCACTCCCCTTTCTCGGAGCCGCTCATTGCCCGTGCCCTTTTTTATTGCACCGACGATCACTCCCCGCCCTCGTCGGCCCCGGGTGTCACATGTTCACCAGCTTCCGCTTGGTTCATCCCCAAATCTCACCGTACTGAGAGAGGCCTTGCTCCAATACCATTCTGTGACACACTGGCTTTCTTAATTAAAAATAACATTACACAGCTCATTTTTTTTCCTTAAAAATTTTATATAAATTCGGAGTATTTGCGGAAGCATTTTAGTCAGTAAATCTTCAATAAAACTCATTTATTCAACCACCAGTACAGTTTTACAATAACATGGGAAATCAAATATTCGGACATAGTCCGTTGAAATTATATTCGTTGAAGAACATCAAGTATTTCGTAAAAATAATAATAATTACGACGACAACATCTTTTATTATTTAGAACTTCATCGTGTTGGAAGTATGTATTCATCTTCTTCTTGTCCCGTTCGTCAATTCCTTAGTCTGAAAAACATAAATGACGAGGTGTGAGTACGCGAGCATACTCAGTGAGATTAAACCCTTATAAATCGTCAAAATCATGTTGTGTAATGTACATAAAACATTCTTATCTGTGTGAGACTCGTCTCGGATTTCTTTCATTCTTTCGACCCCTCGTGGGTCGTCATGTTACACGACACAACGTTGACCGTAATATATTAAAACAGTATAACCTCACCTCGTTTGCTGAAATCTTGAAATATCTTCCTTTGAATATGGCTCGGTTGTCCTTCTTGGATCCCGGATACGCTTCTCCTAGCACTTGAAAATACTTTTTCATATTTCCGGTCATGAATTCTTGATGTAAAATCTGAAATCTCTTTGAGGACTTTTATCAAACACCTTTGAAAAACTGTCAGAAATGAGCTATCTATTTGACTGGGCTTTTTGAGGCCCTAATAATTTTTGGAAGGCAGATATTTTACGGGCGTTTTAAAGAAGAGGTTCATAGCTTCAAAATGATATATTATTTGTACAAAAAGAGATCCGGTAACATGTATAAATAGGGGCTCAAAATCAGTTCAAATCAATCTTACCTGCATACCGAAGCCTTATCCTGACAAATGCCTAGAAAGCTTCATCGGTCGTGGACCGACCTTATTCGGACAGTGATAATTTTATCCGGACAGCTGTCCGAGAAACTTCTGTCGGTCGTGACCGACCTTATCCAGACAGCCTTATCCGGACAGCGCCGAGAAACTTCTGTCGGCCGTGACCGGCAGCTGTCGGTAGGCGTGTGCGGCGGTGACCGGCAGATGTCTGTCAACTTGGATCGGCCGGTTCGACCCTTTGCCGGTGTCAAAATTCGATTTTCCGACCTGTTCCGGACTCGTCGGAGTTAAATCTTCGATATGCTCGGAACGGATTTTCGATAATAATAATAAAATAATTTAATATTATTTTTGCAATATAAGTGTTTTGTAATGAAATTTTATCGTATCGAAGTCGTCGGAACTTTTCGAAATCACTTTCAAAAATTCTAAAAATGATCCTTATAATTTATTTTGAAATCGTTTCCTTTTAAGTCCTTCATTTTATGCTAGGAACGTATCGGTCCAAGTATCAGACAACCTGTAAATATTAAAATCAAAATCCGTGATCTTTAGCAAAATAAATAGCATTTAAATAAGTATTGGGCCGTTACAATCCTCCCCCCATTTAAAAAATTTCGTCCTCGAAATTGAGCTTCGGAAAGAACTTTGAAAATCTATATCAAACTTTGTATGAGTATTTTCATCAATAACTTTAAAAATATTGTGTCAGCAAAAATCACTTTGAAACCTTTCTTTGAAATCATATTTTGTCCCTTTCGGATAACATTTAAACTTTCATATATCCTTTCAAATCTTTTGCCGACACAATCATTCTATACTCATACCAAAAATTTTAAGTTTTCATAAAAGAGTGAATACTTGAAAACATTACCTCGGAGTAGACGTTGGGCAGCAGCGATGAACCACATATTCTCCCGAAAACATAATCATAATGTAATTATTCGTTATACTTTTAAAAATAAGAAAGTTTTGAAATATCTTGTTTTGTATAAGTAAATCTTTTTTTTTAAACCTCCTTAACTGTATAGTCCCATACCTACACAGTCTTGGAATACCTCTCGTTCTGGTGAGAATTTGGTTAAGTCATGTCCCCCTCCGCCTAGAAGCCTTGTCAGGAGCCACTCGTTGTCCGTGCCCTTTTTCTTATTGCACCGGCGATCACTCCCCTTTCTCGGAGCCGCTCATTGCCCGTGCCCTTTTTTATTGCACCGGCGATCACTCCCCGCCCTCGTCGGCCCCGGGTGTCACATGTTCACCAGCTTCCGCTTGGTTCATCCCCAAATCTCACCGTACTGAGAGAGGCCTTGCTCCAATACCATTCTGTAACACACTGGCTTTCTTAATTAAAAAGAACGTTACGCAGCTCATTTTTTTTTCCTTAAAAATTTTATATAAATTCGGAGTATTTGCAGAAGCATTTTAGTCAGTAAATCTTCAATAAAACTCATTTATTCAACTACCAGTACAGTTTTACAATAACATGGGAAATCAAATATTCGGACATAGTCCGTTGAAATTATATTCGTTGAAGAACATCAAGTATTTTGTAAAAATAATAATAATTACGACGACAACATCTTTTATTATTTAGAACTTCATCGTGTTGGGAGTATGTATTCATCTTCTGCTTGTCCCGTTCGTCAATTCCTTAGTCTGAAAAATATAAATGACGAGGTGTGAGTACGCGAGCATACTCAGTGAGATTAAACCCTTATAAATCGTCAAAATCATGTTGTGTAATGTACATAAAACATTCTTATCTGTGTGAGACTCGTCTCGGATTTCTTTCATTCTTTCGACCCCTCGTGGGTCGTCATGTTACACGACACAACGTTGACCGTAATATATTAAAGATAACCTCACCTCGTTTGCTGAAATCTTGAAATATCTTCCTTTGAATATGGCTCGGTTGTCCTTCTTGGATCCCGGATACGCTTCTCCTAGCACTTGAAAATACTTTTTCATATTTCCGGTCATGAATTCTTGATGTAAAATCTGAAATCTCTTTGAGGACTTTTATCAAACACCTTTGAAAAACTGTCAGAAATGAGCTATCTATTTGACCGGGATTTTTGAGGCCCTAATAATTTTTGGAAGGCAGATATTTTACGGGCGTTTTAAAGAAGAGCTTCATAGCTTCAAAATGATATATTATTTGTACAAAAAGAGATCCGGTAACATGTATAAATAGGGGCTCAAAATCGGTTGAAAATCAATCTTACCCGGACAGCTGGAAGCCTTATCCGATACCGCCGAGAAGATTCTCGCTTGGTCATGACCGACCTTATCCGACAATTTGGACAACCTTATCCGACACCGCCGAGAAACTTCGTCGGTCGTGGATCGACCTTATCCAGACAAACCTTATCCGGACAAAGAGAAACTTCGTCGCCGTGGCCGGCACTGCCGTAGCGTGTGCGGCGGTGACCGACAGATGTCTGTCAACTTGGCTCGGCCGGTTCGATCCTTTGTCGGTGTCCAAATTCGATTTTCCGACCTGTTCCGGACTCGTCGGAGTTAAATCTTCGATATGCTCGGAACGGATTTTCGATAATAATAATAATAAAATAATTTAATATTATTTTTGCAATATAAGTGTTTTGTAATGAAATTTTATCGTATCAAAGTCGTCGGAACTTTTCGAAATCACTTTCATAAATCCTAAAAATGATCCTTATAATTTATTTTGAAATCATTTCCTTTTAAGTCCTTCATTTTATGCTAGGAACGTATCGGTCCAAGTATCAGACAACCTGTAAATATTAAAATCAAAATCCGTGATCTTTAGCAAAATAAATATAATTTAAATAAGTATTGGGGCGTTACAATCCTCCCCCCATTTAAAAAATTTCGTCCTCGAAATTGAGCTTCGGAAAGAACTTTGAAAATCTATATCAAACTTTGTATGAGTATTTTCATCAATAACTTTAAAAATATTGTGTCAGCAAAAATCACTTTGAAACCTTTCTTTGAAATCATGTTTTGTCCCTTTCGGATAACATTTAAACTTTCATATATCCTTTCAAATCTTTTGCCGACACAATCATTCTATACTCATACCAAAAATTTTAAGTTTTCATAAGTGAATACTTGAAAACATTACCTCGAAGTAGACGTTGGGCAGCAGCGATGAACCACATATTCTCCCGAAAACATAATCATAATGTAATTATTCGTTATACTTTTAAAAATAAGAAAGTTTTGAAATATCTTGTTTTGTATAAGTAAATCTTTTTTTTTAAACCTCCTTAACTGTATAGTCCCATACCTACACAGTCTTGGAATACCTCTCGTTCTGGTGAGAATTTGGTTAAGTCATGTCCCCCTCCGCCTAGAAGCCTTATCAGGAGCCGCTCGTTGTCCGTGCCCTTTTTCTTATTGCACCGGCGATCACTCCCCTTTCTCGGAGCCGCTCATTGCCCATGCCCTTTTTTTATTGCACCGGCGATCACTCCCCGCCCTCGTCGGCCCCGGGTGTCACATGTTCACCAGCTTCCACTTGGTTCATCCCCAAATCTCACCGTACTGAGAGAGGCCTTGCTCCAATACCATTCTGTAACACACTGGCTTTCTTAATTAAAAATAACGTTACACAGCTCATTTTTTTTCCTTAAAAATTTTATATAAATTCGGAGTATTTGCGGAAGCATTTTAGTCAGTAAATCCTCAATAAAACTCATTTATTCAACCACCAGTACAGTTTTACAATAACATGGGAAATCAAATATTCGGACATAGTCCGTTGAAATTATATTCGTTGAAGAACATCAAGTATTTCGTAAAAATAATAATAATTACGACGACAACATCTTTTATTATTTAGAACTTCATCGTGTTGGGAGTATGTATTCATCTTCTTCGTGTCCCGTTCGTCAATTCCTTAGTCTGAAAAACATAAATGACGAGGTGTGAGTACGCGAGCATACTCAGTGAGATTAAACCCTTATAAATCGTCAAAATCATGTTGTGTAATGTACATAAAACATTCTTATCTGTGTGAGACTCGTCTCGGATTTCTTTCATTCTTTCGACCCCTCGTGGGTCGTCATGTTACACGACACAACGTTGACCGTAATATATTAAAACAGTATAACCTCACCTCGTTTGCTGAAATCTTGAAATATCTTCCTTTGAATATGGCTCGGTTGTCCTTCTTGGATCCCGGATACGCTTCTCCTAGCAATTGAAAATACTTTTTCATATTTCCGGTCATGAATTCTTGATGTAAAATCTGAAATCTCTTTGAGGACTTTTATCAAACACCTTTGAAAAACTGTCAGAAATGAGCTATCTATTTGACCGGGCTTTTTGAGGCCCTAATAATTTTTGGAAGGCAGATATTTTACGGGCGTTTTAAAGAATAGGTTCATAGCTTCAAAATGATATATTATTTGTACAAAAAGAGATCCGGTAACATGTATAAATAGGGGCTCAAAATCGGTTCAAATCAATCTTACCCGGACAGCTAGAAGCCTTATCCGGACAGCTGGCCGAGAAGATTCTGTCGGTCGTGACCGACCTTATCCGGACAGTGGGCCGGCCTTATCCTCGGACAGGTGGCGAAACTTGTCGGTCGTGACCGACCTTATCAGACACCCTTATCCGGACAGCGCGAGAAACTTCGGTCGTGGCCGTGTTTATCGGTAGGCGTGTGCGCGGTGGCCGTGGATGTCATCAAATTAGCTCGGCAGTTCGACCCTTTGCCAGTGTCCAAATTCGATTTTCCAACCTGTTCCGGACTCATCGGAGTTAAATCTTCGATATGCTCGGAACGGATTTTCGATAATAATAATAAAATAATTTAATATTATTTTTGCAATATAAGTGTTTTGTAATGAAATTTTATCGTATCAAATTCGTCGGAACTTTTCGAAATCACTTTCATAAATTCTAAAAATGATCCTTATAATTTATTTTGAAATCGTTTCCTTTTAAGTCCTTCATTTTATGCTAGGAACGTATCAGTCCAAGTATCAGACAACCTGTAAATATTAAAATCAAAATCCGTGATCTTTAGCAAAATAAATAGCATTTAAATAAGTATTGGGGCGTTACAATCCTCCCCCCATTTAAAAAATTCCGTCCTCGAAATTGAGCTTCGGAAAGAACTTTGAAAATCTATATCAAACTTTGTATGAGTATTTTCATCAATAACTTTAAAAATATTGTGTCAGCAAAAATCACTTTGAAACCTTTCTTTGAAATCATATTTTGTCCATTTCAGATACCATTTAAACTTTCATATATCCTTTCAAATCTTTTGCCGACACAATCATTCTATACTCATACCAAAAATTTTAAGTTTTCATAAGTGAATACTTGAAAACATTACCTCGGAGTAGACGTTGGGCAGCAGCGATGAACCACATATTCTCCCGAAAACATAATCATAATGTAATTATTCGTTATACTTTTAAAAATAAGAAAGTTTTGAAATATCTTGTTTTGTATAAGTAAATCTTTTTTTTTAAACCTCCTTAACTGTATAGTCCCATACCTACACAGTCTTGGAATACCTCTCGTTCTGGTGAGAATTTGGTTAAGTCATGTCCCCCTCCGCCTAGAAGCCTTGTCAGGAGCCGCTCGTTGTCCGTGCCCTTTTTCTTATTGCACCGGCGATCACTCCCCTTTCTCGGAGCCGCTCATTGCCCGTGCCCTTTTTTATTGCCGCGATCACTCCCCGCCCTCGTCGGCCCCGGGTGTCACATGTTCACCAGCTTCCGCTTGGTTCATCCCCAAATCTCACCGTACTGAGAGAGGCCTTGCTCCAATACCATTCTGTAACACACTGGCTTTCTTAATTAAAAAGAACGTTACGCAGCTCATTTTTTTTCCTTAAAAATTTTATATAAATTCGGAGTATTTGCGGAAGCATTTTAGTCAGTAAATCTTCAATAAAACTCATTTATTCAACCACCAGTACAGTTTTACAATAACATGGGAAATCAAATATTCGGACATAGTGTAACACCCCCAGAGCCAACCCACAAGGCTGAAGGAAATTTTCGCAAACATTTAAAAAAATGCCCAGAGGCTAACGACGGTACTATCCTTTTAAAATTTCCCAAAGACTTATAAAATCCATTTACCCAAACCGTCGTAAAATCTCATTTGAAATCACAAGGCCCGAAATGCCAAGACTCCACAGTTTGAAAACATACGTTAAGCTATCGCTTACATGTACCGACAAAATAGTTTAGAAAACGATTGCCAAAGTAACCTAAGTTACTAGATACCAAAAGGGCAATAAAAATACTCACGCAGCGGAAAAGACAAATGATTAACAAATACTCTAGCAATGAATACAATAAGCGATCGAAACTCAATGCACGAATACATGTCCTAGCCGGTATCCTCAGGAAGCTCATCTCTTCACGACCGCTACAAGCTCGAAGTTCAATATCCTAAAAATAAATCCACGGCGAATTCGGCCATAATATCCAACAATGATAACCATTACATCACATTAACAATTACGTACCAATGAAATACACTAAGAATACTACCAATGTAATCTTACTGTTGTAACTTTACTTACTTGAATAATTCTCATCAGAATAACCATTATCATCATGTACATCTCGTAATTTCGATTAATCAATACACCCAAACATAATATCCATACGGTACCTCAAACACTACCCGAAATTCTCAAAACATCATCATAACTCGCAATACGGAAGTTATACCAACTCTGGCCAATTCAGTCCATCGAGTAACATCAATGAATCCCCAATACGATAATCGATTGTCCATCAAAAGACGAATACCAAAGAAAATACGGAACATACCTCGAGATGCACAATACCACGACAATCATGTCGGTCTAATCCGAGATCAGATCAACTCAACATACGGACATGGTCCTAACACAAGACCTACAAATGCATACTCATATGACAACGTCAATATGCTCACAATAATAACAACAACGTATACTTATGGCAAATCCATAATATATATATGCACATGACAACGTCAATATGCTCACAACAATAACAACGTATACTTATGGCAAATCCATAATATACATATGCACAACAACACATGGGTAATCCCATGATCCAGCGTTCACTGCATAGATCCCCCGATGATCCCGTCGGTCCAACACGAGGTGGATAAACCCGTCCAATGATCCAGCGCACGCTGGCATAGATCCCACGATGATCCCGTCAGACCAACCCGTGGTGGACATACGACAACAATGCACAACTGCACAATGCAACAGTACACAATGCACGACAACAACAATGCACAAATGCATGACAATATGATCGACACAAAATGACAAAAATGATTAGAGTATTTGTCCCGAGTCCTTCGAGAGCAATCTCGATGTCAAAAACCATCACTGACGATTATCCTCCATATTCGACGATCCAAAATATCACAGACTATAGAGAACTCATATCCCCGCCTTTATCATAATGTATCCTCGATACCCAAGTATACCAATAACAAAAGTAAATCATATACATTATGATTTAATTCCCAAAAATCGTAAAAAACAACGTACAATCCCACATCTCCAGTGTTCACAATTATAATCATTGCTATACGAATTATAAACGAATGAAACTGAAACCATTCATTAAATATTATAAACTGTGCAAGTAATAACTTGTCTCGATAATTGATGCCGAAAGTCCCGACGAATACGGCTCACCCGATCGATCCATTGGAATCCAAACCTTAAATATAAATACATAAAAGACAACTTAATATAAGAGTCCAATTTAATATTTTATAATCTCGAGGTAATTAGTCGGCTAATATATTACCTCAATTGTGCCTCTTAATTAATTGATCGGATCAAACGACCAACGATAATTATCCCGAATCCACAACTCGATTATTGCTCCGAACACAAATTCCACTCCGAACTCCGGCTCATTCTATAGGTCCAAATACACTCAACCGCTCGAAGACCAAATTATCAAACCTTCGTCTATGCCTAATGTTCTCCCCGTCCATAATCTCAACACGAACACGTACACACAACCATGACTATATATATACATACACACATACTGAAACTCACACACACACACACGCCTGTTTTATATATATACACACCACACTCAACACACACAAACCTGCAACACATATAATATATATATATATATACAACACACTCTGCACCCACCCATCTGCACACATATAATATATATATATATATATATATATATATATTAACACACATACACACATAACCACCATTATACACACACACCCGACTGGACACACACACAAGGCACAACTCACACACACACATCTTACACACACATATATATATATATATATATATATATCTGCACACACCTATATATATATATATATACACACATACACCCAGCACACCATAAAGACACACCGAGCACCCGCCGGAATCCACCGTCTCCTGGCCGGAATCTAGATCGCCGACAATCAAACTCGCCGGACCTCGTCATACATCAAGCCTGACCGTCAGAAACTTGAGACCAGACCCGTAAATTCACCTTGCCGCTGGAAAACATGTCCGACAGGTCCACCGCCGCACTCCATCCGCCTGAAAACCAGATCATTCTCTCTCGTCACAGGCCACCATCGTTAACCTTCCAACAACCGGACGGATCTGGAACCATACGCTTCGGTTCTCTTCTCCAGTGAGCCACTGATCGGAACTCCATAGCCGTCGGTTCCTCGAGCTCCAGCTTGCCGGAAAAAGACCGAGCACTCGGCCGATTTTTACAACATCATCTGTCCGAAAGTTCCGACCGTGCCGTCATTCGGACACGAGCCACCATGCCGCCGTCGAGCTTCAGTTATCGCCGGAGACGTCATCCCATCGCGTTAACTTCCTCGACTCACCTCTATCGAACCCCGATCCTCCGACCAAGTTCAAACCGTGGTCTCGATGGACCATGTCCGTCATCTCCACCATCTCTCAAATCGCCGGTCCGATCGCCAAGAAGGAGGAAAAGGCAGGGGTGGTCTATGGATGTCCATCTCGTGAGGGTGTAGTATGTGGGGAGAGAGAAAAGTGAAAGGTGAGGGAGAGTGAGGAAAGACGTGAGGAAATTCTCCCTTTCTCATATATACATATATATATATATATATATAATATATTATATAAAATGGATAGTTGGGTTTCTTCGACCCAACAAGGTTCGACTATAAATTAACCGAGTAAAAACGGATCAATTTGAGATTCATTATTCAGTCTTCTAACTCGACTAATCGATTAATTCATACTGCGTCCGATAAAACTAATAACTCACCAATATTTTAGTCTAATATTTCCAGAGTCCGGATAATTTCTCTAATTCTCGTTGAATAATTTATCGAAGAATACAACGTTGGCCACCGTCACATTCTTACCAATAATTATTCGACGATATTAGAAAATACTACCCGATATATTACTCTTATTTACTCAATATTACTTCCAGGACCAAAATTAAATATTCATATTACCAGTATTCCAACAAGGTCACGATAAAATATTATTCTAAAATTCAGGATATTACATACTACCCTCCTTAAAATAAGTTTCGTCCTCGAAACTTGCCATTTTATCACAAACAAGTGTCCAAACCAGAAAATCAAAAATCATCAACGGTAAGCAATCATCGTCACAATTGAACCACTAAAACAATATACTTACTGGTCTGTGAAGTTGATGATCTCTCGTGATACTCGCAATTGACTCCACGTCAAAGCCTCAATACTCTTACAATCACAATTCCATGAGTCTCAACAAAATATATCATTTTCGGATGAAGTAATATATCCGTGTCAAATTATGTCTGCCTGATTACACAATCAAGTCCCAATCTGCTAAAAAATCAATAATGCACGATACATCTGAGAAACAACTGCCCAACACAATGACACAAATCCCGAAACATCGACACAAAATCCGAATGCTCATACGATCACTAACAATGATCAACCAGTAAATTAACCGAGAATATCATCGACATGATAAATTCCAATATTACCAACGAAGGAGCAACAATAACCTAGAATACCCTTACATGGTAATCTCCAACACGATCAACACAGAACCACCGAAACCGATATACGAAAGAACAAAATTCTTAAGATGTTACACAAATCACATTTTGTGCATGAATCTACAACACGCAACATATTTCTCTTATCCGATCAATCCACCGATCATCCCTAGATAACCAAACTACCATACTAAAGTTCAAATCTCTTTTTCATCGTACCATACTGATGTATTATCCAGTTCGTGAGTCACACTCATAACTTCACCATGATATGCATTATGCTCTAAATGCGTATGTATATCACCATATTTTCAAAACCAGTTTGAAATCATATAGTCTTGTCACGAAGACAAATTTTTGAAAGTTCTTTCAAAAATTTCATAGCTCAAAACATAAATTTTGGTAAGACCACAAAATCAATTTTCGAAAAGTTATTCTGGCTCGCAATGCCAAGTATTCGATAATGATTTCCTTCGAATCCACACGATTTCGACGTTTTAAAATGAAAACTATGCAAATGATTGGCCACATCCATACTCATGTATACCAATTCGGCTTGTCACCAATATCCACTAATATTCCATCGGAAAACCACGATAGAGTTCCAAAATCCCAATGTATAGACTCAGGCCAAAACTCCTTTTCCACATATGACTCGCAACGTCAACCAATAACCCATCCCTGGATCACCTCAAATGTGCTATGACAAACATTGAAATAAATCAACACAAATAAATACTTCGAGAAGCTTCATTTGAACAAATAAACCAAAACCGCGAAAAGCAGTAGGAAAATAGATAAACGATTTGTAAAGCATTTTACAAATCTCGGGAGTTTTAGAAAACAGAAAATCCTTTTGAAATATTAGGGTCTTAGCCCGTATCTCATTCCGCATTACAAGAAGTTTAAAAGGTAGAAAATTCTTCTTGGACCCCAAGTCCTGAGTTATAAAACTATTTCAAAATCTATTGGGTCTCGGACCAAAAATCATTTTCCGTAAAACATCCGTAAAACAGTCATTTTGAAAAGTATCATTTTCAAATGCTCAAAAACAATTTGTATATCTCAAAATAAACTAACATGACTACATGCTCTTCTCCACAATCCACAGTTCTTTCCCGAATATATAACTCCGTTCCAAAATTTAACCGACATACTGATTACCAAAACCATAATTCCTCAAAATCATCAATCGTGTCTCAACTCTGTCACCTCATATCGTGACGCATAATATCTTTCTAAATCTCAAAACATATCAACTATTATAACTGCAGATAACCTCGATGCAATTCAAAAATTCAAATACTTACAGATCGTGAAGCTGACGATTCCCCGTGATACTGGCACATGTCTCAACTCTAGAAAATACTCGACACAGATATTTTCAAAACACGCATTTTGCAAACTCAGTTCGACTCGAGAACACAACATGTCTCTATCCGAAGAAACACATTAATACAATTTGAAAAAGTTTACAATAACCCCAGTACCACACTGGTAAATGACATAACGCACAAGCCCGAGTGAACAACAAAACCCAGGGCTCTAGAATTCGTGAATCGACAACTCGAATGACGCAACAAAAGCACGACTCAACTCGACCCGACTGCCTAGGTTTTCTCAACCTAAGCTCCGATACCATATTCTGTAACACCCCCAGAGCCATCCGGGAATATTACAGCGCCGTGGGCCCCGAGATGGAACCCACAAGGCTGAAGGAAATTTTCGCAACCATTTAAAAAAATGCCCAGAGGCTAACGACGGTACTATCCTTTTAAAATTTCCCAAAGACTTATAAAATCCATTTATCCAAACCGTCGTAAAATCTCATTTGAAATCACAAGGCCCGAAATGCCAAGACTCCACAGTTTGAAAACATACGTTAAGCTATCGCTTACACGTACCGACAAAATAGTTTAGAAAACGATTGCCAAAGTAACCTAAGTTACTAGATACCAAAAGGGCAATAAAAATACTCACGCAGCGGAAAAGACAAATGATTAACAAATACTCTAGCAAATGAATACAATAAGCGATCAGAAACTCAATGCACGAATACATGTCCTAGCCAGTATCCTCCGGGAAGCTCATCTCTTCACGACCGCTACAAGCTCGAAGTTCAATATCCTAAAAATAAATCCCACGACGGGGTCAGCCATAATACCCAACAATGATAACCATTACATCACATTAACAATTACGTACCAATGAAATACACTAAGAATACTACCAATGTAATCTTACTGTTGTAACTTTACTTACTTGAATAATTCTCATCAGAATAACCATTATCATCATGTACATCTCGTAATTTCGATTAATCAATAAACCCAAACATAATATCCATACGGTACCTCAAACACTACCCGAAATTCTCAAAACATCATCATAACTCGCAATACGGAAGTTATACCAACTCTGGCCAATTCAGTCCATCGAGTAACATCAATGAATCCCCAATACGATAATCGATTGTCCATCAAAAGACGAATACCAAAGAAAATACGGAACATACCTCGAGATGCACAATACCACGACAATCATGTCGGTCTAATCCGAGATCAGATCAACTCAACATACGGACATGGTCCTAACACAAGACCTACAAATGCATACTCATATGACAACGTCAATATGCTCACAATAATAACAACAACGTATACTTATGGCAAATCCATAATATATATATATGCACATGACAACGTCAATATGCTCACAACAATAACAACGTATACTTATGGCAAATCCATAATATACATATGCACAACAACACATGGGTAATCCGATGATCCAGCGTTCACTGCATAGATCCCCCGATGATCCCGTCGGTCCAACACGAGGTGGATAAACCCGTCCAATGATCCAGCGCACGCTGGCATAGATCCCACGATGATCCCGTCAGACCAACCCGTGGTGGACATACGACAACAATGCACAACTGCACAATGCAACAGTACACAATGCACGACAACAACAATGCACAAATGCATGACAATATGATCGACACAAAATGACAAAAATGATTAGAGTATTTGTCCCGAGTCCTTCGAGAGCAATCTCGATGTCAAAAACCATCACTGACGATTATCCTCCATATTCGACGATCCAAAATATCACGGACTATAGAGAACTCATATCCCCGCCTTTATCATAATGTATCCTCGATACCCAAGTATACCAATAACAAAAGTAAATCATATACATTATGATTTAATTCCCAAAAATCGGAAAAACAACGTACAATCCCACATCTCCAGTGTTCACAATTATAATCATTGCTATACGAATTATAAACGAATGAAACTGAAACCATTCATTAAATATTATAAAGCGTGCAAGTAATAACTTGCCTCGATAATTGATGCCGAAAGTCCCGACGAATACGGCTCACCCGATCGATCCATTGGAATCAAACCTTAAATATAAATACATAAAAGACAACTTAATATAAGAGTCGATTTAATATTTTATAATCTCGAGGTAATTAGTCGGCTAATATATTACCTCAATTGTGCCCCTTAATTAATTGATCGGATCAAACGACCAACGATAATTATCCCGAATCCACAACTCGATTATTGCTCCGAACACAAATTCCACTCCGAACTCCGGCTCATTCTATAGGTCCAAATACACTCAACCGCTCGAAGACCAAATTATCAAACCTTCGTCTATGCCTAATGTTCTCCCCGTCCATAATCTCAACACGAACACGTACACGCAACCATGACTATATATATACATACACACATACTGAAACTCACACACACACACACGCCTGTTTTATATATACACACCACACTCAACACACACAAACCTGCAACACATATAATATATATATATATATATATATATATATACAACACACTCTGCACCCACCCACCTGCACACATATAATATATATATATATATTAACACACATACACACATAACCACCATTATACACACACACCCGACTGGACACACACACAAGGCACAACTCACACACACACATCTTACACACACATACATATATATATATATATATATATATATATATATATATATCTGCACACACCTATATATATATATATATATATATATACACAGACACCCAGCACACCATACAGACACACCGAGCACCCGCCGAATCCAAATCTCTGGCCGGAATCTAGATCGCCGACAATCAAACTCGCCGGACCTCGTCATACATCAAGCCTGACCGTCAGAAACTTGAGACCAGACCCGTAAATTCACCTTGCCGCAGGAAAACATGTCCGATAGGTCCACCGCCGCACTCCATCCGCCTGAAAACCAGATCATTCTCTCTCGTCACAGGCCACCATCGTTAACCTTCCAACAACCGGTCGGATCTGGAACCATACACTGCGGTTCTCTTCTCCAGTGAGCCACTGATCGGAACTCCATAGCCGTCGGTTCCTCGAGCTCCAGCTCGCCGGAAAAGACCCGAACAGCTCGACTGGATTTTTACAACATCATCCTATCCGAAAGTTCCGACCAGGCCGTCGCTGCTCCAGACACGAGCCACCATGCCGCTGTCGAGCTTCAGTTATCACCGAAGACGTCATCCCATCGCGTTAACTTCCTCGACTCACCTCTATCGAACCCGATCCTCCGACCAAGTTCAAACCGTGATCTCGACAGACCATGTCCGTCATCTTCACCATCTCTCAAATCGCCGGTCCGATCGCCAAGAAGGAGGAAAGGGCAGGGGTGGTCTATGGATGTCCATCCCGTGAGGGTGTAGTATGTGGGGAGAGAGAAAAGTGAAAGGTGAGGGAGAGTGAGGAAAGACGTGAGGAAATTCTCCCTTTCTCATATATACACACATATATATATATATATATATATACACATATATATATAATATATTATATAAAATGGATAGTTGGGTTTCTTTGACCCAACAAGGTTCGACTATAAATTAACCGAGTAAAAACGGATCAATTTGAGATTCATTATTCAGTCTTCTAACTTGACTAATCGATTAATTCATACTGCGTCCGATAAAACTAATAACTCACCAATATTTTAGTCTAATATTTCCAGAGTCCGGATAATTTCTCTAATTCTCGTTGAATAATTTATCGAAGAATACAACGTTGGCCACCATCACATTCTTACCAATAATTATTCGATGATATTAGAAAATACTACCCGATATATTACTCTTATTTACTCAATATTACTTCCAGGACCAAAATTAAATATTCATATTACCAGTATTCCAACAAGGTCACGATAAAATATTATTCTAAAATTCAGGATATTACACATAGTCCGTTGAAATTATATTCGTTGAAGAACATCAAGTATTTCGTAAAAATAATAATAATTATGACGACAACATCTTTTATTATTTAGAACTTCATCGTGTTGGGAGTATGTATTCATCTTCTGCTTGTCCCGTTCGTCAATTCCTTAGTCTGAAAAACATAAATGACGAGGTGTGAGTACGCGAGCATACTCAGTGAGATTAAACCCTTATAAATCGTCAAAATCATGTTGTGTAATGTACATAAAACATTCTTATCTGTGTGAGACTCGTCTCGGATTTCTTTCATTCTTTCGACCCCTCGTGGGTCGTCATGTTACACGACACAACGTTGACCGTAATATATTAAAACAGTATAACCTCACCTCGTTTGCTGAAATCTTGAAATATCTTCCTTTGAATATGGCTCGGTTGTCCTTCTTGGATCCCGGATACGCTTCTCCTAGCACTTGAAAATACTTTTTCATATTTCCGGTCATGAATTCTTGATGTAAAATCTGAAATCTCTTTGAGGACTTTTATCAAACACCTTTGAAAAACTGTCAGAAATGAGCTATCTATTTGACCGGGATTTTTGAGGCCCTAATAATTTTTGGAAGGCAGATATTTTACGGGCGTTTTAAAGAAGAGGTTCATAGCTTCAAAATGATATATTATTTGTACAAAAAGAGATCCGGTAACATGTATAAATAGGGGCTCAAAATCGGTTGAAAATCAATCTTACCCGGACAGCTGGAAGCCTTATCCGGACAGCTGGCCGAGAAGCTTCTGTCGGTCGTGACCGACTGTAACACCCCCAATCCACTCAGGGATATTACACGCCGTAGACCCTCTCCTCGAGGATCTACCAGGCTGGTAACAACATTTAACATCTCGACAATGCCTTCAAGGCTAAATGACTCAGTAGACCGATTTGGTCTTTCATTAAAAATATACAACTCAATTACAACATATACCCACGCAGGGGGTCAAAATACAATAAACTCCCGTACAACGGGGAAAAGATACTGCAGTGGAAAATAAAGTACAACTGAACCAATACACGATGTACAGTTCCTCATGTGATTACTATCGATCATCTTTCATCATCCTTCGTGCCGACCCTGTGTTATGCTCCAAAACCTGAATGCAAAAATAGACATCCACCCCCCGAGTACTCGGGGGTTAGCAAAACTCCACTGTTTTGCTAGTGTAAGTACAAGTGCAAAAATACGAGCCATACAATTCACATTCCACGAATAACAATAACCAAGGATCCTCAAAGATCCAAACGAAACGAAAAGTACTTCCTGAGGCAAGGGTTTGAGAAATCATTTCAAAATCGAAATATCATAAATCAATGGAAGTAATTTATAAAACGGTTTAGAATGCCATCGAGAGTTTTAATAGAAAACAATTTAGGATAATCAAATCCCACTTTTCCAAAATCCAAAAGACAAAAGGAGTCCCCGCCCCAAAGGTTTACTTTCCGAAAAATGACATTTACCAAACCGTTGGGATTTTAGCCCCAAATCCGTAAAATGACTTTTACAAAACCCTTGGGATTTTAGCCCCAAATCTCATCAACTCACAGTACACAAGAACGAACACAAGGTTCGTCTCCCAACATCAAAATCCACAAATAAAGGATTTAAAACAAACAACAAAATACTCTAGTGCCGTCCTAGCCAAGTAAGCCAAACGAACACTTACCTCTTACACACTTAGTCGATGCATGCAATCATGAAAACACAGTTCCAAAGCACTCATTTAGGAAATGCCAATATCGAATCACATTTGTAAAATGCACCACAATTAACCGCGGACCCACGGCTTCGTGGATCCCTGCCGAGACCCCGTCGGATCTAACCCACGATGGTTAAGCGAGCTCGCGGTTCCACGGCTTCGTGGAGCCCTACCGAGACCCCGTCGGATCTAACCATTGTGAGCATACACACACACACGTTACTCATGCAATACTAACATGCTAAGAATGTAAGTTCATTAAGAATACTCACTAGAGATGGCCATTAACTCGACACCATTATCAAACTCTTCAAAACACAATAACAAGATTAAATACGGAATACACGATTCCATAACTTTAAACAATAGGAGTATCATCATCAAATCCTTCAACGTTCAAAATAATCAAATCATAGTCAATTCCCAAAACACACCGTTCACAAAACACACACGCATTTGAAAGAAAGCCTTTAACGTGGCCAAACCGAAATCTTTTGAAACTTCGTTTCAAACAACCAAACAAACACACTAATACGATCACCGATCATCATATCCACAAAATAAGAAAAGTATGGGCAAGGTACTTGCCTCGAAATCGGCACGCAAGTATCCCGACGAACACGGCTCAACCGGAAAGCTTCGAAACGCCCGATGCTTTTGAAACGGAAGACGACGGCGAGCGAAAGGGTTCAACACGGTTTCTTCGCAAGAAACACGACCTAACATCATACAATTAATAAATCAACGATCATACGATGAAGAATAATCGTAGAACCCCGAAAACCCCTCTATGACATTCTACCGGACACCTTCAAGGAGTCGATCAAGAACTTGACCAAAACAACGAATCGATACGATCCAACCATGGAATAACAAGGTAAATGATATAATACATCTAAATAATCATCAATCCATCATAATCCTAAGTTAAATCGGATTTATAGGACGAAAAAAACCAAAACACCCAAATTCCCCAAAACTAGATTTCTAGGAAATCGGCTGGTCGGTAGATCGGAGGGTGTTATAGGATGGATGATTGATGATATGAACTCCAAAACTTCATGGATTGATTGTCCAACA
The DNA here is from genome assembly GCA_033398695.1 of Orobanche coerulescens. NCBI lineage: Eukaryota > Viridiplantae > Streptophyta > Magnoliopsida > Lamiales > Orobanchaceae > Orobanche > Orobanche coerulescens. The sequence goes on from CM065801.1 coordinate 64,165,000, forward strand.
ACATCTTTCCATGATTTACCAAGCTCCGGCCCGCGGAAGAGAAAAAGCAGTGAAAATGGTGAAGAAAACGTCTGCGGGGCCATAAATAGGCTGCGGTGTGCAGCGGCTCAGCGGGAGTGTGCCGCGGCACGAGCCCAAAAATGGCTCCCGGTGGTCGGCGGTGTGCGCGGCTCGGCAGTGTGCGCGGCACCGATCGATCGGTTTGGCGAAAAATGCCACGAGTGTCTGCGCGGCCACTGCACGCTGTCTGCGGCCGAGGATGCTCGGCGAAGCGCGATCAACTGCCGGACGTGACTCGGCGAAGCGCGCACTACCGGCCGTGACTCGGCGATCTGGCACAGGCCCGAGTTGCCGGCCATGACTTCGGCCGGGGCCAACTCCGACGGCCCGCGACCCGAAATCCGAACCTGAATACGAATCGATGATACGGTTACGACGTACTCGCAAAGACGAATCTAAGAGCTAAGAGAACACATAATTCCGACCACCCGAAGGCTCGGAATTCAGCAACGGAAGTAATTACCCAAAACTTTGGGAAATTACGAAAATGGCCCAAAATGTCCGAAAATCACGATACGCGATCGAAACACCAAACCAAAGCTCGCAACATGAATAATAACATTAAATGAACTTACGAGAAACTCGAAACAACAGTTTCGGACGAGATTCGCAAGAATCGAACTCAAGTGCGGAAAAGTCGCTAAAAAGCTCGGAACTCAACAAAACAATACCGAAACGAACTCGGATGACAAAAAGTGCAGAATTAATCATTCTCGAAATGACGAAACGGTCATGAGCGAGTCGTCAAAACGGACTTCCGCCAAAAAAAGAAAATTACTGAAATTCGAAATTGCGGATATTACATTCTACCCTCCTTAAAAGAAGTTTCGTCCCGAAACTTAAAACAAGTAGGGGGGAGCAATATACCCACCAGGAAAACTCGACGAGATACGAAGCAGAAAACTCACGCCCATCGGCGAAACGCTGCAAGAAACGCAAAGAGACATACGACGTGAAAACACGCTCCACGACGACCAACATAACGTCGCCGTTAGGTATATAATAAAACCAACAAGTGACAAGCGTCATCAAATGGATAATACAATCAAGTCAATTATCCGAACAATCACAAAACACAACAAATGAAAATCAATACGATTGACCAACCCAACGGTTCATCAATCCAAACGCGAGCCAAACGCTGAAGAAATACGGAATTCCACCGCCCAAGGGTTGGAAGATCGAAAACGAGACTAATTTCCCGAACTTAAGGGAATTACGAAGGAGCCTGAATGCTCAACAATCACGAAACGAGGACAAAAACCGAACAAACAAACGACCGAGACAACAAAAATCGAACAATCATGTCCGAAACACGAAGGATAATAAAATTCAAACAACAACTCTCAGGATGATCTGGTGAGAACTACAAGACATGCATTCCCATAAGATCCACCGGAAAGGGAATAGCGATTTAAAAGTCACAACAACAAACGAGTTATTCCGAAACAACACCACCCTCGTTCGATCAACAAAATCAAGGGATAGGGAAAGTTTAGAAAATGTCAACGAACATAAACGAGTCGACAGAGTCGAAAACACAGGAGTTCCAAATCCGATCCACTTCGAATAAAGGAACTAATAGATACAGATGATGTCACTCCCGAACAAGGTTCACAAGAATCGAACCGAACCCGAAAAGTCACGGCGATAACCAGATCGACCCATAACAAGATCGCGATTCGTTCGGACGATGAAACCGAAATACGAACAAGTTCATAAAGTATCAACGAACATGAGCGAATCGATAGGCGGAGGAAGAGAAAATACGGAAGTCAAAATAGTACGGGTATTACCTCCGACCTCGTCCACGAAATTCACAAAACAGAGCAAGGTAACAAGACATTAAGCAGTAGACACATAGCGGACGATCACCGATGCACACGGCCATACCAACCCAAGCTCTAATAGCTCGCACATGCGCGACAACGCAGAAATCACCACGAGGCGACAATATTCAACACCAACATCCCACCTCTCACAAGGGGCTAACACAACAAATGTGTGGAAAACGACTCAACGCTCACACCGCCAATTCGGTCATACTCGGGAGCAAACATCAAAATAACAACGCGAACATCATACATATATACCCAGCCCTCAAACGGGAATGGATAGGTTTTAAAAACGAAAACCTCATTTTGAAAATAATTTAGAAGAACACCTATTGATCTTGAGTATCACCTTTCAAAAAGTACAAACGTGAAACATCGTTATCGAGACTTTGGAGAACCATTTCGCATTTGATAAAAATGAGGACACTTTCTCTTAGTGAAAACTTTCAGAATATTCGACCCTCGGGTCTAAATAAAAGTGTTTCTAAAACATTGAAAATATCTCAAAACATTTTGGTCCTCAATTGGAGTAATTTTGAAACATATTGCGGCACTAGAAGGCACCTTGAAAGTACTGCGAGAAAATAATTCATTTTAAAAGTACGTCTCGAAATTTATTTTCTAAGATACTCAAGTTTTCAAAGATAATTCAATGGGCTAGAATGCCCAAAAATTTCAGGTAATTACACAAAATATTATAGCGTCGTGGGTCCCGCGCCGGAACTCACCAGGCTAAAAACCATTTACAAAAATGCCAAAAAGGCCGATGACGGTAATATTTCAAAAACTCACAGAAGCCATTTACAAAATGCTAAATACCGTCATAAGAATTTCGCCAAAGCGATCAAGGCCATAATGCCAAAAACTTGGTTAAGGGAATCGGTTTTCGAAATAAAACTCGGTCGGTAAAATACCGAAAGTCATTACGAAAGAACTCACGTAGTGGATAAAAGAAATACAGTTCAACATGCACAATCCAGCAACACTACTCCTCATATGAACGAAATATGAGAGTCAAATAACCACATTCAGAACAAAACCACTGGCCCCATTCGAGGCCTCTCAAGACCCTACCGCACTGGCTAGTGAACAAGTCGAACGTGTATAAGCACAAAGCTTCCACAAGAGAACTTGTAAAACGTGCGAATCGATTTGAAAATCATCAGCAACGAACAAAAACAACAATAAAAAGACATCACAAGCGACGACACTCCTCGTATAAATTAAATACGAGAGTCGACTAAATACATATCGTGACATCAAAATCCACATAAAGATTCCATCACTTAACAAAGAATCATAAAAATAGCTCGTGTCACACGAGGCATAACACAAAGAAGGGAGACTTACTTCCACAGGTCGCACGAAGATGATGATCGCCCCACGATACTAATCACGACCGACAACTCAAATGACGCGTCGCGACACGACTCAATCAGATAAAATCCGACGAAACAAGACTCAAACAACACGACTTCACCCGACAGCCTAGGTTTCCTCAACCTAAGCTCTGATACCATTTATGTAACACCCCCAATCCTCCACTCAGGGATATTACACGCCGTAGACCCTCTCCTCGAGGATCTACCAGGCTGGTAACAACATTTAACATCTCGACAATGCCTTCAAGGCTAAATGACTCAGTAGACCAATTTGGTCTTTCAATAAAAATATACAACTCAATTACAACATATACCCACGCGGGGGTCAAAATACTGATAAACTCCGTCTGACGGGAAAAGATCTTGCGTGGAAAATAATGTACAACTGAACCAATACACGATGTACGGTTCCTCATGTGATTAGTATCGATCATCTTTCATCATCCTTCGTGCCGACCCTGTGTTATGCTCCAAAACCTGAATGCAAAAATAGACATCCACCCCCCGAGTACTCGGGGGTTAGCAAAACTCCACTGTTTTGCTAGTGCAAGTACAAGTGCAAAAATACGAGCCATACAATTCACATTCCATGAATAACAATAACCAAGGATCCTCAAAGATCCAAACGAAACGAAAAGTACTTCCTGAGGCAAGGGTTTGAGAAAACATTTCAAAATCGAAATATCATAAATCAATGGAAGTAATTTATAAAACGGTTTAGAATGCCATCGAGAGTTTTAATAGAAAACAATTTAGGATAATCAAATCCCACTTTTCCAAAATCCAAAAGACAAAAGGAGTCACCGCCCCAAAGGTTTACTTTTCGAAAAATGACATTTACCAAACCGTTGGGATTTTAGCCCCAAATCCGTAAAATGACTTTTACAAAACTCTTGGATTTTAGCCCCAAATCTCATCAACTCACAGTACACAAGAACGAACACAAGGTTCGTCTCCCAACATCAAAATCCACAAATAAAGGATTTAAAACAAACAACAAAATACTCTAGTGCCATCCTAGCCAAGTAAGCCAAACGAACACTTACCTCTTACACACTTAGTCGATGCATGCAATCATGAAAACACAGTTCCAAAGCACTCATTTCCGGAAATGCCAATATCGAATCACATTTGTAAAATGCACCACAATTAACCGCGGACCCACAGCTTCGTGGATCCTGCCGAGACCCGTCGGATCTAACCCACGGTGGTTAAACGCAAGCTCGCGGTTCCACGGCTTCGTGGAGCCCTACCGAGACCGTCGGATCTAATCCGCGATGAGCATACACACACACGTTACTCATGCAATACTAACATGCTAAGAATGTAAGTTCATTAAGAATACTCACTAGAGATGGCCATTAACTCGACACCATTATCAAACTCTTCAAAACACAATAACAAGATTAAATACGGAATACGATTCCATAACTTTAAACAATAGGAGTATCATCATCAATTCCTTCAACGTTCAAAATAATCAAATCATAGTCAATTCCCAAAACACCTTTGTTCACAAAACACACACGCATTTGAAAGAAAGCCTTTAACGTGGCACCAAATCTTTTGAAACTTCGTTTCAAACAACCAAACAAACACACTAATACGATCACCGATCATCATATCCACAAAATAAGAAAAGTATGGGCAAGGTACTTGCCTCGAAATCAACGCAAGTATCCCGGCGAACACGGCTCAAGCGGAAAGCTTGGCCGGTGCTTTGAAGCGGAAGGCGGCGGCGAGCGGAAGGGTTCAACACGGTTTCTTCGCAAGAAACACGACCTAACATCATACAATTAATAAATCAACGATCATACGATGAAGAATAATCGTAGAACGCCCGAAAACCCCTCTATGACATTCTCTAGGACACCTTCAAGGCGTCGATCAAGAACTTGACCAAAACAACGAATCGATACGATCCAACCATGGAATAACAAGGTAAATGATATAATACATCTAAATAATCATCAATCCATCATAATCCTAAGTTAAATCGGATTAATCGGACAAAAACAACCAAAACACCCAAATTCCCCAAAACTACATTTCTAGGAAATCTGACCTGATTCGGTAGATCGGAGGGTGTTATAGGATGGATGATTGATGATATGAACTCCAAAACTTCATGGATTGATTGTCCAACAACATCTTTCCATGATTTACCAAGCTCCAGCCGCGGAAGAGAAGAAAACCGAGTGAAAATGGCTGAAGAAAACGTCTGCAGGGCCATAAATAGACTGCACAGTGTGCCGTGGCTCAGCGGGAGTGTGCCGCGGCACAGGCCCAAAAATGGCTCCCAGTGGTCGGCAGTGTGCCGCGGCTCGACCGGAGTGTGCCGCGGCACCGTCTGATCAGTTTGGCGAAAAATGCCACGAGTGTCTGCGGCCACTGCCCGGCTGTCTGCGGCCCGAGGGCCTTCGGCGAAGCTGCCGTCAACTGCGGACGTGACTCGGCGAGAGGCCGAGCACTACCGGCCGTGACTCGGCGATGCGGCTTTGGTGTCACGCCCGAGAGAAATGGCCGACAGAATGCTCGGACAGACCGCCTGAAGGAGTGCGAGGTTCGTGGATCAACGTGCAGGGCACGTTCGGGACAGAATAAGGCCGTGTGGATCGGCACAACCGGCCGAGGACTTAGCCGTATGGCGCGGCATGCGTGGATGTATAGCCGAGCAAGCGAGGCCAGCCAAGGCAGCGAGTGCCGGCCAGGGACAAGGCCATCGGGCCCGATGCGGGACTACAGGCGGCGAGACAAGGCACGCCGGGAACCAAACGGACGAGTGCGGCGGACAGGCACACCGCTCCGGACAATGCGGGACAAGATGACGAGGCAGAGGCACATCCGAGGGCCGAGACTCGGACACGGGCGACGGACACCGCGAGGGGTGCGCGAGAGGCGCTGGGCGCGCGCGCGGGCGGCGCGCGAGGATGCACGGAGCACCCTCCCCTATAATAGGCTTAGCGGGATAATGCCTTGTGATGGCGGTGGACATTGGAAAGGCCGAGAGTCAGCATGCGGAAATTATACTCGGAACATTCCAGAAACGGACCGGGATGGTCCAGAACATCAAAGATTAATCCGGAGGCATGTGTGGAAGGTCGGGCCGGATCGGGTCGGAGACGGGCCGAGTCGGGCCGAGCGGGCCGGGTCGGGCTGAACGAGCCAGGAAGATCCAGAAACATGTGGAAGGTGCTAGAGACTCTTGGATGAGTCAAGACTTGTAATCTAGTAGATGATTCTAGACATTGTATAAAGACTTGTAATGTATAGAATACTCTAGAATTTGTAATATTGTAGGAGGATCTAGAAGCCTCCAAATGAGGAGGTGGAGGAAGGTTCTAGTGATAGGAGGTAGTATAAATAGGGATGTTGGGGCTCATTTGCAGCCATCCTTGGGAACTCATTTGTAAGAGACACTTTGTAATCTCTTTGTAACTTAGTGGGAGAAAACTTTCCATTAACCATTGCCTCTCTTTCGTTGTGCCAACTTCATACTTAGCCAAATTTGGAGTGTTTAAGGCTGACTAGCAAGAGGGTTGCTAGGCCGCACGACGCTTAGGAGCATAGCAAACTCTAAGCCCGTAACAAGTGGTATCGGAGACATCGTTAGCCACATAAGGAGGTGTGCAAGACTGCGGGAGTCGACGCTAACGATCAGCAGGCATCATGGCCGAGACGGATCGGCGAGGCATCAATGTGGAGGACGGACGAGTCACAGAGGCTGACAAGGTCCGGGGACGTGGAGAAGTCCCAGCTGAAGGGAAAGCCAAGCGTGGCAAGAGCAAGGCGCGCGGTGTGGTGCCGCCGCAACACGAGGAGAACCCGGCACGAAGCCGACTTCTTGAGGATGAAGACATCCGAAAGATCATACTCACCTTAGCACACCGCCTACCCGACATCGAGGACGACATCGAAGCTCTTGGGCAGCGCATCACTAACACCCAATTGAGCACGGAGGAACGCGTGGGTACTCTCGAGAAAGCTGTTGGCCAACTGGAAGGGCACACGTTGGGCCAGCTCGAGACCTTCAAGAGGGAACAACTCTCGTTGCGCAAGGAGTTAGCAACGATCGAGAATCATGTGGCAGCCAGCATCACGGAGATACGCAAGCAGTATGCGGAATTTTGCGAGGTAAGTGCCAAACGTTTTGAAGATTTTTGTGATAAAATCTGTCGGGCGAGCAACTCGGGCACCAACTAGAATGGTGGGCCGAGCTGGAACAGCACTTGTGGCGTGGCGAGGTTCGAGGGACAAAGGGTTGAGGTCCCCAAACCCAAGGAGTTCATTGGCAAGAGAGATGCAAAGTCAATCGAGGAGTTCCTGTTGCGAATGGAACTTTACTTTGATGGTGCAGGGACGACGGACGAGAAGGCCAAAGTACGGCGAGCTACACTATATCTTGCCGACGATGCGGCTGTGGTGGCGTCATCGACAGGCCGGTGTTACGAAAGGGACTTGCCAACCGATCGGGACTTGGGACGAGTTCGTGTCGGAACTCAAGGCACAATTCTATCCCGAGAACACATGCTATGAGGCAAGGAAGAAACTCGCGAGCTCAAGCACAAGACTACCATTCGGGACTATGTTCGGGACTTTACATCGATCATGCTTGATTAGGACATGGCCAGGGATGATCGACTATTCTTCTTCTGGATGGACTATCGAGTTGGAGTCGGGGCCAGTACAAAGCCGCGAGGTGAAATCATTACGAGGCAATCAAAGCGGCCGAGTCCTAGCCGAATTTGAGAAGAGGAAAGAGCCGCGAGTGAGGTCAAGCCAAAGGCGGGAGACACCCGCACGTCGATCTGACAACCAGCCCAACCATCACGTGGCGGATTCGGGACGAGACCGCAACACGACGCGGACAAGCCATACAACTCGGGTGAGCGCAGGGCGTTCCCACCAACGAGATGCTTTATGTGCGGCGGAGCTCATCGGATGAAGGGGCCCGAAGATGGGAAGCTCAACGCCATGGCCGAATGTGAGGGCCAACGGCGATCACACGGACGTGCACCGAGTAAGCACGATCCCACAACTTAGTGCAGCCGTCGGTGCGGGCGGCGAGGGACGCGAGGAAGCAAGTTGATGTTCGTGGAAGGAACCATCAACCACCAACCCATCAAGGCCTTGGTCGACACGGGAGCCGACTACAACTACATCAGAGGCCGAAGCCAAGAGATTGGGACTACTTGTGCGGCCATGCAAGGGCTGGATGAAATCGATAATGGACCGGCGATGCAGGTCACGGGCGGCAAGCGGAGTGCGAATCGTGCTCGGAGGCAGGAAGGCGAGTGCACTTCAAAGTCACCACGATGGACGATCGGGATCTCATTTTGGGAATGGACTTTACGGAGAAGAACAATTTTGCCTTTTTCCCAAAAGCAAAGACACTATGGGCGAACGGTCAGAACAAACCCATCATTATACCCTTGACGGTGGAGCAACTTCCCTACGCAGCGATGACGACACTTCGATTTCAGAAGAAGCTGACTGAAGAGGAAATGCCGATGTACTGTCTGGGATCAATGCGGTACATCGAGGCACCGAGTGGCAGCACGCGTCGACGGGGACGTCGACGGAACAGGCGGGGGAGAGTGTCACGCCCCGAGAGAAATGACCGACAGAATGCTCGGATAGACCCGCACCGAGGAGTGCGAGGTTCAGCGGATCAACGTGCACGGGGCACGTTCGGGACAGATAGGCCGTGTGGATCGGCACAACCGACTGAGGGACTTAGCCGTATGGCGCGGCATGCGTGGATGTATAGCCGAGCAAGCAGGCCAAGGCAACAGAGTGCCCGGCCGAGGGACAAAGCGTCGGGCACGATGCGGGACTACCTGGGCGGCGAGACAAGGCACGCCGGGAACCAACCGACCGAGTGCAGCGGACAGGCACACCGCTTCGGGACAATGCGGGACAAGATGCCGAGACGAGGCACATCCGAGGTCCGAGACTCGGACACGGGCGACGGACACCCGCGAGGGGTGCGCGCGGCGCGGCGCGCGCGAGGATGCGGAGCACCTCCCCTATAATAGGCTTAGCGGGATAATGCCTTGTGATGGCGATGGACATTGGAAAGGCAGAGTCAGCATGCGGAAATTATACTCGGAACATTCGAAGCGGACCGGGATGGTCGAACATCAAAGATTAATCCGGAGGCATGTGTGGAAGGCCGGGCCGGATCGGGTCGGAGGCGGGCCGAGTCGGGCCGGCCGGACGGGTCGGGCCGAGCAGGCAGGAAGATCCGAAACATGTGGAAGGTGCTAGAGACTCTTGGATGAGTCAAGACTTGTAATCTAGTAGATGATTCTAGACATTGTATAAAGACTTGTAATGTATAGAATACTCTAGAATTTGTAATATTGTAGGAGGATCTAGAAGCCTCCAAATGAGGAGGTGGAGGAAGGTTCTAGTGATAGGAGGTAGTATAAATAGGGATGTTGGGGCTCATTTGCGGCCGTCCTTGGGAACTCATTTGTAAGAGACACTTTGTAATCTCTTTGTAACTTAGTGGAAGAAAACTTTCCATTAACCATTGCCTCTCTTTCGTTGTGCCAACTTCATACTTAGCCAAATTTGGAGTGTTTAAGGCTGACTAGCAAGAGGGTTGCTAGGCCGCACGGCGCTTAGGAGCATAGCAAACTCTAAGCCGTGACACAGGCCCAGTTGCCGGCCATGACTCGGCCGGCCAACTCGACGGCCCGACGACCAAAATCCGAACACGAATACGAATCGATGATACGGTTCTGACGTACTCGCAAAGACGAATCTAAGAGCTAAGAGAACACATAATTACGACCACCGAAGGCTCGAATTCAACAACGAAGTAATTACCCAAAACTTTGGGAAATTACGAAAATGGCCCAAAACGTCCGAAAATCACGATACGCGATCGAAACACCAAACCAAAGCTCGCAACATGAATAATAACATTAAATGAACTTACGAGAAACTCGAAACAACGATTTGAGCGAGATTCGCAAGAATCGAACTCAAGTGCGGAAAAGTCGCTAAAAGCTCGGAACTCAACAAAAGCGATACCGAAATGAACTCGGATGACAAAAGTGCAGAATTAATCATTCTCGAAATGGCGAAAGCGGTCATGGCGAGTCGTCAAAACGGACTTCCGCCAAAAAAGAAAATTGCGAAATTGAAATTGCGGATATTACAGGCCTTATCCGGACAAGTGGGCGACCTTATCAGGAGAAGTGGCCGAGAAACTTGTCGGTCGTGGACCGACCTTATCAGACGACCTTATCCGGACGGTCAGAAACTTATCGGCCGTGGCCGGCATTGTCGGTAAGCGTGTCGGCGGTGGCCGTGAGATGTCTGTCAACTTAGCTCGGCAGTTCGACCCTTTGCGGTGTCCAAATTCGATTCTCAGGCACATTAGGACTCGTCGGAGTTAAATCTTCGATATGCTCGGAACGGATTTTCGATAATAATAATAATAAAATAATTTAATATTATTTTTGCAATATAAGTGTTTTGTAATGAAATTTTATCGTATCAAAGTCGTCGGAACTTTTCGAAATCACTTTCATAAATTCTAAAAATGATCCTTATAATTTATTTTGAAATCGTTTCCTTTTAAGTCCTTCATTTTATGCTAGGAACGTATCGGTCCAAGTATCAGACAACCTGTAAATATTAAAATCAAAATCCGTGATCTTTAGCAAAATAAATATCATTTAAATAATTATTGGGGCGTTACAATCCTCCCCCCATTTAAAAAATTTCGTCCTCGAAATTGAGCTTCGGAAAGAACTTTGAAAATCTATATCAAACTTTGTATGAGTATTTTCATCAATAACTTTAAAAATATTGTGTCAGCAAAAATCACTTTGAAACCTTTCTTTGAAATCATATTTTGTCCCTTTCGGATAACATTTAAACTTTCATATATCCTTTCAAATCTTTTGCCGACACAATCATTCTATACTCATACCAAAAATTTTAAGTTTTCATAAGTGAATACTTGAAAACATTACCTCGGAGTAGACGTTGGGAAGCAGCGATGAACCACGTATTCTCCCGAAAACATAATCATAATGTAATTATTCGTTATACTTTTAAAAATAAGAAAGTTTTGAAATATCTTGTTTTGTATAAGTAAATCTTTTTTTTTAAACCTCCTTAACTGTATAGTCCCATACCTACACAGTCTTGGAATACCTCTCGTTCTGGTGAGAATTTGGTTAAGTCATGTCCCCCTCGGCCTAGAAGCCTTGTCAGGAGCCGCTCGTTGTCCGTGCCCTTTTTCTTATTGCACCGGTGATCACTCCCCTTTCTCGGAGCCGCTCATTGCCCGTGCCCTTTTTTATTGCACCGGCGATCACTCCCCGCCCTCGTCGGCCCCGGGTGTCACATGTTCACCAGCTTCCACTTGGTTCATCCCCAAATCTCACCGTACTGAGAGAGGCCTTGCTCGATACCATTACGTAACACCTTTGGCTTTCTTAATTAAAAATAACGTTACACGACTCATTGTTTTTCCTTAAAAATTTTATATAAATTCGGAGTATTTGCGGAAGCATTTTAGTCGATAAATCTTCAATAAAACTCATTTATTCAACCACCGATCTGATTTACAATAACATGGGAAATCAAATATTCGGACATAGTCAGTTGAAATTATATTCGTTGAAGAACATCAAGTATTTCGTAAAAATAATAATAATTACAGCGACAACATCTTTTATTATTTAGAACTTCATCGTGTTGGGAGTATGTATTCATCTTCTTCGTGTCCCGTTCGTCAATTCCTTAGTCGAAAAACATAAATGACGAGGTGTGAGTACGCGAGCATACTCGGTGAGATTAAACCCTTATAAATCGTCAAAATCATGTTGTGTAATGTACATAAAACATTCTTATACATGTGAGACTCGTCTCGGATTTCTTTCATTCTTTCGACCCCTCGTGGGTCGTCATGTTACACGACACAACGTTGGCCGTAATATATTAAAAGCAGTATAACCTCACCTCGTTTCTTTGAAATCTTGAAATATCTTCCTTTGAATATGGCTCGGTTGTCCTTCTTGGATCCGGATCGCTTCTCCTAGCAATTGAAAATACTTTTTCATATTTAGGTCATGAATTCTTGATGTAAAATCTGAAATCTCTTTGAGGACTTTTATCAAACACCTTTGAAAAGCGTCGAAATGAGCTATCTATTTGGCCAAGGGCTTTTGAGGCCTAATAATTTTTGGAAGCGGATATTTTACGGGCGTTTTAAAGAATAGGTTCATAGCTTCAAAATGATATATTATTTGTACAAAAAGAATCCATTAACATGTATAAATAGGGGCTCAAAATCGGTTCAAATCAATCTTACCGGACGACTAGAAGCCTTATCCAGGACGGTGGCGAGAAGATTACGTCGGTCGTGACCGACCTTATCCGGTCATTGGGCGACCTTATCCGGACATTTGTCAGAAACTTGTCGGTCGTGACCGACCTTATCGAACGACCTTATCCGGACGGCGCAGAAACTTACATCGGCCGTGGCCGGCGGTATCGGTAGGCGTGTCTTGGCGGTGGCCGGCGGATGTCATCAACTTGGCTCGGCAGTTCGACCCTTTTCCGGTGTCAAACTCGATTTTCCGACATTAGGACTCATCGGAGTTAAATCTTGATATGCTCGGAACGGATTTTCGATAATAATAATAAAATAATTTAATATTATTTTTGCAATATAAGTGTTTTGTAATGAAATTTTATCGTATTAAAGTCGTCGGAACTTTTCGAAATCACTTTCATAAATTCTAAAAATGATCCTTATAATTTATTTTGAAATCGTTTCCTTTTAAGTCCTTCATTTTATGCTAGGAACGTATCAGTCCAAGTATCAGACAACCTGTAAATATTAAAATCAAAATCCGTGATCTTTAGCAAAATAAATAGCATTTAAATAAGTATTGGGGCGTTACAATCCTCCCCCCATTTAAAAAATTTCGTCCTCCAAATTGAGCTTCGGAAAGAACTTTGAAAATCTATATCAAACTTTGTATGAGTATTTTCATCATTAACTTTAAAAATATTGTGTCAGCAAAAATCACTTTGAAACCTTTCTTTGAAATCATATTTTGTCCCTTTCGGATAACATTTAAACTTTCATATATCCTTTCAAATCTTTTGCCGACACAATCATTCTATACTCATACCAAAAATTTTAAGTTTTCATAAAAGAGTGAATACTTGAAAACATTACCTCGGAGTAGACGTTGGGCAGCAGCGATGAACCACATATTCTCCCGAAAACATAATCATAATGTAATTATTCGATATACTTTTAAAAATAAGAAAGTTTTGAAATATCTTGTTTTGTATAAGTAAATCTTTTTTTTAAACCTCCTTAACTGTATAGTCCCATACCTACACAGTCTTGGAATACCTCTCGTTCTGGTGAGAATTTGGTTAAGTCATGTCCCCCTCCGCCTAGAAGCCTTGTCAGGAGCCGCTCGTTGTCCGTGCCCTTTTTCTTATTGCACCGGCGATCACTCCCCTTTCTCGGAGCCGCTCATTGCCGTGCCCTTTTTTGTGCAGCGATCACTCCCGCCCTCGTCGGCCCCGGGTGTCACATGTTCACCGGCTTCGCTTGGTTCATCCCCAAATCTCACCGTCTTGAGAGAGGCCTTGCTCGATACCATTACGTAACACACTAGCTTTCTTAATTAAAAAGAAGCGTTACGCGGCTCATTTTTTCCTTAAAAATTTTATATAAATTCGGAGTATTTGCGGAAGCATTTTAGTGATAAATCTTCAATAAAACTCATTTATTCAACCACGATGCAGTTTTACAATAACATGGGAAATCAAATATTCGGACATAGTCCGTTGAAATTATATTCGTTGAAGAACATCAAGTATTTCGTAAAAATAATAATAATTACGACGACAACATCTTTTATTATTTAGAACTTCATCGTGTTGGGAGTATGTTTTCATCTTCTGCTTGTCCCGTTCGTCAATTCCTTAGTCTGAAAAACATAAATGACGAGGTGTGAGTACGCGAGCATACTCAGTGAGATTAAACCCTTATAAATCGTCAAAATCATGTTGTGTAATGTACATAAAACATTCTTATCTGTGTGAGACTCGTCTCGGATTTCTTTCATTCTTTCGACCCCTCGTGGGTCGTCATGTTACACGACACAACGTTGACCGTAATATATTAAAACAGTATAACCTCACCTCGTTTGCTGAAATCTTGAAATATCTTCCTTTGAATATGGCTCGGTTGTCCTTCTTGGATCCCGGATATGTAACACCCCCAAAACCGTATGGGAATATTACACGCCGTAAACCCTTTCCGCAAGGATCTACCAGGCTAAACGTTCATAAACAACCAAATGCTTGCCCGACCAGGGTCAAACAATATAATAATACAGACCGTTAAGATCACTTACACATAAACACACAGACCGATGAGGTCACACAACTCTATCAACAGGACTGACTAACAACATTACCCACACAGGGGTCGAAATACAATCTGACGGAAAGGCTGAATCAACTCTAACAATACAACTAAACTCTACCAACTCTCAACTCTTGATTAGTATCGCGGCTCGTCATCCCCTTGTGCTAATCCTGTGTGCTCCCACGAACTGCATGTACAGACCTTGAGCAGGACATCCACCCCGAATACTCGGGGTTAGTAAACTCCTTTGTTTTACTAGTGCAAGTATCAAACCATACGAAATGTAACAAGAAAATAGCAACTACGAATTTAATACGTAAATCAATTATCAAAATGTTCCCGAGAAGTTTTAGAATTTCGAACTCAAGTAAGAGATATTTGAAAAGGAACACATCATCTCGGGGATTTTAAAGCGAAATTCTTTTGGACCTCGAGTCCCGATTTACAAAACCTTTTCGTAAACATTAGGGCCTTGGCAGATTCTCGTTTCAAAGCATACTAAATAATATATCATTATGAGTCCGAGATCCATATTTAAAATGTTACCCGAACAATCAACGCTACACGATCATTGTTCGTACACATCATGTCTTGAACTCAGGAGGCCTCAACGGACCTTACCGGGCCACACACCTTTGTTCGTACACATCATGTACCGAGCTGCGGAGGCCTCAACGGACCCTACCCGGCCACACACCTTTGTTCGTACACATCATGTGCCGAACTCAGGAGGCCTCAACGGACCACTACCCGGCCACAACATCGTTCGTACACATCATGTACCGAACTCTAGAGGCCTCGTCGGACCACTACGGATCACACACCTTGTCAGTACACATCATGTACGGACTCCGAGGCCTCGTCGGACCACTACGGATCACACACCTTGTTCGTACACATCATGTACCGAACTCCGGAGGCCTCGTCGGACCCTACGGAACACACACACATCGACCACGATTCATAATCATTAAATGTCAAGCCATTCCACATTACACGAAATGTACAATCAAGTATGTAAACCATAACAACACAAACATCATGATCATCACAGCGACTCTTAACCAACAAAACACACATTCGGTAAACGAAAAATTGAACAAACACGTGTACAACCAACTCATAAGAACATCGCAATCCTGCACAAATGGCACAAAGCCTAACACGTAAACAAAAATATTACTAGTATCACAAAGCCTTCAAATTTGGAAAACACAACCAACTCAAGCGGAACATATTTACGGAGGCAAGCAAAATCGTCATACATATCATACGCAATTACTATTCACAAGATACAAGTCGTATAATAAGATACTTGCCTTAATAACCGCTACCAAACGCTCAGAAGAACACGGTTCGGCCAGTGAAGCTCGGCCGAAGAAGACAACGAGCGGAAGGGTTCCGACTCGATTTCTTCACAAGAATTCGACCCTAACAACATATAATCAATAAATCATCGATCATACGAGGAAGAATAATCGTAGAACGCCCGAAAACCCCTCTATGACATTTCGCCGGACACCTTCAAGGCGTCGATCAAGAACTCGACCAAAACAACGAATCGATACGATCGACCATGGAATAACAAAGGAAATGATATAATACATCTAAATAATCATCAATCCATCATAATCTAAGTTAAATCGGATTAAGCGGATGAAAACAACCAAAACACCAAAATTTCCCAAAACTAGATTTCTAGGAAATCGGCACGGTCGGTAGATCGTAGGATGTTATAGGATTGATGATTGATGATATGAACTCCAAGACTTCAAGGATTTATTGTCGACAACATCTCTCTATGATCAATACACCCCCATCCGCGGAAGAGAAGAAAACCGAGTGAAAATGGCTGAAGAAAACGTCTGCAGGGCCATAAATAGACTGCGCAGTGGTCGGCAGTGTGCCGCGGCTCGGCCGGAGTGTGCCGCGGCACCGTCTGATCGGTTTGGCGAAAAAATGCCACGAGTGTGCGCGGCCACTGCCCGGCATGTGCCGCGGCCGCAATTTGCTCGGCCGAAGCTGCCGAGAAACCTGCCGGCCGTGACTCGGCGGAAGGCTGCCGAGCACTCGGCCGTGACTCGGCGATCTGCGGCTGGGCCCGAGTTGCCGGCCATGACTCGGCGGGCCAACTCGGCGGCCCGAGCGACCCCGAAACCCGAACCCGAATACGAATCGATGATACGGTTCTGACGTACTCGCAAAGGCGAATCTAAGGGCTAAGAGAACACACAATTCCGACCACGAAGGCTCGGAATTCAACAACGAGTAATTACCCAAAACTTTGGGAAATTACGAAAATGGCCAAAGCGTCCAGAAAATCACGATACGCGATCGAAACACCAAACCAAAGCTCGCAACATGAATAATAACATTAAATTAACTACGAGAAACTCGAAACAACGATTTGGACGAGATTCGCAAGAATCGAACTCAAGTGCGGAAAAGTCGCTAAAAGCTCGGAACTCGGCAAAGCGATACAAGCGAACTCGGATGACAAAAGTGAAGAATTAATCATTCTCGAAATGGCGAAAGCGGTCATGATTGAGTCGTCAAAGCAGACTCCGGACGAAAAAGAAATTTACGAAAATCGAAAATTGCGGATATTACATTCTACCCTCCTTAAAAGAAGTTTCGTCCCGAAACTTAAAACAAGTAGGGAGAAGCAATATCCCGCCAGAAAAACTCAACGAGATACGCAAGGAAACACGTAACTTACGCCCATCGGCGATGTAACACCCCAAACTAGGCGGATATTACGGTCTGTGAATCCCCCAACTGGGACCCACTAGGCGAATGAAAATGATGAATTAAATAATATAATTGTAGTACCGAACCACATTATATTACCAAATACTCCGATGAGGAGTTTAAGTACAACACACCAGGACAATACCGAATACTAGTATATTTTATATGAAGATAAAATACGACAACTTTGAATGAAGCGGAGTATCGAATGAAAGTCTGCGGCGGAAAATAAAGGACAATAACATGAATAAGCTGAAAGATCGGGGCCCCCTACTCGTATCACAGGACTCCTCGGCGTCAGCGTGTTCTCCCGTACTTTTGCCTTACCAAGACACAGCAAGCGAATCCCCAAGCGGGGTCGATTACCTGAGAACAACAATCCTCAAGGGTTGAAAATACACAATCATGATTATATAAGAAGTTATGAAATATCTGTGAAACATACGCAATCAAACATGCTATATGAATCAACTAACGATGCGGCTCAAAGGGTGGCGCCACACTACGCCGGGATGGAAATGTGTTCGTGCACAAGCCACCAACGAGTATCGATCGAATACACGTGTGGTCTTGTACCTGTCGATCTCACGAGACAATATGACTCGTGTGCACGATCGATGTGAGGCCAACAACCAACACACGACTTAAAATGTGTCCGACATGAAAATCGATACATACCAACCGGCACGCCGATATGACCGGAATGCCACGATATAACAAAAGTGACATCGAAAATGAATAATGACTCACGAGATAGAATGATAGTGAAATAAATGACGACTCAACGAAATGATTGGGCAAGTCGTTCCTTATGGTAAGTTATTAATTGACAATAATAAGTTTGATACGGTTAATACAATGATGAATGAATTATGATTATGAATGAACAACAACAAAAGGGATGAATATCCTTTTAGCAGAGTAAATTAACTTACTCAACACCGGTGACAATTATCCTTCCCACGAACAACGTCTAATTGAGATATCGGTCGCTCGAACAACCTTGAATAATTCAATTACCAACAATCCGTTCAATATCACGAATCAAACACGAATATAACGAACTCAAAGCGCCAATACGACTAAACCGAGTCCGTTGAGGCATTCAATCAAACACGTTGCGTCAAACTACGATTGTTTACAATCAAACCTCAATATACCAATATCAAATCCCTCAAGAAATGTTTCAAACCAACAAAACATCTTCAATACGATTAATAATCAAGCGAATATCCAAAACGTGATTATAACGACAATTAATCGAAAAACCCCAATTTCAACTCGATATTCAAAGTGTTCTTGAATAATTCCTCAATAATCGATGAATCCTTATACAAACTCATAATCATATACATATTCCTTCATATAACATGATTATAACGTCGAAACATCATATCTCAACACAAAATCGAAATCTAAGGTGTTGAAGAATATTACCTTTGAAGATCGAACACTTCGATCCGATGAAAACGTGTTAAATCGACTATCCAAGCTTCCCAACGAAATAAGATGATGAAATCCGAAAACACAAGTGATTGATGATGACAAAATATCTCCCTCAAGCTCTCTCTCTCGGACAAGATGAAGGAAAGGAATGAAAATGAGGAAAAATGTCCCGGCCGAGTCCTTAAATACTGCCGGAAGTTACGGCCGTAACTCGGCCCTCTTACGGCCGTAACATTCCAAGTCAACGGCCTTACGGCCGTAACCGGCCAACTCGTACGGCCGTAACTCGGCTTCGTCCGAAAGCCTGCCGACAGACTTACGGCCGTAACCGCCCCTGAGTTACGGGCGTAACCCGCCTTCTTCAAAAACATCCGCCGACATCCTTACGGCCGTACCGCACACCTTACGGCCGTAACTCGGATGATACGGCCGTATCCGGCCAAACTTACGGGCGTAATCCACCTTCGTCAAAAACGACCAGGCATCTTGCCTGCAGCGTACGGCCGTATCCGGCCAAGCCTTACGGCCATACCTGCCTTGACTTACGGCCGTATGCCGCAACCCTTACGGCCGTAAGTCACCCTTGGTCGACAACACCTGAAATTCTGAACACCACTTACGGCCGTATCCTCCCCTTCTTACGGCCGTAACTGCCTTCGGCAAAATGCTCAGGCGACTGGCAGACCACGTCTGGCCGTAAGCCAGCCTTACGGCCGTACCAGCTGAACTTACGGCCGTATCCGGAACCTTACGGCCGTAACTCAATCTTGGCCAAGGTGAATAAAACCGATAACTCCGATTCCTCACTCGGTGATGAATGATCCGACATACCATACGAATGTGAAAGTGAACAAGTATAACACGAGCCAAAGATGATACTCGATACAAGGCTATCAATCACAATGAAAATGATAATACTCCGTCTCGATCTATACGGAGATGAAATGACGATCGGTAATTGATATACGATTACAACATGCCAACGGTGAAGCGAATGAATGATCCATGAATGATGAGTGATTATTAATGAGTGAAAATTGCGGCGACAATTCTGGTGATAATTCTTGAATGAAAATGAATGAATTACAACCGGGTATTACATACTCCCCCCCTTAAAAAGAGTTTCGGCCCCGAAACTAAGGGTCAAACAACTCGGGATAACTCTCCCGCATACTCTCCTCGGTTTCCCAAGTGGCTTCTTCGACTCCGTGTCTGGACCACTGAATCTTGACCGAAGGGATCATCTTGTTCCTCAACTGTTTGATTCGCCGCTCCAACACTCGTATAGTATGCTCCTCGTACGAATGATCATCGCGATCTCGATTTCGTCGGCCGAAGTATGTGACTCAGTCGGCAACATACTTCAAGCGAGAGGCGTGAAACACATTATGAATTGGCTCAATGCGGAGGTAAAGCTAATCGATAAGCTAACTCGCCTACTCGATCCAAAATTTCAAGCGGTCCGATGAATCTCGGACTCAACTTCCCCGTTTTCCGAAATGGAAAATACCTCGACTCAGGATACCTTGACCAAAACATGGTCACCCGACTCGAACTCTAGTGGTCGGCAGCGATTATGCATATGATTTACATGCGACTCTGAAATTTGTCGACATGCGACTCTTGATCAAAGCTACCTTCTCCGGCGGCTATAAGCATATCGGGCTCGGTTCGATTGATTGACAAGTCATCCCAACACTGAGGAGATCGACAACGATGGCCGTACAAGGCCTCGTGAGGTGCCATCTTAACGGAGGCATGCCAACTATCATTATCGTGAACTCGATCGGTGGTAGTGGGCTTCTCAATCGTCCTTCCAATCGAGGACGCATGCCCTCAACATGTCCTCTAATGTACGTATAGTCCTCTCGATTGTCCGTCGGATTTGAGGATGAAAAGCGATCTTGAGATTGAGTGAGTTCCCATAGCACGATGAAGTGATTTCCAAAAATGAGACACAAATCGTCCGTCACGATCGGAAACTATATTCTTAGGAGTACCGTGCGGTCTCACTATCTCCTTGATGAACAAGCGAGCCAGTCTCTCGGGACCCCACGTATCCTTGATCTCAAGGAAATGAGCTGATTTAGTTAAGTGGTTCACAATCACCCGGATCGTAATCATGCCATGACGACTCGTCGGCAAACTCGTGATGAAATCCTAGAAATGTCTTCCCACTTCCACTCTGGAATAGGGAGAGGTTTCAACATACCTGCCGGTCGATGTTCAATCTAGACTTGTTGTGAGTTAAGCATCTCGAAACAAATTCTGCGACTTCTCGCTTCATATTACTCCACCGGTAATTTTGTTTCAAGTCCTTGTACATCTTCTTGGACTCGGATGAGCAGAATAAGGGGGTAGCATGAGCTTCTCTCAAAATCGAGTTTTCAACTCGTCATTCTCATACGCACAACCTATTCTTAAATCTCAAAAGTCCATCCTCGTGGACCATGAATCGAGGGCTTTCCCCTGAGCCACATCCTCACGGATGCGCAACAATCTTTGAGTCTGAACCGTGATTCTCCCTGATTTTCTCCTCAAGTGACGATGAAATCTCTAACATACAAAGTTGTCCCAGAGTTCGCTGAAGCCGGACTTCGATCTCGGGTCTAAGGAATTCTCTTTGAAGCTCCTTACAGGCTGTTAAGCGAGCAAGAATCTGCTCCTTGCGGACTTACGACTCAAGGCGTCGGCGACAACGTTCGCCTTGCCCGGGTGGTAAAGGATCTCGATATCATAATCTTTGATTAATTCCAACCACCGTCTCTGTCTCATATTGCTCATACGAGTAAATATATACTTTAAACTTTTATGATCGGTGATGATCGGCGGTGTGACGCCATAAAGGTACGACGCCAAATTTCCAGCGCGAAAACCACGGTGCTAGCTCTAGGTCGTGGGTCGGATAGTGTCGGCTAATCAGAAACCTCGGATTTCCTTAACATCTTTCGGAGGTTGCCATTCTCGGATAGCCTCCATCTTACGAGGTCGACACGAACTGCAGTAAATGAAATTACATGCGAGAAAAGTCACTTGGACATCGAGAACTCACATTAAGAAAACTTTCCATAAAGTTGCTCGCGTCTTAACATGTCGAGAACACGATGAAGGCGTACCTCGCGTTCCTCTCGATCACGAGAATAAATCAAAATGTCATCGATGAAGACAACAACAAGCTGATCGAAAAAGTCGATGACAACTTTGATTCATTAACTCCATGAATACCGCGAGTGCATTAGTTAGCGAGCGGCATAACTACGAACTCATAATGACCATAGCGTGTACGAAAAGCCGTCCTTACAATACCCGACTCTTGAATTCGCAGCGATAATATCCGGATCTCAAGTCGATGCGGGAAAATATTGAAGTTCCACGAAGTTGATCTAAGAGATCATCAATACGGGGTGGAGGATACTAATCTTGACCATCACCTGTTCAACTCGATAATTAATACACACGAGATGAGCTAACCTTCTCCTTGTGAGATCTGCCGGTGCTCCTCACGGGGCGCACTCGGTCGGAGATAACCTTCCTCGAACTATTCCCCAAGTTGAATCTTCAACTCTTGCATTACAGTCGGGGCCATCCGATATGGTGCTTTCGATAAAGGGGATGTCTGGCTCCAACTCACTCTGAACTCCACTACTCTATGTGAAGGCAACCGGATAACTCGCGGAAATACATCGTCAATCGATGACAATGATACCATAAATGATCGAACATTTCGATTGCCTAGAATGGTCAATCGATAAAAAGTGATACAATGAATGTTTGAATAATTCGATTGCCTTAGAAAGGCGATCGATGAAAATGATACAATGAATGATTGAATAACCCGATTGCCTTAGAAAGGCCAATCGATGAAAATGACACAATGAATGATTGAATAGCTCGATTGCCTTAGAAAGGTCAATCGATGAAAATGACGCAATGAATGATTGAATAACTCGATTGCCTTAGAAAGGTCAATCGATGAAAATGATACAATGAATGATTGAATGACTCGATTGCCTTAGAAAGGCGATCGATGAAAATGAAACAATGAATGATTGAATGACTCGATTGCCTTAGAAAGGCGATCGATGAAAATGATACAATGAATGATTGAATGACTCGATTGCCTTAGAAAGGCCAATCGATGAAAATGGTGCGATGAATGATTGAATGACTCGATTGCGGAATCTCTCTGCTTCGCCCTAATAATAATTCTCTTTGGATCAGCGGGATTACTTCCTGAAGCACACATTCGACAACCAACGGCGGAAAGATAGCGACCAAAGCGCTAACAAACACTAAGGATAGTATCAAAGCGATCAAACCAACTAATACCGAAAATTACATCGTCTAAGATAAAATTCACCACGATTAGGTCCATCAACCAATCGCGGTCACTAAGCTTACTTGGTATGATTAGAAAATTCTTCCATCGTCGGGTAGGCCCGATGGTATGAGGTCCACAAGCAATAGGACTATCCCAAAATAAGTCTATTAAAACATGATTGAAAATGAATGAATGCGGTGCACGGTATCAAAAGGTACACACGGTTGAAATAAAATTACGAGTATACGAGGTCATTCGGGCCACCGGATCGTCGATCCTCCTCATCACATGAATGCAGGACTTGCCGGCCCAAAGCAGACGCTCCGTCGATAAATATGAGCCCCAACTCTATTTGCTTCCATTGTCTTAAGCAGCGTTGTCGAGCGATCGATTGAATCGCTAATTGCTTGGGGCCTAAGATGCCGACTTAGAGTCCTTTCGGCAAAAGCGGGCCTTATGCCCAAAATTCCCACAATTATAGCACGTGATAGACGGTCTCGGACACTTGGTGCTGACATGACCCGGTTCTCCACAATTAAAGCAGATGATGGCCAAAATGGCCGCTCGGGATTGAGATCCCTTGCGATTATCTGCTTGTAGGAGGTCGCTCGAAGCGATAGGACTCACGAGGCTTCTTGAAGGTTGGTGACCACCTTGGATTGACTACGCGCTGATTTCTTGGCAGTGGATGAAGGTTGTTGTTCAGCACTTTCCTTAGCGAGATGGCTCATACGGGAGAGTTCTCTCGATTAATCCGGCAGTGGCGCAATGATGATTGAGCAATTGCACATGGGTCATCATGGCCTGCATAAAAGTGAGTGGATCAACCCGAACATCTTGATCGAGCCGAGTCACAGGCACGATTTCCCGGCAATGAATGGTTATTACTCGGGTTTCGGCCCGCACCGCGCCTCTCCCCGTGCATCCCCCGACTCTCCCCATACTGAAGTAGGAATGTCGCATAATGATTATATTTCTCGCATGATTATCACGTTATGATTATGTCATGAGATGATGAAAATAAGTATACATGCTCTAACTTAGTGATTATATGAATGATTTACTGAAGTGATATGATTATCGGATGAAATTCTTGAAATGATTATCTTGAATAACTTAACAAGATTAATAATATGATCATCGGATCGACAATGAATAATGAAATGAATTGAGTAATTAATGAATTAACATGATCGTCACGATCATTAAGCGAGTAATGAAATGAATTAAGTGATTAATGAGTTAACATGATCGTCTAATCACAATGAATGATGATGTTTGAGGATTGTTAATTGATGAATGATGAATGAATGACTATTGCAGAAATTATACCATGGCGTTAGAAATCTTACAGTTCTTTCGGTCGATTGGCTCGGCATTTGCACGGAGTCACACGTGGCGAAAGTCGATGATACTAGTCGATGACGATGATTTCAAATGAGACATGACTCGGAAGGTAGTATTCAAAACCACGCTCGATACCAACTGTAACACCCCAAACTAGGCGGATATTACGGTCGTGAATCCCCAAGCCAGGACCCACTAGGCGAATGAAAATGATGAATTAAATAATATAATTGTAGTACGAACCACATTATATTGCAAATACTCCGATGAGGAGTCTAAGTACAACACACGAGGACAATACGAATACTAGTATATTTTATATGAAGATAAAATACCACGACCTTTGAATGAAGCGGAGTATCGAATGAAAGTCTGCGGCGGAAAATAAAGGACAATAACATGAATAACTAAAAGATCGGGGCCCCCTACTAGTATCAACAGGACTCCTCGGCGTCGGCGTGTTCTCCCGTACTTTTGCCTTACCAAGACACAGCAGAATCCCCAAGCGGGGTTAGTTACCTGAGAACAACAATCCTCAAGGGTTGAAAATACACAATCATGATTATATAAGAAGTTATGAAATATCTGTCGAAACATACGCAATCAAACATGCTATATGAATCAACTAATGATGCGGCTCAAAGGGTGGCGCCACACTACGCCGGGATGGAAATGTGTCCGTGCACAAGCCACCAGCAGTATCGATCGAATACACGTGTGGTCTTGTACCTAATCGATCTCATGAGACAATATGACTCGTGTGCAGTCGATGTGAGGCCAACAACCAACACACGACTTAAAAGCGTGCGAAATGAAAATCGACACATACCAAGCGTACGCCCGATATGACCCGGAATGCCACGATATAACAAAAGTGACATCGAAAATGAATAATGACTCAGAGATGGAATGATAGTGAAATAAATGACGACTCAACGAAATGATTGGAACCGTCGTTCCTTATGGTAAGTTATTAATTGACAATAACAAGTTTGATACGGTTAATCTGATGATGAATGAATTATGATTATGAATGAACAACAACAAAAGGGATGAATATCCTTTTAGCAGAGTAAATTAACTTACTCAACACGGTGACAATTATCCTTCCACGAACAACGTCTAATTGAGATATCGGTCGCTCGAACAACCTTGAATAATTCAATTACCAACAATCCGTTCAATATACGAATCAAACACGAATATAACGAACTCAAAGCGATACGACTAAACCAAGTCCGTTGAGGCAATAAATCAAACACGTTGCGTCAAACTCCGATTGTTTACAATCAAACCTCAATATACCAATATCAAATCCCCGAGAAATGTTTCAAACCAACAAAACATCTTCAATACGATTAATAATCAAGCGAATATCAGCGTGATTATAACGACAATTAATCGAAAACCCCCAATTTCAACTCGATATTCAAAGTGTTCTTGAATAATTCCTCAATAATCGATGAATCCTTATACAAACTCATAATCATATACATATTCCTTCATATAACATGATTATAACGTCGAAATATCATATCTCAACACAAAATCGAAATCTAAGGTGTTGAAGAATATTACCTTTGAAGATCGAACACTTCGATCCGATGAAAGCGTGTTAAATCGACTATCCAAGCTTCCCACGAAATAAGATGATGAAATCCGAAAACACAAGTGATTGATGATGACAAAATATCTCCCTCAAGCTCTCTCTCTCGGACAAGATGAAGAAAGGAATGAAAATGAGGAAAAATGTCGTGAGTCCTTAAATCTGCCGGAAGTTACGGCCGTAACTCGGCCCTCTTACGGCCGTAACATTCCAAGTCAGCGGCCTTACGGCCGTAAGCCAACTAAATGCGGCCGTAACTCGGCCGTCCGAAAGCCTGCCGACAGACTTACGGCCGTAACCGCCCCTGAGTTACAGGCGTAACCCACCTTCGTCAAAAACATCCGCCGACATCCTTACGGCCGTACCGCACACCTTACGGCCGTAACTCGGATGATACGGCCGTATCCGGCCAAACTTACGGGCGTAATCCGCCTTCGTCAAAAACGACCAGGCATCTTGCTGCGTGTCTGGCCGTATCCGGCCAAGCCTTACGGCCGTGCACTGCCTTGACTTACGGCCGTATGCCGCAACCCTTACGGCCGTAAGTCACCCTTGATCGACAACACCTGAAATTCCCGAACACCACTTACGGCCGTATCCTCCCCTTCTTACGGCCGTAACTGCCTTCGGCCAAAATGCAAGGCGACTGCTGGACCACGTCTGGCCGTAGCTTAGCCAGCCTTACGGCCGTACCCGCTGAACTTACGGTAGTATCCGGAACCTTATGGCCGTAACTCAATCTTTGGCCAAGGTGAATAAAACCGATAACTCAGATTCCTCACTCGGTGATGAATGATCCGACATACCATACGAATGTGAAAGTGAACAAGTCTAACACGAGCCAAAGATGATACTTCGGTACAAGGCTATCAATCACAATGAAAATGATAATACTCCGTCTCGATCTATACGGAGATGAAATGACGATCGGTAATTGATATACGATTACAACATGCCAGCGGTGAAGCGAATGAATGATCCATGAATGATGAGTGATTATTAATGAGTGAAAATTCTTGGCGACAATTACGGTGATAATTCTTGAATGAAAATGAATGAATTACAATAGGGTATTACATACTCCCCCTTAAAAGAGTTTCGTCCCCAAAACTAAGGGTCAAACAACTCGGGATAACTCTCGCATACTCTCCTCGGTTTCCCAGTGGCCTCTTCGACTCAGTGTCTGGACCCGAATCTTGACGAAGGGATCGTCTTGTTCCTCAAGCTGTTTGATTCGCCGCTCCAACACTCGTATAGTCGCTCCTCGTACGAATGATCATCCGCGATCTCGATTTCGTCGGCGAAGTATGTGACTCGGGTCGGCAACATACTTCATAGCGAGAGGCGTGAAACACATTATGAATTCGGCTCAATGCGGAGGTAAAGCTAATCGATAAGCTAACTCGCCTACTCGATCCAAAATTTCAAGCGGTCGATGAATCTCGGACTCAACTTCCCGTTTTCGAAGCGGAAAATACCTCGACTTCGGGGATACCTTGACCAAAACATGGTCACCCGACTCGAACTCTAGTGGTCGGCAGCGATTATACGCATATGATTTGCAGCCGACTACGAAGTATCGACATGCGACTCTTGATCAAAGCTACCTTCTCGGCGGCTATAAGCATATCGGGCTCGGTGCGATTGATTGACAAGTCATCCCAACACAAGGAGATCGACAACGATGGCCGTACAAGGCCTCGTGAGGTGCCATCTTAACGGAGGCATGCCAGCTATCATTATCGTGAACTCGATCGGTGGTATTTGGGCTTCTCAATCGTCCTTCCAATCGAGGACGCATGCCCTCAACATGTCCTCTAATGTCTGTATAGTCCTCTCACGATTGTCCGTCGGATTTGAGGATGAAAAGCGCGATCGAGATTGGTGAGTTCCCATAGCACGATGAGCGATTTCCAAAAATGAGACACAAATCGTCAGTCACGATCGGAAACTATATTCTTAGGAGTACCGTGCGGTCTCACTATCTCCTTGATGAACAAGCTGAGCCAGTCTCTCGGGACCCCACGTATCCTTGATCTCAAGGAAATGAGCTGATTTAGTTAAGTGGTTCACAATCACCCAGATCGTAATCATGCCATGACGACTCGTCGGCAAACTCGTGATGAAATCCCTAGAAATGTCTTCCCACTTCCACTCTGGAATAGGGAGAGGTTTCAACATACCTGCCGATCGGCGATGTTCAATCTAGACTTGTTGTGAGTTAAGCATCTCGAAACAAATTCTGCGACTTCTCGCTTCATATTACTCCACCGGTAATTTTGTTTCAAGTCCTTGTACATCTTCTTTGGACTCGGATGAAGCAGAATAAGGGGTAGCATGAGCTTCTCTCAAAATCGAGTTTTCAACTCGTCATTCGCGATACGCACAACCTATTCTTAAATCTCAAAAGTCCATCCTCGTGGACCATGAATCCGAGGCTTTCCCTGAGCCACATCCTCACGGATGCGCAACAATCTTGAGTCGAACCGTGATTCTCACGATTTTCTCCTCAAGTGACGATGAAATCTCTAACATACAAAGTTGTCCACTGAGTTCGCTGAAGCGGACTTCGATCTCGGGTCTAAGGAATTCTGCTGAAGCTCATACGGGCTGTTAAGCGAGCAGAATCTGCTCCTGCGGACTTACGACTCAAGGCGTCGGCGACAACGTTCGCCTTGCCCGGGAGGTAAAGGACCTCGATATCATAATCTTTTATTAATTCCAACCACCGTCTCTGTCTCATATTTAACTCATACAGATTAAATATATACTTTAAACTCTTATGATCGGTGATGATCGGCGGTGGCGCCATAAAGGTAACGGCGCCAAATTTCCAACACGAAAACCACGGTGCTAGCTCTAGGTCGTGGGTCGGATAGTGTCGGCTAATCAGAAACCTCGGATTTCCTTAACATCTTTCGGAGGTTGCCATTCTCGGATAGCCTCCATCTTGAGGGTCGACACGAACTGCAGTAAATGAAATTACATGCGAGAAAAGTCGCCGGACATCGGAACTCACATTAAGAAAACTTTCCATAAAGTTGCTCGCGTCTTAACACGTCGAGAACGATGAAAGGCGTACCTCGCGTTCCTCTCGATCACGAGAATAAATCAAAATGTCATCGATGAAGACAACAACAAGCTGATCAAAAGTCGATGACAACTTTGATTCATTAACTCCATGAATACCGCGGTGTATTAGTTAGCGAGCGGCATAACTACGGACTCATAATGACCATAGCGTGTGCGAAAGCCGTCCTTACAATGCAGGCTCTTGAATTACATGGCGATAATATCCGGATCTCAAGTCGATGCAGGAAAATATTGAAGTTCCCTGAAGTTGATCTAAGAGATCATCAATACGGGGTGGAGGATACTAATCTTGACCATCACCTGTTCAACTCGATAATTAATACACACACGAGATGAGCTAACCTTCTCCTTGACGGATCCTGCCCGGTGCTCCTCACGGGGGGCCTTTTCGGTCGGAGATAACCTTCCTCGAACTATTCCCCAAGTTGAATCTTCAACTCTTGCATTACAGTCAAGGCCATCCGATATGGTGCTTTCGATAAAGGGGCGTCTGGCTCAACTCACTCTGAACTCCACTACTCTATGTGAAGGCAACGGATAACTTCGTTTGGAAATACATCGTCAATCGATGACAATGATACCACAAATGATCGAACATTTCGATTGCCTAGAATGGTCAATCGATAAAAAGTGATCTGATGAATGTTTGAATAATTCGATTGCCTTAGAAAGGCGATCGATGAAAATGATCTGATGAATGATTGAATAACCCGATTGCCTTACAAAGGCGATCGATGAAAATGACCTGATGAATGATTGAATAGCTCGATTGCCTTAGAAAGGTTAATCGATGAAAATGACGCAATGAATGATTGAATAACTCGATTGCCTTAGAAAGGTCGATCGATGAAAATGATCTGATGAATGATTGAATGACTCGATTGCCTTAGAAAGGCGATCGATGAAAATGAAACAATGAATGATTGAATGACTCGATTGCCTTAGAAAGGCGATCGATGAAAATGATACAATGAATGATTGAATGACTCGATTGCCTTAGAAAGGCGATCGATGAAAATGGTGCGATGAATGATTGAATGACTCGATTGCGGAATCTCTCTGCTTAGCCCTAATAATAATTCTCTTTGGATCAATGGGGATTACTTCCTGAAGCACACATTCGACAACCAGCGGCGGAAAGATAGCGACCAAGCGCTAACAAACACTAAGGATAGTATCAAAGCGATCAAACCAACTAATACGAAAATTACATCGTCTAAGATAAAATTCACCACGATTAGGTCCATCAACCAATCGCGGTCACTAAGCTACTTGGTATGATTGAAAATTCTTCCATCGTCGGTAGGCCGATGGTATGAGGTCCACAAGCAATAGGACTATCCCAAAATAAGTACATTAAAACATGATTCGAAAATGAATGAATGCGGTGCACGGTATCAAAAGGTACACACGAGGTTGAAATAAAATTACAGTATACGAGGTCATTCGGGCCATAGGATCGTCGATCCTCCTCATCACATGAATGCAGGACTTGCCGGCCCCAAGCAGACGCTCCGTCGATAAATATGAGCCCCAACTCTATTTGCTTCCATTGTCTTAAGCAGCGTTGTCGGAAGCGATCGATTCGGAATCGCTAATTGCTTGGGGCCTAAGATGCCGACTTGGAGTCCTTTCGGCAAAAGCGGGCCTTATGCCCAAAATTCCCACAATTATAGCACGTGATAGACGGTCTCGGACACTTGGTGCGACATGACCCGGTTCTCCACAATTAAAGCAGATGATGGCGAGGCGGCGCTCGGGATTGAGATCCCGCATGATTATCTGCTTGTAGGAGGTCGCTCGAAGCGATAGGACTCACGAGGCTTCTTGAAGGTTATTGACCGCCTTCGGATTGACTACGCTTCGCTGATTTCTTGTTGTGAGATGAAGGTTGTTGTTCAGCACTTTCCTTAGCGAGATGGCTCATACGGGAGAGTTCTCTCGATTAATCCGGCAGTGGCGCAATGATGATTGAGCAATTGCACATGGGTCATCATGGCACATAAAAGTAAGTGGATCAACCGAACATCTTGATCGAGCCGAGTCACAGGCACGATTTCCCGACGTGAATGGTTATTACTCGGGTTTTGGCCCTTGCCATCTCTCCCGTGCATCCCCGGCGACTCTCCCCATCTTGAGTAGGAATGTCGCATAATGATTATATTTCTCGCATGATTATCACGTTATGATTATGTCATGAGATGATGAAAATAAGTATACATGCTCTAACTTAGTGATTATATGAATGATTTACTTGAAGTGATATGATTATACGATGAAATTCTTGAAATGATTATCTTGAATAACTTAACAAGATTAATAATATGATCATCGGATCGACAATGAATAATGAAATGAATTGAGTAATTAATGAATTAACATGATCGTCACGATCATTAAGCGAGTAATGAAATGAATTAAGTGATTAATGAGTTAACATGATCGTCCTAATCACAATGAATGATGATGTTTGAGGATTGTTAATTGATGAATGATGAATGAATGACTATTGCGAAATTATACCATGGCGTTAGAAATCTTACGATTCTTTGATGCGATTGGCTCGGCATTTGCACGAGTCACACGTGGCCGAAAGTCGATGATACTAGTACGATGGCGATGATTTCAAATGAGACATGACTCGAAGGTAGTATTCAAAACCACGCTCCGATACCAACTCTGTAACACCCCAAACTAGGCGGATATTACGGTCTGTGAATCCCCATTTAGGACCCACTAGGCGAATGAAAATGATGAATTAAATAATATAATTGTAGTAGAACCACATTATATTGCAAATACTCCGATGAGGAGTTTAAGTACAACACACGAGACAATACCGAATACTAGTATATTTTATATGAAGATAAAATACACGACCTGAATGAAGCGGATTATCGAATGAAAGTCTGCGGCGGAAAATAAAGGACAATAACATGAATAAGCTGAAAGATCGGGGCCCCTACTAGTATCAGCAGGACTCCTCGGCGTCGGCGTGTTCTCCGTACTTTTGCCTTACCAAGACAAAAGCAGAATCCCCAAGCGGGGTCGATTACATAGAACAACAATCCTCAAGGGTTGAAAATACACAATCATGATTATATAAGAAGTTATGAAATATCCTGTCGAAACATACGCAATCAAACATGGTATATGAATCAACTAACGATGCGGCTCAAAGGGTGGCGCCACACTACGCCGGGATGGAAATGTGTCCGTGCACAAGCCACCAGCAGTATCGATCGAATACACGTGTGGTCTTGTACCTGTCGATCTCACGAGACAATATGACTCGTGTGCGATCGATGTGAGGCCAACAACCAACACCACGACTTAAGCGTGCGACATGAAAATCGACACATACCAGCGGCACGCCCGATATGACCCGGAATGCCACGATATAACAAAAGTGAAATCGAAAATGAATAATGACTCACCGAGATGGAATGATAGTGAAATAAATTACGACTCAACGAAATGATTGGAACCGTCGTTCCTTATGGTGAAGTTATTAATTGACAA
The DNA here is from genome assembly GCA_033398695.1 of Orobanche coerulescens. Taxonomy (NCBI): domain Eukaryota; kingdom Viridiplantae; phylum Streptophyta; class Magnoliopsida; order Lamiales; family Orobanchaceae; genus Orobanche; species Orobanche coerulescens. Next base: position 64,197,791 of record CM065801.1, read on the forward strand.
TAACAAGTTTGATACGGTTAATACAATGATGAATGAATTATGATTATGAATGAACAACAACAAAAGGGATGAATATCCTTTTAACAGAGTAAATTAACTTACTCAACAGGTGACAATTATCCTTCCACGAACAACGTCTAATTGAGATATCGGTCGCTCGAACAACCTTGAATAATTGATTACCAACAATCCGTTCAATATACGAATCAAACACGAATATAACGAACTCAAAGCGCCAATACGACTAAACCAAGTCCATTGAGGCATTAAATCAAACACGTTGCGTCAAACTCCGATTGTTTACAATCGAAAGCGTGATTATAACGACAATTAATCGAAAACCCCCAATTTCAACTCGATATTCAAAGTGTTCTTGAATAATTCCTCAATAATCGATGAATCCTTATACAAACTCATAATCATATACATATTCCTTCATATAACATGATTATAACGTCCAAAACATCATATCTCAACACAAAATCGAAATCTAAGGTGTTGAAGAATATTACCTTTGAAGATCGAACACTTGATCAGATGAAAAGCGTGTTAAATCGACTATCCAAGCTTCCCAGCGAAATAAGATGATGAAATCCGAAAACACAAGTGATTGATGATGACAAAATATCTCCCTCAAGCTCTCTCTCTCGGACAAGATGAAGGAAAGGAATGAAAATGAGGAAAAATGTCGGCCGAGTCCTTAAATCTTGCCGGAAGTTACGGTAGTAACTCGGCCCTCTTACGGCCGTAACATTCCAAGTCAACGGCCGTAACAGGCCGGCTAAATGCAGTCGTAACTCGGCTTCGTCAAAGCTTTGCCGGCAGACTTACGGCGTAGCCCCCACGAGTTACGGGCGTAACCCCGCCGTCAAAAACATCCGCCGACATCCTTACGGCCGTACGCACACCTTACGGCCGTAACTCGGATGTCTGGCCGTATCCGGCCAAACTTACGGGCGTAATCCGCCTTCGTCCAAAAGCGACCGGGCATCTTGCTGCGGTCTGGCCGTATCGGCCAAGCCTTACGGCCGTACGCCTTGACTTACGGCCGTATGCGCAACCCTTACGGTAGTAAGTCACCCTTAGTCGACAACACACGAAATTTACAAACACCACTTACGGCCGTATCCTCCCCTTCTTACGGCCGTAACTGCCTTCGGCCAAAATGCAGGCGGCCTTTGGACCACGTACGGCCGTAACGGCCAGCCTTACGGCCGTACCAGCTGAACTTACGGCCGTATCCGGAACCTTACGGCCGTAACTCAATCTTTGGCCAAGGTGAATAAAGCCGATAACTCCGATTCCTCGCTCGGTGATGAATGATCCGACATACCATACGAATGTGAAAGTGAACAAGTCTAACACGAGCCAAAGATGATACTCGATTACAAGGCTATCAATCACAATGAAAATGATAATACTCCGTCTCGATCTTTACGGAGATGAAATGACGATCGGTAATTGATATCACGATTACAACATGCCAACGGTGAAGCCTTGAATGAATGATCCATGAATGATGAGTGATTATTAATGAGTGAAAATTACTGAGCGACAATTACAGACTGATAATTACTGAATGAAAATGAATGAATTACAACCGGGTATTACAGGCGAAACGTCACAAGCAACGCAAAGGAATATACGGCGTGAAAACACGCTCCACGACGACCAACACAACGTCGCCGTTAGGGATATAATAAAACCAACAAGTGACAAGCGTCATCAAATGGATAATCTGATCAAGTCAATTATCAGAACAATCACGAAACACAATGAGCGAAAATCAATACGATTGACCAACCCAGCGGTTCATCAATCAAGCGAGCCAAGCGGCGAAGAAATCGATATTCCACCGATGGTTGGAAGATCGAAATGAGACTAATTTCTCGAACTTAAGGGAATTACGAAGAGTGCGAGCGTTCAACAATCACGAAGCGAGATCAACAAAAAAAGCGAACAATCAATGATCAACCACAGCGATCGAGTCAGCAAAAATCGAATAATCACGTTCGGATCACGAAGAACAATAAGGTTCAAGACAAACTCCGAAGTTCACATCTCGACTCGAGACAAAACATGACCGGTGAAAACAACAAGATGCGCACACACATAAGATCCACGGGAAAGGGAATAGCAATTGAAAAATCACAGCGACAAGCGAGTTATTAGAAACAATACCACACTCGTTCGATCAACAAAAGCAAGAGGTAGGACAAGCTCGAGAAAATGTCAACGAACATAAGCGAATCGGATCGAAAATACGAAGGTTCAAAATCCGATCCACTTGAATAAAAGAACTAATAAAACCGAGATGATGTCACTTAGAACAAGGTTCACAAGAATCGAACCGAACTCGAAAAAGTCACGGCGATAACCGGATCGACCCACAACAAGATCACGGCTCGTTCGAGCGATGAAGCGGAATACGAGAACAAGTTCGAAAGTATCAACGAACACGAGCGAGCCGATAGAATGGAGAAAGAGAAAATGCGGGAGCGAAAATAATACGGGTATTATATTGACCTCTTCTAAAAGAAGTGTCGTTCCCGAAACTCACAACACGAAATCAAGGTGACAACACAACAAGCAAGCAGAACATCTTTCAAAGGCCTCTCAAAGCCGATCACGATAACTTGTCTTTGAAGCGCGAACTCAAAGTCTCGGTAGCTAATTCGCAAAAGCGAATTCGGTGTCCTCGAGTACGCACTTGAAATGTATTACCGTCGAGAAGGACAATTTACACGTGCATGCCACTGGCACACCACGGTTGAAATGCCTCGGCTCGGCATGCTGAAAATACAATGGGGTATAACGTCGCAAAACAACATAGCGGAGATGGCAACTCGGCACAACAAAGAATCATAACACATATCATATACAACGATTACCATCGTAAAGTAGTACACACACAAACACTACGGCAATGCCGGTATCGTTCGGCGACCTTAACGGCCCGAACAATAACTAGCACACAATTACAAACATCATGAAACAATCACACATGTACACAAGCGTACAAATCAAGCTTTAACGACTCACAGTGCGATAACACGCAAGCCGCCACGAAATGACAACATTAAAAATCGTCATCACACCTCCCACAAAGGGCTAACAAAACATATGCGTGGCGAAACGACTCAGCGTTCACCACCAATTCAATCACAATTCGGAGGGCTAACACCTAACAACAATACCAACATCATACACACCTTCTCAGGCCACAAGCGGAAATGATGGGTTTTTAAAAAAAAACGAAAACCACCTTTTGAAAATAATTTAGGAAAAACACCGGTTGATCTTGAGTATCACGTTTCAAAAAAATACAAGCGGGAAACATCGTTATCGAGACTTTGGAGAACCATTTCGCATTTGATAAAAATGAGGACACTTTCTTTTAAGTGAAAAACTTTCGGAAATATTCGACCCTCGGGTCTAAGTAAAAGTGTTTCTAAAACATTGGAAATATCTCAAAACATTTTGGTCCTCGAGGTAGAAGAATTTTGAAACATATTGTGGCACCTTGGATGTACCACGAGAAAATAATTCATTTTAAGCGTACGTCTCGAAATTTATTTCTAGGATACTCAAGGTTTTCAAAGATAATTCAATGGGCTAGAATGCCCGAAAATCTCGAGGTAATTACAGAACATTATAGCCTTTGTGGAGTCGCGCCGGAACCCACGGGATAAAAACCATTCTACGAAATGCCAAAAAGGACCGATGACGGTAGTATTTCAAAAACTCACAAAGCCATTTGCAAAATACTAAATACCGTCATAAGAATTTCGCCAAAGCGATCAAGGCCATAACGCCAAAACTTCGGTTAAGGGAATCGATTTTCAAAATAAAACTCGATCGGTAAAATACCGAAAGCCATTACAAAATAACTCACGCGGATAAAAAAATACGATCCAACATGCACAATCGATTGAATACGTCTCCATGACATCTAGTTTAAACATATAACAAAACCATTACTCGGTGTTTCTCACGAACTCAATCGTCGATACCTTATTCGAAACCTGACAAGGTTCTCAATTTTCACACTATACCACCCCTCACGGTGGTTCAAGGTAAAGCAACAATAGGCCGATTTTATACATATATTATATGTCACACGTATTAAATACAACTATATTCACAACACCGTGCAAATAAAATTATGCACGCAATTAACTCATTTAGATCTGATCATGATACGGTACTTCGCATAAAAAGGAGACTTACGTCCACGGGCCGCGCAGGCGGCGGTCGCCCATGATACTAATCTCATCCGCCAACATATCCAGCGTTGTGACTCGCACAACTCAACTTGTCACTGGCGACTCGAGCGACAAGACAACACATTACTCGACAAATCACGACTCGACTCGACCAGGCAACCTAGGTTTCGCAACCTAATCTACGATACCATAAATGTAACACCCCCAAAACCGTATGGGAATATTATCGCCGTAAATCCTTTACGCAGGATCTACCGGGCTAAGCGTCCATAAACAACCAAATGCTTGCAGGCAGTCAAACAATATAATAATACAGGCCAGGTTAAGGTCACTTACACATAAACACGGGCCAGGTAGAGGTCACACAGCTCTATCAACGGGGTGACTAACAACATTACCCACACGGGGTGAAATACAATACGACGGAAAGGCGAATCAACTCTAACAATACAACTAAACTCTACCAACTCTCAACTCTTGATTAGTATCGCATTTCGTCATCCCCTTGTGCTAATCCATGTTGCTCCCCCAGACACTGCATGTACGGGCCTTGAGCGGACATCCGCCCCGAATACTCGGGGTTAGTAAACTCCTTTGTTTTACTAGTGCAAGTATCAAACCATACGAAATGTAACAAGCAAATAGCAACTACGAATTTAATACGTAAATCAATTATCAAAATGTTCGAGAAGTTTTAGAATTTCGAACTCAAGTAAGAGATATTTGAAAAGGAACACATCATCTCGGGGATTTTAAAGCGAAATTCTTTTGGACCTCGAGTCCCGATTTACAAAACCTTTTCGTAAACATTAGGGCCTTAGCCGATTCTGTTCAAAGCATACTAAATAATATATCATTATGAGTCAAGATCCATATTTAAAATGTTACCGAATAATCAACTGCTACCACGATCATTGTTCGTACACATCATGTCTTGAACTCAGGAGGCCTCAACGGACCTTACACGGGCCACACACCTTTGACCGTACACATCATGTGCGAACTCAGGAGGCCTCAACGGACCACTACCCGGCCACAACATCATTCGTACACATCATGTACCGAACTCCGAGCCTCGTCGAGACCTACGGATCACACACCTTGTCAGTACACATCATGTGCGGACTCCAGGCCTCGTCGGACCACTACTGGATCACACACCTTGTTCGTACACATCATATGCGAACTCCAGAAACCTAAATCGGACCTACCGGAACACACACACATCGACACGACACGATTCATAATCTATAAATGTCAAGCCATTCCACATTGCAAAATGTACAATCAAGTATGTAAACCATAACAACACAAACATCATGATCATCACAACGACTCTTAACCAACATAACACACATTCGGTACACAATACATTGAACAAACACGTGTGCAACCATCTCATATGTACATCGCAATCCTGCACAAATGGCACAACGCCTAACACGTATACCAATATATCACTATTATCACCAGCCTTCAAATTTGGAAAACACAACCAACTCAAGCGGAACATATTTACTGAGGCAAGCAAAATCGTCATACATATCATACGTAATTACTATTCACAAGATACAAGTCGTATAATAAGATACTTGCCTTAATAACCGCTACCAAACGCTCAGAAGAACACGGTTGGCCAAGGAAGCTCGGCCAAGAAGACAACGAGCGGAGGGTTGACTCTAGTTCTTCACAAGAATTCGACCCTAACAACATATAATCAATAAATCATCGATCATACGAGGAAGAATAATCGTAGAGCGCCGAAAACCCTCTGCATGACATTTTATCGGACACCTTCAAGGCGTCGATCAAGAACTCGACAAAACAACGAATCGATACGATCCGACCATGGAATAACAAGAAATGATATAATACATCTAAATAATCATCAATCCATCATAATCCTAAGTTAAATCGGATTAAGCGGATGAAAACAACCAAAACACCAAAATTCCCAAAACTAGATTTCTAGAAATCGCGTGATTCGGTAGATCGGAGGATGTTATAGGATTGATGATTGATGATATGAACTCCGAGACTTCAAGGATTTATTGTCCAACAACATCTCTCTATGATCAATACACCCACCGGAAGAAAGAAAACCAGGTAGAAAATGGTGAAGAAACGTCTGCGGGGCCATAAATAGAAGGCCGCGGTGTGCATGCCCAATAAAGGTGTGCCGCGCACGAGCCCAAAAATGGCTCTGTTGTTGCCCAAAATATTTATCCAAGATTATCTGCTTTGGAAGACGGACAACAAACAACAATTAGAGCACTTCCGAGAGAAGATAAATAATACAAGATTTGCAGGTTTGTTAGGCGGGCTTAGAATCTCTCGCGAGATGATATTATCTGAATATTAAATGGATACAAGTATTAATGAGAGAAATCTAAATACAATGTGTGAAAAAGACTCTGTTAATCAGGCTCTTAAGCGAAGCTCGGTGTTCTTCGTCCCTTAGATCGTCTTCTTGATGAGAGAGGCCGAGAAGTAAGACCGAATGATAATTGTTGCCAAGAGTTGGAGATAGCCAAGTTCTAGATGTTTTGCTTCGTAATGTATATCTTGAAATCGCGATAAGGCGGCCCTTTTGCCAAGTGCGAGTGCCTTGTATATATAGGGGCCAGGGTCACATCCCTCTAGCGGCGTCGCTTTCGGCCATTATAATAATGGGCGATCGTTTGCAGCAATATTATAATGGGGCGATCTCACGGCTATCGGGCTAAAGTCAGGTAGTGGTGAGTCCACTATAAAGTCGATGTAGTATTTGGCGCCAGCAAGGGTCGATAAGGAGCCGGCATGCGTCGAGCCCCGACCACATGCGGCCCTGCCGATAGCTTTCGCGGCTTGTGGTGGTGGAGAGATCACGCCGGTGTGGTCAATGGCCCTAGATTCGCGGATCTTGTCTCGGTCCTTGCACGTGGTGCGGTCTTGAGGCTCGGCCTTTGCCGACTGGATGGCCATCATTGCCGATCGACATGGCGATCGTCTCTAGGCGGGTCATCGGAGGTCGCCATCGGCCCGATTTGAGGAGTCGGCAACGGTCGGTCACCAAGTCGGTCGGAGTGCCGAGGGATAGTCGTCCACTTGTTGGTCGCCGAGTACCGAGAGGCGATCGTATTTGATGTCGATCGCTCGACAAAGGCCAGTCTGAGCCCTTCGGATGGCCGATGTAACTTGTCCATTGAGTTAAGGCTTGGCGCCCAGTCGCTGGTCGCGAATCTGCCTTAGCCGCTCGTCGATGACTTCGATCGCCGACCTCGGCGATCGCCGATCGGAAGGTGTTAATTCTTGACACAACAATTGCCCCCGACTTGCTCTATGTTGAAGACATGGGGCGAGGTGGATTCTTGCTAGTGATCGTGTATGGATGAGGACAGCGTCTGGTGACAGATTCGGACTTGGGCTATCATGGTCGATTGGCTATCTATCTTTCGGTCTTGTACTGCAAAAACAACATTGGCCGATCCCCTTGGAAACTTGGTGGTTTCGCTTGTTTGAGGAATCGTACCGCGGAGATCGATGGACCGACTCATGATCGTGTCTTGATGCGAAGACATTGAGTGTCTCGTGACTCACTTTATTATGAGGTCCTCTGTTAGGCTGCGCCTCGCCTCGTATTTAAACGAAGGGCGTGCGGTCTCGGAGAGGAGTCACTGCGCGGGCGTCGATGAATCAACTCCACGCCCGGTATCTTGTTGCTCACTGCTTACACCTCGGCCACCATGGAGATGGCCGACCTCGGCGGTGTGCGTTGAGGCGGGGTTGTGGCATGGGTCCACCGATTAATGTTGAGAGCCCACTCACGCCCGGCCTCGTATTTAAACGAAAGGCGAGGCGTCTGGCGAAAGGACCTTGCATGGCCGAGCGGCCCGGTTCCATCGTCGCGAGGCCATGGCTTTATGATGTGCGGAGGCGATCTTATGCCTTAGTCCGTCATGTTAGATCTTTGGGCGTAAATGGCGATAAATGTCCACGATTGTCGATGATGTAAGCGTGATGATCGGCGATCGGCGGAAGATCGCGATCGCGGCTGTACCCGTCGCTTTATTCGTAGGTCGATATCGGCGATCGGGCGGGAGTTAGTCCTCATTTAAAATGGTGGTATAGGCGGTGAGCGAGTCTACGGCTCGGCGGATAGTAGCGATCGGGCCGAGATCGGAGGTCGTCGCGCGGCGCGATCGCTCTACTCTAAAGGCTGAAGCCTTTGCTGGATAGGAAATCTGCGGCTCTTGCCGGAAGAGGCTGCGTGAGTCGTCGGTAGGGTCTTCGTGAGATGCCTGAACATAGGCGCGAAGCCACGAAAACCTCCACAGGACCACGTAGGCGGTCTCATCGCTTACGGGCTCGCCGTTGAGGATGATCACGTCCACCGGTCGATGTAGTCCAGTCGGACTCTTCTTCTCCTGCTTGATTTGCATCATCGGCGACATACATAGGCCTACGACCACAGTGGCGAAGTATTCTGTGAAGATGTGCCGGAGTCGTTAAAGGAGCCAATGGGCCGAGGTGGCAATGAGGTGTACCACCGGTGGGCGAGTCGCCCGATGTCGAGGAACATTTGACACTGTTAGTGTCCCCGATTCCCCACACCCGGTCATGTAGATGTTGAACTTGTGCAGTGTGTTTGGGGTCTATCGCCCAGTATACGGGTGTACGAGGAGGAGCGATCTTGTCTGCCGCCGGCGAGCTCGATGTCGATCGTGGCGGCTCGCTTAGCGCGGCGATCGTCTTCATAAGCGCCTGCACAGATTCGAGGAAGCGCTTTCACTTAATCGGTAGCGTTACAATGCGGAAATCGCCGTGGCTCGGCCGCTTCTTGATCGGCTTTGGGAGCGGGAGCGAGGCGATCGTGTATGCGATCTCCGGACTCACCTGTGCCTTTGCAGGCCGACCTCGATTTGGCGAGGAGCCGAGGCAGGCTGAGGCGCTGCAGGATCCGGTAGGCCGAGCTCCCCAGTGACGGACTCAAACTCCGCTGCCTCGTAGCAGGGCCGAGATTGCCCGGTCGCGGGTCGGGTTGCCCCGCGAGCGATCGAGACAAAGGTGCCCAGGCTGGCGCCTCTTCATGCGGACGAGAGCCTCACGGGATCGCTCGCCGCAACGCCTTGAGCTTCGCTTGGACTTCCGCGGGGCCGAGGGGGTGGCAATGGAGAGTGCGGTGAGAGCACTCCGTCAGCCCCTGAAGGGCGGTATAGCCTTCGATCCGGCCCATGGTTAGGCGAAATCCCGAGCGAGAGGGCGCCGCCGCGTCCGGGGCGAGATCAGCGCTCCGACCGCGGCGCACGCCTTCCACCATCGCTACGGCTCGGACTAGGACGGAGCAGTGCAGCCATTGAGTGTCGGCCCCGCTTTCTCGACGCGTGAGGCGGGGACATGATTTGAAGGATTTCTTTGAAGTGCGGTGAGTGTCACTTCAGTATACCTCCAGAGAACAGTGAGTGTTCTTGGGGCCAGTAAGTGTAAAAATTTGAGGTTAGATGCCCTTCCTCTAGCGCCTTGATTGTTGTTGCCCAAAATATTTATCCAAGATTATGCTCACTGGAAGACGGACAACAAACAACAGTGCGGGAGCACTTCCGAGAGAAGATAAATAATACAAGATTTGCGGGTTTGTTAGGCGGGCTTGAATGCTCGCGAGATGATATTATCACAGTATTCGTGGATACAAGTATTAATGAGAGAAATCTAAATACATTGAGTGTAAAAGACTCGTTAATCCGGCTCTTGAGCGAAGCTCGGTGTTCTTCGTCCCTTGGTCGTCTTCTTGATGAGAGAGGCCGAGAAGTAAAGGAAGGCCGAATGATAGCTATTGCCGAGTTGGAGATAACCCGAGTGCTTTAGATGTTTTGCTTCGTAATGTACGAATCGCGAAGGCAAGTTTGCCAAGTGCAGGTGCCTTGT